>CM056060.1:123765371-124365371 GCA_029574335.1 Rana kukunoris
GGGACGAGCGCCATCAGATTACATTCAGGAAAATCTCCTGTTTACTTGGGGGCGTCTGTAATTGGAAGTCCTGTCTCCTGGGCTGCCATTGGATGACTGTTCTTTGTGGGACTTTGTATTAAAGGGGCCGCCATGTAAACAGGAGGTTCTCCTATATGTAATTTGTCGGCAGTCGTCCAGCCACCCTGCCTGTCCCCTCCGAGACTGCAGATGGGCATCAATTAGGCTACACTCAGGGCAATGGCGAGGCTACACTCAGGGCAATGGCGAGGCTACACTCAGGGCAATGGCGAGGCTACACTCAGGGCAATGGCGAGGCTGCATTGATGGGCACTGACCCTTATTTTGTGTCACAGTTATTTAAAATGTAAAAAAAAAAATTTCCCCTGAAACTTCTCTCTTAAAAGTGAAGGTGCATATTATACGCCATATCCAAATAATAAGCCCAAGCTCATCTCTTCACCACACACAGCCACAAAGGCAAGAGAATTCTTGTTGGGCCGTGTATTAGTGCTCGGGCAAACACACTTAGACCAAATTTTAATGGTTCAAAGAATGTCAGGCAAAATGGTCGGCCCTCAAGCATGTTCGCATGGCCCGCTTTGAAAAAAGTTTGGACACCCCTGCTCTAACCCCTTACACTAATGAAAAATAAATAAAATTAATAATAATTAAAAAAGAAATAAAAGCTAAAAGAAAAGCTAAAAAAAAGTTGAAATACCTAGCAACAAATGAGAGATGATGGTGTTCTCTAGACATGTGCATTTGTTTTTGTCTGAATTTCTGGGATTTTCGCATTCATTTAAATCTGAAAGATCTGATATAAAAGATGCTTTATTTTAATTTTGTTGCAACAACAGTTCGATATAGATAGAAGATTCGGCATGACAATAGCCACCTGTGTCTATCAAACCTGTGGTCGAATGTGCCTAACCTTAAAGGAGTTGTAAAGGAAAAAAATGTTTTGCCTAAAATTAATGTCTCCAAGGTAGACAGACAGAATAGTGTAATGATTCTGTTAACAAACGAGTAAATACCTATTAAATTCCTTCATATATATCACCTCCGGCGGTCTAGTTTCTGTTCTCTCATTCACTTCCTGGTTTGCATCACTTGTTCATGTAAGAACTACATTTCCCAGTATGCATCGCCCAGTAATTCACACCTCCTTGAAGTCTCTAACACGTAGAGAACGTCCTGCCGCACAGATGTAGTTCCCAGGAGGGGGCGAGCACGTTACTGACCACCGCAGTGAAGTCTCCCTTCACGGTGGTGAGTAACAATCAGACAAGCAGGAAGTGAACAGAACAGAGAAGAAAAAGAGCAACTTCTGAGCAAAAACGAACAATGAGGAAGTGAAAAGAGGAATGTCTGCAGGTAAAGGATGCTTATTCTGGAAAAAAAAAATTCCTTTACAAGCCCTTTAACTCTATTAGTCCAAGATTAATCAACATAGAGAGAAAAGATTCAACATTATAGAAACATGAAGATTTAACGAAGCAGCTAAAAGCATAAGATTGCCACAAATGGACATTTATGGTCAAATGCTCCGCCCATAGGCTATAGAAGAATTCTAATGTTGGTTGTATTACCAGTCATACAACATTAGAGTTGTGGGCGGAGCATTCGACCAAAAATGTACGATTGCGGCGTTGTACAGTTTAGCTGCTTCATCGAATCTTCTTAGAACATTTGACGGACACCATAAGCCTTCAATTGACAGATTTGGCCTTGAAGCGGAGGTCCACATAAAAAGTGAACCTCTGCGTTTGGGAAGCCCCCCCCCCCCCTCCGGTGTCACATTTGACACCTTTTAGGGACGAGAGGGTGCAGATAACTGTATAATACAGGTTTTTGCACCCACTTCCGGGGATAGACTCCCGGCGGAGTCACGCCCCTTACCGTCCCCCTGATGTCTTCTGGGAAACACAGTGGACCCAGGAGACAGCGGGGACCAGTGGGCCACACCGCTCACGCATGCACAGTAGGGAACCAGGCAGTGTAGTCGCAAGGCTTCACTTCTTGATTCCCTCACCGAGGATGGCGGCAGGGGCAGCCGAAAGACGAGCGTAAGTGTCCATTTATTAAACGTCAGCGGCTGCAGAATTTGTAGCTGCTGGCTCTTAAAAAAAAAAAAAAATTCAGATGGACCTCCGCTTTAATTCAGGTTTTCGGACAAATTTTTTAACTAAATGAAATTAATAAAAATGAATTTCGGGAGTATCTAAATAAATGTATTTTTCAGACGAAAACGAAATTCTGAAACAAAATATTTTGTGCACATGTCTAGTGTTCTCTATTGGCTAATAG
This sequence comes from Rana kukunoris, assembly GCA_029574335.1. Classification (NCBI taxonomy): domain Eukaryota; kingdom Metazoa; phylum Chordata; class Amphibia; order Anura; family Ranidae; genus Rana; species Rana kukunoris. Next base: position 123,767,682 of record CM056060.1, read on the forward strand.
AAAAAATTCCAAAGTACATAAACGCATGCAAGTCGTGCTTAAAAACACGCCAAAATCATGCATAAAAATACGTGAAAAAACACCAGAAAAACGTCCATCTGCTAAATGTTGTACCTTTTGTTAACCACTTCCCGCCCGGTCAATCGCAGATTGACGTCTGGGAAGTGGTTCTGAAATCCTGACTGGACTTCTGACACCCTGCATCTCCGATCTCGGTAACGAGTCTCCGGCGGAGGCTCTTTACCACGTGATCTCACAATGTAAACAGGAAGAGCCGTTGACGGCTTTTCCTTACTCGTGTTTGAGAGACGCGAGTACAGGAGAGCTGATCGGCGGCTCTCCTGACAGGGGGGTTCGCGCTGATTGTTTATCAGGGCAGCCCCCCCTCGGATGCCCACACTAGACCACCAGGGAAGCCCACACTGGACCACCAGGGAAGGGCAAAAAAAAAGGTAAATAAAAAAAAAAGTCAGTAAAAAAAAAAAAAAGGCCAGTAAAAATAAATGCCAATCAGTGCCCACAAATGGGCACTGACTGGCAACATGGATCCATTAGTGCCACCCCTCAGTCTTCATCGGTGCCACCCCACAGTGTCCATCAGTGCCACCCCTCAGTGTCCATCAGTGCCAATCCATGCCCAGTGCCCACCTATCAGTGCCCATCTGTGCCACCCATAAGTACCCATCAGTGCCACCCATAAGTGCTGCCAATGAGTGCCCATCTGTGCCTCCTATGAGTGCCCAGTGCTGCCTATGAGTGCCCATCAGTGCTGCCTATGAGTGCCTATCAGTGCCGCATACCAGCGGTGCTTATCGGTGCCCATCAGTGCCACCTCATCTGTGCCCATCAGTACTACCTCATCGGTGTCCATCAGTGACACCTCATCGGTGCCCATCAGTGCTGCCATATCAGTGCCTGTAATTGAAAGAGAAAACGTACTTATTTACAAAATAACATATTTTTATTTTATTTTCAGTCTTTTATTAGTTGTTGCGCAAGAAAAAATCGCAGAGGTGATCAAATGCCACCAAAAGAAAGCTCTATTTGTGGGGAAGAAAGGACACCAATTTTGTTTGGGGACAGTATAGCATGACTGCGCAATTGTCATTCAAAATGCGACAGCGCTGAAAGCTGAAAATTGGCTTGGGCGGGAAGGTGCGTAAGTGCCTGGTATGGAAGTGGTTAAATGTAACCATATTGCTACACTTAGAGGCGCCTCTCTTCTCTTTTATACTCGGTTGTGACATGATGTTACTCTTATATCAAGACATCGCTAAGTCAAAATGTGTTAAGAAATTTTGCTTGTCTTGCAAAGCGCTCTCAAACCAAGTTACTCTCAGATTTTACTGTGTGCAGAAGAGATGAAACCGTTTCCATGCTGTAGGGTGCTGTACCTTTGGTACATCCCAACTAGAATACAACTTCCATTCCTGCTATTAGTCCTGTGTTATCACAATCACTCTGAATTGCTTTTCTATATAATATCATAAAATTTGCCAGCGCTGCGATTATCAGTCTCTTCAGGTCGTGCCTTGGGTCACACAGTAGCAGAATGTAAAATGGCCTTTTTCTGTGGTGAAAGAGATAACTGGGAATAGATACAGTTTGATATTTTATCATATCTCTGACCACACTTGGAGAGTTTGGAGAGATTGAAAGAAGAATGTCAACAAGTGGTGAAAGATTAGTTGACCACACCTCATCTTGTAGACTCTAGACACAAACACTGTAAGCTAATATCTTAATGCTCTTTGATGCCTTTCTCTTATCAGCATTGATAAGAAGGCCAAGTTTGGGTGGATTCGGGGACAACACTTGAAGCTGCATGCCCTCTTTTTATTTATCCACCAGACCATACATGATAATTGAGCAGATAGTCATCATAGAAGACGTCTAACATCCTGGAGACTGCAGCAATTCGTGGCTACTGGAAGATTTAGCATTGCAGATAGAGCTCAATGCTTGTAAATGTTGTATCACAGCTGGAGTTACTGCTATCTCATATTGAACATCAGGCACTAATCGTGATAAGATTGTAAGAACCTTGTCTGCTTTTTGCCTTACGGCGCTATGCTTTTGCTTTTGCGGCTGAAGTTTTTAAAGAAAGCCTAAAGCAGTGGTTCTCAACCTTTCTAGTGCTGTGACCCCTTGATAAAATTTCCCATGTTGTGGAGACCCATAAGGCCGCGTACACACTATCAGACCGGTCCGATGAAACTGGCCTTAAGACCAATTCGATGGTGTGTACGGCCCATCGGACCGTTGTCCGTCAGATGAAAGTTTTAAAACTTGCTTTAAAATCTGTCCGTCGGACAGATTCAATGGTTAGTACACAAAAGCATCGGACCAAAAACCCACGCATGCTCAGAATCAAGTCGACGCATGCTTGGAAGCATTGAACTTCGTTTTTTCAGCACGTCGGTGTGTTCTACGTCACTGCGTTCTGGCCTAATCGGATTTTTGGCCCGATGGTGTGTACGCACATCAGACCACTTCAGCGTGGTCCGATGAAAATGGTCCGTCGGACCAGTTTCATCGGACCGGTCTGATCGTGTGTATGTGGCCTAACAGTAAAATTATTTTCGTAGTGTGGGTTGTCAGCCCCTAAGACGAGACAAGTAATTTGCGCCCCTAACCCACGGACATTTAGTGCTCCCTGAGTCCCTTCCACTCGTACAGTATTAAACCCCTTATGGTACATTTTAGGATGTACCATTGTTTTTCTTTTTTCTCCTTTCATTCCCTTTTATTTCTCTCTATCCTAATTTCTTGTTTTTTATTTCTTTTTTTTCCATCCCTCTCTAGCCGTCTTTCTTTTTCTTTCTCTTATGCTTTCTCCCCTTTTTCTTTGTTCTTTTCATCTCCCTTCCATGTATTTTCTATTTTTATTCCTTCTCTTACGCCTTGGTGGGGGGTGAGTGGCAGTGCTGGTGGGGAGTTGGGATGAGTGGTAGTGCTAGCGGGGAGTTGGGATGAGTGGGAGTGCTGGTGGGGAGTTGGGATGAGTGGTAGTGCTGGCGGGGAGTTGGGATGAGTGGTAGTGCTGGCGGGGAGTTGGGATGAGTGGCAGTGCTGGCGGGGAGTTGGGATGAGTGGCAGTGCTGGCGGGGAGTTGGGATAAGTGGTAGTGCTGGCGGGGAGTTGGGATAAGTGGTAGTGCTGGCGGGGAGTTGGGAAGAGTGGTAGTGCTGGCGGGGAGTTGGGATGAGTGGCAGTGCTGGCGGGGAGTTGGGAAGAGTGGTAGTGCTGGCAGGGAGTTGGGATGAGTGGCAGTGCTGGCGGGGAGTTGGGATGAGTGGCAGTGCTGGCGGGGAGTTGGGATGAGTGGCAGTGCTGGCGGGGAGTTGGGATGAGTGGCAGTGCTGGCGGGGAGTTGGGATGAGTGGTACTGCTGGCGGGGAGTTGGGATGAGTGGTAGTGCTAGCGGGGAGTTGGGATGAGTGGTAGTGCTAGCGGGGAGTTGGGATGAGTGGCAGTGCTGGCAGGGAGTTGGGATGAGTGGTAGTGCTGGTGGGGAGTTGGGATGAGTGGCAGTGCTGGCAGGGAGTTGGGATGAGTGGCAGTGCTGGCGGGGAGTTGGGATGAGTGGCAGTGCTGGTGGGGGTGGGATCAGTGGCAATGTGATGTCTCGCAGCAGTGACACCTATGCTAAAATCAGTGGATTGGGTCTCCTTCAGCCCCTCCCACTTAATATTCCTGACCAGTCAGCTGACCTCTAGTCTCTGCCCCCTACCCGTGCCGTGAACTGAATGGGTGGCTGCAAAGAGACTGAGTGGGCAGCCACAGGCTCCAGGGACAGCCCTGCTGGGTGGCCACAAAAAGGCTGGGAGAGAAGCACGGGCTTCAGAAACAGTCCAGGATTTAGTGACCCCTAGCAAATCGTCATTTGACCCCCGACCCCCAGGTTGAGGACCACTGGCCTAAAGTCAAAAACAGATCTACATTCAACTCAAAATATTGAGCCTCCATGCCCAAAAACATTAATAAAAAGACAAAAAGTTAACTTTATAGAGGAAGTTTAGCATTCTTGTTTTGAGGTATGACATGATATTGGCCAATGGGAGGAATAGTGTTCAAAATGTAATGCCGACTGGCTGATTACCACATGATAGTCAGCACCTCAAAATCACTCAAATAGACATGTATGGTAATGCACAATTTTACAGTAAAATTTTGAACATCTTGTTTTAACGTGTTTACGGTGTGGAAGGCAAATACAGTATATATGTGTAGGTTATTAACCACTTGCCGCCCGCCAATGACAAATTGACGTCGGCAAAGTGGTTGCTGAATCCTGTCTGGACGTCATATGACGTCCTCAGGATTCTGAGCCCCTGCGCGCCCCTGGGGCGTGCATCGCGCCGATCGTGGTTGCGGGGTGTCAGTCTGACATCCTGCAACACCGATCTAGGTAAAGTGTCTCTCACGGAGACACTTTACCACGTGATCAGCCGTGTCCAATCACGGCTGATCACGATGTAAACAGGAAAAGCCGGTAATCTGCTTTCCTCACTCACGTCTGTCAGACGCGAGTAGAGGAGAGCCGATCGGCTGCTCCTCTGACAGGGGGGGTTTGTGCTGATCGATTATCAGCATAGCCCCCCCCCCCCTCCCGAGGATGCCCACTGGACCACCAGGGATGCCCACTGGACCACTAGACGACCAGGGATTTAAAACAAAGGTATGCCACCCTAGACCACCAGGGATGACACATAATGGATGCCAATCAGTGCCACAATGGATGCCAATCAGTGCCCACAATGGGCATCACTGATTGGCAGGCATTGTTTGGCACTGATTGGCATCCATTAGTACAACACATACGTTAGTGCCTATTAGTGCCCATCCGTGCCGCCTATCAATGCCCATCCGTGCCACCTATCCCTGCCCATCCGTGCCGCCTATCCCTGCCCATCCGTGCCGCCTATCCCTGCCCATCCGTGCTGCCTATCCCTGCCCATCCGTGCCGCCTATCCGTGCCCAGCCGTGCCACCTGACTGTGCCGCCTATCAGTGCCCATCCGTGCCGCCCATCAGTGCCGCATATTGGTGCCCATCATCAATGCCACCACATCAGTGCCACCTTATCAGTGCCAGTCAGTGCAGTACCATCAGCAGTGCCCATTAGTGAAAGAGAAAACATACTTACGGCGTTTACAATGTTTTACGTAACGGAAATTGCCCTCCAAGGGGTAACTAGTAAGTCTACCTGATTACTATTACCCCAAAATTTTCGGTCATTTTTTTACGCCGTTGCCATTACATTTGCAGAGGTGATCAAATACCGAGTTACCATTAAGCGCGCGGGGGGGCAGTCCGGGCAGAAAGCTCTCTGTCAGGGCGGGATAGAGCTGGCCAAAATGTGAGTTTGGGTACAGTGTAGCATGACCGCACAATTGTCATTCGACGTCGTGACGCTGGCGCATGCACGCGCTTGAAGTCTCCCGCCCGCAGCAGTGTAAAAATTGTGTGACTGGGTCGGGAAGGTGTATAAGTGAGTCTGGCTCACCTCCTCACCGTCACCTCATCCGCCGACATCTCCCCCCGGCTGCCGCGGAGGCTCCCTTGTTTTCCACTCAGGCACATATAGGGCTTGATTTACTAAAGGCAAGTAGGCTGTTCACTTTGCAAGGGGATTTTCCCTGTGCAGGTGAGAGCTTAGCATCGAATTGGAAGTGGGGGGGGGGGGGCGACAGGTGAAATTTCACCTTGCAAAATACCCAATCACAAACAAGGGGGAAAAAAAACACTTGCATTTGGCAGGGAATTTTCCATCATCCAGTACTATCCAAGCAAAATCAAGTTCCCTTGCTAATGAATGAATGAATGAATGAAAACTTATATAGCGCTGCACACTGAATCTATATTGTACAGTATTCGCTGCTCTGGGCAGCTTGTGAAGTTCCTGACTCCTTGATGATATCAAAAGAGATGTACACAGTCTTGATCTTTCTCCTGAATGCTAGGTGATTCTCCTCCAACCGAATATTGGTTGGTAAAGCGTTCCATAGTCTGGGACCTTGGACCGCGAATCTTCTATCTCCTTTGGACTTGTAATTGGCTTTCTGTATCTGGAGTAGATTTTGGTTGGTGGATCGCAAGATGCGATTGGGGTTATGAACTTTTATTTTTTTCGCATAGGTATTGGGGAGCATTCCCATGGATACATCTATGCGTACAATTAGACAGAGTGCTTTAAACTGCAGCAATTCTGTCTTTCACTGGCAACCAGTGAAGGGATCTCAATTGGGCGAAGGTGAGATGGATATTAATAATTCCCAGTATGAAAGTTCTAAAATACTGTATATAGTTTTTTCCCCGTCACAAGTTAATATCTCGCAGCCGTGTTTTGAACGACTTGCAGACGAGCGATAAAAAAAAAATTGGTACTTCGGGAGTCCGAGGTAAAGGGCATTTGCATAGTCCAGTCTGGAGTTAACAATTGTTCCCACCACGACTGCTACGTCTTCTTTAGGAATGAAAGGAATAAGTCTGCGTAGTAGGCGCAGCAGATGGTGAGATCCGCTGACTACTGACCCTATTTGTGCGTCCATTGTCATGTAGGAGTCGAAGATGACCCCAAACTTTTGACTTTGGCGCTAGGGGTGATGAATTTACCCAGAATGGGGGGGGGGGTCCAAGTTGTTGCTGGTTGGTTCCTACGCTTAGCGTGAAACAGGAGAAGTTCTGTTTTCGCTCCGTTGAGTTTAAGATAACTCTTGGTCATTTTTTTATATTATTCAGTCAAATACTCTATCAAAGAGAGACAAGTCTCTAGATTGAGGTGGTACAAAATGATCCTTTTTATTGCAAATGCGGAAATACAGTTGCGTGTCGTCTGCATATGAGTGATAGAGCAGTTTTTGACTGCTGATGATTTCAAAAAGAGGACGCAGATAGATGTTGAATAACACCGGCGACAGGGGGGATCCTTGAGGGACTCCGCATGATACTTTCCGTTTTTCCGAAGTGAAAGGTCCTAGCTTCACTATTTGCGATCAGTTTTCCAAGAAAGAGGAGAACCAGGATAGATCGCCTTCTGCGACTTTGGCTACTTCAGCTAGCCGAGTCAATAGAAGCTTGTGGTCTACTGTGTCGAAGGCTGCGCTTAGGTCCAGCAGAACCAGAAGACAAGATTCTCCTTCATCTGCGGCCTCGAGAGCGTCGTCCCATATCTTGATCAATGCGGTTTCTGTCCCGTGTCCGGGCCGGAATCCCGATTGATATGGATCAAGTAGGTTGTGGGTATCTAGATGCTGTTGCAGCTGTTGTACCACTACTTTCTCCATGACCTTAGAAAGAGAATTTAGGCCTGTTATGGGACGGCGGTGAAGTTGATTCTTGGGGTCCAGGGTGGGTTTCTTCAAGATAGGTCGAATTATACCCTCCTTCAACTGGGCAGGCACTATGCCCTCCCTGAAGGATTGGTTAATAAGCTGCGTGATAGGAGGTGCCAGGATGTCGGCGCATTCCTTCAGCAGTTTGGTGGGAATGATATCATTAGGCGCAGTGCTGTTACGCAGAGTACCAATGATATTTTTAATGTCATGGGTAGAGACGGGTTCCAGCGTGAACTTACCTGGTTGTGGCGAGTTACTGCCGGTGCTATGTGAATAATTACTGGGGGGGCTATGGGGGGAGTTGTTCTGCTCAATGCTTTGCCGGATTCCTTCAATTTTATTAATGAAGTAATCTGATAACTCATCGCAAAATTCTTGTGAGTCTGAATTGGGGGCTTCAAGACATCCTGGATTCATAGTCTGAGTGACCAGCTTGAAGAGCTCGCGAGGGCGGTTGAGGGCATTGTTGATGGACTCAGAAAAATAATTTTTCTTGGCATCGAAGATTTCCTTGTGGTATTTTCTGGTTATTTCCTTGTAGATGGAGAGGTTCTCATCTGATGAACTTCTCTTCCAGGCGGCTTCTGCCCTTCTGCGCTCTTGCTTCCGTAACGCCAGCTGGTTGTTGAACCAGCCTGCGTTATTTTTCCGGATGTGGGTTTTACGTTTCGGTGCTATTAAGTCGGCTGACTGTAATAGTGCTGTGTTTATGGCCTCCAGTGTTTCCTCAGCCTTTTGATGCGGCTGAATTGAATTTATTTTTTGCTAAGGGAACAGTATATCAGCTTGGGTACTGGAGGGAGATTTACTTAAACGGGGGCACACAGAATCTGGTGCATCTGAGCATAGTAACCAATCAGCTTCTAGGTTTTATTGTCAAAGCTAAAGTTAGAAGCTGGTTGGTTACTATCCAAAATGCACCAGTTTTGGGAAATCTTCCCCACTGTGTTTCTTGCTTACAATTTACATTTTTTTTTTCAAAATGGTAAAGTTAGAGAAATGTGGAAAATGGCACCAATAATAATGGAAATTAAAAATTATTAATAAAAAACGCTGATCCAAAAAAAAGTTTAAATAATTACAAATGTAGAACTGGTAGCGAGATTGTTGTGCTTAACCCGAAGTTCGATCGATTCATGAAATAATTTATTGGTGTTTATATGGACATTATTTACACTTGTTGTGCTCTTTTGTACCTTTCTTTCACAAAATCGTAAAGTTCCCTGTTGCTCTATTTTTGTTCAAAGCACAAAAAATAAAGACCGCAGAGGTAATCAAATACCACCAGAAGAAAGCTCTATTTTTGGGGGGAAAAAGACGTACATTTTGTTTGGGAGCCACATCGCACGACGACGCAATTGTCAGTTAAAGCGACGCAGTGCCGAATCGCAAAAAGGGGCCTGGTCCTTTACCTGCATAATGGTTCGGGGCTTAAGTGGTTAAGCAAATATTTTCCAGCATCCTAACGGTAGCAGCCAATACTTAGTTGACGTACAGATTATAAACATTTACCAGGTCATAGTACGTATACATTACTAGCTATATATACCCCACACAGATTTCTTTTGTAATTGTGTATGAATGAATTTTTGGCAGAAGACAAATCGGAGATTTCAGGATATACAACGCATTCAAGTTCAATGCAGTAAGCAACACATGGCCAGATTGTAACGTTTCCCTATGAGAGTTTATTATTCTGCACAGAGAATCCTATTTGTTAATGTATTTTACTTGGTGCATTCCAAGTTTTCTCATCAGAATCCTGTTCCAATTTATTTTTAACCCAAACCTGAAGGGATTTAGGATCTAGGCTTTATGCTTAAGATATGTCACTTATAGGATTACCTCGAGATCTCCAGATAAGATCTGACATAAACTTGGCAAATTTGTAAAGCACTCATAACACTGAAGGCTCAATTATCTCATTTTTAAAACATTACATATTTTTATCTTGGCCAAATGGTTTTTCCAAAATAGGTGCACACAGACCGAAGATCCTGGAACGGGAAGAAAAGCTGTATTTGTCATGCATTTTTTACAGATGCAGTGTAATGCACTTACTATTCTCATAAAAATGGTTGTTTTTGGATTGTCTGTTGCTGTATTTTCCATTAGATGTGCATTTAGCCATAATAACTGTTATATGGCCAGTCCACCTTAAAGTGCTATTTTAGTTACAGGTGAGTCTGGGTTATTAAGTCACCCCCTGGCTTGGTAAACCTCCTGGCAGGCATGGACTGGCCATAGGGACTACAGGGAGTTTCCCGGTGGGCCGATGGCTCAGTGGGCCGCTTTCAGTGACAGCCTGTCAAAGTAATGGCTGCGCAGCTCGCCCTCCACTTCATGCAGTGATGTGAGAAGAATGAGGAAAATAGAGCGGAGAATAAGTGAAATAATAAAAGAGGTGAGTGAGGACTCCTTATGTTATGCTACATATGTTTTTTTGCACAATTCCGTATAGTTTGTATACTGTTTTTGTTCTTGTTTGCAAACAAAGTGGGCCGGTCTGGATAAAGTCCAGGGCCAAATTTTGGTCTCAGTCCATCCCTGCCTCCTGGTGCCATCTCCCATAACGCAGTATCCTGGCCTAGGCCAACAAGGCCAAGGCCTAGGGCGGCACTGTACAGAGGGGCAGCAAGGAAAGAGTCCCCACCGGCTTGCGCCACACTGTTGTAGTGTAGCTCCAGTCTTATGGGGCGAACTGGGCTGAGAGGCAAATTAGTCTAGCGCCCCCATAAAGCAGCAGCACTCCTTCTGGTATGTGGGTGGCCGGCATTCTGCAACTGTGGGGGGGGGGGGAGGGGGTTGCGCTGCTTCTAATTTTGACTGTCCTATCATTGTGGGCCACAAACCTTCCTCACTGTGCTAAATGTTTTCTGCTGCACCATTGGCATAGTTATATCTTCTTAGTTCTCTCCATAAAATTATCAGAAATTTGTGCTTAAAGTAAAACCATAGGCAACACTTTATATTTTGGGCGGGAAGGGTTATAGACTCTGTCAGTTTATTTTTTACCATCCCTGTCCCATTGCAGAGATTTCCCTTCACTTCCTGCCCTATGGGCCAAACAGGAAGTAAGAGGAAATCTATGCAAATGAGGGGAATTCATTGCCCCCCCCCCCGGCCCTCAGAACTAGTTTTCCCACTCGAAAATGTATTGTGAGGCCTTAGGCAAAACTTAACATGGGGCCCCACTCACACCCACGATGAAAAAAATAATTCAAGGACAAGAGCCTCCTTCCCACAACCCTAGCCAGTGGTTGTGGGGGTCTGCCGGCAGGGGGCTTATCGGAATCTGGAAGCCCCCTTTAACAATGTCACCTGGTGATCCCGCCCCTTGTGGCATCATTGACTTAGGGCATGCTGGGTCATTGACGCCACAAGGGGTGGTGTCACCAATATTCACTGGTTTTTAGGGATGCTGGCGGCCCTGCTCCGGAGTCAGGGCTCTTAACGCTGCCTAAGCACAGCAGCGTTAAACAGAGGCGTATCTAGTGAAAATGGCGCCTATGGCAAGCACTGAAACTGCACCCCTGTCTAAACATTTGAAACCCATCTTTTAGATAACCTTACAAAAAAAAAACAACCAACAAAATGAGTGATATTTATCATCCCTTGTGATACCTTGGGTAGTGACATATCCTCTTTATGGAGAAATCTGGGGTTTATTAGACCCCTGATCCCTCCAAGGCATATTGGCTGCTTTCTTAGCTGATACCAGCCAGGTAAATGCAGAACCGATACTGAAGTGATGAAATCTTCATCACTTAAGGCCTCAGTTGTCACAGAGGAGAGGGAGAAACTGATGTTCCCCCTTCTTTGTGCGCTGCCAATCCGACCAGATGGAATGGGAGAGCCTGGGAGAACAGGAGGAGAGAAGAAGAGACCCTCAGACCATGGGAAGTGCCTTGCTCCCCAGCCACTCAACAGCGCCCCCTTCATATGGCGCCCATGGCACTTGCCATGGCTGCCATACCCTAGATACGCCACTGGCATTAGGGTCCCCTGTCCCTCAAAACTGGGATAATGCATTGGGTAAGTTAGGCGGCCACGAGGCCCTTGTGGGTGTGAGGCCTTAGGCGAATGAATTACATGGGGGGGTTTTGATTGATGAACACATAGTGCACTAAACAGCTCAAAACAGTGACTACTATTTCTAAGTAGACATTGGTAGGCCACAAAAACGTCCTGGACTATTAGTACTACCTTTTTGGACCAAGTTCATGCATTCAAAAGTAAGGTGCAATTTTATTATAATAGACCTAAAACATGTTTCTTTACAGGGCACTGATAAAATATCGTCTAGTCTTGGTAGAATTTAAGGGAATTACGGTGATGCTTTTATTGTACTTTGATGAGGTGTCACTAGCAAAGGTCTACTTGTAAAAATGCAAGAAAATACAGTTTTTATCAGTCGTACACTTCTCTTTTCTATGACTAAAACCCCTATTTCTTTTCACTGCACTCTTTTTTTTTTATGTCTACCGTATGCTTTACGGACACTTTACTTAACTGCCTCCTATGACTGTCTGTTTGGGTCATGATTCTGCTATAATTATTTGAACTGTGTTTTTCATTAAGCCTTTCAAGACTGTGGTTTTTGTGGCTTCTGTAATAATGTACCTTTTGGTCATTAGTGTAATAACTGGTTTTATGTTGGTTTATGCCATAGTGCAATACAGTATATTTATAGCTGTCTCATAAGGAAAAAGTGCGTCAGATGTCAAATTTCCCTCTGGCCATTTTAAAAATTAGGATATTTGAAACCTCAGTTTCAGTGCCTTGCCGATTATGCAATGCTGCCTCTTTATGTTGGCCAGCTATAGCACAGTTTTTGCACAGTGGATTGAAAAAAAAAGGGACTGATGCACAAAAAATACGGTAAACATATTTGAGGGAATATTCTATGACTGAGAACTGTTCGAATTTTTTTTTTTTTTTTTTCATGATACGGCACAACTGTCCATTTACAACAACCATCACATCCATTAAAGGTTTCATATTGGATGTAGATTAGGCAGAGGTAGTGTGCTATCAGGATGAATGTACTCAGGAATTATGGGGCCCCTTACACAGCTTCAGGCATGGGCCCCCTGGAGCAGAGAACCGGGGGAGGGGGGTGCTGCTGCCTGAAATTGAGAAGCAGGGGGGGCTGCCGCGAATTGAGAAGCGGGGGGTCCTTTACAATAAAAGAAGAAATAAAGAAAAATATATATTTAAAAAGGGGGTAGCCATCCGGGGCCCTGGGGACCTCTGGGCTCTTTAATAAAAAGAAAGAAAAATATATATAACAAATATATATATTTTTTTTAAAAAAGGGGGGTTGCCATATGTGGCCCTGGGGACTTCTGGGCCCTTTAATAATTTTTTTTATAAAAATACATTACAAAAAAAAATAGGGTTGCCATCTGGGACCTCTGGCCCTTTAATAAAGATTAAAATAAATATATAAAAAAAATATATTTTTTTTTAATAAAAAAAGGGGGGTTTGTCTTACCGGGCCCTGGGGATCTGGGGGCAATGGGGAAAACATAAATAAAAAAAGGGGGGGGGGGTTGCCATCTGGGGCCCTGGGAACGTCCGGACCCCCAAAAAATTTTTTTTTTCTTAAAGGGATTTGCCACCCGGGCCCCTGGGGATCCCCGGGCAACTTATAGGTGTACTGCCTGTACCCCCCTGATGGCGGCCCTGAATGTACTTATGGGAGAGAATGGGATAAATGAGACAGAAGGTGCAGTAGAATAACGTCCTTACAGGATGTCTCCAATTTATAAGCCAACCTCCAATGCTCTGTTTCATTGGGCAACTATGTGGCAGATGAGGTTTAATGTTTGTAGCTCTAGCCCCGCAGGAGCCGCTGGTTTGATTTGGAATCGGTGTGTTACCTCTCTTAGCATGTCTAGGGGTATGATGAAAAGTAGATAAAGTGAGCAAGAATAGAATGTCCAGTCAGCGAGATGTCGTTTTCTGTGCTTTTATTTGGCCAACACGGCAACAGGTAACTTCAGGTGAATACAGGATAGTGATGAAGAAGAAGTTGCAGATTCAGGCCTCAGTAATGTAGAAGCAATCCTGCTCCAATTTCCACTCTTTCAGCCAGAGTGGGTATAGCGCACCCGGACAGTCTCTCTCACAGAACTGACAGCCGGGATGCTGCTCGGAACCCTGAGAAGGAAACAAACCTCAGCCACAGACTTGGCTCAATAGACTTGGCTCAATAGAATTCAGGAGAAGTGCCTTTGCCACAGGCCCTTGCTCTGGAATGCGACTTGACGGAGCAATTCCTTCTCAGTAAAGCATCTGACTTAATTATCTTCAGATAGTTCACAACTTTTCAGGTCACCGACTGACAGGTTGCCATCTAACAAACTCCCAGTGTCCGGTTACCTTTATCCCCGATGGCTCGTCTAGGCCCTATTGGATCGCCTGCCTCCCGGCCTCCCCACCGAACAGCACAACTCGCTTGGGATCTTCTCACAGGAGTGAGGTCCCAGTAAGTCATTGGGGCCCCTTTGCAGCTTTAGTTGCTCCAAGCCATGAGGGCCCAGAGTCAGAAACTCCACGTAGCACGTGCGCCCCGGCCTGGTAGGCCATCACGCCAGGGCCCGCGATGTGCGAACATCCTAAATGTGGGTGCCGCACCCGGAACCAACCTCGAACTCCTGGCGCCAAGATGGCGTCCTCAAGAAGTACCCTCCCCCAGCATGCCCTCTAATTGGCTGCTGGCAAGAAGGCGCTCTCACTGGTCTCCACTGCTGCCACCTGTCGTTCCAAGATGGAAAAAGCACCACTGGAACGCAGGATGAAACAACAGGACAGCACAGCACTAAACTAGCACAATTACATGGATGAGAGCTGAATAAGTCTCTCATCCCCCTCTAAATTTGAATAGCGTCCGTACTTAAAAGTACAGGGGCGCTACATGTTGTTAAATGTAAAGTTATGCACTTGGGGGCTAAGAATATGCATTCATCATATATACTAGGGGGAGTACAGCTGGGGAGATCCAGAGTGGAAAAGGATCTGGGGGTTTTGGTAGATCATAAGCTCAATAATGGCATACAATGCCAAGCTGCGGTTTCCAAAGCGAGCAAAGTCCTTTCTTGTATTAAGAGATGTATGGACTCCAGAGAGACAGATATAATAAAAAGGATATCAGGGAACTGTAGAAAGTGCAGAGAAGGACAACCAAACTGATGAGAGGCATGGAGGAGCTCAGCTATGAGGAAAGATTAGAGGAACTGAAATGATTCTCTCTTGAGAAGAGGAGATTAAGGGGGGGGGGGGGTATGATCAACATGTACAAATATATAAGGGCTCCATATAGTGAACTTGGTGTTGAGTGTTAAGGTCCTCACAGAGAACAAGGGGGAACTGCCATCTAGATAAAAGAAAGGCCCGTAGGCGTGGTGTATCTGGATTTTGAAAAGGCATTCAATATCGTTCTCTACAAACGTTTACTGTATAAACTATGGTATGTCAGCATGGATCATAGGATGAGTATTTGGTTTAAAAAATGGCTACAAGGGAAAGTTCAAAGGGTGGTGATAAATCTGTGGTGGTGATAGATCTGACTTCTTTCCCAGCAAAACAATGCTGCTGCCTAGACTTACTAGAGCAGTGATGGCAAACCTTGGCACTCCAGATGTTTTGAAACTGCATTTCCCATGAGGCTCACCTACACTGTAGAGTGCATGAGCATCATGGGCAGGCCCGCCATCAGGGGTATACAGCTGATACAACTGTAAGGGGCCCCCAGGGCCTGAGGGGTCCGCCCGGTTAAGAAGGCAGGACAGGTGAAGAGGAGCCATGTCGTGTACTATAGAAACAATCTCACAGCTTCTGCTGCTTTCATTGAGCTCAGACATCAAGCCATTTATGGCCAGAGGCCAAGGCTTGTGTGTTTACAGATTACAGTGTATGTGTGGGGCTTACATATTTATACAGGTGGGGGGGCTCGCATATGTACAGGTGTGTGTGTGTGGACGCTGACATATATACAGATGAGGTGGCCGGTGGTGTGTGGATTCAGTGGGATGGTCCATGGGCAAGCCCTGGGGAATGTTGGTGGTCAGGCTCGGGGAGGGGGGCCAGGCCTTAAGCTGTGTAAGGGGCCCAAAAATTTCTGACGGCTGCCCTGATCATGGGAAATGTACTTTCAAAACATCTTGGGTGCCAAGGTTCGCCATCACTGTACTAGAGCTTGCCCAACACCTGTGTGTGTGGAAAGGACACTAGAGACGTAGTTCCAGAAGCAACCTAAATTACTGTATATATTCGAGTATAAGCCGAGTTTTTCAGAACATGAAAATGCCCCGCTCAGCTTATACTCAAATCACCTTTTTGCCTGATGTCCCCGACTTTGGGGACCCGGTACCGGCCGGCCGTAGGTCCCCTGGACCCCAATCTTGGCACACATGTAGCCCCACTCTACAAGTGTGCAAAGTTTGTTGTCCGGGTCGGGAGACCTTTCCATAGACTCCCATGTTAAACGGTCATTTCTCCTCTGACTTTGGGGACCCGGTAATGACCGGTCGTAGGTGCCCTGGACCCAGAACTTAGCACACATGTAGCCCCATTTCTCCTATATAAGTGTGCAAAGTTTGTTGTCTGGGGAACCTATAGCTGGGGAGCACAGATTTTTCAAAGCCAGGCACCCCTACTATAGACTCCCATGTTAAACATCAGTCTAGGCATGGGCACAGTGAGGCATGGACACAGTGAGGCATGTACGTGGATACAGTGAGGCAAAGTGAGGCATTGACACAGTGAGGCATGGGCACAATGAGGCATGGGCACAGTGAGGCATGGGCACAGTAAGGCATGGGCACAATGAGGCATGGACACAGTGAGGCATGCACATGGACACAGTGAGGCAAAGTGAGGCATGCAGATGGACACCGTAGGCTTATACTCGAGTCAATAAGTCAATAAGTTTTCCCATTTTTTGTGGTAAATTTAGATGCCTTGGCTTATATTCGGGTTGGCTTATACTCGGGTATATATGGTATTATGAACTGACTCCCCAGCAGTTTTACCAGTGAGAATTTTACAAGCCTGGGGATGACATCCAATGGAGTAAAACAATTTTTTTTATTGCTACAGGAACAGAGTGAAAAGATCATAGGTATGCTGCCATGGGGGCACCGGGAAAAACGAATGTGAGAACATGCTCTAGAGCACAGGTGTCAAACACAAGGCCCGAGGGCCGATTCCGGCCCTCCAAGTCATTTAATGTGGCCCTCGCACCTCTCCTGCAGCTGCAGGAGAGCTCCAGCCCTCCTCAAGACCCTTACTTTCTGCTTTCAAGCTTCTTTTCAGCAGCAGCATAAGGAAAGGGGGGTGCACTGTGATGTAAGGGAGAGTGGGGGGCCCAACTTCTGATGGTGGGGTGGCTCTTGACATCTAATGTAAGGGGAGGGGATGCGCTGGACATCTAATCTTACAGATACAACCGGCCCTTTTGAGGGTAATCATAATGCTGATGTGGCCCACAATGAAATAGGAGTTTGACACCCCTGCTCTAGAAAGGGAGATGTTGGTTTTCGGGGTAAAGTTTGGTCTTACCTGGAGATCACCTATAAAAAACATGCATGATTCATTTTTTGACTAGTAGAGGTTACCAAATGGAAAGTAGGTAAATAACTACTGACTGTATTTTTTTATAACATGATTTAGTAACGTAATGTGTCAGAACGCAGTCCCTGTAGACCACCGAAGAACCTACTCTAAAAACTGTCCGTATGGCCCTCATTAGAAGTCTGCTGTCTTCTCAATCCATAGAATTCAGGTTGTAGAATCCCGTTCCCGCCTGCAAATATTCAACAATGCTTTTTCTGGTTGTTTCATTGCCTCTGTCATCTTTTCAAAAGGTCCTTCAATTAATCGAGGCAGGTAATTGCTTGTCAAACTGACTGGCATTTTGGAGAGATGTCTCCTCTGTGAAATATTAACTTCTTAAAGAAAAGGACTGTTTGATTTGAAAGTTTTGTTCCTTTTGATTAGAGCTCGAAGTACATAAATACTCTTGTTTAAAATGATTGGCGTTGAATAAAAAAAAAAAAAAAAAAATCAAGTACCTGTTTTTTTTGAAGACCAACACAGAAACGTGTCTTTATAAATGATTTGAGCTTAGGACATATGAGAACAAATGAACTATCATTCAAAACACTTCAGGATATCATTCATGTCACTTCGGAAAATATAGTTGTGGTGGAGCTAGAAGACCCAACCTCTACTGATGGTGAAAGTGTACAATTAATTACTGATCCTAAAGAACAATACATTTTCGAGTTCTATAAAAAATGGGGATGTTACTTACCTACGTGTTGGGGTTTAGCTTGTGGGAATATATAAAGGTCACAGGTGTAGTTATTAATGGCTTTTGTGTTGTAATCATTTTTAGCACCAGCTGATTATTCATGTTCTACTCAACAGTAATCCTTCTGGTAAGACCACGGCCATTTTAATTGCTGGATAACTCTACTTTATTGCCGTGACTTTTGTATTCCTATCTATACAGGGTGTTTCCCTAAAGAGACGTTGTCACTTTCCGCATTTAGGGCAATGTGACTGTGTCTGCGAAAAGCTTGTAGTTCAGCACACTCCATGTAGCATGTAGACCCTTTGATAAGAAGGGTGCTGTAGTGACAATGATGAATGGTGCTGTCCTAGACAGAGAAATCCAAGATAAGGTGTCACCAGCACAGCAGCCTAATCTTCACCGGAAGTATTTGTTGTCATGTAGTAAAAAAAAAAAATTGCAATGTTCTGGGCCTCAGCAGTGACTGTTACCTAGATCAGTGGTCTCCAAACTGCAGCCCGGGGGCCCTTTGCTTGCATTCATCCGGCCCTTGGGGAATTATTTGATTTACTGACACTAACAATGGTACACAGTTACTCATAATGACACCAACAATTGGGCCCAATGACACCAAAGATGGCGCACAATTCCACCCAAAGACATCAACAATGGGGCCCAATAACCAGGCACACTTCCTACCAAAGACACCAAAGATGGCGCACAATTCCTCCCAATGACATCATCAATAGGGCCCAATGACAGGGCAAAATTCCTACCAAAGACATCAAAAATGGGGCACAATTCCTCCCAATGACATCAACAATGTGGCCCAATGACATGGCACAATTCCTACCAAAGACACCAACGATTGGGGCATAATTCATCCCAATGACACAAGTGATGGGGCACAATTCCTCTCACTGATACCGAAGATGGGGGCATGGTTTACTCCAACTGATGCTGGGACCTTTTTCTACTCCCGATGGCCACGGTCTAGCCCCCCTAAAGCTTTATGAACAGTAAAGTGGCCCTTTGCTTAGAAAGTTTGGAGACCCCTGACCTAGATGAAGGGGCCTTCCCGATTCCTTGAGTGTTGTATTTTCTTGAGTGTTGTATGTGACTTCAAGAAATACCTCCAGTGGGGATAATGCTGGAGTGTTTGTGATATACCTTAACTACTGAACCTCCAGAAGATTTACTCCCTTTCATGACAAGCCGAAGCTACATACAGTATTACCGCACATCCAGCAGGCATCTGAGCAGCTGACCCGGCGTATAAGACGACCCCTGCTTTTTGGACAGTTTTTTTTAAGTGTGAGGCCGCACACACACGATCGAACATGTCCGCTGAAACTGGTCCGCAGACCAGTTTCCGCGGACATGTCCGATCGTGTGTACCGCCTATCGGACAGGTTTCCAACGGACAAACGTTTCTAAGCATGCTTAGAAACTTGTCTGCCGGAAACCTGTCCGTCGGACATGTCCGCTGGTTAGTACGCATGCGTGGAAGCATTTTACTTCCTTGTTTTCACACGTCGCAGCGACAACATCACTGTCCACGGGGATTTTGGTCTGATGTTCTGTACACACATCAGACCAAATTATCCCAGGAGACATGTCATCGGACATGTCTCCTCGTGTGTACGTGGCCTAAAAGGTAGTCCTCTACGCCAGCAAATACAGTACCTTTTTGTATCCTAAAGAAAGAATAATAAAAAAGAGAAAAAGCTAATTTCTTTACATGTCTGAGCGGTTAAAAATTTCTCACCAAAAATAAAATGCTTAATGCAGTGTATACCAGTTATCTGAATTAATGTTGCATCTCTGGGAAAAGTGGTGAGCTAATAACATGACTTTCCATATTAGGAATTCTCTTTATGCATCTCAAGGCACAATTTTCCTTTTAGCTGGAGTGAAATTTTAATTTCTAACACGATTTCTAGATAATAACCCATATCTATTGCCAATAGACTATTGGTACTATAGAAACTGTGTGTGGACTTACCCTGGGCTGACCAACCTCAGAAAAATTGGCTCCTTTGGTCAAATTTAGATTATCAAAAGTCAGCTCATGTTAACTGCAGACCTGACATATGCTCTAAGTGCCCGCCTGGCATTCGGTGGTAGTGATCATAGTGTGCCTTGAGTTCAAGTCCTGTGTCATGGCTATCTATAGACAAATCCTGAGGCACCTGCTTAGCAACAAACTATATTATGAAAATGTTCTGAGATGTTAATTGCTAAGTCAGCTTCTCGGTTCTAACCATGTACCCATTGCAGTGTTGATTCATTGGTGTGATCTGGTATTTTTTAGATCTGCACTGTTTCACCTTCCTCTTTTACGTCCTAACCTACCTCTTCTCCATAACTTGTGGTTTTTGACACTTTCTGATGAGCTTTGCTTCCTCTGCTGTGCGATGTTCCTTTTAACGGCTATTTTTGGGCTGTAGAGGTGGGCTTCAGCTCCCGAAGTGCATGCTGTTATGGTCACATGTTGAAAATGGGTGCTAGTAGCATTAATATTGCCTAGTTTTTACTGAATTAATAAGATTAATATTTAATTAGACATTAAGCAGCCTCTATAAATAGGTTTGTATGTAATAGTACATTTTAATGATTCTAAAGGCTAACTCCACCTTTTGGACCAGCAGCTGTTAGTTTTAGAAATCTGTGAATGACTAAATTTAATTTAAAACTGCTTGTGGCTGTAATGAATTGTTGGATCCCGGCAATATAGATACAAATCATTTATAAAAACGGATTCCCCCCCCCCCCCCAGTCCATTACCAGGCCCTTTGGGTCTGGTATGAATATTAACCGGTGCACCAAAAAATTTAAATTACGTGGGGTCCCCCCCAAAATCCATACCAGGCCCTTCAGGTTTTAAGTGGAACCCTAAGCCAATTTAAAAAAAAAATGGCGTAGGGGTCCCCCACAAAATCCATACCAGACCCTTATTCGAGCACGCAGCCTGGCAGGCCACAGGAAAAGGGGGGCGAGAGGGCCCCCCTCCTGAACCATAAAATGCCACATGCCCTCAACATGGGGAGGGCGTTTTGGGGTCCCCCCAAATCACCTGGTCCCAATGTTGATAGGGACAAAGGCCTTATCCCCACAACCCCTGTGCGGTGGTTGTGGGGGTCTGCGAGCTTATCGAAATCTGAAATCCCCCTTTAACAAGCGGACCCCAGATCCTGCTCCCCTATATGAATGGGTATCGAGTACATTGTACCCCTACACATTCACCAAAAAAAGTGTCAAAAATTACAGTAGACAATTTGGGACAAGAAGAAAAATGCTATACGCCTGCACTTACCTGTATTTTGCAGCACCTGTCTACCCAATTGAGGGATTGGACCCTTCATGAAAACCTGTGTACACTGGAGTTAAATTAGTCAGACTAAATAGGTAATTACAGTGGGTATAGAAAATAATAATCCCCTTTAACTACTTAAGGACTGGGCCTATTTTTATAAAAAAGGAATAGTAGTGGTAAAAAAAGCACTGTGGGTTTAACCAATCTTGTTTTTTGTACAATTCTCCTTTAAGGGTGTGTGACAAGTGGGTGTGTCCTATGCCTGCATACTTTTGCTGATAGGTGTCCCTAATTTCCATCCAAAATTGGGAGGTATGCCATGTCAATATCGTTTTAAGTTTTGATCCGTATTTGTAACGTCTAGTTTTTTTTTTTTTCATTTATTTTTATTTGATTTTTGTTTATCTTGCTCCAGCAAACAACCAATTAATCAGGTATCATGGTTACAAAATACAAAAAAGGCAGCAAAACATTCATCAAGGACTAAATATACAACTATTTTAAATAACCAAGAATATCTGTAAGTCCCCGTACCAATACTCTTGCATCTCCCTCCCCCCCCGTCCCCCCTCCCTACCCCATCCTTGAGAAGCGTACTACCCTCTTGGTTAGTCATCCGATGAAGAGAGGAGACCATATCGCTGTGTTCTTGCCTCTTTGTTTTATATCTGGGACCATCTTCCCGGGGAATGCTGCACCCTAAGGGGCCTCCCACCAACCCGCCCCACGAGCGACGGGGTGGGTGGGTTATTGGAGACCGTTACTGACGGGGGGCGTAGTATGCCGGAGGAACTGACACCGGGTTCCACTACAAAGGGTTCCCAACAGCCCTAGTTAAATATTTATTATGAACTGTAATTTTTACATGAAAAGGGCAGAAGGGGGTTACAAAATACACCCAACACATTTATTTCATTTTATAATTTTTACTAGAAAACGGTTGCATTGTCAATATTGAAAGGGATGGAGGGTTGTAAATCACGATGACTTTGTTTATTGAAGAACTGTAAAATCCCTCTCCTTCCAACAACCCCAGTGTATCGGGTAGAAATGTGTCACCAGGCTACACAACCATAGTTAGGCACCACTTTGTAGTCCATGAATGAAGTGATTTGATCCGGACATTTAAAGGAAGGGAAAGGAATTTGTTGTAATAAATACATGAAACAATAGAGAAATAAGGCCTTAAGACGGATATCCCAGTTCCTTACAGTGAGAAGAAGGGAAGGTGGTGGAAATAGGTCATAGAGATTAAATCTTCCAGCTGGTGGAAAGGCCAGGGCCCCTGACCCTAGGATAAAGCTAATGCATTGACCAGTAGGACCTAGGCCAGTCCGGTTTATCTCTCCTATGCACATGTGCCTCTGAATTTTTTGCTCGTTCATCACCAGGACATCTTGCAGGAAAACAAGAGCCTGCCTCACTTCTTACAGTTCAAAGGTGAATCATAAGAGCCCGAGCAGAAGTCAGGAAGCTCACAGCTCAGGGGCAAGATTGACTTTTGGCCAAGTAATTCTTCAAGAGTGGCAAAGGAAAGAAAGCGGATCCAGTGTGTTTGTTTGAAAGTTGTGGCCTTGGAGAGGATTGTCTGTGTTTGTGTATATGGGACTCTGTGTCTTCCTGCAGCTTAGCAGTGCACAGAGGGATGCACACAACAAGTCCTGAACACGGTCTGGAAACATCTGGAATTTTATGTTTCCATCTCCAGGGAGATTCTCTTTGTTTATCGTCTGTGCCAATAAATCAGGTCCATTTTGGTGATATGTAGTGGGAGCAGGAAACATATCACAGAGGTTAAGTGTTCTTTTCTTCTGAGTCCCCGATTATGAGCAGTGAGCAATTGTTTGAAAAGAATTAAAATCAAACTATATCATTCTTTACAACTTTTTGTTTTAATATATCACTAAAATACCACTACAAATACAGATATACTATTTGATTGTCTTAATTTTTATTTTTTTATTGGTTTTATCAGTATTTGTGTTCGGTCCAATGATGCCTTGAGGCATAAGTAATTAACCACTTTAGCCCCGGACCATATTGCTGTCCAAAGACCAGAGCACTTTTTGCGATTCGGCACTGCGTCGCTTTAACTGACAATTGCGCGGTCATGCGACGTGGCTCCCAAACAAAATTGGCGTCCTTTTTTTCCCACAAATAGAGCTTTCTTTTGGTGGTATTTGATCATCTCTGCGGTTTTTATTTTTTGCGCTATAAACAAAAACAGAGCGACTATTTTGAAAAAAATTCAATATTTTTTACTTTTTTCTGTAATAAATATCCCCCAAAAATATATATAACATTTTTTTTTTTCCTCAGTTTAGGTTGATACGTATTCTTCTACATATTTTTCGTAAAAAAAATCGCAATTAGCGTTTATTGATTGGTTTGCGCAAAAGTTATAGCGTTTACAAAATAGGGGGTAGTTTTATGGCATTTTTATTATTATTATTTTTTTTACTAGTAATGGCGGCGATCAGCGTTTTTTTTCAGTACTGCGACCTTATGGCGGACACTTCGGACACTTTTGACACATTTTTGGGACCATTGGCATTTTTTTAGCGATCAATGCTATAAAAATGCATTGGATTACTATAAAAATGCCATTGGCAGTGAAGGGGTTAACACTAGGGGGCGGGGAAGGGGTTGAGTGTGTTCCTATTTGTGTTCTAACTGTATGGGGGGGTGGACCGTCGAAGGTGGCGACGTAGAGCTACGGGCTCTCGCGCACCAGTGCCGACCTGCCGCCGTATTACTGCGGCGGCTGGTCGGCAAGCGGTTAAAGCGGATCTCCACCCTAAAGTGAAGTTCCGCTGATCGGAAACCCCCCCCCCTCCGGTGTCACATTTGACACCTTTCAGGGGGAGGGGGGTGCAGATACCTGTCTAAAGACAGGTATTTGCACCCACTTCCGGCCAGCAGTCTCAGGCAAAAAGACTCTTGGCTCCCAGCACACAGCGGGAGCCGATCGGCGGGCGCAGCACTACTCGCGCATGCGCCTTAGGGAACCGGGGAGTGAAGCCGGAGAGATTCACTTCCTGGTTCCCTCACCGTGGATGGAGGGGGGAGCAGCAGCGAATGCTCGTCCTCTGCTGCCGACGCGGC
Organism: Rana kukunoris; assembly: GCA_029574335.1. Classification (NCBI taxonomy): domain Eukaryota; kingdom Metazoa; phylum Chordata; class Amphibia; order Anura; family Ranidae; genus Rana; species Rana kukunoris. The sequence goes on from CM056060.1 coordinate 123,791,745, forward strand.
TGGACTCCAGGACAGGTAAGTGTCCTAATATTAAAAGTCAGCAGCTGCAGTATTTGTAGCTGCTGGCTTTTAATATATTTTTTTTAATGGGCCATCCACTTTAAGCTTTTACTTCTATCTTTTTAACCTTGTTTTATGTTATACCCATATTTAGGGTGCGACATATAACATCATTCCCCCTTTTACTGAATCAAGAGATTATTTTCCTTGCAGCCTCCTGTCAATTTTTTTATAGTTTTTTTTTTCTTTCACATTCTACAACAAGAAAAAAAAAAAACGCTTACAACATTTCCATCACCGGTTTTCCCGACCAAAAGCTCTCGTGGCAGTTTTCCCGACGGGAAAACCGATCATGTGTATGATGCTTAAAGGGGTTGTAAAGGATTTTTTTTCCCCCCTAAATAGCTTCCTTTACCCTAGTGCAGTCCTCCTTCACTTACCTCATCCTTCCATTTTGCTTTTAGGCCGGAATCACACTTGTGCGGTGCGAATTTCAGCTCTCTTATCTCTGCAGGGAGATTACAGAAGTGTTCAGCAGATCCATTGCGTTTTAGCTGCAAATTTGGAGACCTTGGAGAAGTTACAGGGCAGAGGAGAGTGGGGGAGAAGTGTATTGAGCTGAATTAGAGAAATTCCTGAAGAGAACTAAACACATCTGCGAATCAGCTGCGTACCCATAGAAGATAATGGGACTGAATTCACACCTGAGCCGCACCGCAAGGCATAAAATCTGCACACGTTTTTTCTGCAATGCGCAGTGCGAATGCATCGCACATATGTGAACCAGCCTCATTGAAAACAATGTATTTAGAAATGTTCTGCGTATTAGATGCGGTTTAAGCCGCAACCAATTCGCATAGGTGTGAATCCGGCCTTAAATGTCCTTATTTCTTCTGAGAAATCCTCACTTCCTGTTCTCCACACAGTAATGCGAGGCTTTCTTCCTGGTGTGGAGAAAGCCTCTTGAGGGGGAAGGGGGCAAGCAGGCATGTCAGGACACTCTCTACTTTGCAGATGGAGAAAGGAGCTGTGTGTTAGTGGGCATCCTGACACTCCTGCTCGACCCCTCCCCCCCTCAAAAGGCTTTCTCCACACCAGGAAGAAAGCCTTGCATTACTGTGTGGAGTTACAGACAGAAGAACAGGAAGTGAGGATTTCTCAGAAGAAATAAGGACATTTAAAAGCAAAATGGAAGGATGAGGTAAGTGAAGGAGGACTGCACTAGGGTAAAGGAAACTTTGGGGAAAAAAATGTTTTCCTTTACAACCCCTTTAAGCCTCGTACACATGACCGGTTTTCCCGTCAGGAAAACTGCCATGAGAGGTTTTGGCCGGGAAAAACAGTCGTGTGTATGCTCCATCGCAGTTTTCGCGACAGGAAAACCGCCGGAAAATAAAAAGAGAACCAGCTCTCTTTTTTTTCCCACCGGGATTCCCGTTGGTTTTTAACCCGGCAGTTTTTCTATAGGAAACACTGTGATGGAGCATGGCTCTCATGGCAATTTTCCTGTCGGGAAACCCGGTCATGTGTAGGGGGAAAAAGTTACAGAGTAGGTTCTCTTTTTTTCCCCTTAGGATTCCCATCTGACTTTTTACCGGCGAGAATCACGTACATGTGTACGTGGCTATAGCCTCACCCGACAACAGAGGAGAGAAAAAAAACACATCCCTTCCCTATCTGCATTCATCAGATTCTTTTTCAATTCCCTCCTTCAATTCCATAATTGTGCATATTTTTATATATATATATATTCATTTTGTTCCAGTACAGTAAAACCTTGGTTTGAGAGCGTTTTGCAAGACAAGCAAAATGTTTTTATAGATTTTGCCTTGATATACAAGCAATGTCTTGATATAAGAGTAGCGTCATGTCACAATTGAGTATAAAAAAGGAGAGGAGCCTCTAAGTGTAGCAATATGGTAGCAATATGGTTACATTTAATGAAGGTACAACATTTAGCAACTTATTGCTACACTTAGGCCGCGTACACACGATCGAACATGTCCACTGACATTGGTCTGTGGACAAAAGTTTTAAAACATGCTTTAATACTTGTCTGCTGGAAACCTGTCCGTCCGACAGGTCCGCTGGTTAGTACGCCTAACCAGCGGACCGAAATCCCCCACATGCGTCGAATGCGTGGAAGCATTTTACTTCCTGGTTTGGTGACGTCACCGCCACGTCACTGCGTTCTCTGTCCGAGGGGATTTTCGTTCGATGGTGTGTACACACCGCCGGACCAAAATCCTACATGAGACATGTCCGATGAAAACGGTCCGCGGACCGTTTTCATCGGACATGTCTCCTCGTGTGTACGCGGCCTTAGAGGTGCCTCTCTTCTCTTTTATACCCTGTAAAAAAATGCTTTGATATACAAGTGCTTTGGAGTACAAACATGTTTCTGGAATTAATTATGCTTGTAAACCAAGGTTTTACTGTATTATTATTTTCCCATATTTTTTAATATACCCTTCTGATTACGCAACCAGATTGTTGATTTTTTTTCAATTGATGTATGAATAGAAAGACATTTATAAACTATAATTTTCATAATAAAGTTACCTGTAGAAATCTATGTATTTCTCTTATGATGACAGGTGCTCTTTAAAGCTACACAGGCTACGCCTTGTATGAGGAGTGTCTGAGCCCAGCCAGAATTGACCTTCAAGCAGAGTTGTTCCATTGCTCTGTACTGACTGCACACATGCGTTGGCCAAATGTAAGTTGGTGGTCACCTTCCCTGACCAGGTTTTATGTTCTACCCATAGTTAGGGTGTAACATAAAACATGGTCACAGTCGCCCCCCAAAGTCTTAAAGGAATCTGGGGGTTCTTCTCTCCTCAGCTTCTTGTCAATTTTAGAATTTATGTGGCTGTGCAGCAAAGCTATATGAATGGAGAGAATACAAGTCCCATTTGCCACTACAACAGAGAGATTTGTAGACCTCAATGGAGCACAAGTACATTGAACTTGTAGTCCAATTATACAGCCTCCAGCCCCATAACCAAAGGTCTGTACCTCAGTAGTAGTAGTAGTAGTAGTAGAGGAGTAGTTTACAGGAACCTGTGCAATGCACCTGCATGCCACTTAACATGGTTGCAATGCTTTGCAGGTTCCAAAGCAAACAAAAAATAAATGCACATCAGTGTGGGTGCATTATTCATTTTTTTTTGCAAAAGATGCCTTTAAATTATTCTCAAAGCACATAATTGAAAATTAAATCTATAATGTGTGCAGGAAGCACAGTATCTGCTGATACTGATATTGCTGTAATGCAGGGATCTCAAACTGGCGGCCCTCTGGCTGTTGCGGAACTACATCATCATGTCCCATCATACTTCTGCCTGTGGAAGTCATGCTTGTAACTGTCAAGCCCCGTACACACAGGCAGAAACCAGCGACAACCTCGCTGGGAGCCGCATTCTGCCGAGAACCTCGGCCGTGTGTACGCTCTCGGCGAGCCCCGCCCGTCGGGAAACCCGTCGAGCAAATAGAGAACAGGTTTTCTATTTGCTCGGCGGCCCGTCGGGATGAATGGCTGGTTGCCTTTCCCGACGGGCGGGTCGCCGAATCTGACGGCCGGCAGAGAACCTCGATGGGCGGAACGATGTATTTTTGCAGCAGCTGGAAGGCTATTCGTTTGAGACCCCTGATGAAATGCATTAGGTCTTGTTCACATGGGGCATGTCAATGCATACACCTGTGCAAGGGACGACTTTTCCTGCATGGGATGCACGGGTGTTCCATAAATCTGTGTGCAAGCAGTACCGTTCATGTCAATTGGGGAGCAGCGGCTGCATGGACACACAGTGTTTGTTGGGGGACACTTACCTGTGTGGCAGTTAGATTGGGACCAGTGGCTGTGTCCTTACAACTGCTGCGTCCCAATTGACATAATAGGATTTCCTGCACTTGAGTGCATTCGATGTGGGCAAAAACTCCCTTCACAGGGTACGAATTGATACGCTTTGTGTGAATTGAGGCCTTAGGTCCACTCCCTTATCGGTAATCCAGGGATTGGAGAACCTCTGCTCCTGTAAAGGATAGGAATTCACAAACACACCCACTGCAGGCTGCTTGCTATCCCTTCCATACAGAAAGCCTTATATTAAAGTAAAGTAAAGTACTTATTAAAGTAAGTACTTAAAAGTTTCTCCCAGGCTCCAATCAGACTTAGGACTACCTTGAGCATGGGTCCTCAAACTATATGGCCCTCCAGTTGTTCAGGAACTACAATTCCCATCATGCCTAGTTATGTCTGTGAATGTCCGAATTTTACAGTGCCTCATGGGATGTGTAGTTCCACAACAGCTAGAGGGCCATGGTTTGAAGATCCCTGACCTTGATGCTGGGTTCACACTGATGCAAATTTTATGCAGATTTCCCCTCATCCAATTCGCATGACAGGGGAGTGTTACCGGCTCTCAATGGAGCCAGTTCACACATCTTCGAGTCGGCTACGGATGGGACCTGTGCATCTTCTGGTCCATTTCAGGTCCGAATTCAAGCTAAAAATCTAACCTGAAACAGTGAACAGGGACGCACTGGACCCCTTGCTGTGAGCCACAGCCGCAGCTAGTGTGAACCCAGTCTTAAAGTGGAGGTTCACCCAAATAACATTTATATAAGACCAAATTCTTTATACTACTAGCATGTACAGTTGGCACTTTTTTTTTAGGCTGTACATACCTTATAATCTATATTTGCAATCCGGCTTCCGGGTACTTCTCCTGCGGGAGTAGGCGTTTCCAAGCTGAGCCGCAATGTAATCTGGGCGTTCGCCCAGATGATTGATGTCTATCAGAAAATGTTCCCCCCAGCGCATAAGGCCCCGCCCCCGTATTGCATAGGCGCGTCACGGAGTTTCCGAAAGGAGCCGAACATGTAAAGGGGCGAGTCGGCTCTACATGGCGCCTGCGCACCAACTAGGAGCCGTGTAGAGCTGACTGCGCAGGCGCCGTATAGAGCCGACTTTCATCTTTACCTGTTCAGCTCCTTTCGGAAACTCTGTGACGCGCCTACGCAATACGGGGGCGGGGCCTTATCCCCCGGGGGGAACATTTTCTGATAGACATCAATCATCTGGGCAAACGCCCAGATTACATTGCGGCTCAGCTTGGAAACGCCTACTCCTGTGGGAGAAGTACCCGGAAGCCGAATTGCAAATATAGATTATAAGGAATGTACAGCCTAAAAAAAAAAAAAAAGTGCTGACTGTACATGCTGGTAGTATAAAGAATTCGGTCTTATATAAATGTTATTTGGGTGAACCTCCGCTTTAACGATTAAATGTGATTGGCTTCTATGCTGGAAAAAAGACAAAGAACTTTACACAGCTCAGCCTTAAAAATAAAAAATTCCCAGTGCCCCTGTGAGGTTCTCATTGGATCCTGACTCCAGGGCCGTTTGAAGGAATTTGGGGGCCCCAAGCATAGAAAAAAAAAAGTGGGACTTTTCAAGTTGAGAAGCGGGGGGGGGGGGGCCTTACTGAATTTTATTAAGTTAATGGGCAGCACTCCTCTTCCCACCATCCAGGACCGCTATACCCCCCCCGCACAAGACACTCTACCTCTATCCTCCGCAGAGCCTCACACGCCGGCATATGTTGGCGTCCGTGCGGCAGGAGATTCAGTTTGCTGTTCCCGGGGCCGGACTGAAAGGAAGTGAGTGTGTGCACTTCCTGTCAGTCCGGCCAGGAACAGGAAACTGAATCTCCTGTACCGTGCAGTTATGGTGTACGGCCGACCGGACTGCAGGAGGAAGCAGCGGTGCAGCAAGGGCCCCCCCCTGCTGGGGCTCCTGGCCAGCTTGGGGCCCCAAGCAGTTGTTTGGTTTGCCTGTCGTGTTCTGACGGGCCTGCCTGACTCCATAGTCTCTAGTGAGTGAATTGCAACATAGAAATCATAATGTATTTCTCCTAGCACTGAAGACATTGGATCACAAAGGCATGTGAAGCAGATGCCTGCCTTCTTGTCAGTCCTTGTATGCTGGTGTAACGTAGATGCAGACAGAAATAATATATATAAGCAACTGTTAAACTAGCTTGGCTCGTTGATGACAGCTTAAAAATGCCGAGGTAAAAGGTTATATTTGCAGATTTTCTTTATGTCTCTGGATGCATTAAAGGGCTGCTGTGTTTTAAAAGTACAGATATCTTTTTAATGCATTTTCTCATGAATATCTTTTTTAAGAAATAAAATACATGTTCCATAATGTTAAGTGCACAATGTTTCCTTGGGGGGATGAATTAACAATTTTTCTGTAGATAAAAATAATAAACCAAAATCAAACCTAATTGCTTATATTACAGTAAAAAAGGAATACAGAAGGAATAATTTATAAGGCAGAAATAACATGTATTTATGGAAGGTGTATATCCGTGCATTTACCAGGGATCATTTATGCCTGAACAGGGCAATTCTATAATTCCACATTGTTGTTCCCTAGGCACATGGGAATGAGGACACCTTTGTACTTTTTTGCTTCATGAGTATTTAGCAAAAATAGAGCTGTGCTGTTGGAGGAGTCTGCCGTACATGTAGCTCTACTCTTCCAATGTACTGACTACAGAACACAATTCTCAATATCCCCTTTTGCAGGATTTTTTTTTACATTTCAGGACAAGAGATGTTCACTACAGATCACCAGTTTTCTTTTTTTTTTTGTATGCTAGAAAAGGTGTCAGAATGTGCCCATGATTAAAAGGCTTGTAAAGGTAAATGTTTTTTCACCTTAATGCACCCCCCGAACCAGGCCCGGACTGGCCATAGGGCATTCCGGGAAAATGCCCGGTGGGCCGGGGGCCGATTGCGGCCCGCGAACGGCCCTCGCGGCTCACGAACGGCCCCCGGCGGCTATTAAGCCTCACTGTGCCCATCAAATGCAGCCACTGGGCCCATCAAATGCTGCTATTGGACCATCAATTGTCATCACTGTGCCATGCCATCAAACGCAGCCACTGTGCCATGTCATCAAACTCAGCCACTGTGCCCTTTAATTGTTGTCACTGTGCCCATTGTCGCCACTGTGCCTATTGATGCCAGTGTGCCCATTGTCGCCACTGTGCCCATTGATGCCAATGTGCCCATTGATGCCACTGTGACCATTGATGCCACTGTGCCCATTGTCGCGGCTGAGCCAGAGGGGGCGGCTGAGCCAGAGGGAGCGGCGCTCCGGCGCCCTCTATAGATGCACTGCCACTGTCTATCTATCTATCTTCTTTCTTTCTTTGTTTATCTATCTTCCTTACTTTCTATCTATCTATCTATTTTTATCTATCTATCTAGATCTATCTACCTATCTTCCCTCCTTCTCTTATTTTTTTCTATCTTTATCTATCTTCCTTCCTTACTATCTTATCTATCTATCTATCTATCTATCTATCTATCTATCTATCTATCTATCTATCTATCTATCTATCTATCTATTTCAATCTATCTTTCTTTATCTCACCCCACATTCCATCATTAACCCCCGCTGTGCCCCCCCCCCCCCGGGCTGCTCAGTCTAAAATACCCGGGCCTATTTTTTGTCCCAGTCCGGGCCTGCCCCGAACCCCTGTTTTACTTACCTGGCCCCTCGAAAGTCCCACACGCGTCAATGTGATCCTCTTCGGTTCCCAGCCTAGCCGTTGATTGGCTAGGCTGGATGGATTGATAGCAGCGCAGTCACTGGCTGGCGCTGCTGTCAATCACAGCAGATGACGCGGCGCGCTGGGGGGCGGGGCCGAGTGATACAGTCGGCGGCTTTGCCCACCGCTGTATCACAAGAGCTCACATGAAGGTGGAAAGCATAGGCATGCCCACAGGGTGTGCTGGGTGTGCCTGGGCACGCCCTAATCACCCCATGTGCATTAGCATTATCTAGGAGCAGCACCAGGTGGGTGGTTGGGGGTGCCAGTGACCAGTGTAAATGCCCCCCAATATATTAAAGTCTAGGTTCAACTTTAGGAACACGTTACACCCGTATTTAGGGTGTACTGTAATATGCTTCCAATCAACTGCCTCCCACCTCCAGAGCCACCACCGGTCTTATTTTCGGGGAAACACGGTAGTAGAATATTACCCCAGACCAACGTGGTCCCGGAGCCAGGAACACTTGAACACACATCCTCGGCCATGAGGGCCACACACGGGCTTCCACTCTTGGCAGATGGCGTACATGTGTGTTTGAACTTTGGGGTGCACACCCGAATGCAATAGGCTGCGCACACCTATGGTGGAAAGCTTTTGCGAGGAGGAGCCGAGACAGCCGCCGAGGGACACCAGAAGACAGGTTTAGGGGACACTCAAAACGAGCTGCACAGTGGAGGTAAGTATAACATGTTTGTTATTTAAAAACAAAAAAAAAGTTTGCCTTTAGTGACCCTTTAATGACAAAGTCAAAGTCCCAATAGAGTTGCCTATGTCATGATGAGCCATGTCCTGTACCATCATTATAAAATATGTTATTTCCTAAAGGAACAGATTGTTGGAGGTTGAGGTTCTTCATCGGGTGGCTTCCTCCCTCAGGATGGACAGCACAGGACCACTCTGCGATTGTAAACCCAGTCTGACTACTGGGCCTACTTACCGTGTTTCCCTGAAAATAAGGATTTGGGCAACCAAAAAAACACTAGGGCTTATTTTCGGGGTATGTGTTATCATGCCGGGGGCTGTCTTCTCTCCCTTCTGCCTGTCAGAAATCCCCTGTGGAACTGTGTAAAAAAGCTTGTAAATTACTAAAATTCACAGCACCACATATTGCAAAATGTGTATGTCTGCAATTCAATAGTGCCACATACCTTCTTCAAGTGCTGGGTGCATCTGTAACCCCCTGGAGCTCTCTTTCCCTTTTCAAGCACTGCAGCGCTATACCGAAGGTATTTGGCACAAATAGATCATATAAACACACACAGTCTACACTATATACCACTGTAGTATAACACTAGTATTTGACCAGCACTTTAAACTAGGTATTATTTTCGGGGTAGGGCTTATATTGCAGGCTTTTCTGAAAATCGGGGGTAGGTCTTATTTTCGGGGAAACACGGTAGTAGAATATAACCCCAGACCAACGTGGTCCCGGAGCCAGGAACACTTGAACACACATCCTCGGCCATGAGGGCCACACACGGGCTTCCACTCTTGGCCTGGGGTGGTACCACACCCCAGACAGCAATAGAGGTCACTCACAGTACAGCCATGGCTGGAACAGAGGCCCAAATTTGGTAAAACAATACAGCCAGCGGTAATTAAATCTCTGACCACCCTCTGAATTTAAGGCAGTGCCAGCTATGAAAGTAGCAGGCCGCTACAGGGGGAATGTTTTTTTCTCAACAAAAATGGAGTTCCACTTAAAAAAAAATGAATTACCTTTACAGTCACTTAAAATGAACTATTGGGCACTAAAAAGTTAATAGTGATGTGACAATTAGTTCTGCATAGTGAAGACTCCCAAGAAGTCAGTTGCATGTCACAGAGCCCAACTCCCATCATTTATAATCCTTTCCTCACTCCCTGTAAAAGAAACAAGCAGACAATTAGTAAGGTCATAACAATGTCCCATAAAACATAAACAGCAATCTCTGCTGCCACTCTCCAGCTGGGCCTTGTCATGTGCTAGGTGGAGCCGTCAGAGTATCGCTGCACCTTCACTATTGGGTCTGCTGGAGTCATTAGTCACCAGGTTCTGTTTTCAGACTCGGTACAAGTGGACGGCCTGCATCTGTTACTAGTGGGAGGTTCACTGACATCGTTCATTAGCAATTCTCCAAAATGAATTCACCTGCCCTCCATCCCTGAAACTGGATGTTATCCAGAGTAATATTATTACTTGGTTTTATGAAACTATAAAAACCATCCATATTAAACAGGAGGCAACTTTTATAGAGAATGGTGAATTGACCTAAATTGGTTTAAAGCAAACCTGTTGGTGTTAAAGGGGTTGCATACCTCCCAACTTTTTGAGATGGGAATGAGGGTTCCGCGGATCGGTGTTGTCGAGTGGGGGGGGGGGGGTTCCTGCGGATCGGAGTTGTTGAGCGAGGGGGGGGTGGGTACCCGCGGATCGGAGTTGTTCAGCGGGGGGGGGGTGTACACGGGATGGATCGATGTTGTTGAGCGGGGGGTGACGCGGATCTGAGTTGTTGAGGGGGGGTTTTGCAGATCAAAGTTGTTCAGCGGGGGGGTTCCGCGGGATCTGAGTTGTTGAGTGGGGGGGGTTCCGCGGGATCTGAGTTGTAGAGTGGGGGGGGTTTCACGCGGGATCTGAGAGTTGGTGAGCAGGGGGGGTTTTCCGCGGATCGGAGTTGTTGAACGGGGGAGTTTCACGCGGGATCTGAGAGTTGGTGAGTGGGGGGGGGGGGGGGGGTTCCGCGGGATCTGAGTTGTAGAGCGGGGGTTTTTTCTGCGGATCGGAGTTGTTGAGCGGGGGGGGTTTCACGCAGGATCTGAGAATTGGTGAGCGTGGGGGGGGGTTTCCGCGGATCTGAGTTGTAGAGCGGGGGGGTTTAACGCGGGATCTGAGAGTTGGTGAGTGGGGGGGGGGGGGTTCCGCGGGATCTGAGTTGTAGAGCGGGGGGGTTTTCCGCGGATCGGAGTTGTTGAGCGGGGGGTTTCACGCGGGATCTGAGAGTTGGTGAGCAGGAGGGGGGGTTTCCGCGGATCTGAGTTGTAGAGCGGGGGGGGTTTCAAGCGGGATCTGAGAATTGGTGAGCGGGGGGGGGGTTCTCCGCGGATCAGAGTTGAGTGGGGGGGTTCCGCGGATCAGAGTTGTTATGCAGGAGGGGTTCTCGCAATATCGCGGTAATCGCGGGGAGGGGGAGTACCGCGAAATCGGATTTACCGCAAATCGAAAATCCGGGACGGTTGGGAGGTATGGGGTTGTAAAGGTAATTTTTTTTTTCTAAATAGCTGCCCTTACCTTAGTGCAGTCCTCCTTCACTTACCTCATCCTTCCATTTTGCTTTTAAATGACCTTATTTCTTCTGAGAAATCCTCACTTCCTGTTCTTCTGTCTGTAACTCCACACAGTAATGTAAGGCTTTCTCCCTTGGACTACAGGAGAGTCAGGATGCTCTCTACGTTGCAGATAGAGAAAGGAGCTATGTGTTAGTAGGTGTCCTGACTCTCCTCTAGTACTCAGGAGCGCTGAGGTGCCATGTAGCTGCCACACGGGAAGAAGAACCCAGACTGAATGGCGTCTGTCCCATAAATACCCTCTCCCAGCATGCCCAGCGAGACCACTCCCTCCTGATTGGCTGCTGGAAAAAAACACCCAAGTCTCGACTCTGCTGCTGCCACCTGTCGCCCTGGGGTTGGATAGCACCCCAGTAACAACAGAATGAGCCCACAGCACAGCCAAGCTGAAACAGAGACCCTATTTGAACATTGTAATTTGGATCAGAGTCATTAGCACTCTGATCGCCCTCTAAATTTTAATAGCACTGGTACTTGGAAGTAACCAGGCACTACAACCAAAAGGAAAGGTGTGGAAATCTCTCCAAAATGAACGAAAAACCCATCTTTAACAAGCATTTCCACAACAGGTGGCCCCATGCATTCCTAAGCTGGCCATACATAGATAAAAATATGTCTGGTTCAGCAGGGACAGGCCCCTCCCTTGGACTACGGGAGAGTCAGTACGCCCACTAACGCACAGCTCCTTTCTCTATCTGCAAAATAGAGAGCGTCCTGACTCTCCTGTAGTCCAAAGGAGGGGGCGAGCACTACACTCCACACCAGGGTGAAAGCCTTGCATTACTGTGGGGGTTTTGGGCATTTTTGAGCGTTTTGCGTTTTTTCGCGCCAAAAAACGACACTTTGAACGCAAATTTCGGGCGTTCAGAAAAAAGCAAATAAACTACAAAGCTCACTAACACTAAAAAACGCCCAGGTGTGCATGGGCACATAGGCCAACATAGAGTTCAGTTTATGGGCTTTAAAAAAAAAGGCCAATAAACTGCAGTTTATCAGCTTTAGTGTGCATGGAGCCTAACAACCCCTTTAGGCTCCATGCACACTGAAGCTGATAAACTGCAGTTTATTGGCCTGTTGGCTTTTTTTTCAGGGTTTTGTGGGTTTTTTCTGCCAAAAAACTGCACGGGGGAGGGGGCGAGCAGGAGATTCAGGACACTCTCTACTTTGCAGATAGAGAAAGGAGCTGTGTGTTAGTGGGCGTCCTGACACTTCTGCTCGCCCCCTCCCCCCTCAAGAGGCTTTCTCCACACCAGCACTTCAGGGTACGTGCGTTGTGGTGCCCTGCTGTTTGCTGAGTCTAAGCACTGCATATATTGTCTTATTTAGGGCTATATAATTGCACCAGTCCATCCAAGTATTATCTTATGTTGAGCTCTGATGGGGGAGTGGTGTTGCCCCCGAAATGCATTAGCAATTTTTATTAGACTTTTTCCAATCAACAATTAAAATTATCTTGGACTATTATTTTTATTTATTTTTTATCAAACTTTGGTTTCTCCTTTCTGAATTTTTATAGTTTTTGATTGCTGTCCCTGTTGCAGATCATTTCTCACATCCTGTCTGGAGAAACCATTGTCACAGTGAAAGTAAGGGGACATCTCCTAACTTTCTAACCCTCCTCCCCAATCAATTTAAAGTGGATGAAACCCCCCCCACCAATTTTTTTTTTTTTTTGCTGTCACAATGTAGAGTATAAGATTTCCTATCATCTGTGCCCAGTCTTGCCACTAAAAGTTTATCCAGCTCTGAGCAATCCTCTTTTATTTTTTCAGTGAGATAAATGGACAAACAGGAGAAAACTTTTGTCCGTTCTTCCCCCTTGCTGTGAATGACAGGTTATTTATATATCTCATGCACTAGCTTGAGACCGGCATTATTTTTTAATTCCCACCCCCACTCCTTTTCTGAAGTCATGTGGTTACTTTTCTGGATTTTGACTGGATGTTAGTGATCATAGCAGAATTTAGTGTAAGAAATACACAGGACAAAATGCATGTTGACAAGGGGAGTGTATAGGTGGGTGTGGAGTCTGACATCACGACTCCACCCACCGAGCTTCAGACAACAGATCCACCCACAAAATCTGCAGTTTTTCAGGTCTCATAACAGACAGAGAGGAGACATTTGACAGGTAAGGATACATGCAGGAGGCATATATATCCTTATAGATCAGCACTATATCAGTAGATTAGAAAGGATGAGAGTGGCTTTACATCTACTTTCAAAACCAGAAACGTTTTGTCTGGACTTGCAGTATTAGCTTCATCATGATTTATAATAAATGTTTTAAAGGAGTTGTAAATAAAAAAAAAAATTCACCTTGATGCATAGAAAATTAAAAAAAATCTGGTATTGATACCCCCCCCCCCTGAGCCCCCGTTTTACTTACCTGACCCGTCGAAAGTCCCGAGATCCTCTTCGCCGCTCAGCCTGGCCGCTGATTGGCTAGAGCGGATGGATTGAGAGTAGCGCAGCCATTGGCTGGCGCTGCTGTCAATCACATCCAGTGACGCGACGAGCCGAGGGGCGGGGCCGAGTGATACAGTGAGCGGCTACGGCCGCTCGCTGTATCACGGGAGCGCGCCCCTAATTACTGACCACCAAGTGAGCTCTCGCATTACTGTGGTTACTAATTGCGGGGAGGACCAGAGACAGCCGCCGAGGGACCCCAGAAGACGTGGATCGGGCCACTCTTGTGCAAAATGAACTGCACAGTGGAGGTAAGTATAACATGTTTGTTATTTTAAAGGAAAAAAATAATTTCCTTTACAAACCCTTTAATACAGGAAGCACCCATAACCATACGAAAAGGACGTTATAGCTCCACCTGCTGTTTGGAAATGATAAATAAGAAATATGTATATGCATTTTTTTGAATAAAGAAAGGTAAACCTATTTTGGTTCTAAACCTGATAAATTCCTTTTAATTTGTTGAAGCAAACACTGATGATATCCAAGAAAGTGGCAACACCAGAAATTCTTGCTGTCGCTCCCATTACAGTCTGTATATTCCAAGCTCCTGTGACATGAGCATTTTACAGCTGTAACCTATAGTCATTTCTAATCAAGTAAAAGTGGCAGAGATTAAACACTGAATGTAATTAGGTGCAAAGAGCTGGCATCTTGCAGCACTCTGTGATATTAGCCTCAGGATGGTGTCAGAGCAAAGCTTGAACACTGCACTTTTCCAGTTAGATTTTTTATTTTATTTTCTGTACGAGTTCTTTTTTACAAGCGGAGGAGATGTTGGATCGTTTCATGCCAGCATTTCTTCATATCCTCTGGTGTGCAATATGATTATTTACAAGCATTAGTGTGTGAGGTTTGTTCCACCAAAAATAATAAATGGAACAGATCAACCTTTTTGAACTTTAGAGTTGAACTCCGGACAAGTGGCTAAGAACATAAATAAAATTCAACAGCAAGATGCCACTTCGCTCTTAGAATTGTAGACTGTGAAAGGGATACAGTGGTGTCCTCTCTCCACCCCCCAGCCTGCTGACTGGACAATGAAGGAGCAGCAGGAGATAGATTAGGTCATATCTCTACCCACTTTGTTATCTCTTTCTAGCAGCATTTTTCAAGCCAACATATTTGCATGCAGAATTCCTGATTGTGCCTCAGTTGTAGGAACTGCAAGCTGGTCAAACCCAAATGTTTATTACCGTTTGCCGCACGCAGATATGGCACGGGCAGGCAAAAGGATGTATATATACTAGGGTGACCAAGTGTCCCGGATTGCCCAGGACAGTCCCGCATTTTGCAGGTCTGTCCCGGGCAGGGCTGTCTTAATGAGAGGGCACTGCCCAGGGGCCCCAGCTGCACAGGGGGCCCCTGTTTTTCCCCCAAAGCAGCTGGCCCTTGAGCCCACATTGCCCCAAAATTGGGGGCCCCATGATGGCACTGAGAGTAATACAGTGGAGGCAGCCTGCCTCCTACCTACTTGATGTCGATTTACCTGCACGGTCATCATTGTAGGGGCACCAGAGCATTACTTTGCCCAGGGGCCCATGATGCTATTAAGACGGCCCTGGTCCCGGGCACCTTCATTCCAGGACAATACAGTGTCCCGGAATGAAACTGACACAGCCACCCCCGGGCCAATCTGATGCCCTAAAAAAGGCTGCCACATTACTGCTTTACTCACTGACAGTACTTGCCCTGGACAGGAATGCCTGGAGAAGCACAATTACCGCCCCCTGCTTGTGATTGGAGAAATCATAAATCCCGCCTCTTGTGTCCAATCACTGTGCTGTGATTCGTTGCAGCACAAGCTGATTTTTGGAAAGGGGGTGTCCCTGAATGGTAGTTTGGAAATGTGGTCACACTAATATATACGTACCCTTTAAGAAACGGCATTGTAGACGCGAGCACGCTCCATGACTCCGACCGCAGGTCATGTCACAGATCATGTCACAGTGAGGAAGAAGGGGGAAATGCTGATGTAAACAATCATCTCCCCAGTCTGCCTAGTGACAAGACAGTGACCACAGCTTCCTGTAATTGGGAGCGTCAATCACTGTCCTGTCACACACAGCCCACCCCCCCTGCAGTTAGAATCACTCCATAGGGCACACTTAACCCCTTATAGCACTGGTTGCTGTAAAAATTACAGTGATCCCAAAAATGTGTCAAAAGTGTCCAATGTGTCCGTTTGAGTCTACCTGTGGTAAATTCAGTTGACTGGACATGATTTGAAAAGGCACACACTTGTCTATATATGATCCCACAGTTAGTGTATGTCAGAGCACAAACCAAGCCATGAAGTCCAAGGAATTGTCTGCAGACCTCTGAGACAACTGTAAACCGCTTCTTTACCGCTGATATGCACCCCTGTGTGAAAGTGCCCTAATGCCGCGTACAAACGACCATTTTTCATGACGAGAAAAATGCAATTTTTTTAATTGGTTGGGCCAGATTCAGAAACAGTTTTTACGCACAGATACGCCGGCCCATTTACGCTACGCCGCCGCAACTTACGGAGCAAGTGCTTTGTGAATACAGCACTTGCCTGTCTAAGTTGCGGAGGCGTAGCATAAATAGGATACGCTACGCCCGCACAAAGATACGCTCTCCATCCTGAATCTGGCCCGTTGTGTGCAGGCTCCAGAGTATTTTTCTCAACGAGAAGAATGGGCATTAAAAAATGTTCTCAACGTTTTTCACGTCGTCATTTTTCTAATCGTGAAAAATGGTCGCGTGTAGGCTTTAACAATGGGGGAAAAAACGTGCATGCTGAGAAGGAAAATTTAATCAGCCCAAAGGGTGGCGCCATTCAAATGGAACTTCCCCTTTATAGTGCCGCCGTACGTGTTGTACATCACCGCGCTTTGCGCAAGCATTTTTCTTATCACGATCTTGTGTATGCAAGGCAGGCTTGAGAGGAATCGCGTCAAGAAAAACTTTTTTCCATGACATGAAAGACGGTCGTGTGTACGCGGCATTAGGCTTTAAAAAGACTTTGTATTGATTGCTGTGATTTTTTGCCTGGTAAAGTTTTATCCATATACACACCTGTATTGTTTGCTCAATTTATTTTGGTGTAGTGGCCCGCCATGTCTTGCTCTGAGATGGGGGGTCGGCAAGCCCAGATCGCGGGTTCCCGACCCACCATCTCTGAGCATTAGTGCGCAGAATCGGGTCATGTGTCGCGGCCGCGGCAGGGCTGGAATATCCGTGATCGTGGCAGGGCTGGCCTATCAGTGATCATGGCGGGCTGGCCTATCAGTGATCATGGCGGGCTGGCCTATCAGTGATCGTGGTAGGGCTGGCCTATCTGTGATTGTGGCCAGCCTGAAGTCCCGCCTCCACCTCCACCGCATTGTGAACACCGCTGCCTTCACCTCCTCCAGGCTCCCCCTTTCCTCCAAACTGATGAAAGCTGCAGGTGAGGGGGAGGATACGGTCTGGGGAGAGAGGGAACAGCCAGCCAGAGTTAGAGTCAATATAATTTAAAAAAAACATCTGGTGTCAGTGTCAGTGTAAGTGTAGTGTAGTGTAGTAGTCAGTGTAATTGTCAGTGCAGTGTAGTGGCCAGTGTAATTGTCAATGCATTGAGGTGGTCAGTGCAGTGGACAGTGTAGTGTAGTGTAGTGGTCAGTGCAGTGGACAGGTAGGTCAGTGTAGTGGCAAGTATGGGATGCAGGTAGGTTAGTGTAGTGGTCAGTGTAGGTATCAGGTAGGTCAGTTTAGGGGTCAGGCAGGTCAGTGTAGGAATCAGGTAGGTTAAAGCAGTGGTCAGGGTAGGTTAGTGCAGTGGTCAGGTAGGTCAATGTAGGACTCAGGTAGGTAGGTTAGTGTAGTGGTCAGGTAGGTTAGTGTAGTGGTCAGTATGGGAATCGGGCTGGTCAGTACTTTTGTAGGAAGGGACTCAGGGAGTGCTAAAAGTCCACAGGTTAGGGACTTTTGCCTTGCCCCATGTGCTGACAACCCACGCTACGCCACTGACGCTCATTATGGCCCGCGGCCGGTTACCATGTCGATAAAGTGGCCCTCGCTCCTCAAAAGGTTGGGCACCCCTGGCGTAATAGCTGCACACAATAAGTGTGTTTCATTTTGTGCAGCACTAAGTCTTCATTATCAACAGCACTAGACACTTTGGCCCAGATTCACATACAATTAGATTCGCGTAGAGTATCAGAAATACACTACGCCGCCGTATTTTACCTGGCTCTACGTGGAATCCCGGTAGATTTTGTCCAGTAAACTACTGCGGCGTAGTGTATTTCTCCCGGTGCAAGCCATCTACGCGAGTAGGGGGCGTGAAGCATTTAAAATAGGCGCGTTCCCACGGCGATCGAACTGCGCATGCTCCGTTCAGAAATTTCCCGCCGTGCATTGCGCGAAATCACGTCGTTACGTCATTCGTTGTTTGAGTAGCGTCGTTTACGGACATTCCTATTCCCGAACGAGTTACGTAAAAAAAAAAAAAAAAAAATTTAATTCGACGCGGGAACGACGGCCATACTTAACAAGGGCTACGCACCGTTAGACCAGCAAATAGCTGGTCTAACAGTACGTAGCAAAAAAATGACGTAAGCGATTGCGAAGACCACTCGTATCTTCGTGGATCGCCGTAAAAAGTCATTTGCATATCCCGACGCATGAAAACTACGCAAACTCCTCCCAGCGGCCGCAAAAATATCGCAGCGTAGATCCGAAGGCTTACGAAGGCGTAAGCCTCTCGGATCGAAGCCCGAAGCCGCCGTATCATGGTTTGAGGATTCAAACTAGTGATACGGCGCGCAAAATTTGAAATTACTCCTGTCTAACACCAGTTAGACAGGCGTAATCGCTCTCTGAATCTGGGCCTTTGTTTTTATAATAGACACATTTTTGTTGTTTTAGAGTCTAAGCACAGCATAGTTGTCTTACTTTAGGGCTATATAATTGCACCAGTAATCAGTCGGTTTATTTGTACATTCACTAGGTCATTTTTGATGTGACAGTTTGGAATTTTAGTTTTGTCATTGTGATCTGTGTGGACGCCTGGAGGTCCACATATTGGGCACCTGTTCTTCCATCTTCCCCGTCTCTCTACAACTCCTGGGTAGAGTCTGATGTGCATCTGGGGTTGCCCCCTCCTAGCCCGTTACACATTTGGAAGTTTTAGTTTTTGGATTTTAATTATAAATTAATTATATTATTTCATCTACGGGAAGGCTTTTGGACAGATTTCATGAATATGTACGTTTCGAACATCAAGCTGGATGGGGATTTTTTATTTATTAATTTATTTTTTTATACCTTTTAAGCTCTCATGTGCTTTCTATCTTCAGATATCCATGTGTGCCTCTCCTGAGGAAGCAAGTTTTTATATCAAGAAACGCGTAGAGAATTTAAGCACAGACCATCCTTTTTTTTATTATTTATAACACATAGTTAGAAAAGATTATAACAAAAACAACTGATGGTGCTACAACTATACTATGATGCTGGTTTGGAAGTGATAGCCTTCACCTGACACGTTTTAGCATCTATTGAGTCTCCTTCCTCAGGGGTAGGGAAGATATCAAATCTCTACAATGCAAGTGCAAAAATTAATAACAGTTTGTATACATACATAATATTCAAGTATATGTAGTTCCACGTCTAAAACTTAGTTACTTTAGCCGTATATATGTAGACTCTCCATGTAAGTTAAAAACAACAAGCAACACTGCCCCAGGGAATAGCCGCCTTCTCCATCCCCAACAGGTATCAAGCTAAATTGTAGATATGAGTAAGAACAAAATATTCACACATACATAATAAAAGCAAGATACATTTCCCTCCCAATGGGAATATACACTACCATATTCACCCTTATCTTTCCTATCCCACCACCCCACCTACTCCCGCCCCCCCCCCCCCCCAAATCTACCCTCTCTATCCCTCCTACTCACCCTCCTTCCTTCTCCTGTTCCTATACTCTGCTACTTATTCTTAATTTCACCATCTTGATAGCATCAGCTCAGTTGTCATATGTTGATGTCGGGTCTTTTTTTAAACGTGAAGGTTTTTGAATGCCATTTGATGAAGTTTTTTTCACTGTTGGTATACATGTAAAATTATATATGTGTTTTATAATTGTAGCGCCCCCTTACTTTCAGTATGGGCACTACGCTAAAGTTAGTTGGAATGGGAGAGTTACATTGCTCCCTTTCGTGATTTATCTAAATTGTGACTTCTGTCATTTCAGAAAAGTCTCCTGGGCCAGTCTGCATTCTAGGGATGTGGTATCATCTCTGGCCAGCAGTTGGCGCCAGCGGGGTTTCTGGCAGAGCAGGTCTTCCCCTGCAGCCAATTGGAGGAGTTTCTCCCTTGCAGGGCATGCTGGGGAGGGGTATATCTGTTATAGGTGTCATGTGTTCTAAAATCTTTGCGGGGTCCCGGTGCTGGGTGCGGCATCCACCTTTAGGGTGCGCGCACCTATGGGCCCCACCGGCGTGGCCCTCCTGGCCAATCTTACAGGCTTCACCGAGCCTCAACCGGAGGCGAAATGGGGCCCCAGTGACCTACTGGGTTCCTGGTTCCATTGAAACGGATCTCAGGCTGAGTGCCGAAACAATCGGGGATCTGGTGACCGGGATGCTACAGGTACGCATTACTGTCTCCCGGTGACCTTGGCTGGAGTCTATTGGAAAGATTCGCCCTATTCACTCATTCAACAGAAGCGACGACGAGTTTACAAATCGGTACTACTAAGGGCTGGTTTGCCCGGCCGTCTACATTCAGGCCTGACACCGCAAGTTCACTTCTTTCTTCTCATCAACCTTTTCCTTCCTAACTGAAGTTGATGTTGGCTGTGTTGGCCTGGAAATAAAGCATTGGAAAAACCTTTGACTGCCTGGACCTCCGCTCACTACTTTGTTCCTGCATCACACCCCTAGACAATGCTAGGGTAACCTAATGTGCCGATCCCAACAATCAATCAGCGGCTCCTTCGGGGGTATCGCTACATAATATATGTATTTTTTCATGTAATATATCTCCTATGTCATACCTTGGTGTTGTGACTCGTAGACAAATGCAGAACACATTTTTTTTTGTTTTGATTTGTTATTTACATAAATGTGTTTAGGCAAATTAATTTAATTCGTTTAAATCTTTTTTGGAATTAGGTTTGTTTATTCCTTTTTCGAATCCATTTTAAATAATTATTGAATAAAAAAAAAAAAAAAAAAAGTTCTAAAGTGTTTCCAATTTCCAAAGAGAATAAAATAGGATATAACTTCTTCTATTCTCGTATTTTCTGTTATATTATTTTTTAGTCTATTATTATTTTTTTCATATTCTATTCCTTTATTTTCTATTCTATTTTGTTGTATTTGGAAATATGAAAATTATTTCAAAACTATTCGAAAACGATTCAAATTCAAATTTCGTCTGATTTTTTTTTTTTTCGTTATTTCGGATTAGTTTAAATTCGGTTTGTAATTCAGTTACATGTCTAGTGACTCGATACAAGTCCCATGGGCTATAGATAGTTGTGGTGTATATGCTAATCGGGACTGAATCACAACCGGTACCCATTTCATACCAGCGACCTTTTGTATAATGCCTTGAAAAATAAGTTTCCAGTATTTGAATGATTGCGTTTTCCCGAGGGGACTTTTGTTGCATATATCACACTGTCACTGGTATTTGTATAAGGTTTAGGCCTCGTTCACACATGCGGCTGTTTTTTTTTACAGCTCTGGATCACTTTTTAGAGCTGGTTGACAAGCAGCTCAGAGGCGACGTGCCACCTCCTGGGTTGTGAGGAGATTAGACACATTCCCTTTTACATCTTACATTGCAGCACATGGTGCTTGAGGAGGAAATCCCGCCAAACAGCACCACAACTGCATGCAGTAAACACGGTAGTAGCGCAGTCCCATTTCTCTAAACTGAATTCTATACATGCTGTAAATTGGAGAAGTCTTATTTGTAGTGACCCAAACTAAATTGACAGGCATAGACGTGCGCACAGGGTGTGCTAGGTGTGCCCAGGCACACCCTAATCACCCTGTGCAGAACAGATTCCCTCTACTGACCTGGCTCCCCCTCCTTCCCCCCACAGCACTGCCGGCTTCCCACTCCCACTGGTTGTTGTTGCATTGGATGGGCACTGGTGAGGCTGCATTGGATGGGCACTGGTGAGGCTGCATTGCTGGGCACTGGTCAGGCTGCAATCATGGGCATGGGTGAGGCTGCATGGATGCTGAGCCCTGCATTCTTTATGTAGCGAACTTCTGAGCCATGCATTATTTATGTAGCACACTTCTGAGCTCTGCATTCTTTATGTAGTGCACTTCTGAGCCCTGCATTCTTTATGTAAAACGCTCCTGAGCCCTGCATTCTTTATGTAGTGTGCTCCTGAGCCCTGCATTCTTTATGTAATGCACTCCTGAGCTCTGCATTCTTTATGTAGCACAGTCCTGAGCCCTGCATTCATTATGTAGAGCACTTCTGAGCTCTTACTTCTTTATTTAATGCACTCCTGAGCTCTTACTTCTTTATTTAATGCACTCCTGAGCTCTGTATTCTTTATGTAGCACAGTCCTGAGCCCTGCATTCATTATGTAGCACACTTCTGAGCTCTTCCTTTGTTTATTTAATGCACTCCTGAGCCCTGCATTCTTCATGTAGCACGCTCCTGAGCCCTGCCTTCTTCATGTAATGCACTCCTGAACTCTGCACTCTGTTTTATTTTCTATCTTCTCTTCATAACATTTGGTAGTCATATCATCTTTTTTATCTTCCCAACACCAAGATTCCTCACCTATGGGGGCCTGGGCTTTTGGTCCCGACTCTTTCTGGGTTACCCTCCCCAATTCTCGGATGAGACCGCCTTGGCTGTCCCTTTGGGCACATGGCTTCACATGGTTTCTCTTTGGATTATACGTGAGTACTAAGTGGGCACAGAAAGTCATCATCTTTATATTTTCTCCTATTTTCCCCATGGGTAATTGCAGTGCATCATTGGTCCCTTTGTCCTTTTCTCTTTTGGGAATTTGGTGCTCCTGTCAAGTGGGTATAATCCCACAAAAACGCATCAAGCTTCTTTCCGATGCATCCACCAAAAATACATCCTAACAATTATAGATGGTTTTACCATTTTATGCTGTGACCCAGTGCTTTACGTGGGCCGGAACGCGGCGGTACTCAGTACCGCCACTTCCAAAAATGGCCCTGGAGAGTACCAGCACCTCTCCGTGCCCCCAGTACGTGCGTTTCCCATACCGGAACGCAGCACCAGGCGGCACTTTCAGGGGAGTGGCAGCCCGGCCGCGGTGGACTTTAAAACGGCCATGGAAAAAAAAAGGGCGCCCGGCGCGCTGTGATACATGTCCCGCCCTCCTCCTCCTCCTAGCTCGTGTGATAGAGCCAGTGTGCTGTCTGTTACACAAGCTGGACTAGAGGAGGGGGGCGGGACATGTATCAGCGCGCGCGCCAGAACTGTTACCGTGGAGAGAGGAGAGGAAGAACTGCCTTCAGAACTGTGAGTACTGCAATGAGTACACTGTACACGTGTGAGGGGGAGGAGAGGGAAGACAGGGAAGACACTCTCATGTGAAGAGGGCTTCTGATGGGGACACACACTCTGATCTGATGTAAGGAGGTGCTGATGGGGGACACTCTGATGTAAGGAGGTGCTGATGGCGGACACTCTGATCATCAGAGTGTCCGCCATCAGCACCTCCTTACATCAGAGTGTCCGCCATCAGCACCTCCTTACATCAGAGTGTCCGCCATCAGCACCTCCTTACATCAGATCAGAGTGTGTGTCCCCATCAGAGTCCTTACATCAGAGTGTCCGCCATCAGCACCTCCTTACATCAGAGTGTCCCCATCAGCAACTCCTTACATCAGAGTGTCCCCCATCAGCACCTCCTTACATCAGAGTGTCCCCCATCAGCACCTCCTTACATCAGAGTCTAATGTAAGGAGGTGCTGATGGGGGACACTCTGATGTAAGGAGGTGCTGATGGGGACACTCTGATGTAAGGAGGTGCTGATGGCGGACACTCTGATGTAAGGAGGTGCTGATGGGGGACACTCTGATGTAAGGAGGTGCTGATGGGGACACTCTGATGTAAGGAGGTGCTGATGGGGGACACTCTGATGTAAGGAGGTGCTGATGGGGACACTCTGATGTAAGGAGGTGCTGATGGGGGACACTCTGATGTAAGGAGGTGCTGATGGGGGACACTCTGATGTAAGGAGGTGTTGATGGTGGACACTCTGATGTAAGGAGGTGCTGATGGGGACCTCTTTCTACGGTAGCTCTTTTTCAGGGTACTTTCTAAGGGTATTTTCATGTTCAGTATAGGAGGGGGGGGGGGGCACCGGCGCCTAATAGAGTACCGGCACTTCTTTTGGCCCACTTAAAGCACTGCTGTGACCTGTTTTATCCACTACATGGGGAACCATATATGTAAAATCTCTTTACCATGTGCTGTATTGTCTTAATGTTATTGGTTAATGAATTGTTTAATTCTTATACAAATTGCATTGTGTTATGAAACATTATTTTTGGTGTATTAATAAATGATATTTATTTACATCTACATCAAAGGTGTCAAACTCTATTTCATCGTGGGCCGCATCAGCATTATGATTGCTCTCAAAAGGGCCAGTTGTATCTGTAAGATTAGATGTCCAGAGTATCCCCTCCCCTTACTTTAAATCCACCCCACCATCAGAACTTGAGTCCCCCACTCTCCCTTACATCACAGTGCACCCCCTTTTCTTATGCTGCTCCTGGGAAGAAGCTGGATGGATTGCTTGAAAGCAGAAAGTAAGGGACTTGAGTAGGACCAGAGGAGGGCTGGAGTTCTCCGGCAGCTGCAGAAGAGGTGCGAGGGCCGGATTTGGCCCGCGGGGCGTTGTGTTTGACACCTGTGATCTACATGATCATGTTTTGGTTTCTGCCACATACACCTTACACAAATTCCCAACCCTTATACCCAAAGACAGGGATGGGGGCAAGAACTTTCCCTCACGTCCCATATAAAGCCCCAACATTTGTCCCCCCTTTTTTCTCTTATTATTGGGTAATTTCTGCTACTTCACCTCCACCATGGAATCCTAGTCTTGAAGTTGGTTTAACATTAGAACCGTTTTATTTCATAAAGATTTCTTTATTTCTGTGTCATTTTGTTGGCTATATAGTATATGTAACAACAAAACCTGGGAAATGCCCAGGAAAAAAACAGGCCTCCTTACCGACCAGCCTGCAGAACAACCAAAATACCTGTCTAAGAGTATGTGTTAAAAAACAGGGTTTTATCCGCACGCATTTGCAAACGCATGCGTGAGCCACAGAGCCACGCCAAGGCACCCTGCAATCTGTGATTCTAACACTAAACAATGAGCGTCCCCACAGTGGAGGCACAAGCATTCTAATGGATAGATAGGGGCAGGTGGACTGAAGGGGAGCCACCCTCCTTAGGCCGCGTACACACGAGGAGACATTTCTGATGAAAACGGTCCGACAGACCGTTTTCATCGGACATGTCTCCTGGGATGTTTTGGTTTGATCTGTGTACTCACGATCAAACCAAAATCCCCGCGGACAGACAGCGCGGTGACGTTGACGCAGCCACGTCACCGAACCAGGAAGTAAAATACTTCCACGCATGCTTTGAATCCATTCGACGCATGCGGGAGATTTCGGTTCGCTGGTTAAGCGTACAAACCAGCGGACATATTCGACAGATGGCTTTCCAGCAGACAATTTCAGCAGATATATTCGATCGTGTGTACGCGGCCTTAAAGGTACTGGAGCACACCAAACACCCAGCATATAGCACAATGGCTGCATAGGTGCTGGTGTACTGCTGGACCAATATAAACACCACAGGTGAAACAAAAATGTGTCCACCGCCCCCATCTATTGCTGGCAATCGCAGTAAGTGGCATTGGAAGGCTAAAGAAGATAACAACAAAACCTGGGGAATACCCAGGAAAAAAACAGGCCTCCTTACCTACCAGCCTGCAGAACAACCAAATTAACCTGTCTAACAGTATGCGTTAAAAACAGGGGTTTTATATAGTATATGTAGGTAATGTTTTCTGATCTTGTATGTGTTGATTTTTACAAAGTTGCCGTATATATATTTTTTAGGATTGCAAAAAGACCTGACTGGCTGGTTGCTTGTGTGGAAGGTATTGCCTTTGTCATTCATCTAATTTTGTACAGGTACGTACATTTTTTATTTTTTTAATTGAAAGTATTTTATCAACATTTCGTAAATAAGGAATCCACCCATCTAAAATGTAATATTTCCATTCTCAGTATATGCTGAAAAACTGAACCACCTAAGAATTTATTTCTCTCTGTTAGTACAGCCACAAAATATTAGACATGTGCAGACTGGAATATTTTGTTTCGTTTTTTCATTTTCGTTTGGAAAATACATTTATTTAGTTACTCCCGAAAATCGTTTTGATTCATTTAGTTTTTCGTTGGGAAATAGCTTTCGTCCGAAAATCCAATAATACTTGGTTTCTGTCGAATGGTCAAAAGAATATTCGACGGAACGTCGAATCTTTTTGGTTGATTTTTTTTTACGTCTCATGAATCGAAATCTATTCTCTGTAATGTCAAATCTTTCAAAAATTTCTATAGTGTCGAATCTTTTCTCTATAAGGTCAAATCTTTTCTCTATGAAGTCGAAACTTTTCCTTATAATGTCGAATCTCTCTATATCGAATTTTTACCGCAACGAAAACGAAAATAAAGCATTTTTTATGTCGGATCTTTCGGTTTTAGTTTCTTGCACTTTCGTTATCGTTTGTTAAAACGATAACGAAAAAAAACAGATTTTCGGACGAAAATGCATTCTAACGAAAACTTATGCACATGTCTACAAAATATCTGAAAATTAGATCTCAAGTATGCACACCTGACAAACGTACTAATTATTTCTCCCTATACTACAAAAACGTGTTCTTTCAGTTCGTTCAATTGACCTCAAAAGCCTGGTACACACAATGATATTATCGGAGGATTGATCGTCTGCCTTTTTTTTGCATGCTAATCTCCATATAGAAAACTGAAGCAGATACTAAAGTTCTGAAAATTCTCATACGACAGAATAAAGATTTGGAAGTCATGTAAAGTATTGTATTTTCGGACAAAAACAATGCTGATTAAACGAAAATCGTACAATCTGTCATACAGTACAAGATTATTTTTTTTTTGTCCTTGGCCCTTCGGATAATATTGCATGACCTATCCTTGTCGCGGCTCTTGAAAGTTCTGTACTAATGATCAGATTATCTTATGATCGTTTCGATAGCGGTATTTTTTGTAAAATTTTCTGATCATGTGTGTTAGGCTTTAGTGACTACCTATCATCAGAGCAGGACGTGAGGCTGGAAATACACCACTCGCATTTTGTAGTTAGAAATTACGCAATTGAGATAAATTTTCTATCGTGCTCCTTCGAATTTTCTCATTAGTATGGTTGAAATCAAACTTCAATTCAACCCCTCCAACATTTAGAAAATGTAATGAATGTTCAGAAAACAAAAAAAATCAAACTCAATTCTATTGGTGTAATATCAGTTTAATAATTAAAGTGTCACAGCAGTAAAATCAGTCTGTATAATGCAGTAAAGCATGCTTCTTATAGTCAATGTGAAACCTAAGGGGTTAATCCTCTGCATTGTGTAAAAAGGCTGTTTGATCCTGTATGCACAGATCCACCCCTTCTTTATGTAGTGTGCTCCTGAGCCCTGCATTCTTTATGTAGTGTGCTCCTGAGCCCTGCATTCTTTATGTAGTGTGCTCCTGAGCCCTGCATTCTTTATGTAGCGTACTCCTGAGCCTTGCATTCTTTATGTAGTGTGCTCCTGAGCCCTGCATTCTTTATGTAGCGTACTCCTGAGCCCTGCATTCTTTATGTAGTGTGCTCCTGAGCCCTGCATTCTTTATGTAGCGTACTCCTGAGCCCTGCATTCTTTATGTAATGCACTCCTGAGCTCTGCATTCTTTATGTAGCGTACTCCTGAGCCCTGCATTCTTTATGTAATGCACGCCTGAGCTCTGCAGTCTTTATGTAGCACAGTCCTGAGCCCTGCATTCATTATGTAATGCACTCCTGAGCTCTGCATTCTTTATGTAGCACAGTCCTGAGCCCTGCATTCATTATGTAGCGCACTTCTGAGCTCTTCCTTTGTTTATTTAATGCACTCCTGAGCCCTGCATTCTTTATGTACACGCTCCTGAGCCCTGCATTCTTCATGTAATGCACTCCTGAACTCTGTACTCATAACATTCATAACATTTGGTAGTCATATCTCCAAAAATTCTAAGAAGTATCTTTTTTTTTTAATCTCATGGACGAAATGTGAGAAATAACGTATAAATCATGCGATCATTCTATAAACACACGCTGCTTACACTGCATATATAATTTGAGGAAAATATGCAAATAAAATAGTTTACCATTTGCCAATAAAAAAAAAGTCACCTTATAAATATGGTCACCTTGCAATAGAGAACGTACTTACTCTTCCCATTACCCAGAATTTAAGATATTTTGGGAGATTCCGGTAAATTTCTGAAGATGCTTATTATTGGGTATTATCCCTTGTCACCTTAACCAGGTGGTCCACACTATTCTTACACTGCGGTTATGGGTACTACCCCACCCTTCATATCTCTTTTCACACTTGATGGTTACACATCATTTATACAATCATTGTTTACTTCATAGAACCTCTTCCCAACTGCAACACCAAGATTCCTAACCTAGGTCACTATGGGGACCTGGAATTTTGGCCTCGAATGTTCCTGGGTTACCCTCCCCAATTCCCGGGTGAGACCCCCCTTTGGCTGTCCCAATGTGAAACCTAAGGGGTTAATCCTCTGCACTGTGTAAAAAGGCTGTTTGATCCTGTATGCACAGATCCTCCCCTTGCATTGCTTTTTCTGCAAAACAAAGACAGAGTTGCTGGAGTCAGGCTGCACATGCTCAGTTCGGTGTGTATTGCTAGAGAGTTATTGTTTCTTTGGAGGATGCAGCACAGGGCCAATCATCGCTGTCCAGACAGAGGGTCAGGTGTCCAGCATCTTGATAGGACATCCATTGCAGTATGGAAACTCCTCCTACAAACTTCACAAGACTGCTATACACTGCTGATGAGAAATGTTATTTAGCAGTTTATATTTACAAAAATAATTGCATTTCCATGTTATGTGTACTGTGGGAGACCAGATATAGTGAATGCAGGGTCCTGGGTTTAGCAACGCTTTAAAGCAGGGATCCTCAAACTATGGCCCTCCAGTTGTTCAGGAACTACAATTCCCATCATGCCTAGTCATGTCTGTGAATGTCAGAGTTTTACATTGCCTCGTGGGATGTGTAGTTCCGCAACAGCTGGAGGGCCGTAGTTTGAAGATCCCTGCTTTAAAGTATAATTAAAGGCAAAATGTTTTTTTGCTTTTGGAAGGAGTGGAGAGGGATTAGAGTACCTGTCAGTTTTTTGTTTTTTTGTTGTCTGTGCCCCCCATTATGGAGATTCGCCTGCTGTATTTGTTGTGTTTACTGATATCACTGAAAGTGAAAGTAAAAGAAAATACTTACATTTTGGGTTGTCCCAGAACAGTTATAAAAGGGAAAATCTAGTCCTGGGGACAACCAGAGATTTACTCACTTTGGAGGGATATTCTCTAACAAAGTTAGCAAGTGTTCCTGATTGGCAGGGATGGTTCTGGAAATTCTAGGACTGTCTTTATTTTAACCACCGCCAGATGACAAGCATAGAGATTTCCGGTTTATCTCTATGACCGTCGGAAGCTCAGGTGTGACATGACGTCATGCCCGGGTTCCCGGAAGTAAACAAAGCCGTGATTGCGGCTAGTGAGCATGAGATTGGTGATTTATTTTTCCCGATCTCATGCTTTCCAACCTGAAGGAGAGATGTGGGGTCTCCCCCCCACATCTCTCCATAAAGAGGACCTGTCACACACCATTCCTATTACAAGGGCTGTTTACATTCCTTGTAATAGGAATAAAAGTGATCAAAAAAATAAAAATGTAAAAAAAATAAAAACAGTTTTAAAAACGCCCCTATCCCCGGTAGCTTGCGCTCAGAAGCGAACGCACAAATAAGTCCCGCCCACATATGTAATTGCCATCCAATCACATATGTGAGGTATCGCCGAGTGCGCGACAATTCTAGCACTAGACCTCCTCTGCAGTGGCGTAACCAGAGTTATGGGCGCCCGGGGCAGATTTTTTTTTTTCGCCCCCCCCCCCCCCCGTATAATCATCCACTCTGTAGATGACCTACCCTGAAACTTGCTTGTTGTGCACTGAGATTAGGGCCTTTTTTATTTTATTTTATTATTTTTGCAGCAGCAACTTTAAGGGGCAATTTATTAAAAAAATGTTCGGAGCTACCTGGAAACATGTACATTTGTTCACATGCGAATGGAGGCAACAATGGTGATGGCATTGGTGCCTGGTGGCAGCATGGAGGTCTGAGTCTCCTCCTCTATCCCCCAACTAGGTGCTGCTGGTGTGGTGGCGGTGCCGAGTGTCAGTGACCGTCAAAAGTTGCTGCTGCAAAAATTATAAAAATAAAATAAAAAAGGCCCAAATCTCAGTGCACAACAAGCAAAGTGTGCCCATAAAATATGATTAGATTAATAAAATATGAACCTAGCTTATCTTAAAAGTGGACACTGTCAGTCAGTGGGGCAGTGGACGGTGTCAGTGGGGCAGTGGACGGTGTCAGTGGGGCAGTGGACGGTGTCAGTGGGGCAGTGGACAGTGTCAGTGGACGGTGTCAGTAGAGGGTGTCAGTGGGGCAGTGGACGGTGTCAGTAGAGGGTGTCAGTGGGGCAGTGGACGGTGTCAGTAGAGGGTGTCAGTGGGGCAGTGGACGGTGTCAGTAGAGGGTGTCAGTGGGGCAGTGGACAGTGTCAGTGGACGGTGTCAGTAGAGGGTGTCAGTGGGGCAGTGGACGGTGTCAGTGGACGGTGTCAGTAGAGGGTGTCAGTGGGGCAGTGGACGGTGTCAGTAGAGGGTGTCAGTGGGGCAGTGGACGGTGTCAGTAGAGGGTGTCAGTGGGGCAGTGGACGGTGTCAGTAGAGGGTGTCAGTGGGGCAGTGGACGGTGTCAGTAGACCAGAGGACTTTTAATTACCAAAAAAATAAAAATACAAGCAATCCACAGAAGAAAGAAGATATTAGATAAAGACTACTGGGTAAGCACAGGAGAATATAGTAAATATGCCAGGATGGGACTGCAGGGAGAAGTAGACTGATCTTCAATTAGCAGCCATGTCCCTGGAAAGAGACTGTGAACTGATCTGCAGGATTGTAAAGACCCCTCAGCTCTGCACTCACCCATCTGTCGGTGTCCCCTTATCTCACACAGCAGGCTTTGTGTTTGTTCTTCCCGCTGTCCAGACAGGTCACATGCTCGTCTTGCAGAGGGGAGGAGTCCGAGGCTGTATCTCTGCATGGAGAAGGCAGTGGAGTGGTGTGTCTCTCCCCCTCACAGCACAGTCACTCCTGCAATGTGTCCCCGCACACATTTACACAGCACGAGGAATCCCGTACGGGTAGCAACCCTATGACCGGCGCGCTGGCAGTGAGACTCACTGAGTGAGCACATGACCACATATGCCCAATCACAGGGCGGTGGCCTGGCCGTACTCGCCTCGGGAGTCGGGACATTATGACTCCCACCAATCATATTGATTAAAAAGTGACACGCACCGTGCGCACGGCACGGTCCCGGTCCGGATGCCGGGATTTCGCCCCCCCCCCCACAATTTTTCGCCCGGTGCGTGAGCCCCCCCTGCCCCCCCCCGCTACGCCAGTGCTCCTCTGTAACTCTAAACTGATAATCTGTAAAAAAAATTCAAAGCCTCGCCTATGGGAATTTTAAAGTATCAAAATTTGGCGCCATTCCATGAGTGTGCGCAATTTTAAAGCGTGACATGTTAGGTATCTATTTACTCGGCGTAACATCATCTTTCATATTTTACAAAAAATTGGGCTAACTTTACCGTTTTGTTATTTTGTAACTCATGAAACTATTTAAAGGCGTTGGAAAATGATTGCGCAAATTCCGTGCATGATAAAAAGTTGCAACGACCGTCATTTTATTCCCTAGGGCAGGGGTGTCCAAACTTTTTTCAAAGAGGGCCAGATTTGATTAAGTGAACATGCGTGAGGGCTGACTATTTTGCCTGACATTCTTTGAACCATTAAAATTCTGTCTAAGTTTGTTTGCCCGAGCACTAATACACGGCCCAACAAGAATTCTCTTGCCTTTGTGGCTGTGTGTGGTGAAGAGATGAGCTTGGGCTTGTTATTTGAATATACTGTATATATTTACCATTGCCATAAATGCAGCCTCACCATTGCCCGAATGCAGCCTTACCATTGCAACCTCACTATTGCAACCAATGCAGCCTGACATGTGCCATAAATGCAGCCTCACATGTGCCATAAATGCAGCCTTACCATTGCAACCAATGCAGCCTCACATGTGCCATGAATACAGCCTTGCCATTGGCATCAGTGCAGCCTGAACGATGCCCATCTGCAGCCTTGGAGGGCAAAGGGAGAGGGACAGGACGAGTGCCGACAGATTACAAACAGGAGAATTTCTTGTTTACCCTGTGGCCTCTTTAATACAAAGTCACACCTCCTATGATAGACAGAACAGTAATCCAATGGCATCCCAGGAGACGGGACTTTCAAATAGAGACGCTGCTGAGTAAGCAAGAGATTCTCTTCATGTAATCTGATGGTGCTCATCCTGCCCCCTCCCTGTCCCCTCCAAGGCAGCGCCAATAAATACAGTATATATCTTTTGTGGCCCTGAGGGCCACAAACAATATATATATCCAAATCCCCAGGGGGGCCATATTAAATCAACAGGGGGGCCGCATTTGGCCCCTGGGCCAGATTTTGGACATGCCTGCCCTAGGGTGTCTGCTAAAAAAAACATATATAATGTTTGGGGGTTCTGAGTATTTTCTAGCAAAAGAATGATGATTTGTACATGTAGGAAAGAAGTGGCAGAATAGTCCTGGTATTGAGGTGGTATAAAAGCCTGGTATTGAAGTGGTTAACTACTTGCCGACCGCCCGCCGTCATATTACTGCGGGACGGTGGCACTGCTACGCGGGAGCACGTAGCTCTACGTCCTCCCTTTAGCAGCTTGTAGGGCGCGTGCGCACGTCCCCGAGTCCCGCGCGCGTGCCCGGCGGGTACGATCGCCGCCGGGCACCCGCGATTGCTAGTTACAGAGTGGGGAACGGGAGCTTTGTGTGTAAACACATAGCTCTCGTTCCTGTCAGCGGGGGAAACGCTGATCTTCTGTTCATACAATGTATGAACAGAAGATCAGTGATTTCCCCTAGTGAGGCCACCCCCCCATACAGTTAGAACACACCCAGGGAACATACTTAACCCCTTCCCTGCCCCCTAGTGTTAACCCCTTCACTGCCAATGGCATTTTTATAGTAATACAATGCATTTTTATAGCATTGATCGCTATAAAAATGCCAATGGTCCCAAAAATGTGTCAAAAGTGTCCGATGTGTCCGCCATAATATCGCAGTACCGAAAAAAAAAACGCTGATCGCCGCCATTACTAGTAAAAAAAATATAATAATAAAAATGCCATAAAACGACCCCCTTTTTTGTAAACGCTATAAATTTTGCGCAAACCAATCAATAAACGCTAATTGCGATTTTTTTTTAACGAAAAATATGTAGAAGAATACGTATCGGCCTAAACTGAGGAAAAAATATTTTTTTTTATATCTTTTTTGTGGATATTTATTATAGCAAAATGTAAAAAATATTGCATTTTTTTCAAAATAATCGCTCTATTTTTGTTTATAGCGCAAAAAATAAAAACCGCAGAGATGATCAAATACCACCAAAAGAAAGCTCTATTTGTGGGA
This sequence comes from Rana kukunoris, assembly GCA_029574335.1. Taxonomy (NCBI): domain Eukaryota; kingdom Metazoa; phylum Chordata; class Amphibia; order Anura; family Ranidae; genus Rana; species Rana kukunoris. Next base: position 123,825,116 of record CM056060.1, read on the forward strand.
AAAAAAGGACGCCAATTTTGTTTGGGAGCTACGTCGCACGACCGCGCAATTGTCAGTTAAAGCGACGCAGTGCCGAATCACAAAAAGTGCTCTGGTCTTTGGACAGCAATATGGTCCGGGGCTAAAGTGGTTAAACACGGCTTTAAAAACTGCATGTTATAACTTCAGTTTTATTAGCAGAGCATTTATATTGCAGAATAATTCTACTACATTTAAGATTGAGTTGTACAGCAGAATGAGACAATGCAAACAACATAATTACCCTTTACCTGACCAGTGTGGAATGGATTGGACAGGTAAAAATGTCGTGGCTTGGCTTTGTAGACAAGAAATAAATTCTAGGTAGAGTACGGCTTCTAGGTTGCAGATATGGGTTAGGTGTGCGCCTGTTGGAACAGTCTCTAATCGGCAATAAAAATCATGGTTGTAGTAATGTTCATGTACATCTGAAACACACTTGTGGGAATCCGTACAAAAACTGAAATAGAGATGGTGTTCTAGGCACTGTGTGTACCTTGACGCAGCATATAATTATCCATCGTTCAGCAACAGAGTTCATTTCATATAACTTAATAACTTTATTACCAACAGACTGTCAGAATCTGCAAAACATGCTTTATCTGGTTTCTCCATGCAAATATTACCACAAGCGCGTTTTCATGTAATTGGTAATATCCGTGTGTAACTGGTAAGCATGGGTACTCCAGAATGATGTTTAAAGTGGAACTGAACTATTCACCTATTTGAGAGGGACTAAGAGGAAAGACGCTCTTTTTAGACACTACAGATGTGAATCTGATCCCCCTTCTATGATTAGGGGTGTCTTTTTGGACTCCTCTTTTTCCCTGCACTTCTATATACACTGAGGTCACTATAAGCATCAGTGAGACTTACAATCTCACTCCTTTCTATTTGTGGCATTTAAATTGCCTCTAAGTTTTCACCTGCATTAATCATCAGATCTAGTGGATATATTTGGGACCCACCAGTCATCTCCGCGGGGGTGTAGTAGGGGGGAGTGTCCTCACAGGCACGAAAGCCTAATCCATCCGCCGCATCGCCGTCTTGCAATTACAGTTTCCTGAGTTTATACAATATTTTATTGTGCCACTTTCAAAGGGCCTGACGAAGCAGAAATCCACGAAACGCGTAGGCCCTATTATCTTCTATGCTTGGGAATTGCACACCTTGAACTTGAAACCCCTAAACTGTAACTTGGTTTTATTTCATGCTTTGATCTTTTGGTATTACTGACTTATGGCAGAGAAATAAAAGTTGTTTATTTTTCTAGTATTTATATATTTATTAGACATGTGCAGACTGGAATTATTATATTATTATTATTATACAGGATTTATATAGCGCCAACAGTTTACGCAGCGCTTTACATTAGGGAAGACAGTACATTCACAATACAAATCAATACAGGAGGGATCAGAGGGCATCATTTTGTTTCATTTTTTCGTTTTCGTTTGGAAAATAAATTTATTTAGTTACTCCCGAAAGTCGTTTTGATTTATTTTGTTTTTCGTTGGGGAATAGCTTTCGTCCGAAAATCCAATAATACTTGGTTTCTGTCGAATGGTCAACAGAATATTCGACGGAACGTCGAATCTTTACGTCGAATCGTACATTTCTGTTCGAATATTCCGCCTACAAGAATTCTAATGTTGTATGACTAGTAATAATGTCGAATCTATTCTCTATAATGTCGAATCTATTTTCTCATAAATCGAAATCTGTTCTCTGTAATGTCGAATCTATTATTTCTATAGTGTCGAATCTTTTCTCTATATTGTCGAATCTTTTCCCTATAATGTCGAATGTCTCTATATCGAATTTTTACCGCAACGAAAACGAAAATAAAGCATTTTTTATGTCGGATCTTTCGGTTTTCGTTTCTTGCACTTTTGTTATCGTTTGTTAAAACGATAACGAAAAAAACAGATTTTCGGACGAAAATGCATTCTAACGAAAACGAATGCACATATCTAATATTTATTTACTCCTCTGAGGCACACACAAAGTCCCACCCCATTCAACCTTTTTCTTGAAACATAGTCGCATATTATTAGGGGATGGTGCCTCTGTAGGAGTTTTTTGTTATTTCACATACACCCCAACCCCTACACATGAACTATTCATGAAGTTGTGTCTAAAAAAGACAGCATCATGCAACTTTATATTTGTTTAATTAAAAAGAAAAAAAATCTAATTGCAAGGTGTACTAGCCCTGATGCTTAGTTATGTGCAGTGCCTTGAAAAAGTATTCATACCCCTTGAAATTTCCCACATTTTGTCATGTTACAAGCAAAAACATAAGGCTACTTTCACACTGCAGCACTTTTCAGGCACTATAATGCTAAAAATAGCACCTGCAAAGCGCCCTGAAAGAGCCTCTTCTCTCACTCCAGTGAAAGCCAGAGGGCTGGAGCGGTGCGCTGGCAGGATGCTCAAAAATGTCCTGCCAGCCACCTCTTTGAGGCGCTATAGGAGCGGTGTATACTCCTAAAGCACCCCTGCCCAGCCAAAGAAGAATGGGCAAAAATGTCACTCTCTACTGTAGATGTGCAAAGCTGGTAGAGACATCCCCAAAAATACTTGCGGCTGTAATTGCAGTGAAAGGTCGTTCTACAAAGTATTGATTCAGGAGGGCTGAATACAAATACACGCCGCACTTTTCACATATTTATTTATAATTTTCCTTCCATTTCACAAAAATGTGGTTTATCACAAACAAATAAAAAAAAAAATCCTAATAAAATAAATTTATGTTTTTGGTGGTAACATGAGAAAATGTGAAACATTTCAAGGGGTATAAATACTTTTTCAGGGCACTGTATTACAAATGTACCCCACACTTTTCACATATTTATTTGTAAATAAAATTGAAAACCATTTACCATTTTCCTTCTACTTCACAATTCTGTGCTACTTTGTGTTGGTCTATCACATATTATCCCAATAAAATAAATTACAATTTTTGGTTGTAACATGACAAAATGTGGAAAATTTCAAGGGGTATGAATTATTTTTCGAGGCACTGTGTGGTACTGTTGTTTAGTAAAATTTCATCAGATGCCTATTTAGTATCAATAGTGATCCACCAAATTGCCTCTTCTTACCTCATCCTCCTTTTCAACTTTGTATAAATTACAGGGAAAGAAAAATTACAAAGTTACTACTATTCGTTTACTCATTGACAGTATGGGGTCGATTTACTAAAAGTGAATCTGGTGCAGCTGTGCATAGTAACCAATCAGCTTCTAACTTCAGCTTGTTCAGGTAACCACTTTAGCCCCGGACCATATTGCTGTCCAATGACCAGAGCACTTTTTGTGATTCGGCACTGCGTCGCTTTAACTGACAATTGCGCGGTCGTGCGACGTGGCTCCCAAACAAAATTGGCGCCCTTTTTTTCCCCACAAATAGAGCTTTCTTTTGGTGGTATTTGATCATCTCTGCGGTTTTTATTTTTTGCGCTATAAACAAAAATAGAGCGACAATTTTGAAAAAAATGCAATATTTTTTACTTTTTGCTATAATAAATATCCCCCAAAAATATCTAAAAAACATTTTTTTCCTCAGTTTAGGCCGATACGCATTCTTCTACATATTTTTCGTTTAAAAAAAAAATTGTAATAAGCGTTTATTTATTGGTTTGCGCAAAAGTTATAGCGTTTACAAAATAGGGGGTCGTTTTATGGCATTTTTATTAATATTTTTTTTTTACTAGTAATGGCGGCGATCAGTACTGCGACATTATGGCGGGCACTTCGGACACTTTTGACAAATTTTTGGGGCCATTGGCATTTTTATAGCGATCAATGCTATAAAAATGCATTGTATTACTATAAAAATGTCATTGGCAGTGAAGGGGTTAACATTAGGGGGCAGGGAAGGGGTTAAGTGTGTTCCTGGGTGTGTTCTAACTGTATGGGGGGGGGGGTGGCCTCACTAGCGGCCGCTGTTTTTAATAATTTTTAAAAGTAATCAGTTAACTTTTATGTCTCTATACCCTGTAAACTGTCATTTCAGCAAAAAATGTTTTTCCTTTAGTGACCTTTAACTGATTCCTTTTAAAAATGATTAAAAATAGATAAAAATCAATCATATAATGTGCCTCTAGTTTCACTTTCATTTTTAAACTGGTTTCATGTTTTTCTGTGAAGTATAGAAGACACACAGAACAAAAACAAACAAATCCAGGGCAGTGTTTTGTTTTTAAAATGAATCTGATTGGTTCTGAGGAGTTTTAGACACACAGTAATGACAACTTGGACCACAGTGAAAAGCTGCCATGAGATTTTTCATAAGGAGCCAGACAAGCAGGAAGTGTGGAGATCAAAGCAGAATTACAGCAACTTCAAAGCAAAAAACGAACAATGAGAACATGAAAACAGCACTGCATTAAGGTAAAGGAAGCTATTTAGCTAAAAAAAAAAAAGTTCCTTTAGTGACCCTTTAAGCTTTGACAAAGAACCTGGAAGCTGATTGGTGTCTATGCAGAGCTGCGCCAGATTTTGCACTCTCCAGTTTTAGAAATAAGGATGAGCTCCGTCGTGTTCGCACAGCCCACGTGCAGAGCCCGCCAGGAAGTCGGCACTGCGCTGCGCTAAACACAGGCAGGGAGACATTGTCCCGATGCGCGGCTGCAGAGATCAAGAAATGTCTCACTGGCTGTGATTAGCGCAGTGCAGTCCTCGACTTCCTGGAGGGCGCTTCACTTGGGCTGTGTGAACACACCGGAGCTCATCTTTATTTAGAAACATAGAAAAGTGATGGTAGAAAAAGACTGAGTAGTCCATCTTTTTTTATATACAGGCATACCCCACTTTTTTCTTTTTTAAGTGTATTTTGTGCGTGAACTCGAGAGAGAGGAGCCGGACTGCAAGAGTTGGGAGTAGGCAGGCCTCCCCCAGAGGCAATCTGCCATCTTTCTCCATGCCCCCGGGTAGCAATTAGCGGTTGTGAGGGAGGGACTCCCACTCATCCCGCCCTACCTGCTCCATACCCCACTTTTAAGTACACAATGGGTTTATTTACTAAAGCTGGAAAGCGCAAAATCTGGCTCACTTCTGCATAAAAACCAATGAGCTTCCAGACTTTTTTTTACCAAAACTTAATTGAACAAGCTGGGTTTAGAAGCTCGTTGGTTTCTATGCAGAACAGAGCCTGTTTTTGTGCTTTCCAGCTGTAGTAAATAAAACCATTGTGTACTTAAAAGTGGGGTATGTCTGTAGTAGGTAAAGACAATAGTCCATCCAGTTCAACCTGTCTTGGTTTACGTTTGAGTGAGTGAGTGAGTAACTTGTATAGCGCTACAAAAGCGAACTAAATCGCCCCAAGGAGCTGTCCAGCCACGCTTCAGAATAGATTTGTCTTACGTTTTTTTCTGAAGGCCCGATGGTTCACTTCCATCCGAATGCCTGTAGGTAGAGCGTTCCATAGCTGTGGTCCTTGGACTGCTAATCTTCTCCTTTAGATTTGTAGCGGGACTTGGGGATGTGAAGGAGGTTCTGATTAGTTGATCGTAGGGCCCAATTTGGGGTGTAGTGTTGCTGCAGCTTGACATTGCATTCTGTTGCTCAGTCTGTCATCTACCAGGACCCCCAGATCTTTCGATATCCTTTATTCCCCCATTGGTTCTCCCCTTATCAAGTAGTTTGCATTTGTTTTTTGTCCCCAAGTGCATTACTTTTTGTCCACAATAAACCTCATTTGCCATGCAGTTGTCCACTAAATTATTTTGTTTGGGTCTTTTTGTAAAATTTCTATATCCTGATGTGAAGTTATTGCCCTACTTATTTTTGTGTCGGCCGCAAAAACTGAGATTGAGCCATTTGTCCCATCCTCTATATAATTTATGAATACATTGAAAATAATTGGTCCAGAACCCTGGGGTACCCCACTTACCACTCCAGACCAATACATGTTATTTATGACTACTCTTTGGACACGCCCCTGTAACCAGTTTTTTTTTTTACCCAAGGACAAACCTTATGGTCCATGCCTGCAGACCTCAGTTTAGTAGATTAAGCGCTTATGGGGAACTGTATGAAATGCTTTTGCAAAATCCAGATTAAATCCACAGGCCTTCCCCTGTCTAGATGGTACTTGCTTCCTTATAGAATGTTAGCAGATTGGTCTGGCAAGTACAACCTATCGTAAACCCATGCTGATTACTAGGGTTGTCCTGATACCACTTTTTTAGGACCGAGTACAAGTACCGATACTTTTTTTCAAGTAGTCGCCGATACCGAATACCGATACTTTTTTTAAATGTGTCCCCAAATGCAGCCATGTCCCCCACATATTGCAGCCATGTATGTCCCCCACATATTGCAGCCATGTATGTCCCCCACATAGTGCAGCCATGTATGTCCCCCACATAGTGCAGCCATGTATGTCCCCCACATAGTGCAGCCATGTATGTCCCCCACATAGTGCAGCCATGTATGTCCCCCACATAGTGCAGCCATGTATGTCCCCCACATAGTGCAGCCATGTATGTCCCCCACATAGTGCAGCCATGTATGTCCCCCACATAGTGCAGCCATGTATGTCCCCCACATAGTGCAGCCATGTATGTCCCCCACATAGTGCAGCCATGTATGTCATGTCCCACATATTGCAGCCATGTATGTCCCCCCATGTATGTCCCCCACATATTGCCATGTCCCCCACATATTGCAGCCATGCCCCCCTACCTGATGATGATGATGCTGCCGCCGTATATACAAAGCCGCCGCCGTGCCTTTCAATGGCTATTTTCCCGGCCGCGCGTCATGTTAAGGACACTCCCTCTTGCTCGGGATTGGACAGATCCGAGCAAGGGGGAGTGTCTATACACGCGCATCGGGAAAACAGCTATTCAACTTGCCTATAATGTTCGCGGCGGCGGCATTGTATATACGGCGGCGGGGTCGGATTCGCTTATGTGGCGTTGGCGACGGCGACGGGGGGGGGGAAGTATTCTATTTGGGTATCGGGGGTATTTGCGGGAGTACAAGTACTCCCGCAAATACTCGGTATCGGTCCCGATACCGATACTAGTATCGGTTTCGGGACAACCCTACTGATTACTATTAACCACTTAAGACCCGGACCAATACGCTGGCAAATGACCCAAGGGGTTTTTGCGATTCGGCACTGCGTCGCTTTAACAGACAATTGCGCGGTCGTGCGACGTGGCTCCCAAACAAAATTCGCGTCCTTTTTTTTCCCATAAATAGAGCTTTCTTTTGGTGGTATTTGATCGCCTCTGCGATTTTTATTTTTTGCGCTATATACAAAAATAGAGCGTCATTTTTGAAAAAAAATCTATATTTTTTACTTTTTGTTATATTAAAAAAACAATAAACTAAATTTTAGTCAAACATTTAGGCCAAAATTTATTTAGCCACATGTCTTTAGTAAAAAAAATCGCATTAAAAAAAAATTAGCTACCTAGCGGGAACAGCGACACTAATACAGCGATCAGAAAAATGATCGCTTAGTGACGCTGGCAATAGGGAGTGAAAGGGTTAACTAGGGCAGTGATCAAGGGGTTAAAACTTTATTGGGGGGGGGTGGGGGGGGCTACCCTGACACTAACACTGACTGACTGTCACACTGTCTGTCACACTGACACTAAATACAGTAATCATACATGTATGATTACTGCATTCAGTGACACTGTGACAGGGGGGAGGAGGGGGGGGGGCGATCGCGGGGGTTAAATGTGTTTGTGTCTGTGTGTAAGTGTGCTGTTGGTGCAGACTTACTTGGTGTGTTGTGATCTCTCCTCAGCGGCGCTTGAAACAAACGCCGAGGGAGAGATCACGTCGCTTCCTCCTTCCTGTGTTTACACAGGAGGAGGAAGTGACAGGGCGGGCGGGCGCGCGCATTGGCTGGGAGCGATCCGGAGGGGGCGGATGAAAACGGATAGCCGCCCCCACTTGTCGGATCGCTCCTGCAGCCGCGCGGACCGCCGCATACGTTGATGTGCCTGTCGGTGCCATTCTGCCGACGTAAATGTACATGCGGCGGTCCTTAAGTGGTTAATGATACTGAAGAAAAAAGTACGTTTTTGGATATTGTCCCTTATCACCCCTTCCAATAATTTACCCACTATTGATGATAGGCTGACTGGCCTGTAGTCTCCATAGATTTGTCTGAATATTAAATATTGGTACCACATTGGCTTTTTTCCGATCAGCTGGTACAGTTTCGGTCAGTATGCTGTCCACAAAGTTTAGGAACAATGGTCTGGCTTTAACCTGACTGAGTTCTCTGAGGACTCTAGGACGTAAGCCCTCTGGTCCTGGTGATTTATTTGTATTAAGTTTATCTAATCTTTCATTGACTCCGGACTCCATTAGCCATGAGGGTACGTCCTGTGATGTGTCACTAACAGTACAGTCACAGTTGGTATACTCCTCATTTTTCCTGCATCCTCCCACCCTCATCTTTTATGTGGGCAATGTGCTCTGATCTTGCCTTGATCTTTATTGTTAATATAGCTAAAAAATTTCTTCGTTTTTTTTCTCTCCCCACTATGTGTCTCTCATAATCTTTTTTAGCCGCCCTAATTTGTGTTTTACACTTCTTATTGCATCCCTCGTAGTGTTTTTATTTGTTAACTACTATGTTTGACCCAAGCATGTTTGAAGGCATTTACAGTTGACTGTCTCACTACCTTTGCTGGAAGTTTATTCCAAGCATCAACTATGCTTTTAGTAAAAAATACGTTCTGAAATTCGTTTGAACTCTCTCCTAGTTAGTTTGAGGCCATGTCCCTGTATTCTTGAGTTTGGTTTCATATAAAAAAAACTGCCATCCTGAACCTTATTTACCCCCAAGTTTTAGTAAATCAACCCCATTGTGTTGGCATGTGTGTTTGTGACCTTTTTTCAGAAACTTTCCTACTTCCCCTAACTCATCATGCAATTCCTAAATGCTAGTACAGACCACAGCAACCGTTTAATGGAAGTCCCCACTGTCAGGACCAAGCAATGTTCCAGCTCTGGCTGCTCCGGGATCCTCAGTAATCATTGCACCAGTGCCAGGCCCGACCATATAAACGATTGACTTGTTTCCAGCTCTAGCATTTCAATGGCTAAACTTGGAATATGAATACGGGGAGCTTGAAGAAATAAAACTTTTCCTGCTATCCATTTGACTTTCCAGTCTTTTTTCCATCAGTTGCAAAAATATAAAATGGGCGTTTGCTACAATACTTACCTCAACTTCATTGTTGTGCCTCATGGACTCCGCTTTCCTGTTGCCAATTGCAGCTTGTCTTTCAGGATAATTGACAGTCAAATGGATCAAATTAATCCGTCCACTTTCTGTGAAGTCGACTGATTTAGATACACCCCCTTGGGGGTACAACCATCACATTGGCTCATAAGCAGGGGCGGACTGACCATTTGGGCACTTACCCGAAGGCCCCATGCCACTAGGGGGCCCCATCAGTGTTGCCAGCCTCAGTAAAACCAGGGACAGTATGTAAAAATCTGTTTTTTTTTTTTTTTTTACATCTGTCCCTGAAATGTCCCTTACCGACATCCTTTTGGCCTAAAAATCCCAAGAGTATAGCTGCCCCGCCTCTCCAGTACCTTTTCAGTGTGTGTATGTGTATTCTGCGCGTATGTATACTGTGTATGCATACTGTATGTGTGTGTATATACTGTGTATGTATACTGTATGTGTGTATACTGTGTGGCCCCATAATCTATTGCCTGGTGGCCCCATAATCTCCTATCGCCGGGGGGCCCTATAATCTCCTATTGCCCGGGGCCCCATTTTTTTTGTCAGTCAGTCCCTGCTCATAAGGACTCCTGCAATGACCGGTGCTTGGACATCATTAGGTGAGCTCTGCTGAGTCCAGAAGGAAAGACAGACCATCTCCGAGGAAGAAGAGAGGCCTACAGTCTGCCAGAAAAATAGTATGTGTAGGGGTTTTAAAAATTAGGGTTGCAACCCGGGAGTTTGAGCTGAATGGGGTTGGGGGAACTGGATTTCCGCTTTAAAGGTAAGTGCAGCTTTGCAGTGAAATCTACCAAAGGTTCCCACCCTTTCTCTGAGGTCTGTTTAGCAATTAACTTTTTTGATTGAGTAGGGAGATAACGGTTGGTAGAATTTACTGTAAAAAGTACTCTTATGCCTTGTACACACAACGGAATTCTTTCATCAGATATTCCGACCATGTGTGTGCTCCATCAGACTTTTTTCCGTTGGAATTTAGAAAGAGAACATGTTCTCTTTTTTTCCATTCATCTTTAGGGAACTCCGACGGAGAAAAAAAAAAAACATGCATGCTCTGAATCAAGTCGGCGCATGCTCGGAGGCATTGAACTTCATTTTTATCGGCTCGTCGTAGTGTTGTATGTCACTGTGTTCTTGATGGTCAAAATTTGGTTTGACAGTGTCTATGCAAAACAGCTTGAACGGAATTATGTCGGAAAAATCCGTCGGGTTTATCCCAACGGAAAATCCGATCGTGTGTACAAGGCATTACCCTTTAAGAGTCATTTCCCTTCTTTACAAATACTGCACAGAGTTACAAACAAGTGAAAGATAACAGTCTGAATTTGTTGTATGTGATAATATAATGGGACGCCTTGCATTTGCTGCTTTATGTTACCTTTGTATGACTGTCCTCCATATAGCATATCCTTTTGATTGATTGTAGCCTGCAGCGGGGATAGGAATGTAAGCTGATACCTTGTTTTAGACTCGAAAAGCTTCATATTCAAGGTCAGTGTGATCGAACCAGGACACAACTTGTAAATATCCCACAGAAGCCAAAGGGTTATGTTATGCATGTTTTTTTTTTTTTTTTTACGTCTGCAGTATAATCTCACCTGGATCCAAAGCTTTAAGCCGAATCAGTCAACACTTAATCAACATTTACTCAAGAGGCTCTCAGGAATAGAGCCAGGATACTTCACTATTGATGTAAATAGAACATCTCTAACATTGTAAGGTCCTATTTGATTTCTGGCAGACATGAAGCAGCATTTGATTCTGATTGCTTCAAACTATCATGGGATGCAAACATATTATGTGTCTACTGTGTGGCTACAAAATATGAACTACAGTACTTATTGTATTTCTATTTACTGCTGCTGTTGATCCCTATTTAAATCACAACGCTAGGAAAATGTGAAAATGATCTTTTAAACCCAGTAATATATTAAAAAATCAATCAGTTTCCATTTTTTAAATATTGGTAAAGTGGTACATGAAATCTTTTTTTTTAATCCTGGACGGGATGAAAATAAAGATAACAATGTTTTTTTTTTTTTTTTCTTTTACTTTTATTACAATTTTTTTTTTCCCAACAAGTGCCAATACAAATACCATAGTAGAAAAGGATATAAAATGATATATTTACATAGAGTGTGTTAAAACAGTCCTACCTTATATTACCCTAGGCAGCCCACCCCACCCACTTCACACCATGCGATCCTTAAATTCCTTGTGTAATCATAATTTGTTCACCTAGGAGAAAGTAGGGATACCTACCCTATAAGAATGAGGCCGCGTACACACGATCGGTTCAAACCGATGAAAACGGACCGAAGTTCATTTTCATCGGTCCAAACCGATCGTGTGTAGGCCCCATCTGTCCGTTATCCTTCGGTCAAAAAAACAGAGGGCTTCCTTTAAAATTGAACCGATAGACGGCTAACCGATAGGTCAAAACCGATCGTTAGTATGCAAAAGCATCGGTTAAAGGGCAGCACATGCTTAGAATCAAGTCGACGCATGCTTGGAAGCATTGAACTTCGTTTTTTTTCAGCACGTCGTTGTGTTAAGGTGTGTAGGCACATCAGTCCATCAGTCAGCTTCATCGGTAAACCGATGAAAACGGTCCGTCAGACCGTTCTCATCGGATGGACTGATCGTGTGTATGCGGCCAAAAGGAGAAGGGGGAGACGGAGAAGAAAAAGTAATATAAAGAAGAGAGGAAAAAAAAGAAGGAAAGACCCCTCAAAACGGAAGGTGGAAATAGAAAGAAAAGTTGAAGAAGAGTATAAAAGGGAGGAGGGAAGCTAAACACCCCTGTTAATAAGTTGTGCTGGCGCTGGCAGGAAATACCAATTCATTTAGGGACAAGGAGATCTAAGGCAGGGGGAATGCGAACACCTTAAGGAGGGTTACCCCATTGCCCCCAGCCAAGGCCCCCACATTCTCTCAAAATTTTTATAGTTGCCTTGTCTAATAAACACCGCTCTCTCACTCCAGATCATTGAATTGATAGTCTCCACCCAGTTTTCCACTGAGGGGGATTCTGTGCCTGCCATTCTGTGCGATTAACTTACGGGCTTGGAATAAGCATCTAAGCACCACTTCCAAAGTACCCAACGGGACTCTACGTTCCTCTGTACTCCCTAGAAGGCAAGTTATAGCCACTGGTTCTAGTGAGGTCCTAAAGATTTTATTGACCATGTCTATTATCTCCACCTAATATCTAAATAGCTTGGGGCATTTTCAGACCATGTGTATAAAATCACCTGTCATCTTACATCTGGGACATTCATCATTTTGTCTCGACCCAAGTTTAATTTTTTTTTTTTAGGAGTGTGGTATACTCTATGTAGTAGGAACAGGTGGGACAGTTTCTGTGCTGTAGCGATTGAAACTAGTACACTTCTTTCTAGAATCTTGTTCCATTGTTCCCCAGTTACTGTCCCCAGATCTCTTTCCAGTGCTACTCTACTCTTGGAGGCCCCTGCTCTACTTATTACTCTAGCCCCCAGTCTACCATACATCTCTGAAATTAGACCTTTAGATGTATTGGTCATAATTATTTTTAAGAGGGCAGGGATCTGAGTCCATTCAATTATTTGTGACCTAAATTGTACTTGAATGGCATGCCGAATCTGGAGGTATTTATAAAACATCTTTTTTGATATGTTAAATTCACGTCTTAAATCTAAAAACGTTTTCAAGAGGTTACCCTCATACAGATGGATTAAGCAGTTAATTCCCTGTCTCTCCCATTCCCAAGATTTCTCTATACCCATTACTTCCGCCAAATTTGTACTATTCCATAAAGGGGCAAACTTCGTTATCCCATTTTCCCCCAGTAAGGCATCTGTGGACAAAGGAGTCTGCACTCTAGGGCCTCAACTAGTGTATTATGTGGGGCCCCTGTTAACATTAATCTGCAACTAGGATTCCCTGGCGTTTGGGTTCCGCAACCCAATTGCAGCTGCATGTTGTAGCTGGGATGCCAAAAAGTATGATCTTGGGTGCACAAAACAATGTTTACACTGGCTTAGGCATGCGAGGACAGTTCTCAGAGCGCAGGGGAAGAAAGAGCATAGATAATAGGTTACATTTGCAATATTACATTTATATATATATATATATATATATATATATATATATATATACATTTAGCACTACCCCCGAAGGAGCTGCTGGTTTAGATTTGGGCCTGCTGTTACCTTACTGTTTACCATGCTTGTCCTAGGGGTGCTTCTTGAAGAGTTACAAATGTCCACACCAACACTTGGTTTCCTTTTCTTCAAGCGTTTTATCAAACCATTTCCTTTAGAGGGACAGAGGGTTAGGGGAGATTCAGGTACCTTGCTTTGCGGATTGCGGGTATATTCTTGGATCCAGAGGACAAACTGTTCCCACACTGGATTTAGCGACTACCAGATAGGCCTCTCTCACTGACCTAGCAGCCGGTGCAAAGCTTGTTCAAAAGTCTCTGCCACAACTTGATGAATACCGTTGAGTCGTTGCAAGGTCCTCTGCCACAGGATCATGTAACTACACACACACTTTGCAAGGTTCTAAAGAAATTACTCACAGTGCCAGAATCTTTCAGCCAAACCGGCCGCACTGTGAGGTAAATTGGCCAGGATGCATCCTCTAATTGAATCCTCAATTGTTCGGCTCCTTCCTGCAGGGAAGACAGCACAGGACTATCCCTGGACCAGTAGGCCCCAAAACTTTTGGGCCTACTTCCAGTAATGAAACCTCGGGCCAGCAGGCCCCGAGACCAAAAGGTTGCTTATACATCCCAGAGGCCCCCTCCCCAGAATGCACAGTGGCGGGGACCATGCCACTGAGTTGCTTCTGGGCAAGAAGCACCCAATACACCCAGCCCGTTGCAGTTCCAACCTTGACCCCTGGTGACAGCGACACCCACAGACAGGTGGAAGATGTGCAACACTGCCGAGCTGGAACAGAGACCCATAATTTGGCATAAATTTCGGAGCTAAACTACAGCTCAGATAACTAAATTTACAAATAGCGCCTACTCAACAGGAGCAGGGTGCTACATATATCTCTATCAATGGTGGAGTGGCACTAGCTCAACTGCCAGCTACCCGCGCGGCACTAACACCCCCCTCCACCATGGTTCTCCTTTCTGTGGATGCGGGTGGTGAGAGCAGCGGTCTCCCAGCGTGGTGGGTTCCCGTGTTCCCTCCTGGAGTTCTCTCCTCTCTGCTCCTCCCAGCGCCAGGCATCGTTGACGTTGTGGCCAATCGTGAAACGGGTTTCATACCTGTTTCCTGATTGGTCGGGCGGAGGACCCTCTGGACTTCAAGGGCATGCCTTTCATGCCCAAAGCCACCCTCCCTCCTACTGTCTCCCAGTCCTTTCCCTGGAATCTTCTCTCTGTCCAAAATGTTTTTGTTTTTTTTTAAGATTTTTTAAAATATTCTGTTGCTGTATATTGTGATATATCATAAATGTAATCATGTAGACCTGTAAAGTGACACAAAAAGTCAATTGTGTAAGAGTTAAAGGGTCGTCATGGTCAAAAAATATAAAAAGAGAAGTTGATGGGTCAAGCTTAGGATGGGCCAACATCCCAAATGGAAATGAAAAAAGGAAGGGACTTTAAAGGCCCTGGTGATTTGTATGTACATTCACCACAAATACTACATAAGTATAGTCAAAAGTAGAAAAAAGTATGAAAAAATATAATTCATGGTGGCTTCCCCTGTGTCTCCTCTCTCCTCCTCCTCCTCAGCAGCCAATAGAATCACTTCTCCTAGACGACAAGATAAAGGGAAAACCGCCGCTCCAGACGACACTCTTCAGTGGTGAGTAAAGTTCAAAAACCCAAATGGGTGCAGGCAATGCGTGGTGCAATATAAGGAAAGAAAAATGGACAGCCGCACTCCAATGGTTGTCGATGTGAAACGCGTCAGCTTTTGTTACCCCACTGTTTGCTGTTTTTGCTGTTTTAGTTTTTTGACTGGAATAAACAGGCACTATTTTTAAGTCTTTTCATCCATTGGAGTGCGGCTGTCCATTTTTCTTTCCTTATATAGAATCACTTCTCCTCTCAGCCAATCAGGTCTCAGTGCTCTACGCCCCGAGTGCACCCTTCTATTGGAGCCTCTGGCTCTAACTACGTGCTAAAAAAAAAATGCATCCATCGTCCTGCATGTAGATTAGAGGTCTGGATGCATGGATTAGGGGTGCAGTACCCCTGTGCCCCATTTGGACGCGCCGCCACTCATGTCAGTGCAACAATGCAGGAGCACACTTTAGAGACAGTTGTTAGGAAGTATCTGAACAAGGACCTTCACGTCAGGATAACCAGGTATTATTTTAGTAAAAATTGCATGGTTTTGCTTTTGCTTTTTGCTAGGAGTGTCAGCTACATGTAGGTTTGGCTTTCCACCAACACCTACTTTTTCACTCATCTCCCGATCAGCCTTGGCATTGGCAGTGTTAGGCCGCAAGGGGTAGTGAGGAGTGGACCACACACCTTGAATGTCTGCAAAACATAGAGACCAATTACTAATGTGTGAAGGACAGAACACTCTTCTTTGTAGAGTTTTGAGCATAATTACATTGGATCTGTTTTTTACCTGTGCAGAGCTGTACAGCTTAGTCAGGATCAGTAAGTCATCCTTCCAGCAAAGTTTTATTTGATGTGGGTGCGTAAAGCAGTACAGAAAATATACGGCTTCCTTGTAAACGAAGTGAAATTATTGCCTAGATTTACATTGTCGCACATATCAATTATATCACCTATATAATCTTTTGGGGTGGCATCTATTCAATTGGATGTCGACAAGATAGCAAAGCACTCAAGGAAAGTTCTCTCCATCACCGCTAATTGAGCTTCCTTCATTGTCTATCAGGTAGAACGCTTACGGGTGTGGTATCATTCGTTTCCCTGAAATACTAAGGTAATTACAGGACTTGGCTTCTCTTTGTAAGTACACACCCTAAGGTGTGGTAAGGTGTAACAGAAACACCACTCCCTTGGATGTTACAGACCAATGCTCAGGCTTCTACTGGTTAGATGTGCCATATGCAGTGCAGCCAAGATAGAGACGCATCACGTACAATCTCTAGAACTAAAAAATAAACATCGAAATGAATGCATGGTAAGGATGTCATGATTTTTGGTAATGATACACAGTCCTCAATGACAGCTTAAAACCATAACTAAAAGAAGAACCATAGGCAATACCTTTTTTTTTTTTTTTGATTAGCGTAAGGGAGGGTTATATAATCACTGTCAGATTTGTTTGCCATCTGTGAACCATTGGGAAGATTTACTCTCACTTCCTGTCCCATAGCCAAAACAGGAAGTGACAAAATTTCTTTAAATGAAGGGAGTTATACCTTGTAAGACCTCTATGCCTGGCCTGTATAAGTAGATATAATCACTGAGGACAATCCTTATCAGTTAGCTTGAATTGCTAGTTGAAGTTGCTTTAATCCAAACATCAGAATACATCAGATGACAGGTTACAGCAGATGAACAGGTTGTAGTATTGTGTGGTAAAAAGATGATACTTGTCTGTAGCTTACCATGCAGAATGCATGTGCCCATGTTACATAAGGCCTCATAAGCTGCCTCCATTAAGCAGAAAGTACAAACTGAGGAAGAAGGGTGGAGTATACACAGAAAGGAAGTGTGTCATAGATCAGACAAAAGAAAATACAGAAACTGTGCATTACCACAAAATGTCACTAGATGGCAGCATGTAAACAAAACATAAGGTACATAGAAAATGGTTGAGAAACAATGGCCCGGATTCACATACATCGGCGCATATTTATGCCGCCGTAGCGTATCTTTTTTGCACTACGCCGGCGCAGCGCAGAGGGGCAAGCATGGAATTCACAAACAAATGCTCCCAACTCTGCGCCGGCGTAGCGTATATTTTGCAGGTGTAAGCCGACATAAGTGGAAGTAGGTGAAAGTGGGCTGGAAGTGGGCGTGATCCATGTTAATGAAGCGTGACCCCATGCAAATGATGGGCCGGGCACCAAACAAGTACTTAAAATGAACTGCACATGTGTCGGGACATGGACGTATCCCCGTGCGCATGCGTACAACCACGTCGGAACACTTGCCTAAGATACGCCGGATCACTGTGTACGCCGTGAACGTAACCTACGCCCAGCCAGATCCACGTCGACCCATATTCACAGACGTCCCGAGTCCCGTGCGTGTGCCCGGCGGGCACGATCGCCGACAGGCACGCGCGATCGCTCGTTACAGAGCGAGGACCGGGAGCTTGATTGGAGTTAACATTTTGAAACTTTTTCCATTATAAAAAATAAAATTAAAATACAGTCACAAAAATAAACATTTTGGGCCAGATTCAGAGAAGGGGGCGTATTTTTCTGCGGGCGTAGCGTATGCTCTTTACGCTACGCCTCCGCAACTGTTATGGGTAAGTGCCTTATTCAGAAAGCACTTGCTCCATAAGTTGCGACGGCGTAGCGTAAAGTGGCCGTCGTAAGGGCGCCTAATTTAAATTAATAATGTGGGGGCGTGATTCATGACCCCACACAATTTACGTATTTTCTGAACGGTGCATGCGCCGTCCGTGGACGTATCCCAGTGCGCATGCGTGAAATCACGTCACAACTAGTCAATGTAAACGACGTGAACGTAAATGATTTACGCAAACGATGTTCCCCATTCCCGAATGATTTACGCAAACGACGTGAACGATGTACAATTCGACGCTGTCCCGACGTCCATACTTAACATTGGCTGCGCCTCATATAGCAGGGGTAACTTTATGCCGGAATAACGCTTACGCAAACGATGTAAACTACGACGCCCGGCCGCAAGTACGTTCGTGAATCGGCGTATCTAGCTCATTTGCATATTTTATATTACGCGTAAAACGACGGAAGCGTCACCTAGTGGCCAGTGTAAATATGCAACTAAGATACGACGGTGTAACAGACTTACGCCGCTCGTATCTTAGCAGAATTCCGGCGTATCTTGCTTTCTGAACACAGAAAAAATATGCGCCGTCTCAGAATAGACTTTACGCGGCATATCGATAGATACGCCAACGTAAAGGCTATTTGAATCTGGCCCTTTATATTTAAAAGAAAAAACTATACTCACCGTATAGTGGATGTAGCATTGCTCCAAAGAATACCCAATCCTATGCAAGGACAATTAAAAAAAAAAAAATGCATTTTTGCTTGTACATGATTGGATGATGGAAGTCAGCAGACCTTCTGGTCATTTACTAAACACAGGAGCAACTGCTCTTGCAGAGTGCACAGTCTTTTGCCTTTAGTAAATCAACCCCCATATTTCAATGACGTTACTCATCATTTATAAGACAAAATATACTAGTTTTATTACTTAGACTGTAAAAGAGGATCCATATTCTGGCTTTCTAGAGTGTTTTATTGCAGGTTTATCTGTTTAGCAATGATGAGTTGTGGGCAAAAGTTATGACTTAGCAATAATATAAATTATTTGATATTGCTGTATATATAATTGAGATACATCCTCTTACTTCGTTCCGAGCCGTACACACTGGCGCCACATCAATCCATTGTATTAGTTTATAAGTTAGTTCGGAAATATTTTTTTCTCAAAAAGGAGAAAAAAAATAAACTGGCACAAATGTCCCACTATACACATGTAAGCTCCTTGTATATGTGCCCAGTTCCTTTAATGGAATAGATTTAGACTACTTGGCAGATATAGTTGCTGAAAGATTTACAGTCCACTATATTTATAGTCCAGCATATGCTAAGAGAGGTAATTCTATCGAAAGTGAATTCATATGGGCACATGAAATGATAAAGACTGTTACAGAAACAGTATGTGCTTCTTTACAGAGTTAGGTACATGCCTTATGCTGTTAAAGTTGGGCCTATGCTCAAATGTTAACTTAAAGTTATTTTAACAGTCTTGGAGGAATGGATCTCTACAAATAGTTATGGATAGAGCTGGGTGATTTTCTCCCCCCCAAAAATCTGCAATTTAAAAAAAAAAAACTTGAGTCACGATTCGAATAGAGTTTTTTTGATGGACACCGCACCAGTCCTGGGGAGCTGCGGACAGGAGTTTTTACACGAGGTTGTGGCTTCGGCCTAGTCCACGGTGTCCGACCTTGTGGACTAGGCCAAAGCCGCGGTCTCGCCTAAAAAGTCCTGCCCGCAGCTCCTCAGGACCAGCGCGGTGTCAGCGGAAAAAAACGATTTACAGAAAATCTGAATCGAGTTGACCTTGCAACTCGATTCACGATTCAAATCGTCTTTTTTCTCCAGCCCTAGTTATGGAATGACTAAAATAATTAACATTTTCTATAGAAACCCTTTTTCAGGCTCCTTCCATGGCGGATCATATGTATAACAGGTAATATTTGTGTAGCGCACCCCCTATGGAGCCGCAAGTAGAAAGGGATCCCCCACCCTGCACAGCCAGTCACACCGCATCTTCATAGAACACTTGAGTCAAAAAAGCAGTCCAAAGCTTTGTTTTTAAGTTTTATTGAGGGGAATTAACTTAGATAGGGATAGGGATTTTATGGGATGCCCACTTGATCCAAGCAGCAGAACTCTTTAGGGACAGAACTATATGCAGTCCGTATATATACTTCTCCTCTACCTCCAGCACACATCTTGCTTGTAGAACTACAACTCACAGGACCAGCTGGCATTGTTTCAAAGATCTAACAAACACTCAGACCGATAACAAATGCCCTTTACAGGCAGAGACCACCCCTTTGTTTGTGTAGAAAAGTCTAAGGCCATGTACAAACGATCAGACCGGTCCGATGAGAATGGTCCGACGGAACGTTTTCATCGGTTCACGCTGAAGTGGTCTGATGGTCTGATGTGCGTACACACCATCTGGCCAAAAATCCGATCAGACCAGAACGCGGTGACATAGAACACAACGACGTGTTGAAAAAATAAAGTTCAAAGCTTCCAAGCATGCGTCGACTTGATTCTGAGCATTGGTTGGGTTTTGGTCCAATGCTTTTGTGTACTAACCATCAATTTGGTCCGACGGACAGATTTTAAAGCAAGTTTTAAATCTCTGATGGGCCGTACACACCATCGAATTTGTCCGATGAAATTGGTCTTAAAACCAGTTTCATCGGACCGGTCTGATCGTGTGTACGCGGCCTTAGTGCTCAGCTGTCGTCCTCTTGTGGCTACTGATCCCAGAACCACTTCTTCAGAAACTGCCAGCCCACCTGGCTGCAGCTGCCCCTTTCACTAGCCCACCTGGCTAAGACTCCACAGTCCTCCCAGACTGACTCAGCATCCATTCCAAACTGCTTCCACCCAGTCCTCGCAGGCATGTCTCTCAGTTGTCTTTGACAGGTTTTCCTGACACCAATGGCGCGTACACACGATCAGAATTTCCAACAAGAAAAGTTCGATGTGAGCTTTTGGTCGGAAATTCTGACCGTGTGTAGGACCCATCAGACTTTTTCTGTCAGAATTTCCGACAGCAAAAATTTAAGAGCTGGTTCTCAAATTTTCGGAGGGGAAAAGTTCTTGTCGCAAATTCCGATCATCTGTATGCAATTCTGACGTGCAAAAAAAACGCGCATGCTCAGAATCAAGTCGACGCATGCTCGAAAGTATTGAACTTAATTTTTCTTGGCTCGTTATAGTGTTGTATGTCACCGCATTCTTGACAGTCGGAAATTTGTGTGACCGTGTGTATGCAACACAAGTTTGAGGCACAATTCTGTTGGAAAAAAATACAAGTTTTTCTTGTCGAATTTCCAATCATGTGTACGTGGCATAAGAGATACGAGATACAAAGGGGACAGGGGGAGGGAGCTTCAACACACAGCCTGTGATTAACCGTCTCAGCTCTGTTCCTGTGTGCAGTGTGAATGGGGGGGTGATGTCCTTTCCTGCCAGCTTTCACTAAGTGTTGCATAAAGTGTAACTCCTCACCCCCTGTTTTCTAAAAAAAATAAAAACTTAAGAGAAGTATGGCCAAAGCTCTTTCGGGTCACAAGAGTGCACTTACATTTGTACTCCTATTACCCGTATTTAGCCGACAGTGAGCTAAAGCCCGCTATTGGCTGACATCACCGAGCCATTCTAGTCTCTGGATGTATCCCAACAATAATGTTGGGATCCACCCAGATGACTAATTGCAGCTGGCTCAGCCTCTCAGCACTAGGCATGTGCATTTCGTTTAGTTCCGAATCGAAATTCGGACGAATTTTCCATTATTCGGACATTCGGATGCATACGAATTCCCGAATTGCTATATTAGCGAAAAATTTCGACCGTTTTCGGAATTCGTTCATTTTCGACCGAATTTCGAAAAAAAAAAAAATGGTCGAAATCGAAATTTTTTTTTCGAATTCCGAATCGAATACCCGCGGACTAAATTCGATCGGAATTCGAAAAAAAAAAAAAAAAAAATATATATATTTTCGAATTTTATTCGAAAATTTTTTTTTCGAAAAGAGACTATTTGTTTTGTAATCTGGTTGAAATATTTTCGATTTCGACCGTTTTTTTCGAAATTCGGTCGAAAACGAACAAATTCGAAAAACGGTCGAAATATTTTCGATTTCGACCGTATTTTTCGAAATTCGGTCGAAAACAAATGAATTCCGAAAACGAATTCAACACATGTAACGAACCTAACTTAACGAAATTTATTAAATGACGAATTGAAACGAAACGAAACGAATGTTTCACTTTTGCACATGCCTACTCAGCACATGGCTCTCCTTTTAACAAAACGTTTGATATTTTAGAGTTATAACAAAACGAAGCAGATATTGATTGCATTCAGGATTCTTCTCTTTTAACTAGTAAAGGGTTAACAGGTGTGGTTAGTTTGGTATTTAAGGATAGAGTAGGATTTTATGTTTTGTGTGAACAAGATCCAGTTGGGTCGAAACACGTTGCAACTGTACTGGATTATCTGCCAAAATGCTTATGATATTTCAGAATTAAATCGACTTCTTTTTTTTTTTTTACTTCTTGGATTGAATTGATGTGCTGGTCGATCCTTTGCCACCACAAACCCCTCAAGAAACAATCAGCCACGTGCTTGGTACAGCAGTATGAAAAAGACATATTGTGGTCCCTTAAAAAAAAAAAAAAATATTAAATATTGAATATAGGTCATCAAGAAGCCTTCTGAAATGTAGATACCAATTAAAAATTGTGTAGAAACCTACAAGTCCATATAAAAAAAAAGACTTTGAATTGGCAACAGGACCGCCATCAGGAATTTTGGTGCCCCTTACACAGCTTCAGTCATGGGCCCCCTGGAGCACAGAACCGGGGGGGGGGGGGGGGTGCCACCGACAATTGGGGTGGCGGGGGTTTTGGTTACTGACAAAAATAATTAATAAAGAAAAAAGGGACCACCCGGGGGCCCCTTAAAGGTCGGGTGGGGGGATGGCTTTGTGTGCCTACGTAAAAAAAAAAAAAAAAAAAAGGGGCATGCCATCCTCTTAGAGGTCGGGGGGCTTTGGGTGCTGAAGAAAAAAAACTAATCATTTTTCAAAAAAAGGTAGATGCGATCTGAGGACCACTGGGCCCCTTAGAGATTGGACGGAAATGACGGCGGGCGGGTATCAAGTGGTTAAATGTTAAAATAAAGATTAGGCAGCATAAAAAAATGGGTCGTAATGTTTGTATTCTGCAAGAGCATGCAATGAGAATTAGCGGTATGTTAGAGCACCACACTAACACTTATTCAACTTTAACCACTTCAGCCCCCAGAAGATTTAGCTGCTCAATGACCAGAGCATTTTTTGTGATTCGGCACTGCGTCGCTTTAATGGACAATTGCGCGGTCTTGCGAGGCTGTACCCAAACAAAATTGACGTCCTTTTTTTCCCCACAAATAGAGCTTTCTTCTGGTGGTATTTTTTTTTTTTTTTTTGCGCTATAAACAAAAAAAAACGAAAATTTTGAAAAAAAATCACAATATTTTTTACTTTTGCTGTAATAAATAGCCCCAATTAAAAAAAAAAAAAAGCAAATATTTTCCTCAGTTTAGGCCGATATGTATTCTTCTACATATAAAGTGTATATTAAGTGTATAATGATTGGTTTGCACAAAAGTTATAGGCCCAGATTCACATACAATTAGATTCGCGTAGAGTATCAGAAATACTCTACGCCGCCGTATTTCACCTGGCTCTACGTGGAATCCCGGTAGATTTTGTCCAGTAAACTACGCGAGTAGGGGGCGTGAAGCATTTAAAATAGGCGCGTTCCCGCGGCGATCGAACTGCGCATGCTCCGTTCAGAAAATTCCCGCCGTGCATTGCGCGAAATCAAGTCATTTTTTTTGAGTAGCGTCGTTTACGGACATTCCTATTCCCGAACGAGTTACGTAAAAAAAAAAAAAATTTAAATCGACGCGGGAACGACGGCCATACTTAACATGGGCTACGCACCGTTAGACCAGCAAATAGCTGGTCTAACAGTACGTAGCAAAAAAATGACGTAAGCGATTGCGAAGGCCGCTCGTATCTTCGTGGATCGCCGTAAAAAGTCATTTGCATATCCCGATGCTGAAAACGACGCAAACTCCTCCCAGCGGCCGCAAAAAGTTTGCAGCGTAGATCCGAAGGCTTACGAAGACGTAAGCCTCTCCGATCGAAGCCCGAAGCCGCCGTATCATGGTTTGAGGATTCAAACTAGTGATACGGCGCGCGAAATTTGAAATTACTCCTGTCTAACACCAGTTAGACAGGCGTAATCGCTCTGTGAATCTGGGCCATAGCGTCTACAACAGGGGTCTCCAAACTTTCTAAACAAAGGGCCAGTTTACTGTCCTTCGTATTTTTGGGGGGCCAGACTAGGGCCAGGTATCCAGTGGGGGTAAATAATACAATATCTTCGGTGTCAGAGGGAGGACTAGTCCCCTATTGTTGGTGTCAATGATGGTGTTAGTTGGAGGAATAGTGCCTCATTGGTGTCAGCAACAAGAATTATGCCCCATTGGAGTTTGGTGGAACAATTCACCAAGGGCCGCATCAAGGCAAGCAAAGGACCGCATCTGGCCCCAGGGCCGCAGTTTGGAGACCCCTGGTCTCCAAAATAGGTAATAGATTTATGGCTTTTTTTTTTACTAGTAATAGCAGCGACCTGTGATTTTTATTGGGACTGCGACATTATGGTGGACATATTGGACACATTTTTGGGACTATTGCCATTTATACAGCGATTAATGCTATAAAAATGCACAGATTTCTGTGTAAATGTCACTGGCAGGGAAGGGGATAACACTAGGGGGGGCGATCAAGGGGTTAACTGTGTTCCCTAATGTGCGTTAACTGTAGGGTAGGGGACTCACTATAGGAGATGACAGATCGTGGTTTCCAGCTTGTAGGAACTCACAATCTGCATTTCCTCACAGAAAAGAACAGGGATTTGTGTGTTTACACACACGTCCCTGTTCTTTCTCTTGTGCCCGCGATCACTCATGGTCGGCGGTCATTGCCACCGCCGGTCAAGGACCGACATACAGCTACAACGGTCCGCGGGAATGAGCCGGCTTGCCGCAGTATGACGGCGGCTGGTTGGCAAGCGGTTAAAGATCTATCATAATTTATTTTAATACAGTTCTGTCCCCTATGGTACAAAGTACAGGATGCCTGAAATCGGACTTGTATCTTAGTGCACCATAGCTCCCAACTGTTCTGATTGGGAGCAATGTCCCTCTGTCCCTCTTTCCTCCTCATTTGTCCCTCATTGTGGTCTGATCCATATAGTTGTATATAAAATGCACTTTTTATCTTTCAAAAAGTGTTTCCCAATGCTAAACCTTTTTTCCAATTCCTAAATTGCCGCATTTGCACATTTTAAAAGCCAATATAAAGGAATAGTAGTGGTAAAAAAAAATCCCTTGTGGATTTTTGGGTTAATTCTCCTTTTGTGTAAAGAACAC
The DNA here is from genome assembly GCA_029574335.1 of Rana kukunoris. NCBI lineage: Eukaryota > Metazoa > Chordata > Amphibia > Anura > Ranidae > Rana > Rana kukunoris. The sequence goes on from CM056060.1 coordinate 123,850,269, forward strand.
CTCCAGGTGGCCATATTGCATTACTTTTTCAGAACATTACAGAGGCAGGAGATTGAACAGGAAAGGTAAATTTTAACAACATTCCATCACAGTATGACTTGTGTCGCAATCGTATACACTATATTATTTTTTGCTTTATTTGCCCCCCCCCCCCACAAAAGTGGAGTTACCCTTTAAAGGGGTTGTAAAGGTAACCATTTTTCCCTAAATAGCTTCCTTTACCTTAATGTTGTCCTCCTTCACTTACCTCATCCTTTTACATGTCCTTCTTTCTTCTGAGAAATCCTCACTTCCTGTTCTTCTGTCTGTAACTCCACACAGTAATGCAAGGCTTTCTCCCTGGTGTGGAGTATCGTGCTCGCCCCCTCCCTTAGACTACAGGAGAGTCAGGGTGCCCACTAACACTCCTTTCTCTATCTGCAACGTAGAGAGCGTCCTGACCAGGGCCGGCCTTAGGTGTTCAGGCACCCTGTGCGAGCTAATCCTGTGGCGCCCCCCCCCCCCCCATCTTCATCCCTTGCCCCCTGGTCACCTAAACATACACAAAGAGGAAAAAATATTTGCAACAAATAATTTGTTTTAGTAACAGTTATTTTAAGTGCATGTGCAAACAATTATCCCCCTCCCCTATTGTGTGTGGGCTGGATATAAAAAGTAAATACTTTTTCTTTTTATCTAAAAAGGTAGTTGCATTCAGGGCCAGTGGCTCAGTGTGACTTACCTTTCGGTGGACGGTGCGGCTTTGCATTGAAAATGGCGCTGCCGGCGCTTAGACGCCACTGCGCATGCACCGTCTGCCCGAGAATAGCCGATCGTTTTCTGGCTTTCCCGAGCAGTGGCGGTGCATGCGCAGTGGGCCTGTTAGGGCTGGCAGCAGCTGTTTTTTTTTTCTCAGGTGCCGCAGCCGATGCGTTGCTCTTCACGCAGTCCCAGGGCAGCGCCTCGTAGGAGTCAGACTCCTGTGATGATCATGTGAGTAACTGACTGCGACTCACATTCTGCGAGCTGTGATGGCCACACAGCGACCCTGTTGCCCATGGTGCCCTGTGCGGCTGCACAGCTCGCACACCCCAAAGGCCAGCCCTGGTCCTGACTCTCCAGTAGTCCGAAGGAGGGGGCGAGCACAACACTCCACACCAGGGAGAAAGCCTTGCATTACGGTGTGTAGTTACAGACAGAAGAACAGGAAGTGAGGATTTCTCAGAAGAAATAAGGACATTTAAAAGCAAAATGGAAGGATGAGGTAAGTGAAGGAGGACTGCACTAAGGTAAAGGAAGCTATTTAGGAAAAAAAAATACCTTTACAATCCCTTTAAGTCCATCTAAATCAACTAGTGCATCCAACACTACCTTCTCCTCATATTGACAATGCTGCTGTCCAAAGGTGTCTCCATTGCTTCTCCAATCGAGTGGAGATACGTGTTTAATATATTATTTATTAAAAAGAATGGCATTGTACAACAACAATACAGAGAGAATAAAAGGAAAGAGAAGGGAATAATTATGCTTAAAGTGGAGTTCCACCCAGAAAAAAAAAAATTTCACCAAAAATCCTAAATAATTTTTTTTTTTAATTATTTTTATACTTACTAGAAATATCTGCCTTTTCATCGTCCGCGGTGGGTCTTCTTTCTCCGTTCTAGTGGCTGTGTCTTCTGGTGACTGGGGCGCGCTGCCTTCTGGGAACTGTGTGTATCTCAGAGAGCAGCCCATTTACAAAGAGCTCACGCATGCTCAGTAGGAAACGGGCAGTCACTGCCTGTTTCCCTTACTGAGGATGGCGGCGCTGGGAGCTGCTAGGATCAGCCTTGGGGGGGCTGACATCGCGGGCGAGTAGGACAGGTAAGTGTCATTAAATGTGTTTGTAGCTGCTGACTTGCAGTCAACTTGCAGGTGGAACCCCCCCTTTAATGACCATGGCATAAATATCCTTAAATTAACCAGATTTTATTTTTCATATTCCCACTTGAATTTTCCCAAAATAGAAAACTGAAAATTGCTTAAATATAACGTGCTGACATATTCGCTATCAATGGCAATTTTGTATACATAAACAAAGAATAACACCAAACAAAAAACAACCAACAACAACAAAGGACCCAAAACATAAAATAAATAAAAAGAATGAAGAAGAGAAAAATAAATACAATTAAATATAGCACCAAACAGAGAAAATAAAAGGTTTTTCATTTATTACCGCTTTAAAGTGGAACTAAAGCCTTCTATCCTTTTCAGCCTCTGTTTGATCTTCAACTGCCATGATTCTGCACATGTGATCAGTTATGTCACCAGCCATGTGATGATACACTGGTGGAGCAGGTTATCTCTCCGCTGATCCCCGCTCAGCAAATGATGGACAGGTCCGTGTCCGCTCCTCTAATGCAGAGCAGACATGGACACAGCCGCTGTCCTCTATGGGCTGTTGGAGAGAAAGGGACCACCTGTCTGTTTCCATCCAACTGTCACCCCATCCGCCAGAGGGATGGGAAACGGATCTCCATCTGTCTGTTCTTAGCGGACAGGATTGGATTTCAGTGGACGCATGCCCACTGACTTCCGCCGCTCCATAGTAGACATGTGCACAATGAAATATTTTCTTTTGGAATTTCGGTTTCGTACAAAAAACACATTTATTTAGTTACTACTGAAATTCATTTTTATCTACTTTGTTTCGTAAAAAAATGGGGTTGTAAAGGTAAACGTTTTTTCACCCTAATGCATTCTATGCATTAAGGTGAAAAAACTTCAGACAATATTGGCCTCCCCTGCCCCCCCCCCCCGTTTACTTACCTGACCCCTCGAAAGTCCCACGCCATGGACGCGCTGTCATCTTGGCCGGCTTCACGGCTCACTCATTGGTCTATTGAAGCTGTTGTCAATCACAAGCAATGACATGGTGCGCCGGGGGGCGGGGCAGAGTGATACAGTAAGCTGGTATGGCCGCTTATTGTATCACTGGAGCATGCCCGCAAGGACTCTACACCATGCGAACTCTCTCGCATTAATGTGTGGCGTTCTTGCGGGGAGGACCAGAGACAGCCGCCGAGGGACCCCGGAAGAAGTGGATCGGGGCCACTCTGTGCAAAACGAGCCGTTTGTAATTTTTGTTATTTTTTAACATGTTTGTTATTTTTATTTATTTTTTTATAAAAATGTTTCCTTTACTACCCTTTTAAGGTTGAATCTGTCAATTGAAGGCTTATGGTGTCTGTCGGATATTCTAAGAAGATTTAACGAAGCCGCTAAACTGTACGACGTCAAAATCGTACATTTCAACTTGAATACTCCGCCCACAAGCTATAGTAGAACTCTAATGTTGTTTGTCTAATAATAATTATAATTATTATTTTTACTAGTCATACAACATTAGAATTCTTCTATAGCCTATGGGCGGAGCATTTGACCATAAATGTCCGCTCGCATGTTGTTGGCTGCTTTCATTAAATCTTCATGTCTCTATAAGGTCGAATCTTTTCTCTCTATGTCGAATAATCTTGGACTAATAGAGTTAAAGAAGAGTTCCACCCTAAATTTTTACTTTTTTTAAATCCACTCCCCTCCCCCTTACATGCCACATTATGCATGTAATTTTTTTGGGGGGGGAGTGGGGGCTTCAGTAGGAGTGGGACTTCCTGTCCCACTTCCTGCTTCCGCCGAGGGGCTGGTTAGGCGATTAAGCCTTAATCGCCTACACCAGCCCCTCCCTGTAGGCGATCACATGGGACACTGACAGGTCCTATGCGATCGCCTCTCCAATCAGCGGCGAGCCGCGCCGCGCACGCATGCGCAGTGTGGCTCGCGAATGCGCAGTTGGTGCCCGGCCGTGAAGCCGAAGGCCGTCACGGCTGGGTGCCCACAGTCGGGATGGAGACGCCGGCTGGGGAGGGGGGGGAGAGGAGCGGAGCCCCGGTCGGCGCGTCGCTGGAACGCAGGAGCAGGTAAGTGAGTGTTTATTAAAAGCCAGCAGCTACACTTTTTGTAGCTGCTGACTTTTAATAAACACAATTTTGGGCTGGAACACCCCTTTAAGGTTAGGGACATTTGACCGCAGGTTTGATAGACACAGATCGCTATTGTCACTGTCATGTTGAATCTTCTATATACATTGAACGGTTGTTACAACGATACCAAAATATAATGTATACGAAAATAAATTTCGGGTTTCGGATTCTGCGCGTTCGCTATCGTTTGTTAAAACGAACACGAAAATCCTTGAAATTTGGATGGAAATGCAATGCACATGTCTACTCCTTAAAGAACAATAGATGATCTGATCGGATCCACTTGAAAAACTAACAAGTGCTCCCGATTGGTCCGCCAGTGTGAAAGGGGCCTTAAATCGATGGGTTTAGTTCAGTATCTTTCAGTGTGTGCTCTTGTATGACCCATTCTTTACGCTACTTATTCTCTGTCAGCTGGTTTGTCCTCATGCAGATGTCTCTTACAGTTTGTTGTTGTTTTGCAGGAATTTAGCCTCGAACTAAGCAGCAATTTTCTAACAAAATAACGTTAAAACGATACCAGAACATGTTCTCCTCCTTAATATTTCCCTAATTTCCCATCCCCCCCTTGTTCCTGATTTTAATGAACCCTGGAGATTGTTTACCACAGAGCATTTCAGAGGTCCAGGATTAATGAGTCTGTCCTTGCATACCAATAAACATGCTAGAAAATGACATTAACTTCTCATAATGTCCTGAAAAAACTTTTAAAACAACGACGTCCAACTGGCCAGCGCGCAGCTTCCTCGCTAATAATTATCTTTGTTTTTGTCGTTTGTTTTACTTCACTCAAAGCACTTTTCCAGAAGATGTTCAGCAAATGATTACCATATGTGTCCTTAATACAGAAATAGAGAGGGTAAAACTGGGCCAGTTACGCAAAGTATGCAGGTTTTTTTTTTATACTGTATATGTTTTAGAGTAATGCCCAATTAACTATTTATCTGCTGTGGAGGGTAAAACGGCAATGTTTTTAATACTTTTTTTTGGCTGAAGGTTAATACTTGTAAAGCTGACATTAGACAGGAAATAGTCGTCAAAAGATCAGACTTCAATGCGATTATTTTGTAGAATGATAAACATGCATGCTTGTTTCAGCAGAACATGCATGTTTATTTACTGAGCTGTCACCCCTTTTCTGACATTATCATAGGGAACTATGGCAGAAAATGTCCAGATTTTATAGATTTATTTAACCGATTGCTGACCGCCCGCCGACTATTGACTGCGGCAGAATGGCACACCTGCGCAAAACGCCGTAGCTCTACAGCGGGCGCTTTAACCACTTAAGGACCCATTCACGCCGATATACATCGGCAGAATGGCACAACTGGGCACAATCACGTACCTGTACGTGTCTCTTTAAGCCCAGCCGTGGGGTCGCAAGCGTGCTCGTAACCTGGTCCGAAGCTCTGTGGCCGTGGCTCGGGAACCTGCGGTCCCGAACGCCGCCAGTGTCCCGCGATCGGTCACTGGAGCTGAAGAACAGGGAGAGGTGTGTGTAAACACACCTCCCCCGTTCTTCATCGTGGCAGTCTCAAGCCGCGTACACACGGCAGAGAACCTCGACGGGCAGAACACATCGTTCCGCCCGTCGAGGTTCTCTGCCGGCCGTCAGATTCGGCGACCCGCCCGTCAGGAATGGCAACCAGCCATTCATCCCGACGGGCCGTCGAGCAAATAGAGAACATGCTCTCTATTTCTGCTCGACGGCATTCCCGACGGGATGCTCGCCGAGAGCGTACACACGGCCGAGGTTCTCGGCAGAATGCGGCTCCCAGCGAGGTTCTCGCTGGTTTCTGCCGAGGACCTCGGCCGTGTGTACGCCACCTGAGTGATCGTCTGTTCCCTGATATAGGGAAAGACAATCACTGACGTCACACGTCCAGCCCCGCCCCCTACAGTTAGAAACACATATGAGGTCACACTTAACCCCTACAGTGCCCCCTAGTGGTTAACTCCAAAACTGCAATTGTCATTTTCACAGTAAAAAATGCATTTTATAGCACTTTTTCCTGTGAAAATGACAATGGTCCCAAAAATTTGTCAAAATTGTCCGATGTGTCCGCCATAATGTCACAGTCACGAAAAAAATCGCTGATCGCCGCCATTAGTAGTAAAAAAAAAAAAAAATAATAATAAAGAAAATAAAACTATCCCCTATTTTGTAAACGCTATACATTTTGTGCAAACCAATCGATAAACGCTTATTGCAATTTTTTTTACCAAAAATATGTAGAAGAATACGTATCGGCCTAAACTAACAAAATATTGATTTTTTTTTAAATTGACGCTCTATTTTTGTTTATAGCGCAAAAAATAAAAACCCAGAGGTAATCAAATACCACCAAAAGAAAGCGCTATTTGTGGGGAAAAAAGACACCAATTTTGTTTGGGAGCCACATCGCGCGACCGCACAATTGTCAGTTAAAGCGATGCAGTGCCGAATCGCAAAAAAGGGCAAGGTCCTTAACCTGCATAATGGTCCGGGTCTTAAGTGGTTAAGGAGTATACGGCGTGACGTAGGAGGTCATGGACGTGGCTGGCGGCCTTAGGGGCCGTTGGCCAAGTGCACAAGCTCCTACGTCACACCTCGATTGCTCCTGAGAAGCAAAGAACGCAGGGATCTGTCAAAGTAAACAGACAGATCTCTGTTCTTTCAGGGGTGAGGAGAGCGATCTGTTGTTCCTAATGCTTAGGAACACTGATCGGTCTCCTCACCTAGGCAGTAACATTACTCCCCAGGTAACACAATTAACCCCTTGATTGCCCCCTAGTGTTAACTCCTTCCCTGCCAATAACATTTATACAGTAATCAGTGGCTATTTATAGCACTGATGGCTGTATAAATGGTCCAAAAATAGTGTCAATTGTCTGATTTGTCCGCAGTAATGTCTCAGTCCTGATAAAAATTGCAGATCGCCGTCATTAAAAAAATGTAAAATTAAAAAAAATATATAAAAATGCAAAATCTATCTCCTATTTTGTAGATACTATGGTCCAGATTCACAGAGCGATTACGCCTGCGCAGCAGGAGATGCGCGTGCGTAAGTCTAAATGTGCGCGTGCGTTTCGTTGCGCGGCATCCCCAGAACGAGATACGCCAAAAAAATTTTTTTGTCCCGCGTAATTTCGTTAGACTGCCGCATCCTTCCGCGCAAAAGTGCGCTAGACACACCATTGATTTGCTAGTCAAATATGCTAATGAGGGACTTACGGGGATCCACAAAACAACGTTGGGGCAGCTCAGGCGACGCAGTGTGCGCAACAGCAAAATGTCCTGTCTAAAATTAGAGCATATAAAAGCTGGTCTAAAAAGAGAAAAAAAGTCTACTTGTCAGATAAAGCAACACTGTTAGTGAGGAGCTCAGCAGTCACACGTGTTGCACAACAATCTGTATGCCAACATGCCAGGGGCATCGTCGCGCATAGCTATACTACTGACTTTAGATGAACAAAGAAGGATGAGGGCACTGAGAAAGGGCACTGAGGAGGGCACGGGAGATGTTTTATTTTTATTTTTTATTTGCTTATATAAAATTTACAATTTAATCTAATCTAATACAATATTATTATCTGATACAAGCCCCTCACTCTTCACTTGATATATCACACACGCATAGACATCTTTGGCATGAGTGATTCTGAGGTGTCTCGCATCTTCAGATTCACCCCTCATGCCATCCTGGAATGACCACAACCTTGCAGGAGGACATCAGCAGCTCAACACATGGCACCACCCATGACACCCATGACAGCTACATATCCAATCAGAGCCCCATCCCCACAGATTTCGAACAGAACATGTATGGGGACAGCTGGCTGGTTGGTGAGTGACATGGGAGTCAGGCATGACTATCCCCTCCTGTGATGCACACCTCACAAGTGGCACATGCATGACTAACATCCTCCTGTCTTTTCCCTTCAAGGTGACTCTGCATATGCACTGGTACCCCATCTCATGCCAGCTCACATTATGCATCTTTGCACGTTAAACACACACATTAATCATGGCACAATGAGAATGCATGCATGCACACCACTGTGGTCCCTAGCACATACACATCACATCCTCATCAAATTGGATTGGCACCAGTCCACCATGCTGGACTTGTGAGCAGCAACGCCACGCCAAGGCTCCAATTATGTCACTGTACATTCATACACCATTCACACGGACCTGGGGATCACTTCTCCCTGGTCCTGGGGAACCCTTCTCCACCAAAATAGAGGGTGACACCCCTTTTCCGGCAGGAATGTCACCCCCACATTCACACAGCATTCACAACACAAAAAAAAAATAACCAAAAAAAATGACCTGCCAAAGCAAAAAATTTCCAGCAAAAAAAAAAAAATGACAAAAAAATAAAAAAATCTATTTAAAAAAAAAAAAAAATGGGGAAAAACAAATTAGTGCCCTCTGCGTGAGCCACGCCTGGGGCGCCCCCGGCCACGGCCCCGGATTTTCAGGGGAGACTCATGGGGGAGGGGTAAAACCGGGGAAGGAGGAGCAGCCCCTGATCTCTGCCCACCTGGCGGCCTGCCCTCCAAGGCCACGGCTATTCTGTCCAGGGCAGCACCAAGTGTTGCCGTGTTGGCCTGGATAGCCAGGGTAAGGGCCCTCACATCCTGTCCAACGCCTGCTGATGTCGTCTGCAGTTCGTTTAGGCAGGTTGTGAAAGCCCGGGAGTGGGAGTCCAGGTTCCCCAGCGTATCCTTGATGGAGGACAGGCTCTCCTCCATCCGCACCAATGTCTGGCTGACCTGTCCCAGATGGCGGGTCTGGAGGAACTGGTCCCTTCTCAGGGTGGCGGGCAGGAGATCGGCCAACCCCCTGGTGGTCTGGGATGACATCCTGCCTCCAGCTGATGCTTGTGGCCGGGGAGAAGGGGAGGCCCTTGTGAGGGGAGCCATGTTGGGGGAGGAGGGGGGGGCTCCCCCTTAGGGAGGCCTGCCTGCTGCCAGGCAGAGGGGAAGAGTCCTCAAAACCCAAACGTCCAGTGCCTGACATGAACTCCTCCTCCTCATGATTCTCCTCCTCCTCATGATTCTCCTCCTCCTCATGATTCTCCTCCTCCTCATGATTCTCCTGCTCCTCTTGAACCTCCTCCGCGGACTCCGGCCTTGTTGGGGGGGCCTCATTAGGCTGCTGTCCTGGGGTTGGTGCGGTCAGGCCAGATGGCCCTGCACCCTCCTGCACATCTGTGGATGACACAAAACATTCACAGGTTGAAGGATCCACACACTTGCCACATATTCCCTTTCACCCCCTCCCCCACACATGCTACACACCTGATATTAAAAAATAAATAAAACTTACCTGGCACCAGGGGCTCCGGACTTGAGTCAAAGCCGGGCAGGCCCGCAACTTCATGCCGATGAAAGGTCAGGGCCACCGCACGCTCCTCCGCTGTCAGGCTAATACGGCATGGTGGGCCCCCTCCTGTGCCCCTGGCATGGGCATGCATTCTGGCCAGCTTCTTTTTGACCAGATGCCGGAGGTCATTGATTTTTTTGTCAATCCCAGACCGGGTCCGTGTCTCCCCCTGCCCCGCTGAATTCACCTGGTCAGTGATCCTATCCAAAATCTCCCTCCTCCTGGCCGGGGTGGTGTTGGCACTCTGTGGGCCGTGGAGGAAACGCCCATACTCGCTAATGGCCCGGGCAAGAATCTGTTTTTCCACAAGTGTAAAATTCAGCTTGCGTTTTCTCTCACTCATCCTTCCAAAAAAAATCAGTCCCAGTCAACAAAATTCACGCACACAAACAAGCACAACCAATCAAAAAAAAACACACACACAGAGAGAAAACTACTGAGCAAGAAACAGTCACCAAAAAACAAAACAAAAATACAGCAGGAAAATAAACAAACACAAATATATCAATCAAACAAACAGTCTCTCAAACACTTATCAAAAACCACTTTCAAAAATCTACTAACAAACACTTGATCACACAGAACACTAATCTGACAACTACAAAACACACCGCAACGAACAACAGGACAAAAGCACTTTGTTAATTGGGAAGGGACACAAAGGGATGTACTTTTGCAAAGGAAGTGCGTTTGTGTGTGTCTATTTATGCTGTCTGCGTAGTTCACAACGTTGCCCTAGTCCATTTCCAATTTCACTGATTGCGCCGCTCCCGAGTTGTGAGCATGCGCACAGCGGAGCTGACATGGTCTTCAAGCGCACATGCGCGAGCCGGCCGGCCCTTCATTTGCATGGGGTCACGGCTCATTTCAATGTAACACGCCCACGTCCTTCCCAATTTGTATTACTCCTCCTTACGCCTCTGAAAAAACGTTACGTATGCGCAATTTTCTGCGCAAAAGCTACGAGAATAGGGTGATTACGCGGCAAAATTGCGCAAGTCTAACGTAAAGGCGGTGCGCTACGCCGGTCCAATAATGCGCAGATGTACCTGAATCTGGGCCAATAACTTTTGTGCAAACCAATCAATATACGCTTATTGCAATTTTTTTTTTTTTTTACCAAAAATATGTAAAATAATACATATCGGCCTAAACTGAGGAAAAACATTTTTTATATATATATATATTTGGGGGATATTTATTATAGCAAAAAGTAAAAAATATAGTTTTTTTTTCAAAATTGTCTGTCTTTTTTTTGTTTTATAGCATAAAAACTCCAGAGGTGATCAAATACCACCAAAAGAACAACAATTTGTGGGAAAAAAATACATAAATTTTGTTTGAGTGCAGCGTCGCACAACCGCGCATATGTGTTAAAGTGATTCAGCGATTATTGTGTAAATGTCACTGCCAGGAAAGGGGTTAACACTAGGGGACAATCAAGAGGTTTACTGTGTACCCTATGTGTGTGCTCTAACTGTGGGAGAAGAGGACTGACTATAGGAGATGACAGATCGTGGTTCCCAGCTCGTAGGAACTCACAATCTCTTATCTAATCAGGCAATTGCTTTTTTTGGGCAATTTGATTTTTATTTATTTTTTTGCTTTTTTTTAAATCAGGTAATTGACATTTATTAAATATTGTGGAAAATATATTTTACATTATAGGTGTATAGAATTATTGGCCTGCAAAGAGCTGCGTAAATTGAGGGCGCTATTTAAGTACCTAAATAATAATAATAAATAATCATAGGGTAAAGAAAGTCATAAGTACCAAGGGCTCATATTACTACTCCTCCCCGGCAGGGATGGACTGGCCATTGGGACTACAGGGAGTTTACCAGTGGGCCGATGGCTCAGTAGGCCGGCTTCAGTGACAGGGAGTCGCCGCCCCGTCCGCTCCTCTCCCTCTCCCTTCCCGAAGCGCTCACCTCCTCTCCCTCCCCTCATCGCTCACCTGGGGGGAACAGAGAAGCAGGGGGGACGACAGAAGAGCATTGGGGAGGGGACAGACAGCTGACTCAACAGCTATGGCCTGGGGGGGGGGGCACCGAACTGATTCTTTGCCCCGGGTGAAATAATGTCTAGCTTCCCCACTGGTTCTGCCTATAAGAGTACCAGTACCAGCCGTTCTACTCTAATAAAGTAGAACGGCTAGTAAAGGGGGAGAGAGGGGGCTTGGGTGGCCGGGGGGTGCGGGAGTTGTCCGGCCGCCATGGGAGAGACCTGTCAAAGTGGGCCAGTCTGGATGAAGTCCAAGGCCAAATTTTTGTCCCAGTCCAGCCCTGGATAGAGATTAAGTCGTTCTTTGCGCCTTGATTGACTCACCTTGATGGTTAATCCAGTGTGCTGCTGTTTAGGAGAAAGCAATCCAAAAATATTGTAAATATCAGCTATGGACAAACATGTTTACAATGCTTTTGTGCATGTAAAATCCCTTGTCCATTTTTTTTTTTAGGAGAAAATAAACCTATATAAAACAGGATATAAATTCTTTTTAAGAAGGGGAACAGTGCTCAGTAGGGACTAACAAAGTTCATCATCTTAACTTTTGGTGGCGTTTCTTATGGGAAACATAAAAACCAGTATATCTCCACTCATAAACTGCATTTATATCAATCATGTATAAATCCTGATCTAACGGCGTTGTCTCTAATAATTACGGTATTTTTGTTGCAGGAGACATGTAGTCTGGCCATAAACTCACTAATCTGTTGTATGTATACAGAGCCAGGCTCTGCTTTTAGGACAACTGTCTGTGTATGGCTGGAGTGATCTGTATACAGATGATTGAAATTAACGTCTATGCATTTTCTAGCACATTACACATTCACCGTAGTGATAGAAGTTCTGCTTCTTAAACTGCAGCTGTTTTGGCACCATGTGATAGACACAGGGCCATCTTAATAGCATCTTGGCCCCTGGGCCAAGTAATGCTTTGGGCCCCTACAATGGAGACAGCACAGGTAAGCACCCCTTATATCCCCCCCAGCACTCTGACCCCTATACACCCTGCTTTGGGGAAAGTGAAGGGGCCCCCCATGCAGCTGGTGCCCAGGTGTGCCCTCTCATTAAGACCGCCCTGGATAGACTTCAACGGCAGGGACCCCACTGAAGAGACTATGTTTGAAAGGCTTTCAGGGCCAATGGGAGGTCACATGACAGAAAACAACTATTGTAATAGTTAGTAAAACATAGATCAGTGTTCTCCAATTTTTGGCTCTGGGGCCATATGTGGCCCTTTGCTTGCTTTTATCAGGCCTTTGGGGTGCTATTTTATTCACTGATACCAATGTAGGGAACAATGACAGAAATGATGGAGTACAGCTCCTCCCAATGACACCAACAATGGGGCCCAATGACACCAATGATGAGACAAAATTACTCCCAATGACACCAACAATAGGGCCCAATGACACCAATGATGAGGCACAATTTCTCCCAATGACACCAACAATAGGGCCCAATGACACCAATGATGAGGCACAATTCCTCATAATGACACCAACAATAGGGCCCAATGACACCAATGATGAGGCACAATTCCTCCCAATGACACCAACAATAGGGCCCAATGACACCAATGATAAGCCACAATTCCTCATAATGACACCAACAATAGGGCCCAATGACACCAATGATGAGGCACAATTCCTCATAATGACACCAACAATAGGGCCCAATGACACCAATGATGAGGCACAATTCCTCATAATGACACCAACAATAGGGCCCAATGACACCAATGAAGCACAATTCCTCCCAATGACACCAGCAATAGGGCCCAATGACACCAATGAAGCACAATTCCTCCCAATGACACCAGCAATGGAGCCCAATGACACCAATGAAGGGCACAATTCCTCCCAATGATACCAATGAAAACACTAATGTCTAGGTTCTTGTGGTCAGAAAGAAAATCAATCTACCACCCGGCCGCGATCAAAAGGTCGCCGACACCCGTTCAAGACAATACAATATAAAATACAGTGTATTGGCTCCAGTAAATGCTTCCGCCATTGCCCCTCCTGTCACCCCCCCTCACAGCATCGCAGGCTTCCCCTCCTTTCCTGCTGGCTGCAGGAAGGAATCTTCAGGATGGACAGCAGGGCCCCTTCATTTTGTGAATTAACACAGTGAGTAATTGGTACCGATCATTTAATGTGTTTACTGTGCTTCAGTTTATGAATAAACAAGGAGACTGTGCAGAGAACTGTGTCCTCTCTATCACACTCTCTCTCTTTTAAAAGTGAGACATCAGAAGTTTAGACCCCTGACATTTCACCAAAGCCCCCATCAGGACTGCTAAATAAATAATAATAAAAAAAAACAAAAAAAAAAACTGCTTTACTGACACGGTTCTCTGCACTACTGACCCCATCCTCTGCCCTACTGACATGGTCCTTACTGACGTGTCCACTACAGTTCTCTGCACTACGGACACCATTGTCTGCCCTACTGACACCTTCCACTGACCTACCTACTGATCACGGACAGTACTCAATTTTCTCTATTATATTTTTCAAAAATGTCCTTACTATTTAGTTAGACCTTTGTAGTTAATTTCTTAAATAAACCCCAGTGACCCTTGATCTCTTTCATGTTGTTCAGGTAGATCTTCTCCACTTCTCAAAGGTTGCCTGCCCCTGGTCTAGAAGGTACTGGCATACAGCAGCATTGCAGAATCTGTTTCAGTGGATATCCAGTTTATCTCTTTAAGGCCCCTATTACACGGACAGACCATTCAGGTCCACCTGTCAGTTTTGACGGCGGACCTGAACTGCCTCTCCATGCATCTCTATGGAGCGTCGGATGTCAGTGGAGACATGTCCGCTGACAACTGACCCGATCCACTAAAAACAGATGTATACGTCCCCATCTGTTCATGGCGGATCAGATCGGATCAGATCTGATGAAAGCAGACATGCTGTCCGTTTTCATCAGATTGCTCCATAGGAAACGGCAGCGCCCGACAAGCCCCTCCCCGCTCAGTGAGCAGAGAGGAGCTTGTCATCCGCCAGCTCAGCGGAGATCAACGGATGATCTCCCACTGAGCTGGCGGGAGCAGGCGGACTCCGTGGCGAGTCCGCCTAGTGTGAAAGGAGCCTAATAATTTTCCTAAAGACACTGCTACTCTGGGATCTGGTGCCTAGGCATTTGGTTCCATGGTCCCAGTTGAAGGGCAGGGTCAGAGTTTAGGGCTTTAGTAATGTTACCAGCACCAGAGGATTCCTGGTAGGGTTGACACCTCATCCATTCAAACCCAAACACATATGAATTACACAGGTTCTGAGGCTAATTTAACGCAGATAAGGCATCACATTAAGGGCCATTTCACATGGGTGGATCAGTATTGATCCGCTCCGTGTGTGTCCGTAAGCTCAGCGGGGATCCTCCGTAAAATTCCCGCTGAGCTGTCGGCTGACAGGGCGGTCCTGCACACTGTGCAGGGACCGCCCTGTCTTTCCTCCGCTCTCCCCTATGGGGGGAGCAGATGAACACGGACCGTATGTCCGTATTCATCCGATCCGATCCACCAGACGGAAGAAAAATAGGATTTTCTTCCGTCCGAAAAATCAGATCATTGCGGAGGCGGACAATTACGGTTGTCAGCGGATGGTCATCCGCTGACACCCGTAATCACATAGGGACCAATGTATGTCCCGTTTTCATCCGCAACGGATGAATGAAAATTCAGACATACAGTCCGTTTGTGTGAAAGGGCCCTAAGTGAGTTTAATTACCACCTTAATCAGCCACAGAACCTGTGTAATTAATATGTGTTCAGTTTTAAAGGGATGAGGTGGAACCCTGGGCAAGCTTGTCTTTCTGGAAAGGTGTTTAATTTTCTCTTTTACCATACATATAAATACTAGACATGTGCATAGTTTTGTTTCGTTCCGTAGGTTCGTAAAGATTCGTAATTTCATAAGACGCAAGTTTTCCTATCCGGACCCGTTCGTTTTTTCGTATAAGTTTTATTTTCGTTTATACTGAATGATTCGTAATTCTGTCTAATTTATTTTCGTTGATTTGAAAATTCGTAATTTTGTTAGATAATAATTTTTGGTTATTGGATTCGTAATTTTGTACTTTCGTAAATACATCGCAACACGTGGCTAATCCATATTAAGATAGACTTTCTCTTAACCCCCCTGCCGGTAAACCCGAGCGCGACTCGGGTTGGATTTTTCAGGTAAATAGCGATATCCACGAGTCGCGCTCGGGGTCAATATGCAGAGCCTGCAGCGCGCGCTGGCTTACCTTGGATCCAGGCGGGGTACTGTACTTACCTTGTCCCTGGATCCAGCGATGCATCCCCGCTGTGTGAGCGAGTGGCGTCCTCCATTCGACTCACACAGTGCCCGCGCGCCGCCGATCTCCGTTCCCTGCGACGTAACGGCGCACGGGGGCGGAGACCGGCGGCAAATTCAAAAAAGTAAACAAACACGTTACATACAGAATACTGTAATCTTATAGATTACAGTACTGTATGTAAAAAGTACACACCCCCCCCTGTCCCTAGTGGTCTGCCCAGTGCCCTGCATGTTCTTTTACATAATAAAAACATTTTTTTTGTGCCTGCAAACTGTAGATTGTCCATAGCAACCAAAAGTGTCCCTTTATGTCAAAAGTGATTTTAGAGCAGCTAGAAAACAGCGATAATAAATGATAATCACTTGCAGAATTGAGCGATAGCGATTTGTGGGAAAATTCGTCATAAAAAAATAAAAGTAATGACAGCGACAATTCTGCAACTCAGCAAATTTCAATGATTTTGATTTGATTACATTAGTGAATAATTTTTATTATAATTACATTATTATTTGTTATAATTATTTATAGTTATTTATTATATTATAATTTTATGATTTTGTGTTTCAAACTTTATCATACCCGGGATGTCTACTAGACTGGTTTGGACAAATTTAAGCGAGTTATTCCTAAAAATTGCAGGCCTACAGTATAAAACGCAGAATTTCCATGCAAAATAATTGTACCGCTTTTGGTACGTAATTCCAGACAGAATCATACCGCCAGGGAGGTTAAGCTCTGTACACACGGTCTGACTTTTTGCCAACAAACTTCAAAATGAGCGCTTTCCAACAAATCCGATCGTGTGTACGCTCCATCGGACAAACTTTTTCGGTTTCAAAAGTCTGACCAACTCCCTTCAGACAAAAATCTACGGAAAAGTTTGTTTGAAGTCTGATTGTGTGTACGAGGCTTTACACTGTACAATGTGACTCAGCACAAAAGAGATAAGCTGATTGGCTAAGATATTAAGTAAGATACATCACTCACTAAGGCCCCTTTCACATTGAGGCGTTTTTCACGCAGTACATCGCTAAAAATAGCGCTGCTATACCGCATGAAAAAAACCTGCCCTGTAGTCTTTAATGTGAAAGCACGAAGGCTTTCACACTGAAGCGGTGCGCTAGCAGGACCACTCCAAAAGTCCTGCTAGCCGCATCTTTACTGCGGTATAGGAGCGGTGCGTTTACCGCTCCTTCCCATTGAAATCAATGGGAAACCGCAGTAATACCGCTCGCAATGCGCCTCTACAGAGGCGCCAAGCGGGCAGTATTAACCCTTTTTCGGCCGCTAGCGGGGGTTAAAACCGCACCGCTAGTGGCCGAATACCGCGGTAAATACGATGGTATAGAAGCGCTAAAAATCGCGGTGCTATACTGTCACCGCGGCTCACGCTGCAATGTGAAAGCAGCCTAACTACACTGCCCAGTGCCCATTCAAAAGAACGATATGAGAACACAAATTTACGAACAGACAAAGAAACGGATTTACAAAACACACAAATTAAAATACGAACAGACAAAGGGCCAGATTCACATACAATTGCCCTGGCGCAGTGTATCAGAGATACACTACGCCGCTGTATTTTACCTGGCTCTAAGTCGAATCCATGAAGATTTCAGCCCGTAAGGTACGGCGGCGTAGTGTATTTCTTGCGTCGGAATCAAAATACTCGATTAGGGGGCGTGAATCATTTAAATTAGGGGCGTCCCCGCAGCGATCGAACTGCGTATGCTCCGTTCAGAAATTTCTCGGCGTGCATTGCGCGAAATTACGTCGCAACGTAATTTTTTTTTTTAGTAGCGTCATTTACGTACATTCATATTCACGGACGGCCAACGCAAAAAAAAATTCGACGCGGGAACGACGGCCATACTTAACATGGCACGTCTAACTATAGACCGGATAATAGCAGCTTTAACTATACCCCGGAAAAAGCCAACTAGCGACGACGTTAGAGAATGCGACAGCCGATCGTAACTTTGTGGATCGCCGTAAAAAGCTAATTTGCATACCCGACGCGGAAAACGACGCAAACTCCACCCAGCGGGCGCAAAAAGATTGCAGCGTAGATCCGAAGGCGTACGAAGACGTAAGCCTGTCGGATCGAAGCCCAAAACCGTCGTATCATGGTTTGAGGATTCAAACTAATGATACTACGCGGGTAATTTGAAAGTACGCCGGCGTATCAGGAGATACACCGGCGTACTAGCTCTGTGAATCTGGCCCAAAGGATTTAAAATACGGAATGCAACTCGTTCATTATAGATGTCATTTTCGTTCTTTTGCTGTTTCGTATTTTTAGTAAATTTGTCCAATCATACGTCCGTATTTTCGCTTCTTCGTTATTTTGCTTATTCGTAATTCTGTAATTTTCGTATTTTGGGTCTTTCAACTTTTCGGATGTTCGAATTGATCCGAATGTACGAATACTAACAAATTTGTTCGAGAATCCATTCGTTACAAACGGGAACTCACATGTCTAATACATACACTGGAGCAGAAAAGTTAGGATAGGATATTAGGATAGGATAGGATATTATTACAAAATCTGCTTCCCATCTGTATATTGAAGACAAACATGTAATTGTCTTCTCTTTTCCTGCTGTCAAAATTCCAAATGCAGAACTGTCCCATTGTTTTGAAAGCTTGCCCGATCCACATAATTTCTACAGGTGAATCCTTTGACAGGAGGCCAGAAAGAATCTTGTTCGCACATCTGGCTCCTACTTGTAAATGTATTTATTACCCGTTCAGTCAAGTGTGCAGC
The DNA here is from genome assembly GCA_029574335.1 of Rana kukunoris. Classification (NCBI taxonomy): domain Eukaryota; kingdom Metazoa; phylum Chordata; class Amphibia; order Anura; family Ranidae; genus Rana; species Rana kukunoris. Next base: position 123,868,732 of record CM056060.1, read on the forward strand.
TAACATGTGAAATGTACAGGAGGGAGTTCGGCTACCCTCGCTACTAGCCGTACTGCACCCCCTTTCCGAGAACTACACCGGTTTTTCTCTAGTGGGACCCGCTGACAGCCAAAAACTCAAACTTAATCTGAAATATTTAAACAGTGTTAAACTGGCACTGGGGAAATCCTGTACACACTCCCTGTACTGCAGTAGATTTACGGGCTGCCAAGTGCCATCCCCTCAGCTAGACTCCTGCAGGGTTAATGAGAGGTCTCCATAACACCACGGTATGGGGGTGTAATTACCAGCAGCCAAGAAGCGTTAATTCTGTTTTAATTAAAGTAAACATGGAGGCAATGACACTACAGGGGTGCAAGCAGACATTTCACCCCCGTATGCATTAACCCTACCGGTGATAGTGTTGCAATCCTCAATCCAGGTGATTTTGTGAGCTGCTGCTTCTAAGAGTGATAGAACACAAAAGTTTTAATTGATACATAGGAACTACAAATTAAGTGTCTCAGGGCTCTTTTGCATCAGACAAGTGACATCATTTGTGGATTACAGGGTGAGTGGCGAACCATCATTTTCACCCTCTTGTTAATGTGCACATTCTATGTGTCAAAATAACACTCAAGGAGGCAGGCTGCTGATTATTACATGTTCTGTAATAGCCTGAGGGTGGGAGCGAGAGAAAAACATCAAGCTAATGAACCGTCTTGTAATGAAGATGCACAGCAGAGAAAAACAGCTTGTTAGCATGGGGGAGAGGGGTTACCCCAAATTAACCTTTCTGTCCACTGCAGACTCCTAATGACACAGCGCGAAGATGTTTTTTTTTTTACTGTGGTAAAGGAGTTTCAACATTGTCTGGGACAAGACAGAATACTAATGTGTTATTTACGTATCTTAATCATAGCTCCCAACTATCCCTGATTTCGAGGGACTGTCCCTGATTTGGAACAATGTCCCTCTGTCACTCTTTCCCCTCTCATTTGTCCCTCATTTTGTGGATGGTAATTAGGGGTGCAACGGATCACGGTTGATCCGTGATCCGAACGGGTCACCCCCTTCGGATCGGCACGCTATGCGATCCACGGACTGCCGCCATGGCCATAGCATTAGGAAAGGCCGCGGCTTCGGCCTAGCTCCAGAGTCGCGGCCATCTTGGTACACCGGGAGGCGGCCCCTCCTCTCTGTTTACACCCACAGAGGAGGAGGAGGAGCGCGCGCTCGAGGGACACACGCTGCTATCTGAGGTCTGCCTGTACTACGGGAGGGGGGGGGGAGAGGTCACTGTCTGCCTGTACTACGGGGGTCACTGTCTGCCTGTACTACTGGGGGGGGTCACTGTCTGCCTGTACTACGGGGGTCACTGTCTGCCTGTACTACTGGGGGGGGGGGTCACTGTCTGCCTGTACTACGGGGGTCACTGTCTGCCTGTACTACTGGGGTCACTGTCTGCCTGTACTACTGGGGTCACTGTCTGCCTGTACTACTGGGGTCACTGTCTGCCTGTACTACTGGGGTCACTGTCTGCCTGTACTACTGGGGGGGGGTCACTGTCTGCCTGTACTACTGGGGGGGTCACTGTCTTTACTAATGGGGGGTGCACTGAGGGGGGGTACTACTGGGGTGTCTGTACTGAGGGGGGGGACACCATTTTTTTTTTTTTTTGCAACAGGTGACACCAACCCTAGTGACGGCACTGCAGTGGGGGTGAGGGAGATGTGGATATTACAGTGGGGGAGGGAGATGTGGATATTACAGTGGGGGATATTTTTCTTTTTTTGCTGATCCGAAAAATGATCCGATCCGTGACTGCTGATCCGAGGAATGATCCGAACCGTGAGTTTTTTGATCCGTTGCACCCCTAATGGTAATGTAGCGCTACGTGTGAGCCAAAAAGCAATGGCTGTATACACCTAATGGGGTGTGACCATATATTGTGACACAAAGGATGTAATGGTAAACATGGCACCACAACAAAATGTGAAATTCAAATCAATAAAGTGAACAATATAAACAAAATTGAAATGTAGTGTCCATAAACAATAAAACGATGCAGATGTCATGAGATGGTGAGGAACTTCCCAACAGAAATCTTCAAATATGAGGTGGAATACATATGCTCTTACCGCAACCGCTGTACCCAAATGTCGTAGGACAGTGTATCGATCGAGCTTGAAATGTCCCACAGAGATGTTACCGGAAGTCCAGAAGGAAATGGAGTCTACCTCCTAGGCAATCAGATGTCGTAAACCCAGGAAAGGGCAGGACGACCAGATGTTCATCGGCCACCGACTACTCCAATACTGAAGATCCTAGTAAACCAATCATAAAAGATCCTCCAAGCATCCAAACACAATCTGGTTCAGGTAAGTGAGAACCCTGGCATAGGTACTGGAAACCAACTGGAGAGGGCTAAAAAAAGAAAAACTTTCTTCCACAAATTCATGTAAAGAGAAGAAAATAATGGGGGCTCCAATGGTGTAGGTCATAAAGAGGTTTTAATGAAAAAAACAATATGCATAATAAAATATAAAAAAAGGTGATCACAATTCATAAGTATTAAAAGCAATATGGGGAGCAAAATGCATGGCCCGAGGCGTTTCGATCCAAAATGACGTCTACAGGGGCATTTTGGTCTGAGCTATATAGCTGTATATAAAATGCACTTTTTATCTTTCAAAAAGTGTTTCCCAGTGTTAAACCTTTCATCCAATTTCTAAATTGTTGCATTTGTAAATTTTGTAATCAAATATAAAGGAATGGTAGTGATAAAAAGAAAAAAAAAAACTTGTGGATTTATTTGAAAAAAGGGGAAAAGGAAAAGTGAGGGGAAGAAATAGTTTTTTTTTTTATCTGTGCGGTAAATATTTATATAATGATGAGAAAGGAATCATTAATGAGCCACATATACGTAAGTAAAACACATTTTATTAAGGTATAAATCAATTAAAATTGATCCTAGTAACTTTTTACATATAACACTTAAGTTGACAGTCACAGTTTAACAGGTTATAATCGAGCCAAAAAATAGTTGCATAATCCCGACATGTTTCACTTATAAAGCTTCCTCAGGGGTATGCAATGGCAATCCAAGCTCACAGTTACAGCTGTACAGATAGGAAAACATGCAGTTAGTATTACAAATAGAGAATACACTAAATAATACAAGAAAAATAAAAATGAAAAATGCTTTTAGGTATTGCTGAGGAGAACCTATAATGCTTACCCACATGCTCATATAGACCACCTTTCGCCAACACCTAAAGTACTGGATCAGAAGAAAGTACCCTAGTGGGAAAAGGGTGCCCCGAACCGACCACAGAGGACACTAATGAAGGAACACTGGATGAGAAACGGGAAATAAACAATAAAATAGATAATAAGCGTGTAGTTGGAATAAGCACAATATATTAATCGTGCAAGCACTAGAAATATCACTTACTTAAAAACAAGGTAATAGCTGAATCAGAGCAGGAAGTAATGATGTGCACCACTTTTTTTTTGTTAATTCTTCTTTAAGGGGGGTGGGGCGGGGGTGGGGCGTGTCCTATGTCTACATACATTTGCTAGTAAGTGTCCCTCATTCCCATCTTAACATGTTGGGAGGTATGTCTTAAAGGCGACAGTAGATTTGGACAGTGCTGGGTTTCAATTTAACCACTTTAGCCCCGGACCATATTGCTGTCCAAAGACCAGAGCACTTTTTGTGATTCGGCACTGCGTCGCTTTAACTGACAATTGCGCGGTCGTGCAATGTGGCTCCCAAACAAAATTGACGTCTTTTTTTTCCCACAAATAGAGCTTTCTTTTGGTGGTATTTGATCATCTCTGTGGTTTTTATTTTTTGCGTTATAAACAAAAATAGAGCGACTATTTTGAAAAAAATGCAATATTTTTTACTTTTTTCTGTCATAAATATCCCCCCAAAATATATAAAATACGTTTTTTTCCTCAGTTTAGGCCGATACGTATTCTTTTACATATTTTTTGTAAAAAAAAAAAATCGCAATTAGCATTTATTGATTGGTTTGCGCAAAAGTTATAGCGTTTACAAAATAGGGGGTAGTTTTATGGCATTTTTATTTTTTTTACTAGTAATGGCGGCGATCAGCATTTTTTTTCAGTACTGCGACCTTATGGCGGACACATTTTGTACAGTTTAGACACATTTTTGGGACCATTGGAATTTTTTTAGCGATCAATGCTATAAAAATGCATTGTATTACTATAAAAATGCCATTGGCAGTGAAGAGGTTAACACTAGGGGGCAGGGAAGGGGTTAAGTGTGTTCCTGGGTGTGTTCTAACTGTATGGGGGGGTGGCCTCACTAGAGGAAATCACTGATCTTCTGTTCATACATTGTATGAACAGAAAATCAGCGTTTCCCCCGCTGACAGGAACGAGAGCTATGTGTTTACACACATAGCTCTCGTTCCCCGCTCTGTAACGAGCAATCGCGGGTGCCCGGCGGCGATCGTACCCGCCGGGCACACGCGCGGGACTCGGGGGCGAGCGGGGGGGCGGGCCGCCGGTGGCGCGCGCGCCCCCTAGTGGCAGCGAATGTCCCGACGTAGTATGACGGGCTCTCGCCCAGGAGAGCCGACCTGCCGCCATAGAACGACGGCGGCTGGTCGGCTAGTGGTTAAAGGAACATTCAGTAGAACTTGTCTACAAAGGACATCAGGGCATTCCTGGAAGGAAAGTGGTTTAAGGCCCAGTTGTGGGCATTTAAGGGCCCTTTAACACGGGCAAACTGATCGGGTCAGCCTGTTAGTTTTTCAGGTGGACCTGATCAGACCCCCAGTCTCCTCTATGGAGCAACGGGTGTCAACTGACATGTGTTCGTTGACACTCGCCAAAGTCCGATCTGCTAAAAAGAGACAGAAAGGGATCCAATCCTCATCTGTCTTGCGGATCAGATTGGATGGCAGACAGGTGTAAACGGACCACTGCAATTGTACTAAAAGTACAGGTATCCTCTAAGTCAGGGGTCTCAAACTGGCGGCCCTCCAACTGTTGCGAGACTATAAGTCCCATCATGCCTCTGCCTGTGGGAGTCATGCTTGTAACTGTCAGCCTTGCAATGCCTCATGGGACTTGTAGTTTCGCAACAGTGGGAGGGCTGCCAGTTTAAGACCCCTGCTCTAAGTCTTTGGAGCTCAAGTGAGATTGCTGGGGATGGGTTGTTAAAGTGGAACTTTACCCATAACAACTTGATAAAAAAATAATGTTCTTTAGCAAGGAACATATATTCTACATTGATAACTATGCTACCAAAATTGGTGTGTGCTGTAAATTGCGTCCAGCATTGTTTCTTCTTGCTAGAGGCTGCTATTGTGCTGAAGCCCAGAGTCTCCGAGCAGCAAACTTTAGACTGTCAGCAGATCAGCCTCTAGTGGCTCAGATTTTTGGCACAGTGCAAACAAGTAGAGAGCAACCGAGCATGCGCAGAGCAGTAGAGGGTAGATTTTAAACACTATAGGCTCTTAATGTTTTACATAGTTGAACCTGCAAAAGCAGCCTGCCTGAAGTGATCTAGCAGGACTTAATTTTTTCACTAAAGTTTGACTTTAAGTGCTTCAGTTAGTTTAAAGCCCCGTACACATGCTCGGTTTTCTCGGCGAGAACCAGCAAGAAAACTGCTGGCAAAGCTTTCTTGCCGAGTAAACCGAGCATGTGTACGAGGCTTATAGGTTTCTCGTCTGGAAATCTGGCCAGAATCTTGACGAGAAAAATAGAGATCCTGCTCTCTATTTTCTCGTGGAGATTCTCGTCGGCCTGTTTCCCAACGAGAAACCTGAGAGTGTGTATACTTACCTGTCACCGTGGAAACCTGCGCATGCTCGAAATGACTGACGCATGCGCGGTAGCTTCCACCCTAGGGTGAAACAAGATGGCGGCGACGGCATCGAATGTGACGAGCGCATGCTCGTCATACGCAATGACATCACCGTGTTCTTGCCTTTCAAGAGAACCACGGTTCTTTTGAAAGGTCTGTGTGTACACTCGGGCGGCAAGAGATTCTTGCCAAGAATCTCGTCGTAAAAAAAAAAAAAAAAAATTCCTGACGAGATTCTTGCCTGTGTGTACGAGGCCTAAGGCCGCGTACACATGATCGAATCTATCTGCTGGAAACGGTCGGCCCGATTCGATTGTGTGTACGGGCGAGCCGACGGATTTGACCAGCGGACAGATTTCAAAGCATGCTTTGAAATCTGTCGGCTGGGAACCCGTCCGCCCGACATGTCTGCTGGTTAGTACACTAACCAGCAGACATGTCTTCTCGCATACGCGTCGAATGGATTCGACGCATTCGCGGAAGTGATTTACTTCCTGGTGCGGTGACGTGGCGGCGTCACCGCGCCGTCTGTACACGATCAAACCAATACGTCCCCAGCAGACAGATTTGTTCAAATCGGTCTGCCCGACCGATTTGAACAAATCTGTCTGCTCGTGTGTATGGGGCCTAAGGCCGCGTACACACGATCAAATCTGTCTGCTGGAAACGGTCTGCTAGACCGTCCCAGCAGACAGATTCGATCGTGTGTACGGGCGAGCCGACGGATTTGGCCACCCGACAGATTTCAAAGCATGCTTTGAAATCTATCGGGTGGGAACCCGTCCGCCCGACATGTCTGCTGGTTAGTACACTTACCAGCAGACATGTCGTCTCGCACCGGCGCCGAATGGATTCGGCGCATGCGCGGAAGTGTTTTACTTCCTGGTGCGGTGACGTGGCGGCGTCAACGTCACCGCCACGTCACCGACATGTCAGCGCGCCGTCTGCTGGCGGGGATTTTGGTTTGCTCGTGTGTACACGCGAGCAAACCAAAATCCAAAGAGACAGATTTGTTCAAATCGGTCGGATAGACCGTTTTGAACAAAACTATTGCCTCGTGTGTACGAGGCCTAAGGCCTCGTACACACGATCGGACATATCCGATGAAAACGGTCCGCGGACCATTTCCATCGGATATGTCCGATCTGGAGTTTGATCCGATGGCGTGTACACACCATCGGATCAAATTCCCCGCCGGCGGACGGCGCGGTGACGTGTCGGTGACGCGGCGGTGACGTTGACGCCGCCACGTCACCGCACCAGGAAGTAAAACACTTCCGCGCATGCGCCGAATCCATTCGGCGGCGGCGCGGCGGCGGTGCGGTACGACATGTCTGCTGGTAAGTGTACTAACCAGCAGACATGTCGGGCGGACAGATTCCCACCGGATAGATTTCAAAGCATGCTTTGAAATCTGTCGGGTGGACAAATCTGTCCGCTAGCCCATACACACGATCGGAGATGTCTGCTGAAACGGTCCATCGGACCGTTTTCAGCGGACATATCCCCTCGTGTGTACGAGGCCTAAGAGTTAGGTCACAGTACACAGTAAGGAGTCATGGCATGTTGGGTAACTTTTTAAATATTTGTTTTTTAAATAAGCACCTCTGCTAAAAACACTTCCAGCACTGGGATTCCTTCTTACTACAAATGTAATCTTTTACATTTTTACGTATTACTAAAATGTGATTTCCAGATGGAGATTGTGGATGAATTACATACATACAGTTACCTTCCAGACAGATTTTGCCAGGACAAGATTAAAAAAAAAAAAATATGTCAGTTGGTCCAGTTTCAGATCTTCAGGACAAGATCACATAGTGCCGGTTTCTATACAATATCCACTCCCATCCTGTAAGTAGATCAGAGCAGGAACAGGCATTAATGGGTTTCAATATTAACAATCATTTCAGATCAGATTATTGGACAGACCTAAAAGAGTTTTGTCTCTTTAGTGGTATGTTGTCACAGACGAGTCTCGGTGTCGGTAGCAATAGAGGAGATTTGAAGGACTCTCTTTTCTTCACTTTCCTCCTTTTTAGCCTCAGGCAAATCTTGAAGTGAACAGAACTGCTCAGATTTCAGAAAAAGTTGAATTTCCAGTTAATATAGCACTGTCATATGTACACATTACCTTTCTAATAAGCCCAGAGAAAGTATCACACTGCTCCAGGGGATACTCCAGAGGTATTTTTTAATATTAGTGTTATGTTTATTTATGATCAAAATGTAGACCGTACCAACACGGCACAGCTAGAGGGGTTGAACAAATAGCTGGAAAATGGACGCTGAAAAGAATGGCTGTACCATATAGTTCAAAGGAGGTTTATAGCCTTAGATTGTGATACATCCAAGATTACTGAACAGAACTATAGAAACCAACTGAATACAATCTCCAGTCTGCTTTTATAGCCAGAATCTTACATTTATTGTGAATTAATTCTGGTAATGTATGAATTTAGTCTAACGCATAAAACAAGAGCAGTGTATAGCATTTACGAAGACATAAATACATTATGGCAAAGATGAATTAAGATTGAAAAGAAGAGAAACTAAAGTCTATGGCCTGTACACACGAGGGGACAAATCCGCCGAAAACGGTCCGACAGACCGTTTTCATTGGATATGTCTCCTGGGATGATTTGTTTTGATCAGTGTACACACGATCAAACCAAAATCCCCGCGGACAGACAGCGCGGTGACGTTGACGCCGCCACGTCACCGAACCAGGAAGTAAAGTACTTCCACGCATGCGTCGAATCCATTCGACGCATGCGGGAGATTTCGGTCCACTGGTTAGGTGTACTAACCTGCGGACATGTCGGACAGCATGCTTTAAAACTTTTGTCTGCTGGAAACCTGTCTGCTAGCCCGTACACACGATCGAATCTGTCCGCTGAAACTGGTCTGTGGACCAGTTTCAGCAGATAGATTCGATCGTGTGTACGCGGCCTATCAGTTCAGTTAAAGGAACACCAAGGATAAAAAAATAAATACAAATATGTTATACTTACCTCCACTGTGCAGCTCATTTTGCACAGAGTGGCCCGAACCTGGTCTTCTGGGGTCCCTCGGCAGCTGTCTCGGCTCCTCCCTGCAAGAACTAACCACCTTCATGCGAGCAAGCTGGCATGGTGGTTAGTTCTTGCCGGAGTGCTCCAGTGTTACAGCCAGTGGCTATAGCTCGGCCCCGCCTCCGGTGCACCACGTGATTGACCACAGCGTGAGCCAATGGCTGCGCTGCTTTCAATCAACCAATGAATGAGCCGAGAAGCCAGCGCGTTCACGGCGCAGGACTTTCGAGGTGTCAGGTAAGTAAACAGGGGGCTCGGGGGGGGGGGGGGGGATGCTAATGCACAGATGTTTTTTCACCTTAATGCATTGAATGCATTAAGGTGAAAAAACTTTTACCTTTACAACCCCTTTAAAGTCAACCTGTTGAAACAGTACAAACTGGCATAGCTCTGATATGTCTGTGCATATTGCCTATGAATAATTGTCTGCTGCACACCCTGGGAATCTTTGAACCCAACCATGTTCATGTACTGTATATACTTTGATACCATCTTGTGAATTGTTAGATGGCATCTAAAATTTTCTTGCGATCTTTGCACCAAGGAAAGAAAAAGTTAGCATGAATGAATGAATGAATGAAAACTTATATAGCGCAGCACATGCAAAGTAAATCGCCTCTGTGCAACCTATTGTAAAACAACACTGACCATAATGACCCTTGTATTGGGTCACTTAGGGCTTAATTTACTAAAACAGCGGCCTTCAAACTGCGGCCCTTGGCTTGCCTTTATCCGGCCCTTGGGGCACTGTTCCTTCCTAATACAAGACACTATTCTGCCAACTGACACCAACATTGGGGCGCCATTTCTCCCACTGAAAATGGTACTATTCCTCCAGGTCTACCAATGATGGGAACTATTCTTTTCACTAATACCAATTGTAGCAAGGTCTCTGTTCAGTCTAATGCCGCGTACACACGATTGGAAATTCCGACAAGAAAACCGTGATTTTTTTCTGACAGAATGTTGGCTCAAACTTGTGTTGCATACACACGGTCACACAAATCTTGTCGGAAAGTCCAACCGTCAAGAACGTGGTGACGTACGACGAGCCGAGATCAATGAAGTTCAATAGGCAGTTTGGCTCTTCTGCTTGATTCTGAGCATGCATGTTTTTTTGCACGTTGGAATTGCATACAGATGAGCAGATGAGCGAACCTGCTCTCAATCTTTTGTTGGCGGAAATTCCGACAGTAAAAGTCCGATGGAGCATACACATAGTCGGAATTTCCAACCAAAAGCTCACATCTGACTTTTCTTGTCGGAATTTCAGATCGTGTGTACATGGCATAATGCGTACTTTCCAGGCCAACTGACATCCTTCTGTATGTAGTGTAGGTTGTGAGTCATAGCAGGTACAAGGTGGACAAAGTTATCGGGCGCCAGACACTTCTGTAAAAGAGGTTTTATTTCTCTTAACAGTCCTTTTTGTGTTTTTGGGGGAAAGAGGGTTAGGGTCAGGACACTGTTAAGTAGCAGGAGATTCAATTGGCAGACTCTGAGACTTCAACAGGAGGACAGCCGTGCAGGGAAAGACCCCAGCAAGACGTCGCATCTGCACATGCAGGAATGCTGTCTCCTATGGCAACAGTCTTTAGCAGTTCCTGCTAAAGATGCAAACGTTCCTCCAACGGAACAGTTCCTTCAGCTTCACTACAACTGTCTCTTGTAGTTCTTTAACACTGAGCTCCCGGTCTCTCACTAGACCCTCTGATTCACTGGCTCTGAATCCCTTGAGTTCCTCCAATCTTTGCAGTGCTATTTCCCTCAAGCGTCACCCATGCTTCCCTGCTGGGTACCTAGATTGGCACTCCAGATACTTCTCATGCTTCACCCCTGCTGACCGGCTTGGTCCCTGGCTTGACTCACAAGGCTGCTCTGCAAGTGTCACTTCCGCTGGCTGGGTCCCTTAATTGATCACCACCTGAAGTTTTCCAATTCTCTACCGTGCCCCTTTAGTGAGAATACTGCTCAGTTGCTCACTGTGGTCCCTGGTAATAAGGTGGTTGGCTTCCCTTCTACCTCCAACCACTAACAGGTTCTCCGGCTGGCAGAACTGTCACTTTTGGTTGGACTGAAAGGCGCAATCCCAACCCTGTGCTTCTGTATAGGCCCTCAGACAGTCTAGCAGCCAGATGCCCCTGGTATAGGCCCAATCTCTGGCCTAGTAGCCCGGGGCACCCAACACATGTCCACCCAGACAGCCATCCAAGTGGCACAGACTGACTCCATCACCTGACTCCAGCCCATTGGCTGAGATACCTCATATACCCATAACCTGACCTTGAGTTGTCCTTCTCATATCCAATACCACCAGTGCCTGGCCACCTAGTGCCTAGTACAACCAGGCCCAACTTAGGGAGAAATCAATGGATCTCTAACAATTGACCAGGGTAACTACTCCTGTCAAGTACATTTGTAAGGAGCATCCCTGACTAAACCCCAGGGTGCTGCACAATGATGGGGCACTCACTATTCCTCCCCCAAATACCAAATGTGGCAATATTTTATTCCCACTGATGCCGGGAAATTTTCCACTCCTGCTGGCCATAGTCCGGTCCCCTAAAGTCTGAGGGACAATAAACTGGCTTTTAGTAGGTTTGGAGACCCCTATACTAAAGGATAATAGGCTGGTCACTTAGGCAAGGGAAATTTCACAACGGATTTTTTTCCCAGAGTTTAGTGAACGTGCAGAAAATTCACTCTGTAAAGAGGCCAACCGTGCACTATGAAAAAAAGAACAACTTTTTTGCATTGCATATGATTGGATCATGACAGCCAATCATGGTGGTCACATGTTAATAAACCCCGCCCCTGGCATCTGAAGCCCCTTAAAGGGCCAGGAGGCACTTCTTGCATATAGTATTGCAAGATGGACTTTTTTGTTTGTTTTTTTTACATTTTTTTAAGGTTCTCTTCTTATGGAAGGAAATATAGAAAAGCAAAATCTTTTCAAACACAGTGCAAGTACTTAAAACATGTTTGAGATGCACAGTGATTCAAAGCAGCACAAATACATTCTGAATTTTTGCACTAGACCTTTTCCTTATGTTACAGAATAGGCATTGGCTTTACAAAGCATTCCGAAAACTTGAATTATGTAAAGTAGATGCCTGTTCTTTATGCCCTCTTGAAATAGGCTTTAAGATACTCATAGACATGAGATACAGTCACTCAATGTATCAAACTGTTCTGAATGGGGTTGCCACTTTTTCTTCAAGCCAGACCCGAACAATTTTAGCGTTGCACGAAAAACATTTTTTTTGCATACACTGTAGATTGTTACAGACCTGGGACACCTTTTGAGAATAGTACTCCTGACCCTCCAGCCAGGCCCTGTTCTGAGCCACATTCCAGTCTGAATATTGTGTCCGGGTTTCTGGTGGACTAAAACCTGGACACATGATTCAAAAGCTGAACTATCCGGACAGGTGGCAACCCTAGTTCTGAAAGTCATAGCCAAGAGGCCGAAGTGATCAGACAGGTGGGTAGACTTTGTCCAATCACTGTTCCCCCCCCCCCCCCCCAGAGAACTAGCACTGGGGCTGTGTTGTAAACCCCCCATTCTTTCTGGATATGCTTAAACAGAAATGTTCATTCCATATGAAAGTTCCTGTTTTATGGCAGATTTTAATCCAAAAGATAACTTCAGTGGTTTGAAACTTTCCTACATATTAGACCACCTTTGGATGCCTTGCAATACTTCCAGATTTTTAAAACAAATTTAAAACAAATATAAAAAAAAATTGAACATGTTAACAACATTCTTATCACTGTCTCTGGTTATGAAATTCTCCTACATGAGGAAATAAAATTGGCATAATAGAAACTACTCATTTACCAGTAGTTCTCATTACTGCCAACTTTCCTTAAACAGGTTTTATTGTCTTGATCAGTGGAAACTCCAATAGTCTGCAGTGGTGTAAAACGTTGGCTTTGAAAAATATAATTTTTTCCCCTTTGTTTAAAATATGTCCCTATATTTCCCTGGTATTAAGAAACACCAATAGAATTACATAATGAGGACAGTGTGATTTGAAAAAAATGTGTGTTTCTGGGTCCAAAGGTCAAGAAAGCAAGGAAGCGTGTTAACTATAGGAATACTTAGTTTCATCTTTTCTTTTTTCATGGCATGAAAGTTTGAAGAACAGATATTGCCAAGGAAATAACCTTAAAGTGATACTAAAGTCTTGTTTTTTTTTTCATTTTTAAAATCTTAAAATAACAAACATGTCATACTTACCTGCTCTATGCAATGGTTTTGCACAGAGCAGCCCCGATCCTCCTCTTCTCGGGTCCCTCGCTGACACTCCTGGCCCCTCCTTCCTGTTGAGTGCCCCCACCGTTAGCAGCTTGCTATGGGGACACCCGAGCCGAGCTGCTGCTCTGTGTGTTCATTCAGAAACTGAGCTATTGCTCAGCCCTGCCCCGCCCCCTCTCTCTTCTCATTAGCTCACTGACTTTGATTGACCACAGTGGGAGCCAATAGCACCCGCTGTGTATCTCAGCCAATCAGGAAGGAGAGTCCTGGAGAGCCGAGTCTCATGTAACATAGCTGGATCGGGGTGGGCTCAGGCAAGTATTAGGGGGGCTGCTGCACACAGAAGGTTTTTTATCGTAATGCATAGAATGGATTAATATAAAAAGTCTTCTGCCTTTACAACCACTTTAACTCCCGAATTTCTGAAAACTGACACATAATGATCTAATAGAACTTGGGTTTAGAGTAGAGTTCAGCAAAGTGTGGAACATACCACTGATTACCACTGATTGCATTCGGCCACACTGTATGTGTTCATCAGAATTGTTGTGCAGCAACACCCCATGTGAGCACACATTCCCTTCCATAATAAACTGTAGCAGCAGTGAACTTGTTGATGTGGCCTCTGCTAGCTACATCACTGATCTAATCTCAAAATACCAACCTAATCGTTCTCTTCGTTCTTCTCAAGACCTCCTACTCTCTAACTCCCTCATCACTTCCTCACATACTCACCTCCAGGACTTTTCCAGAGCCTCCCCAATCCTATGGAACTCCTTACCCCAATCTGTCCGAATATCTCCTACTCTATTTTCAGACGATCTCTGAAAACCCTCCTCTTCAGAGAAGCCTATCCTACCCACATCCAGCAACTGTATTTTAATTTCCTCCATCTGATCATCCCCCACAGCTATTACCTTTTTGTTCCACTTAACCCTTCCTTCCACATTGGAAGCTGTAACGTGCAGGGCCTTCTGATCCCACCTGTATTGAACTGTATTGTTAACTGTACTGTCTGCCCCATGTTGTAAATTTCTGCTTAAACTGTTGCCGCGATATAAATCCTGAATAATAATATTAATATTATCCATAATATATGTATCCAGTAGACATGTGCAGACTGGAATATTTCGTTTCGTTTTTTCGTTTTCGTTTGGAAAATAAATTTATTTAGTTACTCCCGAAAATCGTTTTGATTTATTTAGTTTTTCGTTGGGGAATAGCTTTCGTCCGAAAATCCAATAATACTTGGTTTCTGTCGAATGGGGAAAAAAAAGAGGGAAAAAAGGAAAAGAAAGATTCGACGGAACGTCGAGTCTTTTTTGGTTGCTGGTGGATATCAAAGAACATTCGACGGAACGTCGAATCTTTACGTCTCATAAATCGAAATCTATTCTCTGAAATGTCGAATCTATTATTTCTATAGTGTCGAATCTTTTCTCTATGTCAAATCTTTTCCCTATAATGTCGAATCTCTCTATATCGAATTTTTACCGCAACGAAAACGAAAATAAAGCATTTTTTATGTCGGATCTTTCGGTTTTCGTTTCTTGCACTTTCGTTATCGTTTGTTAATACGATAACGAAAAAAACAGATTTTCGGACGAAAATGCATTCTAACGAAAACGAATGCACATGTCTAGTATCCAGCCCTACAGAAGACACCGTACACAGTCCACGTGGGCTTTGCTGCTTAACTGCAGACAGGAAACTCATTGAAAAGACTTAGAGCATACCATAGATGCAGCCACAATTGTGTAAACACTGCCATCTATTGGTTGAAGTATATATCTCTACTAAATACTGATGCACAGTAGTTGTTGCACAAAATACAATTCATTATTCCAACAGAGAAATGCTACACTAGAGGTTAATCTTGTGTTACAGTTATTATTGGTCATAGTTTTTCTGAATAGCACTATCCTACATTACTTTGGTTTGCTACTGTCAGGAACTGCTGTGTCACTTTGATAGATGCTTACATTGGGGAAGTCAAGCCCCCAGAGGAGTGCACCAAAGAGGATTTCCTGGTTAATTCAGGCAATAGTAGGCACATTCTGCTCCTGCTCTTAGGCAGTGAACAGTTTTGTGGCTTGCATAGACATGCTTACATCTATCACGTAGGCTGGGTTCACAACTAATTCACATGCGGCTCACAGCAGGGGTCCATTGCATGCCCTTTTCTCCATTTCAGGGATGAATCGGGCCCAAATATTTGCCTGAATTTGGACCTGAAACAGAGCCAAAGACGCACAGGACCTCTGTGCAATCTGCTCCGCAACCGGCACAAAGATATATGAACCGGCTTCAACAAAACCTTCTAGAACCCTCTTGTAAAAAAATCAGTCAATGTATTTCAGATATTGTACTCGGTCAGTCTAGGATCTCTTCACTCCAATGGTAGGAAAAAAAATAAAAATGTACAGAGTGCATTGCCCTTTCTCATGGTTCTTTGTAATGGTGAAAGAGGAAACTCATGGGCAAGAGGAGAACCGAGAACTTTTGCAGAAGACTGGGGCAAGCCAATGGAGACTTGTGCAGAAATACAAAACTATCCCACAAACTCTATGCAGTCTGAGCTTAAAAAAGACCTGACATTGTAATAAAAAAAAAAAGAAGAAATCTAGTGTCAAGGGTTCTAAATAATAGTCAAAACACAAAGTGGTTTAGTATTATCAAAATGTGTTAATTTAGGCATTTGAAGGCATCCTAAATCATAATTGGCTTTTTTTTTTCAATAAATTGTTAATGGGATGATGTCACAGAAAGTTCAAGACGTGCAGTGAACATGCTACTGCTAGTGCATGGGCTGAATTATGTTCTAATGATTTATATTTGTCTAGAAGTCATTTATTGACAGACAAAAAGATGAACAGATTAATACAAGTTCTTTTTTTTTTTTTTTTTTAAGAAAACATTGAAATGTTATAAATTGATTTTTTATAATTGTTCGGGCTTACTTATGAAAGATTATATTTACCACTTGTTTGATTATAATTACTTTGACTGCTGCTGCCCTGCCAGCTGCCTGACCTCAACCACTGTCTCCCAGATTCTGAATGTGCATAACAGTATTAAATAACAGAGTAGACGTGTGGTTCGTTTCGTTATGAATTAATATTTGGACACATTTTTTGTTATTCGGATATATGCAAATACCTGAATACAATATAGAAAAATGTTACCGAATGCCCTGAATAACATAACGAAATTTGTCCAAATTTCGGAAATTCGGACTGAAATTCAAATTGAATTTTACATCGAAAGCCACTCGAAATTCTAACTACACATATTGCTGAAATCAAAGTCTGTGTGTGTTATTAGAGTACCATTTCAAAATAATGTTGTTTTTGTTAAGCCAAAGGTGATTTAAAGAGTCATTGTAATAATTTGATGAAGATTTTACTGTTTGTTTCACTTTGCTGCATTCAAATCGAAAACAATATAACATTTTTGTTTTGACCGATTAAAAATGTATTTTAAACGTTTTGAATAAAAAAAAATCTGTAAATTTAAAGGGGTGTTCCAGCCGCAATTTTTTTTTTTTTTAAAGTCAGCAGCTACTAACAGTGTAGCTGCTGACTTTAAATAAGGACACCTTGTCCTACTTGCCCGCGCTGATGGCCCCCCGATGCCGATCCCACGATCGCTCCGGGTCCCGCGCCGCCATTCACACTATGGGAAACAGGCAGTGAAGCCATACGGCTTCACTGCCCATTTCCTACTGCGCCTGCGTGAGTCTCACGCTGGCTTGTGAATGGGCGGCTGCTCTCTGAGAACACACACAGTTCCCAGAAAGCAGCGCGCCCCATTCACAAGCAGAAGAAGCAGAAGGAAAGACACCGCGGTGTGGAAGAGGCAGATTACGGACTTCCGCATAGCAACAGGTATTTCGGGTGAGTATTTTTTTTTTTTTTTTCAGGTTTTTTTTTATTTAATTTTTTTTAAGATATATGGGCAAATGTTGTTTTCCTGGGTGGAACTCCGCTTTAAAGAAAATTTGAAAAATTCTAATACAAAGTTATAATACAAATTGAATGAATCAACCAAATTGAACTAAACAAAATAACTAGTGTAACAAAACATAAAAGTAAGGAAAGAAACAGGCAAAGCTCTCTCAACAATAATGGGATTTTTGATTGGAGATGATATGGCTGTTACTAAGGTGAGCAATCAAAACAACAAGATATTTAAGAAAATAGAAATTATTATAATTAACACAGCCATAATATATGTGGTAGACCGTGAATGGATGCTTGAAATATGAAATCAGATGGGTGGATATGCAGGGGACCAACATGTTTTCGCAAAAAATGCTTCTTTAGGGCACTGCATACATCATATGATTTCATCTAGATTGCATAGGACATAAAACATGTCATTAATATAATATCAGACAAGCAACTGTAGATTTAACAATAGTAGTAAATACTGAAAAGTTTATATTAAACAATATATAGTAGCAACACATGCTACACATGCTCACCTGGTCTGCAGCATCAAGTGATTAGGGAACACTTTTGCACATGTGTTCATTCGCTACTGTAACTAAACGTCCCATACTCTGCTTAAAGCGGGGGTTCACCCTAAAAAAAATTCTAACAATACATTGAGCTGACTTCTTAGATTGACATTATGCTGCTCGTTTTTTTTGTTGCTGTACATACCGTATTTTTCTCTATTTTCCCCCGTCTTCCGGGTAGTGAATCCTGCGGGAGTGGGTGTTCCTATTCGCATGCTAAGTGATTGACGTGCTTCCCATCGGTGCATACGGCGCGTCACGAGTTGCCGAAAGAAGCCGGACTGCGAGTCTGCTCTATACGGCGCTATACGGCGCCTGCGGACCGATGTTCGGCTTCTTTCGGCAACTCGTGACGCGCCGTATGCGCAGATGGGAAGCACGTCAATCACTTAGCATGTGAATACTAACGCCCACTCCCACGGGATTCACTACCCGGAACACAGGCGAAAAAATACGGTATGTACAGCAAAAAAAAAAAAGGGGCAGCATAATGTCAATCTAAGAAGTCAGCTCAATGTATTTTTAGAATTTTTTTTTTAGGGTGAACTCTCGCTTTAAGTGCTTTCGTCATATATCACTTCCTCCCAGTCTGAATATAGATATCAGATATTCCAACTACTAACAAGCACAAAACAAGACAATACTCGTTTGGTTGCTGAACAGGGACTTTTTTTATTAGAACAAGAATACAAGTCTTGTATACAGTTAAAGAGGAGGTTCCCCCCTCCTGCTCATATTACTCTAACAATACACCTGTAACCAGAAACATAAATTAGCACAAGCTAATTAACTAATCCCTTAAAGCAAGCAATGTGACTCCCTAACTACAATCTATCAAGACATAACTCCTTCATACAATTGCAGGGTTAATTAGCACAACCAACAATGGGTAAAAGACTCTTATAAGTTATACTAGACTCATTTACATTATAGCAGACAACATACAGACATTATCATCTTCTAATGCCCTGTACACACGATCAGTTCATCCGATGAAAACAGACCGATGGATTTTTTCATCAGATATCCAAATAAGCTGACTTTCATCAGTCTTGATTACACACCATCAGTTAAAAAACCAATAGTGTCAGAACGCGGTGACGTAAAACATAACGAAATGCTGAAAAAAATGAAGTTCAATGCTTCTGAGCATGCGTCGACTTGATTCTGAGTAAGCGTGGATTTTTGACTGATGGATTTCCCCACAGACGATCGTTTTTTTAACCATCAGATAATTTTAAAACAGGTTCTAAGTTTTTTCACCGATGGGAAAAAAAAAACGATGGGGCCCACACACGATCGGTTCGTCTAATGAAAACGGTCCATCGGACCATTTTCATCAGAAGAACCGATCCCGTGCACGCGGCATAACAATATGTGTCCCAACATTATGAATCGTCACTATTTCTAATATGACATATACATGGTTCCCATAGTCTGTGTGTCTTAGGGGGGAAATGGACCTGAATCCAAGATAACACCACCTCAAGGGTCCCCAGGCATACAGCTCACAAAGAGCATCGTTCCCTAAAATGCCAGGGCCCATTATCGCAAGGAAGCAGGCTAGCATTCAGTCCTCTCCAAAAGCCTCTGTCCCAGCTAAGTCTGTCACAACTAGATTAACAAATCAAAACAAAAGAAAACTAACTTTTTAATCATGCACATGTCTATAACAGAGACAGTATTTAAACACAAAATTTGGGCAAACGGCCAAATAGACAGTTGAAATTTTTTTTTTTTTTTTTGCTGGAGGATTTGTAATATTACCCAGCCATTTGAGTAATGTTTGCCTAGAGTTTCACTTTAAAGCGGAGTTCCACCCAAAAATGGAACTTCCGCTAATCCCACTCCTCACCCCCTTACATGCCACATTTGGCATGTAATTTTTTTTGGGGGGGAGTGGGGGCTTCAGGAGGAGTGGGACTTCCTGTCCCACTTCCTACTTCTGTTGAGGGGCTGGTTAGGCGATTAAGCTTAATCGCCTACAGCAGCCCCTCCCTGTAGGCGATCGCATGGGACACATGACAGGTCCCATGCGATCGCCTGTTCAATCAGCGGCAGGCCGCTGAGTGCCCACAGTCGGAATGAAAACGCCGGCCGGGGAGGGGGGAGAGGAGCGGAGCCCCGGTCGGCGCGTCGCTGGAACGTGGAGAAGGTAAGTGAATGTTTATTAAAAGCCAGCAGCTACACTTTTTGTAACTGCTGACTTTTAATAAACATTACATTTGGCTGGAATACCCCTTTAAGTACACAGTGTACCCCCAGTATTTATAGACATTTGGTAATACAATTTCCTTCATATACAGTATACCGTTCAGATATATGTCACTAGCTAACTGGACAAAAAGGTACACATGGTGCCGTGCTGGCTCACATTTTATGAATAAATATACTGAACCAAATACAGTTGGGAAATGCATTATAGACTGAACGGCAGTACTAGAACAAGGGGTCATGCTGTGACACTGGATGTTGTCTGTTTAGGGAAGTGTGACTAATTCATAGACAGGGTAGCAGATTAATAGTGTAAACCTCCAGCGTAGATGGCAAAAATTAATGAAGCTGTCCAAGTCCACTCCTTAAAGACCACTAAGAGACCAGATGTTCAGGACAAATCATGCTTAACATATTGCCTAATAGCAAATACAGTTCTGCATGAGTTTATTTCATGCTAAAGCACAATGCTAAAAACTATTAAGAAACGAAGATGGAATATATCCCTAAGGAATTTAACGCCGGTAAGGCACTAATACACTTCCCCGATGCAATATACGGGATATGCCTAACCTAGCCAGGTGTTCCTACATCAAAATTCGACAGCTCAACACCTCAATGGAAAAAATCCACCTCCTTCCTTTATGAACCACCATGCCAATCTGGCAGGCAGAGGGCAGCCCATCAGACTGTGCTCTCCTCCTGGCGCAGATCTTCTATGGAGATTTATGTGAGGGATTCCATGTAGACATAACACAGAAGATATTTTGGTTTTCTAGGTAAGGGAATAGGAAGTCAGTTTTTTTTTTTTAATTTTAAATAAATCAAAGCTAACAGATTTGCTGTAGGGTCTGTGTTGACAAGCTTACTGTGCTGCAAATGGATTTTGCTTTCTCACACACGTCTATGGGAGGATTGTAATATCCATTTTAAGCAGGTCAAATGTGACCGTCAAGAATTCAGCATCAAAAATCTCTTACTTATTTGGGTACTACAAGTGCTTGTGGAAGCAAAGTCGCTGTAGATTTGCGGGGGACATGCAAGGAAAATACAAAAAATAGCATTTGTGCTGGCACATGATTGGATGATAGAAATCAGCAGAGCTTCCCCCTCAGATCTACAGCAACTGCACTTCCAAAGGCACTTGTAGTGCACAGTGGATTTGCCTTTAACAACCCCATAGAACTCAGAAAGACAGCGATTGGGCAGTATAGTTAGCAATTATTTCCCCTTCCTACGATGCCTTAGTGCAGTGGCCATCAACCCTGTCCTGCAGGGCCCACTAACAGGCCAGGTTTTATGTATTACCTTGGGGAGATGCAGACTAGAATACTGCAATCACTGAGCGGCAAATGACATCACCTGTGATGCATTTCAGTTATTTTGCAAACCTGGCCTGTTAGTGGGCCCTGCAGGACAGGGTTGATGACCACTGCCTTAGTGAACCCAGAAGTGTTATACTTACCTTCAGGCCTGCTCTGGGCATGGTAAGAAGATTTTACCTAGGCTCACAGACTTTCATTTTGAAAAGAGCTGGCCTTGATGTGCATCCATTTTGCATGTGTGCCACTCTTCCTTTCCCTTTACAACTCCTTTAAAAAATTAAATAAAAAAATGTGCCTAAAATTAATGTCTGCAAGGTAGACAAACAGAATAGTGTAATGATTCTGTTAAAAAAAAAAAGAGTAAATACCTATTAAATTCCTTCATCTATATCACCTCCGACATTCTAGTTTCTGTTCTCTCATTCACTTCCTGGCTTTGCGGCACTCGTTCATGTAAGAACTACATTTACCAGTATGAATTGCGGCACGCCCAGTAATTCACACCTCCTTGAAGTCTCTAATACATAGAGAGCGTCCTGCCACACAGATGTAGTTCCCAGGAGGGGGAGAGCACATCACTGACCACCGCAGTAAAGCCTCGCTTCACGGTGGTGAGTAAAAATAAGACAGGCAGGAAGTGAATGAACAGTACAGAGAAGAAATAGAGCAACTTCTGAGCAAAAACAAACAATGAGGAATTGAAAAGAGAAACGTCTGGAGATAAAGGATGCTTTTTATGAAAAAAAAAATTCCTTTAAAAGGGTCACTAAAGGATTTTTTTTTTTTTAGCTAAATAGCTTCCTTTACCTTACTGCAGTCCTGTTTTCATGTCCTCATTGTTCGTTTTTGCTTTGATGTTGCTGTAATTCTGTTCTGGACACTTCCTGGTTGTCTGTTTCCTTATAACCACAGTACTGGGAGCTTTCTCACGGTGGTCACTAATCAAGGAGGTGTGATTACTGTGTATCTAAAACCCCTCAGCACCAATCCAGTTTTGTTTTAGAAACCATCACTGCCCTCTATTGACTCTCTGGCTCTTTACATCAGAGAGACATGAAACAACAGCAAAACGAAACTAGAACTGTAGGTGCATTATATGATTGATTTTTATCTATTTTTAATCATTTTTAAAAGGAATCAGTTAACTAGTATGTCTCTATACCCTGTAAACAGTCATTTCAGCCCAATTTTTTTTTCCCTTTACAACTCCTTTACGTTTTATTGAAAAGCAGTGCAATACAGCTTATTGCCACCAAGTCACTCTGGGGCACAATACAATTAGGATTTGTTCCACGTTTGCATTCTATATCTTATATTAGCAGTTTTGAGTGGAGGGTGCCTTTCAGGGGAGGGCTGGCAGGGGGGGCAGGGTGAAAATCTCCCCCCGGGCTGGTGACACTATGCATAGCCACCGACCGCCACTACCAAATGCTGTTTTTGCAAAGCAGGAATATGCCTGCTGGAGCTCTGTTAACACAGGTCACGGCCGCTGCGCAGCTGTGCCAGCTCTAAAGTAGATGGCTGCAGAGCTGAGCTATGTCTCGTCTCACACATAGCTCAGCCTCAGAGCACACCAGTGCTGACATCCCCTTCTCTCTCTGCACAGACACGAGGAGAGATAGAGCTCATCTGCTCCTCCTCCTTCTGAGTCTGCCCTTCCCACACTCCCCCGGCCTGTGTGGGCACTGGACAGGAAGTTTGAACCCAAAAAAGCATCAGAAAGCCTGCCTATGCTTCAGCCTCCATCCTGGTAAGTTCACGCTTTCTAGTCTCTTCTGCCTCCCGGTGTATAAAAAGAGGTGCTCTGTGGACTTTGTTAAAGGGGAGGGGGAGGCTTTGGTGAGCAGAGACCCTCTTTACACAATAGTCCACAGCATGCACTCTTAAATCAAGTTTCCCAGAACACCCCTTACATTAGTGTTGCTCACAAATATTCGCATTGCGAATATTCGCTACGAATATTGCATATTCGAGTATTCGCAAATAACTCGAATATCGCGGCGAATATTCGCTATTTCGAATATTCATATTTTTTCAAATTTCGCAA
The DNA here is from genome assembly GCA_029574335.1 of Rana kukunoris. Lineage (NCBI taxonomy): Eukaryota > Metazoa > Chordata > Amphibia > Anura > Ranidae > Rana > Rana kukunoris. The sequence goes on from CM056060.1 coordinate 123,892,008, forward strand.
TCAATTTCGCAATCAATTTCGCATTCGCACTAGCGAAATTTTGCATTAGCGAAACTTCGCAATTTTTTTTTAAATAAGATATAGCGAATATTCGTAAATATCGAATATTCGTGATATTTATCCAAAAAAAAATTGCGAAATTTCGCAATCATTTTCGCTTTCGCATATGTGAAATTTCGCTATATTTTTTTTATAAAATATAGCGAATATTCGTAAATATCGAATATTCGTGATATTTTATCCAAAAAAAAATAGCGACATTTTTTTTTTTTATAAAATGTCACGAATATTCGCGAATATTCTTCGAAATATTCACAAAATATCGCAAAATCGAATATGGCGTATTCCGCTCATCACTACCTTACATCAGATCTGATGTATATGGGGTCTGTGCGGACTCTGATGTAAGGGGAGGCTCTGTGCGGACTCTGATGTAAGGGGAGGCTCTGTGCGGACTCTGATGTAAGGGGAGGCTCTGTGCGGACTCTGATGTAAGGGGAGGCTCTGTGCGGACTCTGATGTAAGGGGAGGCTCTGTGCGGACTGTGATGTAAGGGAGGCCTCTGTGCGGACTGTGATGTAAGGGGGGCCTCTGTGCGGAGTTTAGTGATCATGAAAAATCAACACTTTTTCATGCTCTATGGGCCACTTGACTGGACTTGCCCCCCCCAGGCCTAAGGCTGCCAGCCCTCCCCTGGTGCCTTTAAATATTGTATCCAGTAATGAAAAAGATTGCAGCGGCACCATGTTGGGACAGTTTTGGACCCTTTAACACCATTGTATCCAAAGAACACCTAAAGTTCAATATTAGGTGCGCTAAAGCTTTGAGCTTCACTGATCTCATAAGACAATATGGCTTATTTAGCCTTATCAGCCTATCATTTATTTATTGTAATATCTCCTCTTTAGGGCTCTTCCCTTCAGGTCCTATCAAACAGACAGATAAGAAAGCATCTGCACATCAGATAATGGCTTTATGGGTAGGAGCAGAGAAGTGAACATTTATAAGGCACTCCCTTGTGACTTCTCTCTCAGCCAAGCTTCTCTCTCTCCGTGTCACTATCCTTTTTTTTCTAGCTTCAGGGATTTCACATCTGGATTTCAGAATCTGCGAGTTACAAAAACATGTTTAACAAGAAAACTTGGCAGAGACTGAAGTTCACTCTGTATTTCCTTAATCATTGCTCTGAATATGCTGGATTTTCTTCTGCTCACTTTCTCTGCCCGCTCCTTTCTTTAGCATGGTCTGAGTACCTATCTATGCCTCTTCTTTTCAATTTTCATCCCTTAGCTCTCCCGTTTTTTTTCCCTTGCCCCCATCCATCTCTGGTTTGCTAGAAGCCCTGGGAGCAATTGTTTTCCGCGAGATAAAATCTATCTCCTGGAGGATTTTATGATCTTGCCATAGAGTTAGACAGCTGATTCTGTCATGTTCACGCTATGTGTTTTTTTGGCAACAAGTCAATCGTATCCATGGTTCCTTATGATCATTATTAGGGCATTAAGTGGTTTGAAACCAGATGCCATGATCATAAATTTTCATTTAGTCGATGTAGAACTTTATTTAAGGGGTCAATCCATATTGCCATTTTTATTTTTACTTAACCACTTAAGCCCCGGACCATATTGCTGGTCAATGACCAGGCCACTTTTTGCAATTCAGCACTGCGCTGCTCAAACTGACAACTGACGTCGTGCGACGTGGCTCCCAAACAATATTGACGTCCTTTTTTTTCCCACAAATAGAGCGTCCTTTTGGTGGTATTTGATCACCTCTGCGGTTTTTAGTTTTTGTGCTATAAACAAAAATAAAGCGACGATTTAAAAAAAAAATGAATATTTTTTACTTTTTGCTGTAATAAATATCCCCAAAAATATTTATATATAAAAAAAAACATTTTTTTTCCCTCAGTTTAGGCCGATACGTAGTCTACCTATTTTTGGTAAAAAAAAATCACAATAAGCGCTTATCGGTTGGTGTGCGCAATATTTATAGTGTTTACAAAATAGGGGATAGTTCTATTGCATTTTTATTAATATTTTTTTTTTTACTACTAATGGTGGTGAACAGCAATGTTTTTCCATGACCGCGACATTATGGCGGGCATATCGGACAATTTTGACACATTTTTGGGACAATTGTCATTTTCACAGCAAAAAGTGCTATATAAATGCACCGTTTACTGTGAAAATTACAATTGCAGTTTGGGAGTTAACCACTAGGGGGCGCTGAAGGGGTTATGTGTGACCTCATATGTGTTTCTGACTGTAGGGGGCGGGGCTGGACGCGTGACATCATTGATTGTGTTTCCCTATATCAGGGAACACACAATCAATGACAGCGCCACAGTTCTCCTTGTTCTTCAGCTCCGGGGACCGATCGTGGGACTCCAGCGGCGACTGGGTCCGTGGGTCCCGCGGTCGCGGAGCTTCGGACTGGGTTGCGGGTGCGCCTGCGACCCACAGCTGGACACTTAGAGGACATACAGGTACGTGCTTGCGCCCAGCCGTGCCATTCTGCCAACGTATATGTGCAGGAGGCGATCCTTAAGGCCTCATACACACGAGGCAATAGATTTGTTCAAAACGGTCTGTCCGACCGATTTGAACAAATCTGTCTCTTTGGATTTTGGTTTGCTCGCGTGTACACACGAGCAAACCAAAATCCCTGCCAGCAGACGGCGCGCTGACGTGTCGGTGACGTGGCGGTGACGTTGACGCCGCCACGTCACCGCACCAGGAAGTAAAACACTTCCGCGCATGCGCCGAATCCATTCGGCGCCGGTGCGAGACGACATGTCTGCTGGTAAGTGTACTAACCAGCAGACATGTCGGGCGGACGGGTTCCCACCCGATAGATTTCAAAGCATGCTTTAAAATCTGTCGGGTGGCCAAATCCGTCGGCTCGCCCGTACACATGATCGAATCTGTCTGCTGGGACGGTCTAGCAGACCGTTTCCAGCAGACAGATTTGATCATGTGTACGCAGCCTAAGTGGTTAAAAGTCAATGTAGAACTTTATTTAAGGGTTCAATCCATACTGCCAATTTTATTTTTCCTTAAAGTGAATGTAAACCCGAAATTGTTATTTTTATTTTTTGATGTCACAATGTACAGTATAAGATTTCCTGTCATCTGTGCACAGTCTTGCCACACAGCGTTAATCCAGCTCTGAGCAATCCTCTTATTGTTCAGTGAAATAAAACGGACTTACACAGAAAAACCTTAGTCCGTTCCGCCCCTTTGCTGTGAGTGACAGGTTAGTTGCATATCTCATGCACTAGCCTGGAGACAGGCATTATTTTTTATTTCCCACCCCCACTCCTTTTATGAAATCATGTGGTAATTTTCTGGATTTTGACTGGATGTTGGTGATCATAGCAGAATTTAGTGTTGTGTTTAGTGCATGTTGACAAGGGTAGTTGACAAGGGTAGTTGACAAGGGTAGAGGAGGGCGGGGAGTCTACTGACATCACGACTCCACCCACAGAGCTCCAGATAACAGATCCACCCACTGAATCTGCAGTTTTTCAGTCCTTATAACAGACAGAGGGGAGACATTTGACAGGTAAGAATACACGCAGGAGGCCAGCACAAGTTAGTATTCAAAGCAGCAAAACAATTGGGCTTTAAAGTGATATTTATTGTCTATTTTGCTTCACCATGATTGTGCAGCAGCTAGAGATTCCACCATGGCAACTGAGAATATTACATTTTGCATGTTGCTGAGCTGGAAGTGTAGAATAGTTTAAAGTAGTATTCAATCCTATATATTTTTTTTAATTAAAGGGTAACTCCACTTCTGTGGGGAAAAAATTAGCTAATAAAAGAAAAAATAATGTAGTGTATACAATTGTGGCACAAGTCATATTGTAATTGAATGTTCTTAAAAATCACTTTTTCCTTTTAATCTGCAGCTCTGTAATTTTCGGAAAATGCAATATGGCTACCTGGAGGTGTTCTATACACAGTGTGTGTTCAGAACACCCCTCTTGGCTGTGACAGCTGTTATATAGGCAAGGGCGGGACCACCCAGTGACATAACAGAGTGACCCAACCCTTTCTGACATCATGTGATGACAGAGGGGGCATGGTCATCTGGTTATGTCAGCTGGTGGCCCCGCCCATGCCTATATAATCGTTGTCAAAGCCAAAAGACAGCAGTTGCTGGACAGAGTTTTTCTGTTGTCTTTTTCTCGCTCTTTCATTGGGTGGCGTGATTGGCAATGGATGTACATTGCAGGAATCAAGGCCAATTTTTTCCTTGATTTTTCATCTACAGTATATTGCCTGGAGCCGGCAGTACATTACAGCCGCAAGCAAGTTTAAATAAATAATTTTCCTTTAGAAATTTAATTTTGTTGCAGCATTGTTCTACACATTGCATAGATGTGCCACTTTAAAGGCAGACTAAGGGGATCCCCCCAGACACGATATTTTAGCTTTAAGCTTTCATGTTCGTGTCCCATAGACTAATAGGGTTTGCATGTTCGCTAGAACCTTTTGTCTGTTTGCATGTTCTGATGCAAACCGAACCGGGGTTGGGAGTGTTCAGCCCATCCCTAGCAACCATCTTTGTATGTACAGTATCTCACAAAAAAGTGAGTACACCCCTAACAATTTTGGAAATATTTTATTATATCTTTTCATGTGACAACACTGAAGAAATGATACTTTTCTACAATGTAAAACCCCTTTACATATCCTCTCAGCAGGGACGCACTGTCCTTCGCTCCACGGGGCTCTTGATTGGATGGATCGATAGCAGCGTAGCCATTGGCTCCCTCTGCTGTCAATCAAATCTAATGACGCAGGCACTGGGGAGCAGGGCCCAGTCCATCATTTGTGTCTATGGACTGCAAGGTAACCCCCTCAGGAGATCGCTTCTCCTAGGGAGTTATCTAATCAGAAGAGGAGCTGCAAGAGCTGCTGAGGCACCCCAGAAGAGGATGTTTGGGAGCTGCACAGTGAAGTTAAGTATGACATGTTTGTTATTAAAAAGAAATAAAAAAAAATCCTTTACGATCACTTTAAATACTTCCAACAAATAAAAATAACATTTGACCAAATACTGTATTATTAGTATGTGGACACTGGGAAAGCCCTGGTAAACCAAATCCAATGAGAGAAAATCGGGCCTGAATTTATAAATCAGAAAAACAGGTTTAAAAAGAAAACCTGACGTCCGCCTCTTTCCTCGCTCCAGAGCATGCAGCGGGGAAATTCTGTGTTGGCCGTGTCCCTTGGATACAGCCAATTACAGATCGCCGCGAACGTCCAATCAGAGTGGCCGTTTGCGATGCGATCTGTGCGGCAAATGAGAGATGATCTCAAATGTAAACATATGAGATCATCTCTCATTGCCGCCTCTCCCCCCTCACACAGAGACAGCGTGTGAGGAGGGAGAGAGGTCTGTAAGTACTGCCGCCATCCCAGGGCCATCCCTGTGCCACCTCATCTGTGCCATCCCTGTGCCACCTCATCAGTGCCCACCTGTGCCGCCACATCAGTGCCCACCTGTGCCGCCACATCAGTGCCCACCTGTGCCGCCACATCAGTGCCCACCTGTGCCGCCACATCAGTGCCCACCTGTGCCGCCACATCAGTGCCCACGAGTGCCGCCACATCAGTGCCCACCTGTGCCGCCTCATCAGTGCATTGGGGGTATTTATACTTTCCTGACTTGTTAGGGTCTCAAGAAATTAGATAGGCCTTCAGTACATCAGATGTGATAATTTTTTATGATTTGCACTATAGCTTGTAGACTCTAAAACTTCCACACAAACCAAATAATTTCCAAAAATTTGGGGTTATTTTATCAAAGACATGTAGCAGTATAAATTGTGGCCAAAATGTATGAAGAAAAATTTATAATTTTCAAAATTTTATCACAGAAATAGAAAAAAAAAATGTTTTTCAAAATTTTCGGTCTTTTTTCATTAATAGCGCAAAAAAATTAAAACCCAGAGGTGATCAAATACCACCAAAAGAAAGCTCTATTTGTATTAAACAAAACAAATAAATCATTTGGGTACAGTGTTGCATGACTAATTGTCATTCAAAGTGTGAGAGCGCTGAAAGCTGAAAGTTGCTCTGGGCAGGAGGGGTGTTTAAGTGCCCAGTAAGCAAGTGGTTAACCTGTGCATTGCAAGCCAGCCGTGCTGATCAACAGTGTTTGTTAAGCTATTGTGTGTTTGAGTTCCTGCTTCCTGTGTGCTATGTCTGTCTCTGTTTTACCGATCTTGGCTTGTTCTCGACTATCCCTGTCTGCTTGTGACCTTGACCCTTGGCGTGTCCTTTGTTTATCCTTGTCTGCTAGTCGCCCCAACCTTATCCCCTCACCATCTCTTGTATCCTGAGCTGCTGCTTCCCCTCTATAGCTTACTGTGAGCATGAGCTGGAGGACTCTGGGAGCTGCAACCTGGATCCAGTTGCAACCCAGTCCATCCTCACCACTAGAGGCTCTGGTGAACACCTGCTGGATTTTAGACTCCGCGCCCAGGGGAATCTTAGGCTCAAGCTCCCTGTGGGATCCATGTTAGTGCTCCAGTGGTAGGCTTGGTTTTTCCCTGGGCATTCCCCAGGTTTTGTTGTTATAGTGCTCCAGTGGACCTGCCTTCCTTAGCCACCCAGTGTTCCGTCCGCAGCAGTCAGCTGTAGGGTCCACTACCTTGGCGGTGCACTCCTGACCCCAATGGTGTGCATCTGTCACCTGACCACAGGTGACCTGACATAAGACCAGCAACTAAAACACATAGCTATCCGATTAGCAAAAAGCACACCACTAATGTAAAATTACCATGAGAGCAACTGAGTGTCTGTTTGCTTTTAATAAAGTTTGTCCCAGTTAATATTTTTTGATAGTTTAAAAGCAAAGTTGATGATTGAACCTAAGGTCCTGCTTGTAGCACCGGACCCATGACAAATTGTCTGATACAAAAGTGCTTGTCTCTAATGACAAAAAAAAAAGACTACGGATGCAAACCGCACCACATTTGCAAAAAAAACTTTTTATAAAACAGGATTTAAAAAATTGTGTGGACAGATAATAGAAATGAATGGCACTATATTTGGAGGAAAAAGGTACTACACTCCAACAGCACATGGAGCATCACGGTCTGGGAACTGCTTGCTGCTTCAGGGCAGCTTACTAATAGAGAAAACAAAGAATTCAAAATTGTATCAAGAAATGTTTTCCTCTTAAAACAGTCTTACCCAAGTGACATTTTATCCAACAGAGTTTTTCGGCTATTTTGACATAAAATGTAAAGATCTATGTTATTTAACCAATGTGCCAATACTTTTCCATTCCCAGAATCCTCTGCTGATCTGTGCGGTTTATTGGTCAGTCTTGAGAGTAATGGCGTTGAGCTGCCTAGTAGAAATACTGCTGCATGCAGGAATGTGCAGATGAATACAATGACCACATTGTACAAAAGCAGTTTTGACAAAATGATAAATCATAGGAAAGTTTCACTAAAGTGTATGGAGGCAGTGGAAGCCGGAATAATACTTAGTGCCTTACATTTTTGGGAAAGAAAAATCATACAACCTCCTAAAACCATGGAAAGTGACCCTGTACAGTAAACAGCTGTAGGACCGCCATTTCTTTTTAACTACGGTAGATTAGAAGATAAAATTACAGTAAATTAGCATTCCATTTTAAAGAGTCTTTGCGGAAAAACACTGTCACATGGGAAAAAAGTACAAATGCTGGATTTAATGGGGGGAGGCTAAAGTACCACCTCATATGACACGAGGAGATGCCCTAGAGCTATGACCCAAACTTTACACATGTTGTAAACATATCCATTATTTTGGAAGAGTCAGGCGGCGTACACACGACCGAGGTTCTCGCTGGAAACCAGCGAGAACCTCGCTGGAAGCTGCATTCCAGCGAGGACCTCGGCCGTGTGTACGCTTCTGGCTCGTCCCGCCCGTCGGGAATCCCGTCGAGCGAAAAGAGAGCACGCTCTCTTTTTGCTCGACGGCCCGCCTGGATGAATGGCTGGTTGCCATTCCCGACGGGCGGGTCGCCGATTTCGACGGCCGGCAGAGAACCTCGACGGGCGGAACGATGTGTTCTGCCCGTCGAGGTTCTCTGCCGTGTGTACACGGCCTCAAAGAAAGCACATGATCAATGTACACAATAAGACTTATAGTGAACCCAAAGTTCATGCTACTAACAAAATAGCCGCCATTCTCCAGCAGTTCTACGATTCCCTATACCAGTGCTCTCCAAACTGTGGCCCTGGGGTCGTATGTGGCTCTTTGCTAGCCTTTATTCGGCCCTTGGGGCACGATCCCATCGACTGACATCAACAGTACGGCATAATTTGTTTCACTGACAGCAAAGAGAGGGCTCAATTCCTTCTACTGACACCAACGATGGGACACAATTCCTTCCACTGATACCCACTGACTCAAATGAAAGGGCACAATTCCTAATACAGACACCAACGTTGGGGCACAATTCCTTTCATTGACACCAATGATGGGGCACTAGTCATCCCACTGACACCAAATATAGGGCATTATTTACTTCAGTTGGACATCAGGACATTTTCTACTCCCACTGTCCCTACTCCAGCCCTCCTAAAGTCTGAAGGACAATGAACCGGCCCATTGTTTAGAAAGTTTGGAGACCCCTGCCCTATACCATCTCAAATTTCCTCAGTGGACACAGTGGGATTCTATGGCAGTCAAATACCCCAAACACACCTTTAAGACAACCACTGCCTTGCTAAAGAAGCTGAGGGTAAAGGTAATGGACTGGCCAAGCATGTCTCCAGACATAAACCCTATTGAGCATCTGTGGGGCATCCTCAAATGGAAGATGGAGGAGCGCAAGGTCTCTAACGTCCACCAGCTCTGTGATATCATCATGGGGGAGGGGAAGAGGACTCCAGTGGCAACCTGTAAAGCTCTGGGGAACTCCATGCCCAAGAGGGTTAAGGCAGTGCTGGAAAAAAAAATGGTGGCCACCTAAAATATTGATACTTTTGGCCCTGACATGGCAAAATAGGTTGTATGGAGCGCACACTGCCATTTTGCCTGTATTTAATGTAATCATCCAATTTTTAAGCTAAAGGTTCGCTCACCATTCATTCGATTTCCCATTCATTCAAGTACAGAAACATTACCAGACTGTTATGTTCCTTTCTCAGCTCCCCAGCATGACCGGTCGCCCAGCCCCTCATGTCTCCTTTTATTGATTTGATTTGATTTGATTTTAAGCTTGGTTAGGCGCCAAATACCAACTGGGGGGTGAGCGCCTAAGCGCCGCTGGTTAGGTGTTACCTAGAATCAATCCACAGTGAAAAAAAAAAATTGTCACCAAAGATCTCTCAAACCGGAAGTGATTAGCTGCAGCAGCTAATCACCGCCCCCATGGGAGTGGTCATCACAGGATGTCCCCTTCACACAGGAAATGTCCATATAAAGGTATCTCTTTAACAGGATGTCCAATACAATACATGAATATAACACAATACAATGCTGGCTAAAGTCTTATGGGCGTGTCTGGGCAGGGAAAGCATGTATGCTCCTAGCAAACAAACCTGTATTGCCTTTAAAACATGGACGCCTTAGCTGACTCTGAAAACGCTCACAAGCTCTCATATGAAAGGAATCTACCACTGAAAGGAATCCTTATTTTGCGCCATTCCATAGAATAACGCATATTCAGATTATACTATTATTGTAGGTGGAATGGAGGCTATCTGCAGGCGTGCGCTATGAATCCCGACCATGTTGATCAGACACAGCAGAGACAAGAGCGCACATCCACCTATAACCACTAATGTCCTTGTGGAGTGAGCATATCCCCTCTTCAACGATCGTCCGCGCTAATGCACAGAGGGCCCCTCATTGGCAGACATATTCCCAACGCCGCAAACATCACACTCCAACCTCAAGACATTTTCCACTACCAGACGGGACTCAACCTGCCTCAGACTGCCCCAGTCAGCTCTTTAGAGCGGGTTGTTGAAGTACTAACACCGAGTGACACTATGACAATACATATTAAATACATCTTCATAACATTTCCACAACAGCCCAATTTGGACATTTTCACTTAGGGGTGTACTCACTTTTGTTGCCAGCGGTTTAGACATTAATGGCTGTGTGTTGAGTTATTGAGGGGACAGCAAACTTACACTGTTATACAAGCTGTACACTCACTATTTTACATTGTAGCAAAGTGTAGTTTCTTCAGTGTTGTCACATGAAAAGATATAATAAAATATTTACAAAAATGTGAGGGGTGTACTCACTTTTGTGAGATACTGTATGTGATCCAACCGGCTCATGCTGGCCGCTAGCAGTAAATGTACTTTAATTTATTAAAGTTACGTGCCCGTTTGCGATACAGGTTTAGCCTACAGATATACTTTAATGAATAAATAATAAATACAGTAGGTCGTTTTAAAGCTATAATAAAAGCAATATTAACTACTTTATGTGGATGAATTGATTATCTTTAAATTTAGCCCAGGCATATTTCCCTCACATAAGGGCAAACCTTCAGTCACTGATCTTACCCAGTCATTTTATTTTTATTATATTTATTACAGGTATTTTTATAGCTCCGACAATGTACACCACACTTTACATATATTGTACAATCATGTCAGGTCCTTACCTTACATGCTTACAAACATATACGAGGCTGTATTTAGACGCCAATTAACCTACCAGCATATCTTTGGAGTGCGGGAGAAAACTTTAGTACCCAGAGGAAACCCATGTGAGCGCAGGGAAAACCTGCAAACTTTTTAAGTTCAGCAAAGCTGCTTAGAACCGTAGTAAATAATTTATCACAGCAGTCAGTATTTTAACTTTTTATGCAAAGCAATTTTTAGCATTTGAACTTTTTAAAAAAGAACGATGGTATGGCCAACATTTATACACAACTAGGAGGAACCAGAAATAAATATACATCACATAACATTGCTTTTGATAAAAGGAGTACAAATAATAAAGTTAAGAAACACAGCTTCAAAATGAAGTCACCTTTTTGCGCCTGATCTCCCGAAATTTGGTGACCCGGTACCGGCCGGTCGTGGGTCTATTGGACCCCAAACTTGGCACACATGTAGCCCCATTTCTCCTCTACAAGTATGCAAAGTTTGTTGGCCGGGGAGCACCGATTTTTCAAACCTGGGCACCCCTTCCATAGACTCCCATGTTAAACGTCAGTCTAGTCATGGGCACAGTGAGGCATGGGCACAGTGAGGCATGGGCACAGTGAGGCATGGGCACAGTGAGGCATGGGCACAGTGAGGCATGCACATGCACACAGTGAGGCAATGTGAGGCACAGTGAAGCATGCAGATGGACACCTTAGGCTTATACTCGAGTCAATAAGTCTTCCCAGTTATTGTGGTAAAATTAGGTGCCTCGGCTTATATTCAGGTCGGCTTATACCGGAGTACATACAGTACTTGCATTGATCCAGCTTGGATCAATGTCACTATGTATATACTATACCTGGTCGATGCTCCGGGAAGCTAGAGATCAGGGACAGTGATGTCACCACCTAGCCTCTCCACCTCAACCAATCAGAGAATGCTTTGCATTTATTTAAAAAAATGCAAAGCATTCTCTGAATGAGGCACCCATGCTGAGTGCCTGACCTCTTGTATTCACAATGCACCAGGCCAGCCACTCATGGGACCTGGAAACAAGTGAAGATTCCTGGAGTATCATTGTCTATTTTAGTGATTTTCAGCTTCCAACAGCATTTGGAAGCTATGGTATATACATGTTATTGTTGGTCCAAGCTGGACCAATGTACAGTAACTGTGTGAGAGTATACCATGCCTGAAATTCTTCTTTAACCACTTGCAATCAGACATAGTACATATATTGCTGTGGGACAGCATATGCAGGCAAAATCATGCACATGTACATCATTTTGCCTGCTCTGGTTTAGCGGCATGCTGTGTTTCCTATGCAGTGATTGGCCCACAGCTATCACATGATACCTGGGCCAATCAGAATCACCCCCCAAAGTAGTACAGTGTTATGGTGACATTTTGTTTTTCCTTAACCATTTGCTGACCACCCCATAGATTTATTGCTACAGGGCGGCAGCCCTTCGCAGAATAATGTATATATACACGTGATCCTGCACTTCCAGCTATTGGGCGCGATTGCATGCCCAGTGCACTTTTATACAGCGTGAGCTAATCGACAGGTCCCGTGGACCCAATGTCCATCTGTACCCGCTGTACCCAGCCTTCCACTAGTAAAAGCCCCTTCCCCACTACATTGAAACATTAGCTATGCACACAGTTAGAACTTGGATTGCCCCTGATGTTAACCCCTTACCTGCCAATGCCATTAGTACAGTGACAGCACATATTTTTAGCATTGATCTTTGTATTAGTGTCACTTTTTCCCATAAAAGTGTCAGTTAGGCGTCCGATTTGTCCACCGCAATATCCCAGTCCTGCTATAAGTTGCTGATCGCCGCCATTACTAGGAAAAAAAAAATATATATATAATAAAAAATAATTAAAAATATCCCATAGTTTGTAGACACTATTGAAGGAAAGAAAATTGCTTGATTCCCTCATCAACATTTTGCTACTGCATTTGCACAAGTATCGGTATTTGTGCAAATGCACCGATACCTGAATCCGATACTTTCAGGCTCGGTTCTTTGAGCTGTCAGTGGGTCTCCCCTGTTGACAGCTCAAGCGTTAAAGAAGTCAGTTAATTGGAGCTGTCAAAAAAAAAAAAAAAGCAGCCAGCAATGTTCATTAACAACAACAGCCGCTGAAACACTAAAATGAAAAGAAACCTTGTTTCTTTTTGTATCTTTCTGTTTCTTTATCTGCGGATCAAAGGGATGAACAAATCTTCCTCTGTTTGTCCCCTTATTAACCCCTAATGTACACTAATCAGCCTTAATTAACTCCCTATTCTCCTCCACTTAATTATTTTCCTGCTTCTTTTTTTTCATGTTTATTTTATAAACAATAAACAATTACAACTTTTTTTTTGTTTGCTTTGTTAGTGAATATTTTTACACATATATATTAACATATATTTACACATTTCACATTGAAAAAGCATAAAAAAAATATACATTTATCTAACTAAATATCAAGTGAAAAGAAAACAGTTGCGGTAGGTATCAGTAACTGGTATCGGCAAGTACTAAAAAAAAAGTATCGGTACTCGTAAAAAAAATGGTATCGGTGCATCCATAATTCTGATAGCTTGAGAATACACTGTCAGAATTAAATGATCACTGCCGGCGGCTATAGCCGCCGACAGTGATCGAATAAAAAAACTGACAGGCTGGTTGTACAACAATTTCTGCGGAATTGGCCAAATTTAGATCGGCCTATGGCCGGCTTAACAAGTGCACCTTTATGTCTGTTTTGCTCCCAGATGACTCCTCAGACGAGCCCAGGCTGGAGGAGGAGATGTTATCTGGAATTCAGATACAGAGATTTCTTTTCAATGCTGCTGTTCTATTTCAAACATTCTCAGCCAGGTGCATTTTTTTGATGTGCCACTAAACTTGACTTTTGCATAAACCACCTCCCGCACTCCAAGCATGAAAACGGCTTTTCCCTGGTGGGGGTTCTTTGATGCCTTGCCAGATCAGCTTCCACATGCATCAATTTATTTCTGTTATGTCAAGCCATTCGAAACACATTATGAAACTGGTTAAAAAAATAAAATCTGCACATGGTCAGATCATGATGTTTATCTTGAGCAGATCACTTCTATTTACATACATATAGAGTTCCCTTACATGCTGACTGCCCAACCCCATCTCCAGCTACTTCCATTTCCACAGCCCCCCTGCCCACTCTATGATGGGGCTGAAACCTGTATGGGCAGGAAGATTTTTTATATTTTTTTTAAACACATTTCTGGTTATGACTAGTGATGAGTGGAATACGCCATATTCGATTTCGCGATATTTCGCGAATATTTCGAAGAATATTCGCGAATATTCGTTAATATCGAATATTCGTGATATTTTATTAAAAAAAAAAAAAAATTGTGAATTTTCGCCAATGCGAATTTCCGCTAATGCGAAATTTCGCGATTTTTATATTTTTTTTATAAAATATCACAAATATTCGATATTTACGAATATTCGGTATATTTTATAAAAAAAAAAAAAAAAAGCGAAATTTCACATAGGCGGTCGCGAATATTCGTTAATATCGAATATTCGTGATATTTTATAAAAAAAAAAAAAAAATTGTGAATTTTCGCCAATGCGAATTTCCGCTAATGCGAAATTTTGCGATTTATTTATTTTTTTATAAAATATCACAAATATTCGATATTTACGAATATTCTGTATATTTTATAAAAAAAAAAAAAACGAAATTTCACATAGGCGGTCGCGAATATTCGTTAATATCGAATATTCATGATATTTTATAAAAAAAAAAAAAAAAAAAATTGTGAATTTTCGCCAATGCGAAATTTCGCTAATGCAAAATTTCGCGATTTTTTTTTTTTTATAAAATATCACAAATATTCGATATTTACGAATATTCGGTATATTTTATATAAAAAAAAAGCGAAATTTCACATAGGCGGTCGCGAATATTCGTTAATATCGAATATTCGTGATATTTTATAAAAAAAAAAAAAAAAATTGTGAATTTTCGCCAATGCGAAAATTTCGCTAATGCAAAATTTCGCGATTTTTTTTTTTTTTATAAAATATCACGAATATTCGATATTTACGAATATTCGCTATATTTTATAAAAAAAAATAAAAATAGCGAAATTTCGCATATGCGAAAGCGAAAATGATTGCGAAATTTCGCTATTTTTTTTTTGGATAAAATATCACGAATATTCGATATTTACGAATATTCGCTATATTTTATAAAAAAAAAAAAAATAGCGAAATTTCGCATATGCGAAAGCGAAAATGATTGCGAAATTTCGCTATTTTTTTTTGGATAAAATATCACGAATATTCGATATTTACGAATATTCGCTATATTTTATATAAAAAAAAAAAATTTGCGAAATTTCGCTATTGCGAAATTCGCGAATGCGAAATTGATTGCGATTTTGTGCGAATTTTTATTTTTATTTTTTTGCGAAATTTATTGCGAAATTTGAAAAATACGAATATTCGAAATAGCGAATATTCGCCGCGATATTCGAGATATTCGCGAATACTCGAAACTCGAAATGCAATATTCGTAGCGAATATTCGCAATGCGAATATTCGTGAGCAACACTAGTTATGACGTCACAGTACAATATGATTTTTTCCTATTGTTTTTGGTTTTGTCTGTATGGCACGGGCGCTCTCTCTGCGAATACATTAATAGTCTGATTGTGTTACGCTTACTCATAACATTTTTTTTAGGTGTTTATTTGTGTTGTTATTAGTTATTAGATTATGTACCTGTGGATATGTTTACTCATAAATGATAAAAAAAAATATTTGTTTATCTGCACTGTTATTAGTTACTAGTTTTTGGCTGGTGGAGAAAAAAAAACTGGAGGGAATTTAAAAAAAATAATATAGTAGGCTATATATAGATCAAATATAGGCTAGTTCAGCAGGGACCAGCCAAGATTCGATCCATCAATGGGCAGGCAGATTATACCATTAATCGACTTTGATACAACCAGCATGTTGGATTTTTAACATGTGATTATTGCCCAGGGCTAAAGCCGCGTACACACGATCAGTCCATCCGATAAGAACGGTCTGAAGGACTGTTGTCAGAGGTTAACCCATGAAGCTGACTGATGGTCCGTCACGCCCACACACCATCGGTTAAATAACTGATCATGTCAGAACGCGGTGACGTAAAACACGACGACGTGCTGAAAAAATGCTTCCAAGCATTTCAGGGTCGAAGGTTTTTTATCCTAATGCATTCTATGCATTAAAGGGGTTGTAAACCCTTGTGTTTTTTAAGTATGATATGATAGGATTGTTTAAAATAAAATAAAATAAAAAACAATGGTTTACAACCTCTTTAAGCACTTACTTACTGGCCACATAGTGAAATTTCAGCTTTCGGCACTGTCACGCTTTGAATGAAAATTGCGCGGTCGTGCGACATGGCTCCCAAACAATATTGACGTCCTTTTTTTCCCACAAATAGAGCTTTCTTTTGGTGGTATTTGATCACCTCTGCGGTTTTTATTTTTTGCGCTATAAACAAAAATAGAGCGTCAATTTTGAAAAAAACACGATATTTTTTACTTTTTGCTATAATAAATATTAAATTTTTAAAAATAAAGAAATATTTTTTTCTCAGTTTAGGCCGATACGTATTCTTCTACATATTTTTGGTAAAAAAAAAAAAATCGCAATAAGCATATAGTGATTGGTTTGTGCAAAAGTTATAGCGGCTACAAAATAGGGGATAGAGTTCAGATTTTTTTTTTTACTAGTAATGGCGGTCATCTGCGATTTTTGTCAGGACTGTGATATTATGGCGGACACATCGGACACTTTTGACACATTTTTGGGACCATTCACATTTATACAGTGAACAGTGCTATAAATATGCACTGATTACTGTGTACATGTGACTGTCAGGGAAGGGGTTAACACTAGGGGGCGAGGAAGGGGTTAAATGTGTTTCCTGGGAGTGATTCTTACTGTGGGGGGAGGGGAATAACTGGGGGAGATGACCGATCTGTGTCCCTATGTACAAGGGACAGCTTCGGTCTCCTCTCCCTGACAGGACGTGGAGCTCTGTGTTTAGACGTCTTTGGCTGTGTAACGGCCGATCGCAGGCACCTGGCGGACATTGCGGCCGCCAGGCATGCGCATTGGCAGCTCAGTGACGCGCCCCCCCAGTGGCCGGAGGACCAGAGGCCGTAAAAAGACTGCCTGCAAGCTGCTTGCTGTGGGGGCACACAGGAGGAAGGGTCCAGGAGCAGCAAAGAGGCAACCGAGAAGAGGCGGATATGAGCTGCTCTGTGCAAAACTAACTGCACAGTGGAGGTAAGTATGACATATTTGTTATTTTAAAAACAACCCAAAAAAAACGGCTTTACAATCACTTTAAATAAAGAAAAATAAAGCTTGCGTCCTGCATTGTATGATCAAGAAATCAGGATATTAGTCCTCATTCACACCTCTACATCCTCGCATGCACATTGGCATGGAAAACAACAGACGCATCATAGGAACACGTTACCCAATGTCATCATTCACATCTCTCCAAAGCATTTTGAAAAATTCTGTGTTTGTTTTTCAACACATTTTCATGCTCCTATGAGGCCCAGAGAAGGTTAGGGCAATGCATGTATATTGCAGCCCAAATCCCTTTTTATGCATTGCCAGCCCTTGGAAACAAATCCTTCCATAGTCCACAGCAATGATGTCACTTCAGGAAACCAAACCAAAAATGCATTGCATCGCATAATGAAAATGTGTGTCAATGCATTACAGTAAAATGCACCTACAGTACTCAATTACATTATTTAAAATTCAGTATCCTATCTTGATAACAGTCTTGGCCAATGGTTTATTTAGTTATCCTATAGATCAGGGGTCTCCAAACTTTTTAAACAATGGGCCAGTTTACTGTCCTGCAGATTTTAGGGGGGCCAGACTGTGGCTATCGAGAGTAGAAAATGTCCCGGTGTTCTGTCAAGTAGTGCCCCCCCATCAAAAAGTGCCCCTGACGTATTCATGCGGCGTACGTTATAGCACAACTGCTGATTTACCAATCAGCTGAGCTGACGTAACCATGGCGCATGCACATATCATAGGAGGTATCTCTCGATGGGACATACCATTTCACAGCCACAATTTAAACCTATACAAACCGGCGACCCAAACCATCAGCACACTGTATAGCCCACTGCAACAGCGAGGCACAATGTGAGAACTACGGTCTCCCCCTGCTGTTTGTATAGGTTTTAATGGTGCCCGTGAAATGGTATCTCCCATCGAGAGATACCTGGTATGATGTGCGCTTGCGCCCTGTTCACGTCACTCCAGCTGGAGTGTGGCTCCGCCCTGTGCATGCGCGGGCACTATTTAATAGGGGGCACTTTTCAACAGAACACTGGCATCAGTGGACTTAAACAATGCTTTATTGTTGGCGCCATTGTGAGGAATTGTGCCCCATTATTCGTGTCATTGGGCCCAATTGTAGGTGTCACTGAGAGGAACTGTGCCCCATAATTGGGTCATTGGTAAAAATTGTGCCCAATCATTGGCATTATTGGTAGCAATCGGCCCAACATCATTGGAAAGAATTGTGCCCTATCGTTGGTGTCATTGGGAAGAATTGTGCCCTGTTGTTGGTGTCATTGGGAAGAATTGTGCCCTATCATTGGTGTCATTGGGAAGAATTGTGCCCTGTTGTTGGTGTCATTGGGAAGAATTGTGCCCCATCGTTGGTGTCATTGGGAAGAATTGTGCTCCATCATTGGTGTCATTGGGAAGAATTGTGCCCTGTTGTTGGTGTCATTGGGAAGAATTGTGCCCTCTTGTTGGTGTCATTGGGAAGAATTGTGCCCTGTTGTTGGTGTCATTGGGAAGAATTGTGCCCTATTGTTGGTGTCATTGGGAAGAATTGTGCCCTGTTGTTGGTGTCATTGGGAAGAATTGTGCTCCATCATTGGTGTCATTGGGAAGAATTGTGCCCTGTTGTTGGTGTCATTGGGAAGAATTGTGCCCTGTTGTTGGTGTCATTGGGAAGAATTGTGCCCTGTTGTTGGTGTCATTGGGAAGAATTGTGCCCCATCGTTGGTGTCATTGGGAATAATTGTGCCCCATCGTTGGTGTCATTGGGAATAATTGTGCCCCATCGTTGGTGTCATTGGGAAGAATTGTGCCCTATCGTTGGTGTCATTGGGAATAATTGTGCCCCATCGTTGGTGTCATTGGTAAGAATTGTGCCCTGTTGTTGGTGTCATTGGGAAGAATTGTGCCCTGTTGTTGGTGTCATTGGGAAGAATTGTGCCCTATCGTTGGTGTCATTAGGAAGAATTGTGCCCTGTTGTTGGTGTCATTGGGAAGAATTGTGCCCTGTTGTTGGTGTCATTAGGAAGAATTGTGCCCTGTTGTTGGTGTCATTGGGAAGAATTGTGCCCCATCGTTGGTGTCATTGGGAATAATTGTGCCCCATCGTTGGTGTCATTGGAAAGAAATTGTGCCCCATCGTTGGTGTCATTGGGAAGAATTGTGCTCCATCATTGGTGTCATTGGATAAAATAGTGCCCCAAGGGCCAGACAAAAGCTCAAAGGGCCACATCTGGCCCATGAGCAGTTTGGAGAACACTGCTATAGACAGAGAGAGTAAAAAATAAATATTACTGTGGGGGCTTTTCGCATGAAAATCTATAATCATGTTGTCAAAGTCTACATTGTAGAACTTTTATCTTCGAGTTTAGTCTTAGGTCAGTGAAAATCTGTGCTATCTATACATCACAAAGATTTAAAACAGCCCAAAAATGATGTTATTCTTAGTATACAACAATTTATCTACCAATATACAAATACGCCTCCCACTCTTTCTTTCCCGTACAGTCTGAGTTTCTCCATGCGGGAGAGATTAATTCCACATGTCTCTTGGCTGTCACGGACAGATATGTATGGATGTCTGTGGCCTGCTCGCAGATGGGATCTGTGTCTCTGTTTTTGCTAAGCTGTGGCTAGTTTTCAGTCATCTGCAGAGTGACTAATTCCATGACTGGGAGACAGTGTGGGGTTCATTAGATCCCTCAACAAATCTAATAATACACCATCCCAGACATAACGAGTGAGATCACTTCACCTAATATGCTACATAACAATGGAAGCCGCTAACATGGATATCACTGCGTGGGAGTCATATGGTGCATTAGGAGCCTACTGTCCTGTTTAGCTGTGAGAGTCTTGTTGTTTCAGGTCTTATCGATAATTGTGGCAGCTATTGCCTTCCTTAAAGCGTAACTAGCAGTGGCGGCTGGTGCTCAAAATGTTTGGGGGGGCGCAAAGGAAAAAATTGCAGTCTCACTGTGCCCAAACGCAGCCACTGTGCCATCAATTTGCACCACTGTGCCATGCCATCAAATGCAGCCAATCTTACATCAATTCGCACCACTGTGCCATGCCATTAAACCAGCCACTGTGCCATCAATTGTCACCAATGTTCCATGCCATTAAACCAGCCACTGTGCCATCAATTGTCACCACAGTTCCATGCCATTAAACCAGCCACTGTGCCATCAATTGTCACCACAGTTCCATGCCATTAAACCAGCCACTGTGCCATCCATTGTCACCACTGTGCCCATGGTCGCCGCTGTGCCACTTGTCCCCACTGTGCCCTGTAAATTGCTCTCAACCCCCCTCCCCCCGCCCGGGACTTACCTTTACTGGAGTGAGGCATCCACGTCCCACGATGTCTTCTCCCGCCCTCGATGACTGACAGGCGTCTCAGCCAATCAGGTTACCGGTAGCCAGAACCGGCCAACCTGATTGGCTGAGACGCCTGTCATCTTATCCAAGGGGCGTACAGTCTGTCCGCTCCGAGAATAAGCTTCCGGGACCCGAGGGCTGTACTGGGAAAGCCTATCCGAGCTGTTGGCTCTGATAGACATTTCCCTCCAGCCAACCAGCTGGCGTTATTTAGATGGCCAGACATGAGCGCCGACCATCTGAATAACAGCGGCAGCGGCGATAATAACATAGATTTGTGCAATGCATGAATCTATGTTATTAGACTCAGTGGCGGTGAGAGCCAGAGGGGGCGGCGCTCCAGCGCCCTCTATGGACGAACTGCCACTGGTAACTAGAGAGCAGGTTCGCTATTTTTCTTGTCGAGATTCTGGGCAGTTTTCTTGACGAGAAACCTGAAAGCCTCGTACACACGCTCGGTTTACTCGGCAAGAAAGCTCTGCCAACAGTTTCCTTGCTGGTTCTTGCTGAGGCTTTAGTCTCCCCAATCCCTAGGATGTTTGGTAGGGAATACAAAGCTGTGGGGTTGACTGGATAAAGGCTCATAGGCTGTACACATCGCTAAGGGATATTTCTACCTAAAGTGGTTCTAAGACTTCTTTTACACTGAGCCACCCATAGCGTCGGCGGTAAAACACCACTATTTTCACCGCTGACGCTGTGGGCGGATTGCTGGCCTCTAGCAGTGCGCATTTAACCCCCGCTAGCGGCCGAGAAAGGGTTAAAACCCGCCCATAGCAGCGCATTGCAGGCGGTATAGCCACGTTGTCCCATTGATTTCAATGGGCAGCAGCGATGGAGGAGCGCAACTAAATGCAACTTTCCAGTGTAAAAGCCCTCAGTCTTTTACACTGGGGACAATAGAGCAGCACTTTTAGGGCAGATTGCAGGCGTTATTTTTAAAGCTATAGCGCCTGCAATACGTCCTCAGTGTGAAAGGGGTCTTAAAGGAGTTGTAAATAAAACATTTTTTTTTTGTTGCTGAAATGACTGTTTACAGGGTATAGAGACATAATAGTTAACTCATTCCTTTTAAAAACGATTACAAATAGATAAAAATCAATCATATAATGTACCTGCAGTTTCTATTTTCGTTTTTGCACGTTTTCTGCTTTTGTGCTGTACTCATAGAGCCAATACAGGGCAGTGATGGTTTGGAAAACAAAACTGATTGGTGCTGAGGGGTTTTAGACGCACAGTAATCCCACCTCCTTGATTAGTGACCACAGAGAGAAAGCTCCCAGGACTGTGGTCATCAGGAAACAGACAACCAGGAAGTGTGAAGCTCAGAGAAGGATTACAGCAACTTGAGCGCAAAAACTAACAATGAGGCCATGAAAACAGCACTGCATTTAAGGTAAAGGAAGCTATTAATATAAAAAAAACAAATCCTTTACAAACCCTTTAAGTCAGATTTTTTTATTTTTTTATCCTAATGTATTTTATGCATTAGGTTAAAAAACCTTCAGTGTGCAGCCCCTCTAATACTTACCTGAGCCCCATCTCGATCCGGCGATGTTGCACAATAGCATTGGCTGTGCAGGACTCTCCCTCCTGATTGGCTGAGTCAAAGTCAGTAAGCCAACGAGGAGGGAGAGGGGGCTGGGCAGAGCCATGGCTCTGTGTCTGAATGGACTCGAAGAGCAGTGGCTTGGCTCGGGTGCCCCCATAGCGAAATGCTAGCTGTGGGGGCAGGAGGGAGGGGTCAGAAGAGCAGGTGAAGGACTCGAGAAGAGGAGGATCTGGGCTGCTCTGTGCAAAACCACTACACAGAGCAAGTAAGTACATAAACAAAAAAACAAACAGGGCTTTAATATCACTTTAACTGAGTGAATAAGGTGAAGCTTTTTTGACTTCCATCGTCCAATTGTGCATGAAAAAAATATTATTTGCAAAATGAATTTACATCACTTTCACTTTGCAGTGGAATTATTTCTTTGCAAGGGAATTGTCCCTTTGCTAAGTGTGAATTCCCTTGCAAAGATGACAGCCTGTTTGCCTTTAGTAAATCAACCCCAGGGCGTCTGTAGACTTGATCATTCCCCAGGCTTGTTATGGAGGATTAGTCATTTCATGTTTATGGTTTGCCTTGGGAAGCCTACTTCAAACGAAACACGTGCTGGAAACAGTAAGAGGCTTGAGACCACTCTGACAGGGTCACAGATGGGGTCATAGACAGTAATACATGCCCTCAACCCAAAAAAAAAAAGTTTTTTTCCAGGGCAGAGTTCTGTTTTATAAAAAATAAACATATCCGTGTAAAACAAGAAAAGGAACATTAGTCAAGTCATTTTCCATTACAACTGACCCAATGCCTACTTGCAGAATGTCTTCTTTTCCAACCTTACAATCATTGTGTTCTCCTAAATACCCTGCCAAATAAATACCTGTAATGGTTGTGAACTTCCTCTTCTAAATTGCCCTGAATCATGTAAACCCGCTGAAATGCCCTCTGCCTGTGCCCACAGTAGCCTCGCACCAATGATATCATGAGTGGGAGGTTGCACAGTACAGGATCATGCAAGAAGAGGAGTCTTAGCTAGGTGTAAGAGAATCCAATCATGGGATTCCTTAAAAAGGGATTCAAGGCCAATTTGTGGAATCAGATTAAAGCATATACAATGTATTTAATGGAGAGCATTAAAGTGTTACTAGACCCACACCTGTAAAATCAGTCTATATGTGCAGTAAAGCATGCTTGTTATACTCACTGTGGAACCTAAGGGGTCAATACTGTGCATTGTGTAAAAAGACTAATAATTTCTTCTCAGATCATCCCCTTCTTCCACTGGCCCCAATGCATCTCCTGACAGTAGAGAGCATTGGGGGGCACTCTGCACATGCTCAGTTTGGTGTGTATTGTTTTTTTTTTTAGGAGGGTGCATTTGATCAGCACAGGGCCAATCAGCACTGTCCAGACAGAGGGTCAGGGGTCATCCAGCCCCATAGGACAGTCAGAGTAGAATGACAACACCTCATACAAGCTTTAACTAGACACTGATAGAAGTCTGCTATATACTGCTGATGAGAAAAGGTAATCTAGCAGTTTACATTTAGTAAAACTAGGAGATCCGGTTACGTCACGGACAGCGGCGGGGCTTGCCATGTCCATCTGAAGGGCTCCTTTGTTGTGCCTTCATATCTGCATGCCGGCGGGACCTTACTATCTGCCACACGCAAGGGCTGTTACACTTCCCTCTGTCACTTCCCTCTATCAACCTGGGATTCTACAACCATCCACTGGGAGTTGTGATAGTTCCCTTCACGGGACATCTACATGCCAACGGACTGATGTTAACCCCTCCGCATCTGGATTCAGCAGTGGTATCGTTGTACACATTTTTATACCAGTATCATACTTAGCTACATGTTTTTATGACTGCTTTTGCTACCATTTGGTATTACTCGCACCATTTTTACAGTTTATGTAGCTACATCGATTTTATCTTCAGTGCAATATTTGTTTTGTTACTGTACTTGAAGACTATAAAAGTTTTTATGCTATTCCAATTGAGCGCTGCCTTTTGTGTGTTTTTTGTATCCTGCTATCCATCTTTCCCGTGGTTGGGAGCTGCACTGGGAATCAGCCTGCAAGGAGATCAGCTAAAAGTAGTTGGATCTGTATGTGCGTTTATAATTAATCAATATTAGTCAATTAATCGATTAAAAAAAAAAACGATTAATAAAACACAAACATTTTGATCAGTAACAGCTCTAACTAAAACTATTGCATTTCCATGTTCTGTGTACTGGGGGAGATCATATATAGGTAATGCAGGGTCCTGGCTTTAGTAACACTGAGTGAATAAGGTGGAGCTCTATTGACTTCCATCATCCAATCATATGCATGGATTTTTTTTTTTTTAAGATGATTGGGTATTCTTCGCAAAATGAATTTTCACCACTTTCACTTAGCAAAGGGACAATTCCCTTGCAAAGTAATAATTCCATTGCAAAGTAATAATTCCCTTCCAAAGTGATAATTCCCTTGCAAAGACAACAGTCTGTTTGCCTTTAGTAAATCAACTCCAGCGGGTCTGTAGACTTGATCATTCCCCAGGCTTGTTATAGAGGATTAGTCATTTCAACACCGGCTTCAAACGAAACACGTGTTGGGAATGGTAAGAGACCACTCTGACAGGGTCACAGAGGGGGGTCACAGACAGTAATACAAGCCCTTAACCTAATAAAATGTTATTTTTTTTCTGGGCAGAGTTCTGTTTTAAAAAAATAAACATATCCGTGTAAAACAAGAAAGGAACAATAGTCAAGTAATAGTCCAAAAAAAAAACGGACCCGATGCCTACTTGCAGAATGTCTTTTTTTCTAACGTTACAATCAGGCTTCTTCAAAAAAAATTAAGTCAGCAACTACAAATACTGCAGCCTCTGACTTTTAATGGTAGGGCACTTACCTGTCCTCACCCTAGCCTATTTTTCAATTGGCTATCGGCTGCCGCCGCCATCTCCACTAAGGAAAAAACATTAGTGAAGTATTGGGGCTTCACTGCCAGTTCCCTGCTGCACTTTGTGAATGGGTCGGCTGCAGGGGAAGGAGGAGGGGTGCCAAACTCACCGGGAAGTGGCAGCAGGTACCTGACAAAACCAGGTGCAAAATGTGGTAGCGGAGGGGGGAGGAGGCGGACAAGCAGAAATTCCCCCTTTGAATGGAGCTCCACTTTAAATACCCTGCCAAATAAATACCTGTAATGGTTGTGAACTTCACCTTCTCACTTGCCCTGAATCTATACCTGCTGAAATGCCCTCTGCCTGTGCCCAGTGTAGCGGCCCGTCCATTAAGGGCGCACTGGCGCCACCCCCTTTATCACACCGTCCCCTATATGACAAATGGATAGATTAATGCATTGCATAGCATAAATCTATCCATGGCCGCCACTGCCCCCCCAGCCCCCCCCCCCAATTAGGCGTCCGGCCCCTTAGGCTTCAGAACATTGCACTCACAGTCCACCCAGGCGTGTTAGAAAAGCAAATATTTGCTTTTCTAACACTGAACAGCCTCTCCTCCAATCAGGAGGCGGGGGTCTAATACCGGTCACCTGATTGGCTGAAGGCACAGGTGATTCCATTGGCCAGCTAGCAGAAGCGAAGATGAGACACATGGAGGACACGGGAGTCATTGC
This sequence comes from Rana kukunoris, assembly GCA_029574335.1. Classification (NCBI taxonomy): domain Eukaryota; kingdom Metazoa; phylum Chordata; class Amphibia; order Anura; family Ranidae; genus Rana; species Rana kukunoris. The sequence continues at coordinate 123,917,575 of CM056060.1, forward strand.
CTGACCTGCACTACCCATCTCACAGCTCGCCGCCGTCACCCACTGCCTGACCCGCCACTGAGATGGGGGTAAGTGCCGGTCAGACAGTGAGCAGGCGGGTACAGTGGCTGAATATTATGGGCACAGAGGCTGCAATTGCCGGGAACATTGGTTGCATTTCATGGGCACAGTGGCTGCAACTGATGTGCACAGAGGTTGCATTTCTAGAGCACAGAGGCTACATATGATGGGCACAGAGGCTACATATGATGGGCACAGTGGCTGCATTTGATGGGGCACAGTGGCTGCATTTGATCGGGCACAGTCAAGGGCATCTGCAGGTAAGGGAAAGGGGGGCAAGTGCCCCCTCTGGAATCAGGGTTTTGGCAAGGTGTCCGCCGTAGGCGTGCACATAGGTTGTGCCCAGTTCTGCATTATACAACAGAGGAGGGGGGCGGGTTATCCACAGACGCTCAATGCATACTGGCATAGCACACACCTGGAATCTGCACCCTGTAAAGTCTGCCACAAGTACTTGCGAGTCAAGGCTAAGCCCCTCCCCTTCATGACATTGTCAAAAGGGGGCGGAGCATGGGTGACCTTAAAATTATGCCCCCCCCTTGAAAAAACTTCTGCAGACGCCTATGGGCACAGTGACTGCATTTGATGTTTTTGTTTCAGTATTTTTCAGAATTTCTTAAAATATTATTCGTTTGTTTGCGTCCCCCCAAAAATGTTGAGCACCAGCCGCCACTGGTCATGCACCAATTATATCGCGAGAGGGTGGCTTCATAGTACAGGATCATGCAAGAAGAGGAGTCTTAGCTAGGAGGAGTGTGAGAATCCAATCATGGGATTCCTTAAACAGGGATTCAAGGCCAATTTGCAGACTTTCAGATTAAACCATACATGCGGTATTTACTGGAAAGCATTAACAGTTCATTGAGTGATTTTTGCTTGTTGTTTCAAGTTGCCCTTTAATGGTCTCCACTTTATTCAAAGCTAATTGATATGTCTCCTTGTCTGTAATTCATCCCTTGGGAGCAACTAAATCAACAATATAATTTTTTTAAATTGTTCCAGAAATATTGTAGGGATTGCTGTAAAATACAACAGTTGTGTGTGTTTATTGTTCCCTCTTTATGGATTCTGCTTTCACTACTAAAAACAAAATACAGGCTGCATTTCCACCGTGGGCTAGTGGACTCCATTGTGATTGTTTGCCTGTGTGGTCACTAGAAGGGTTAATGGCAGAGGTTACAAAAACCAAAGGAGGTGCTAACAACACGTTAATGACGCGAGTTTGTGTTCCCCAACATGTTTTGAGTTTGCCAAGCACTTAGAAAAGCGTCATCAGAGTAAACATAGACGAGATGAGTTTGGTAAAGTGACCGCAGCTCACCCTGCCTGCCGGGATGTGTTTATCTCCCAGAACCGTCCACAAGTGGTGGTCAGCGCTTGTTCTCTCCACTAATTAAAAAATAACAAAGTACCCACTTGGCTCTCACAAGTGTTTTTGTTTTAGTCCCAAAATCTAATTTACACTGTATTTTTCCAACAGAAATCTGCAAAGGATAATATATGAGCTGTCACATGTTTTTTTCCACCATGTCCCCTGCGTTATTATCATGTTACTAGTGACAGCATTCATTAAACCGGTGTTGTACAGCATTTTTTTTTCTGTTAGAGATGATAAGTTATGCTAACTAGTGTGATTGAAATGCTAATATACATTTTGGTATTGGAAGTCGAAACTGAGATTTAAAAGAGAAGTGCAGGTTTTGAAAAACAAAAACAAAAAACTTCCATACTCACCTAGGTGGATGCAGCATCTGCATAGCTCCCTACTGTCCCTGATTTGGAGCAATGTCCCTTTTTCCTCATTTGTCTCTCATTTCGGTCTTATCTATGTAGCGCCTGTGTACTTTATGGTACTGGTGCTAGTTAAATTTAGGAGGTAGATTAGAGTGTAGTTAAACACTGATTCAGATTGTTAGGTGCAAAACATGGTCTCTGTCTCAGCTTGGTTGTGCTGTGGGCTTATTCTGTTGCGTTGGGGTGTTCTTCCAAACCCGGTGCTGCTGGTGGCAGAAGTGGAGTCAAGGTTAGGGAATCAGGAGGGTTTGACCTCGCTGTGCATGCTGGGGAGACAGACGCCATTGGTTCTTGGTCTTCTTATTGGAGTGTGGCACCCACCTTTAGGGTGACCACATCACGGCTCCCCCCCAGCGTTATGGCCTACCTGGCCAAGGTGTGCGTGGCACGCAGTGTTCCGAGACCATGGCCCGAAGCATCTGAACAGCGACGGGGACCCATTGAGGTTTACATGCCGTACTGCTGTTCGGTGGGGAGTCCATCTGAGGAACGCCGTTGAGAGGCTAGCGATTCAAAAGGGTCTCGACAAACCACCGGGGATCAAGGTAGCCAGACACTGAAGGATTGATCACCTGTCAGTCGGTACCTGGGCAACAAGTTGAAGGAGATCCAGGCGTAATACATATAAGGAGGATCATCTCTATAACTACAATCCAGAGAGGGCCTGTGGCAGAGGTATTTTTCTGAGGCTCACTAAGGAGGGTCTGTGGCAGAGACTTTTCCTCAAGTTCAAGTTCACCAAGGAGGGTCTGAGGCAGACACTTATCCTACAATTCTCCGAATGATACTCCGGCTGCCAGGTCAGTGAGAGAGGCCTGTCCGGGTACACTAAACCCACTCCAGCAGGAGTGGCGCAGAGAAGTGTTACGCTTGGTAGCAGGACTGTTTCCTATTATTACGCCTGAATCTGCTATTCTCCTATCTTCAACTTTATTTTCCTCGCCACAAGTTTATTGCTTTTACCCGGCTGGGTAATAAAGAGCACAGCAAAGAACACCTGTTGTGGACATTCCTTTACTTCTACCAATCGGTGCAATACACATCACCCCTAGGAATTCGAAGAGCCATGAGGTAAATGTGCCACCCAATCAAACAGTAGCTCCTCTAGGGGCAGTGCTACATCTATATAGTTGTATACAGGGCCGTTTGAAGAAATTTGGGGGCCCCAAGCAAAAAAAAAAGTGACTTTTCAAGTTGAGAAGCGGGGGGGGGGGGGTTGTGGGGTTCTGGTTGACGGCTTACCTCTATCCTCCGCTTCACACGCACACGCCGGCATATGTTGGTGTCCGCACAAGAGCCCCAGCAGGGAGGACCCTTGCTGCATTGCTGCGTGGTACAGGAGATTCAGTTTGCTGTTCCCAGGGCCGGACTGAAAGCAAGTGAACACTGAGGGCCAGATTCTCAGCGGCGTTACGACGGAGTATCTCAGATACCCCGTCGTACCGCCGTTTTTTTTGCCTCGTATCTATGCGCGTGATGCTTAGCATCACTTTTGCATAGATACGCTTCTACATCCGACAAGTGTAAAACCATTACACTTGCGGATCGTAGTTGTAATGACAACTCCGGCCACTAGGTGGCCTTTACGTTGTTTTCTCATTTGCATATGCAAATGAGGTAGTACGCAGATTCCCGATCGCTTTTACACCGCCCCGTCGTCGCGTACGTCGTTTTCGTCCGCGTAAGGTTTTACCCCAGCTTCGATGTGGAGTAACCTTACGAAGTACTGTCGGGTGCCGTCGGATGCCATGTTAAGTATGGCGTCGGGTCAGCGTCGGCTTTTTCCGTCGCTTCCGTAGTTTTACTAACTCGTTCGCGAATAGGGAGTTGCGTAAATGACGCTCACGTCGTTTAGACGTCGGTTTCAACGACGCTTTCCGACGTGAGCTGGAGCATGCACACTGGGCTTTTTCCCCGGCCGGCGCATGCGCAGTTCGTTCGACGCGGGGGCGCGCTTAATTTAAATACAAGCCGCCCTATTTGAATTGCGCGGGTTTACGCTGGGCGATTTACGCAACGCAGGCGAAAACTACGGTGCAAGTGCTTTGAGATTAAAGCACTTGCTCTAGTACGATGCGGCGGCGTAGTGTAAATGGCTTACGCTACGCCGCCGGAATTCTATGAGAATCTGGCCCTCAAGTGTGTGCACTTCCTGTCAGTCCGGCCGGGGACAGGAACCTGAATCTCCTGTATCGCGCAGTTATGGTACACGGCCGACCAGACTGCAGGACGACGCAGCGGTGCGACAAGGGCCCTATCTGCTGGGGCCCCTGGCCAGCTCGGAGCCCCAGGCAATTGCTTGCTTTGCCTGTCGGGTTCCGATGGGCCTGGTTGTATATAAAATGCACTTTTTATCTTTTGAAAAGTGTTTCCCAGTGCTAATCCCTTCATCCAAATTCTGAATTACTGCATTTGTACATTTTAAAAGACAATATAAAGAAATAGTGTTTTTTTTTTAAAAAAAAGCCCTTGGCCTTGTGTATTTAATAAACTTTTTTGGGGTTAATTCTCCTTTAAGGGGGTGTGACGGGGGGCGTGTCCTATGCCTACCTACATTTGGGAGTAGGTTGGGAGGTATGCATCTGTCCCCTGCCACCTTTACACAGAGAACTGAAAAAAGGCCACCGATTGCTCAGTTCCTGGTCTTCAGTGAGCAGAGAGCTGGAGACTTTCAGTCACCAGCTCTCTGCTCTGCCCCTCCAGCACTCACAGAAGTGCTGGGCTGTGGAGGAGGCAAAAGTGTCTGGCTCTGCCTGTCAGCGGCATGCTGAGCCAGCAGCAGGTCAGGCATCTGGGTGGATCCCAACATTAAAATGGGGATCCTTCCAGATTCTGGACTGGTTGAGTGACGGTGGGCTTTAGCTGAATACGAGTCATAGGCATGCAGAATCAAGTGCACTCCTTTCACCTACAGGAGAAGTAGGGTCAAAAGAGCTTTGGACCTACATCATTCTTCAATGAGGCACAGTAATATTCATACAGCTTGCGGCTCAATTACTTAAATTTTTCACCAAACAGCTGGATTTGTCCTAGTGTAGACCTTGCTCCATGTTTGCCAACTCTGCAGGGTAGCAGACTACCACAGTACAAAAGTAGTAGAGAACGGAGGAACAAATTAGTAGCATAAGCGTGAAAGCTAATTGAAATGTAATAGGTTGGTCAGGTTCCCAATAAGCAAATCTTTATGGTATGGGCCTTATTTCTCCAATTTACAACAATGAAGAGGCGCTATTCCTCCTACTACCACCCACAGGCATTACATCATTGTTTTACTCCCACTCACCACCAAGCCTGAGGCATTATGTACTCTGACTGGTGCTGAGACATTTCTTTCCCCTACTTGCCACAGTCTGGACCCCCTTAAAGTCTGAAGGACAGGAAACTGGCCCTTTGATTAACCACTAGCCCAACGCCCACCATCATATGACGGCGGGACAATGAGCCTCTGGTTTTTGGCGGACGTCATTTGACTTTGTGCCTTCCTAAGCCACTAGGAAGCCCTCCCACCGTGTCACTGGGAAGCCGATGCGCGTTACCGGCGTCCACGATGTCCGCCGGTCACTCGCGATTGCCCAGCAACTGAGCAGGATCGTGGATCTGTGTGTGTAAACACACAGATCCACGTCCTGTCAAGGAAACACTGATCGGTCACCTCCCCCAGTCAGTCCCCTCCCCCCACAGTAAGAATCACTCCCTGGGGAACACATTAACCCCTTCATCGCCCTCTAGTGTTAACCCCTTCCCTGCCAGTCATATTTATACAGCATTCGATGCATTTTTATAGCAGGGATCGCTGTATAAATGTGAATGGTCCTAAAAATGTGTCAAAAGTGTTCGATGTGTCCACCACAATATTGCAGTTACGATAAAAATCGCAGATCGCCGCCATTACTAGTAAAAATAAATAAATAATAAAAATGATATAAATCTATCCCTATTTTATAGCCACTATAACTTTTGCGCAAACAAATATACGCTTATTGCGATTTTTTTTTACCAAAAATATGTAGAAGAATACATATCGGCCGAAACTGAGGAAAAAATGCTGTTTAAAAAAATTAAAATAAAATTGGGATATTTATTATAGCAAAAAGTAAAAAATATTGTGTTTTTTTTCAAACTTGTCCCTCTTCCTTTGTTTAAAGTGCAATAAATAACCGCAGAGGTGATCGAATACCACCAAAAGAAAGCTCCATTTATGGGGAAAAAGTGATAAACATTTAATTTGGGTACAGTGTTGCATGACCGCGCAATTGTCATTCAAAGTGTGACAGCGCTGAAAGCTGAAAGATGGCTTGGGCAGGAAGGGGGTGAAAGTGGTTAAAAAGTTTTGAGACCCCTGATATAGAACAAAGCAACAGACTCGTGTTAATGGCAGCCTCACCAGCTGCACATAACTTTCCTTTTTGCTTATACATACAATAACCACAAGGAATTTCCATGGGATTTTAAAGATACCAATTGTCAACCACAAATTTGATAAGATAAAATGTTTTGTTAACCCAATCTTGAAACATCCTAAATAAAATAAAAGGGCTGGTACATTCCTTAGTATCATAAGCCGGCCATAGATGGTTTGAACTATGTAGGGGCAGGCTGTACATACATACGTTGATTGATCGACTTGGTACACCCAGCCTGCTGGATTTTACATGTGATTATCGCTAGCAGCTGTTATAGCCTTTAGCAATAAGGTGTTCTCCCAAGTGGCCAGCTCCATACTGGGAGAACACAATAACTCTGCGGGACGGATTCCCCTGTGAGCACTGTTGCCTGGATTCACAAAGCACTTACGCTGACGTATCTCCAGATACGCCGACATAAGTAGAAATGTGCGCCGTCATATCTATTCGCCGACCCACAAACCAAGATACGTCGAAAAATAGGCTTCAGCCGCCCAATGTAACTTTCCTACGCCGGCGTATAGTAGACGCATATTTACGCTGGACGCATGTGGCGCTCCCATTAATTTTCGATTCAAATATGCAAATGAGGAAAATATACGGCGGTTCACGAACGTACTTGCGCCAGGCGCATAATATACGCGGTTTGCGTAAGTCGTACGTCCGGCGTAAAGTTATTCCATATATAGGAGGAGCAACTCATGCAAAGGTATGGACCAGGGAACGAATGCCGTCAAATTTTTATGTAGTTTACGTTGTACGTGAATAGGGCTGGGCGTAGGTTACGTTCACGACGTAGGCAGTTGTTTCAATGTGATTGTGAGCATGCACACTGGGATACATCCACGGGACGGCGCATGCGCCGTTCGTCTTGAAGGGTCACTAAAAGAAAAAAAATGTTTTGCTGAAATGACTGTTTACAGGGTATAGAGACATAAAAGTTAACTGATTCATTTTCAAAATGATTAAAAATAGATAAAAATCAATCATATAATGTGCCTGCAGGTTAGTTTCACTTTTATACTGGTTTCATGTTTCTGTGAAGTACAGAGACACGCAGAACAAAAACAAACAAATACAGGGCAGTGTTTTGTTTTTAAAATGAATCTGATTGGTTCTGAGAAGTTTTAGACACACAGTAATGACAGCTTGGACCACAGTGAAAAGCTGCCATGAGATTTTTCATAAGGAGCCAGACAAGCAGGAAGTGTGGAGATCAGAGTAGTGTTGCTCACGAATATTCGCATTGCGAATATTCGTAACGAATATTGCATATTCGAGTATTCGCGAATAAATCGAATATCACGGTGAATATTCGATATTGCGAATATACGTATTTTTTCAAATTTATTTTTAAAACAGATCACATCCTAGTGATCTCCATCGACGTCTAAAAGCATTGCTGGTATGATTAGAGACCCTGGGCCGAGTAGCTGAGGCGGTCCTTTTATGTTGCCGAATATTCGCGAATACTTTCTCTGCCCTTCTGTGTTTTGTGTATAAAAAAAATAGTTTAGTCATATAAGTTTGTGTAAGTAGAGTTAGTGGGGCAGATTCACAGAGAATTAGATTATCGTAGAGTATCAGAAATACACTACGCCGCCGTTTTTTACCTGGCTCTACGTGGAATCCAGGTTGATTTTGTCCAGTAAACGACGGCGGCATAGTGTATTTCTCACGTCGAAATCCATCTGCGCGAGTAGGGGGCGTGAAGCATTTAAAATAGGAGCGTTCCCGCGGCGATCGAACTGCGCATGCTCCGTTCGCAAATTTCCCGCCGTGCATTGCGCGAAAACACGTCGTCACGTCGTAGTAGCGTCGTTTACGTACATTCCTATTCCCGAACGAGTTACGTTAAAAAAAATATATATTTTCAAATCGACGCGGGAACGACGGCCATACTTTACATGGGTTACGCACCAGCAAAAAGCTCCTCTAACATTACGTAGCCAAAAAATGACGTAGGCGATTGCGAGGGACACTCGTACCTTCGTGGATTGCCGTAAAAACTCATTTGCATATCCCGACGCATGAAAACGACGCAAACTCCTCCCAGCGGCCGCAAAAATATTGCAGTGTAGATCCGAAGGCTTACAAAGATGTAAGCCTCTCGGATCGAAGCCCGAAGCCGCCGTATCATGGTTTGAGGATTCAAACTAGTGATACGGCGCGCAAAATTTGAAATTACTCCTGTCTAACACCAGTTAGACAGGCGTAATTGCTCTGTGAATCTGGGCCAGTGTGTTTAGTGCATATTAGTTTAGTAATCCAGGAAATGATCTCTGTTTTCGCGCGTTGACGAGAATTTCGCAAAAAAAATTTTTTGATAAAATATCACGAATATTCGATATTAACGAAAATTTCACGAATATTCTTCTATATATTCGTGAAATATTGCGAAATCGAATATGGCGTATTCCGCTCAACACTAGATCAGAGCAGAATTACAGCAACTTCAAAGCAAAAACGAACAATGAGGACATGAAACCAGGACTGCAGTAAGGTAAAGGAAGCTATTTAGCAAAAAAAAAAATTCCTTTAGTGATCCTTTAAGTACTTGTCTGGCACTCGGCCCATCATTTGCATGGGGTCACTCCTCATTAGCATGGCTCACGCCTACTTCCACCTACGCCGGCTTACGCTGACGAAATATACGCCACGCTGGTGCAACGTTGGGAGTATGGCTTTGTGAATTCCATGCTTGCCTCTCTGCCAGCGCGGTGTAGCGTAAAGAAGATACGCTACGGCGGCATAAATATGTGCCGATGTATGTGAATCCGAGCCTGTGTGTGTTGATGGGGGAATTGTGGTTGTAGGAAAAAAATTTGCTCCGTCTATGGCCAGTCATAGTGCTGGATATGATGTACATAACATGGGTTACACATATATTCCACTCTGTAATTGTCATATGATGACATCAATGAAATGAGACTTATCAGTGAGATTAGTGATCATTATCTCTGTGATAAAGCTTTATAAATGGAGTCTATGGTCATGGCTTTCCTCCCTCATTACCTGCCTGCAACTACGTGGAACGCAGGCTGCAGCGAATTACATAAAACTCAGATTGGACTTTGAGTTTACAACAGTTGCAATGTTTCCTAGATAGAATTAATGGATCACTTATTTTTTTTTACTTGTCAGTTGCATTTGCTCTTTTAGGCCAATGTGTTGCAACTGCTGATGTTACAGCGGTCAGAATTGTTGACTCCAAAGGCTGGATCTTTGTGTTTGTTTGAGTCCACTGTCTTTGTGGGTTTTGTATCCTAACTTTGAATGGCTTTCATTCAAGTGTTCAATGTTTCTCTCAGTTTTTAAAGACATATAGCGGTGCTTAGAGAATAATATAATGATTGGTTTGCGCAAAAGTTATAGGGCCAGATTCTCATAAGAGATACGACGGTGTATCTCCAGATACACCGTTGTATCTCTGTTTTTCTCCCCGTGTATCTATGCGTCTGATTCCTAGAATCATTTACGCATAGATACGGCGTAGATCCGACTGGCGTAAGTCACTGACACCGTCAGATCTTAGATGTAATTCTACGCTGGCCACTAGTTGGCGTTCCCGTCTATTTCAGCGTTGAATATGCAAATGAGCCTGAGACGCTGATTCCCGAACGTTTTTGCGCCGCTTCGCCGTAGTTTACGTAGTTTCCGTAAGCTTAAGGTTACCCCTGCTATATGAGGGGTAACCTTGCGTCAGTCCGCCGTATGCCATGTTAAGTATGGATTTGGGACAGCGTCATGTTTTTCCGTCGTTTACGTAACTCGTTCGCGAATAGGCCTGTACGTTAATGACGTTGCCGTCGTAATCAATTTGCGGCGTACTATGGAGCATGCGCAGTGGCCTACGTTTAAGGCCGGCGCATGTGCAGTTCGTTCGGCACGGGGGCGCGCTTAATATAAATACAAGCCGCCCCCTTTGAATTACGCGGAGTTACGCCGGGCCATTTACAATACGCCGCCGCAAATTTTGGAGCAAGTGCTTGGAGAATACGGCACTTGCTCCTGTAAGTTGCAGCGGCGTAGTGTAAATAGCTTACGTGACGCCGCCGCAGGATATACGAGAATCTGCCCAATAGTGTCTACAAAATAGGGGATGGTTTTATAACCTTTTTTTTTTACTAGTAATGGTGGCGATCTGCAATTTTTATTGGGACTGTGACATGGTGGACAGATCTGACACTTTTGACACTATTTTGGGACCATTGTCATTTGTACAGCGATCAGTGCTATAAAAATGCACAGATTACTGTGTAAATGACACCGGCAGGGAAGGGGTTAAACACTAGGGAGTGATCAAGGGGTTGAGTTAGGGTCACTTAGGGGTGTACTCACTTTTGCTGGCAGCAGTTTAGACATTAATGGCTGTGTGTTGAGTTATTTTGAGGGGACAGCAAATTGACACTGTTATACAAGCTGTACACTCACTACACAACATTGTAGCAAAGTGTCATTTCTTCAGTGTTGTCACATGAAAAGATTTTCAAAAATGTGACTCAGGGGTGTACTTACTTTTGTCATATACTGTATGTGATCTCCCGCACACACCGAGATATATGATTTTCCGCACACAGAGGTATATATTTGGTGGTGAAAGGTTTAATATGTGTGAAGGGTTACTTGGTTTGGCAGTCAAAGGGTTATAATAAATGAAGAATCTAGTTTGGTAGTGAAAGGGTTAAATCTCATTCAGAATAATATGTTCTTCCCGGAGCCGTATCCCTATTAGATCCGTATACTGATCCTACAGGCTGAATTCACAAAGTTCACAAATAAGGACGTGGCTCCTTTGACCACTTGCGCTATAGTTGAATGACAGCTACAGCGAGGACCTGCTTTGCTGGGAGGCCATCAATAGACATTCTCCCCTTCGCACGCTCCCCACGCGCCCGCACCCGACCCCTTACCACGAGATCAGCTATCAGCCAATGACTGTTAAGACCTGCAGTGGTTAGGGTACTGCGGCCTTCTTTCCATCTCCCAAGATGATTCTTCCAAATGGTTAGAGTGTTCCCCATCCCCAAGCATGAGCCAAAACTTCATGAAGGGTGTCCAGATATAGAATGACTTTATTGAGAGACAGGTTACTTATATACAGCAAAAGAAATACTTGATGTAATCAGATATAATACAATTACATCCTCCTCCCACATCATCATACAATGGTGTATTAACGAGACCCCTTTCAAGAGACCTATTGTAGGACACAGACGGCTGTCTCCGGTAGAATCCACATGAGTTAATTACTGGTCCTTTGCCCAGACAAGGTGTTTTAGAACTTCTCACCTGCTAAACAATAGAACTTTACACAATGAACACTTCTTGAAAGACAGACTACAGATCATTTACATGACACATTGAGATATTGAGATCAGTTTAAGGAATAAACCAATTATCTCCAGGTAGAGAGCACCCTAATTTTCCCAACGTTAGAACACCCCTCTTCCACACAAGGTCTACCTGCCATTACATATCTCCTGATAGCCCCGATCTGGGGGACCAACATATCCAAATTTCACCCAGATCGGTCCAGGGGTTCTTAAAAGACAAACAATACTCCCCCCTTAGTTCCATGGGTCGGCATACCCGCCTAGACCCTGCCGGGTTGGCTAGGGGATGTCTGGGTCAAAATTATACTTCCAAGTCGGTTTGGCGTGAAAGTCCATCCGCATTGCCGTTCTGCTTGCCCGGGCGGTATTGCAGTGTGAAATTGTAAGGTAGCAACGCTAGACTCCAGCGCAGCAACCGGGGATTGTCTCCAGAGACTCGGTTGAGCCAGATGAGGGGGTTGTGGTCAGTGGGAATGGTAAAGGCACGGCCATAAAGGTACGGTTGGAGCTTCTTTAAGGCCCATACTAGAGCCAGGCATTCTGTTTCCATGGTGGCATAGCTGACCTTCCAAGGTAATAACTTGCCGCTGAGGTATGCCACCGGGTGCTCCATGCCGTCTTAAGTCCCTGGAACGCCAATGCACACTCCGAGAACCAGGCTACCTGCTTGGGTGGGGACCTTTTGGTCAGGTCGGTGAGGAATTTCGCTGGGGTGCTACACTCCTGGACGAACTTTGTATAATACCCGTGGTGCCTAGGGACGCCAATACCTGCGTCTTGGTGTGGGGCTGGGGCCAATTGGCTATGGCCTCTACTTTCGCGGGTTCGGGGCCCTGTTTCCCAGACCCTACTCTAGGCCCTAGGTATTGAACCTCTGCCATGCCCCCATGGCAGTTCTCGGGTTTCAGGGTGAGATTTAGTTTCTCTCCCAACCCAACTTGCTCTAGGTTACCTTGGTTAGCTGCCAGCCGGTCGGGTAAGGGAAGTCCTTCACTAGCGCCAGTGGACGGGGCATAGATAGTGGCCACGTCCTCAGAGCGCTCGAAGTACGGTTTCAACATGTTCACATGAAAGGCTTGTCTGCTCCTTTCATCCGAACATTTGGCCACAATATAGGTGGTGTCGCTAATCCGTTCCACCACTTTGAATAGCCCCTGCCACGCTGCCTGTAGCTTGTCCTTTTTGGATGGTCCGAGGGCTAATACTTTTTGCCCTACTTCCAGGTTCCTATCTCGGGCTCTCCGGTCATACCATTGTTTCTGTCGTTTCTGGGCTGCCTGTAGGCTCTCCCGAACTGATTCGGTCAGTGCCCGCAGGCGGTCCCGGAACTCCAGCACGTACGGCAAAACCGGGATCCCTTCCTCTCCTGTGTTGCCCTCCCAGTGCTCCCGTATGAGGTCCAGGGGTCCCCGGACTTTTCTTCCGTATAGGAGTTCGAAGGGGGAGAACCCCGTCGATGCCTGGGGCACTTCCCGGTAGGCAAACAGGAGATGGGGTAGAAATTTCTCCCATTGACCACAGGACTCTGTGAACGCTGTGAGCATCTGCTTAAGCGTGCCGCTGAATCGTTCACAAAGGCTGCTGGTCTGGGGGTGGTAGGGGAAGCTAAATAACGGTTTCACCCCGCAGCTCTGCCATAACTGTTGAGTGACAGTTGCCGTGAACTGGGTTCCCTGATCTGAGAGTATTTCCCTGGGGTAACCTACTCGAGAAAAGATCCTGACTAGAGCTTCTGCTACTGTCTCCGCCTCAATGTTGGGGAGCGCCACCGCCTCAGGGTACCTGGTGGCATAGTCCACCACCGTGAGGATGTAGCGCCTTCCGGAGGTGCTGGGTTTGTTGAGGGGCCCTATCAGGTCTACTGCCACTCTGGAGAATGGTTCCTCTATTATAGGTAGGGACCGTAACTTGGCCTTGGGGTGGTCCCCCCGTTTCCCAATCCTTTGACACGTGTCACATGTCCTGCAGTACGTCTGCAAGTCTTTTGATATCCCTGGCCAGAAGAACGTCTGGGTAAGGCGATCCTTAGTTTTCTTGATACCCAGATGTCCGGCTAGCGGGATATCATGGCTGAGCTTTAGAAGCTCTGCCCTGTATTTGCGGGGTACAACTAGTTGTCTTTTTATAACTTGGGCTGCCCCACTTCCCACTCCCCCTGTGACCCTATATAGCAGTCCCTTGTCCCAGTGGAAGTTCTCTTGAGCATTACCTTCCTTAGGGGTACCTACGGCCTTCCTGTAACCTGCTAAGGTGGGATCTGACGGCTGGGCTTGGCCAAAGTCTTGTGGAGTGCCCCAGAAGGGGATAGGGTCAGGGCATACTACAGGGTTTTCGGTTCCTACCTGTGGTTCCTCAGAGTGCGTCTGTCCAGCTCGGCGTGCTTGCGTCCTGGTAGTCACAGGGCAGGTTCCAGCGGGATCTGGGGTAAGCAGCTGTGAAGTTAGGCACCCCAAATCGTTCCCCAACAATACTTCCGCAGGTAGGCCCGACATAATGCCTACTTCCATCTGCTTGGCTCCGGTGCCCCAATTTAGCTGCACTTGGGCTGTGGGTAGTTTGTGTATGGCGCCTCCTGCCACTCTTACTGCAACAGTCCTGTTGGTGCACGCCTTCGCAGATACGGTGTGAGGTTGCACCAGAGTGAGGGTGGCCCCAGAGTCTCGTAGTGCCTCAGCCTCCTTTCCATCTACTGTGACCCATTGTCTGTGGTGCACCCCGGTTGTCCCCCTCGGTTTGTGCTAGGTTTCACCTCATGTAGTACGGTCCATTGCTCAGCTTCAGGGCTGTGGTCTTCCAGCGGTTCATGCTGATAGTGATGGGCGGCTGCCCTTGGTGGTGGTGGCCGCTCCCAATTGCCTCTGCTCCGCTGAGGGCAATGTATCTTGTAGTGCCCTGGCCGATTGCATTGGTGACATACCAATGGCGGTTTCTGGTTAAAATTAGGTGGTGTAGTGCGTGGTCCTGCGATCGGTCGGTGGTAGGTCACAGGACTAGGCGTTGGGGTGGTGGACCTTACCAGGAGGGGGGTTTCCACTAGTCTCTCCACTTCTTCCCTCGTGATGCTCGTCTGCCAGCTTGGCCGCTTCCTCGATTGTGGCCGGCTTCCTGTCCCTGACCCAGACCTTGGTGTCTGCAGGTGTGTGGTCAAAAAATTGTTCTAGCAAGAAGAGTTGTAGCACGTCCTCTAGCGTCCCGGCTTGGCAGCCTTGTATCCAGTTTTGGGCCGCCCGATACATCCTAAAAGCCCATTCGGTGTAGGAGTCTCGGCCCCCTTTACGTAATGCCCGAAACTTTTTCCTGTAAGTCTCTGGGGTCACGGCATACCTGGTTAGCAGAATGTCCTTTACACTGGCGTAGTCATGTATGGCTGTGTCAGGCACTGCTCGGTATGCCTCTGCTGCTCGGCCCGTGAGTTTGCTGCTTAGAATCGCGGCCCATTGCTCTGATTCCAGACCCTCCAAAGCACATTGACGCTCAAAGTCTTGTAGGTATGCGTCAATTTCCATTTCTCCATCCGAAAAACGTTTAAACGCAGCATAGGTAATCTTTCTCCGCTGCCCTCCATTTATAGATCCGGTTGAGGAAGCGCTGTCTCCTTGGTTTACGCTTGCCTGTTGTGCCCTGCGTTCTGCGCTCACCTGCTCCAGGACTTGCGTCACCATCTCTGGTGTGGGATTTGGCCCATATAGGTTTAGCCTCCACATCACCTTCTTTTGGAACTCGGCTTCCTCCTGGCTGACATTCGCCATGCTGCTGGTTTGGTCGCCCTCCATTAGTTCTGCTACGAGGGTAGCTTTTTTTTTGTTGCTTGTCACCTGGCCTCGGGCTTCCAGCAGATCCTTTAGCGTAGACCTCTTCAGTCTCTCGTAATGCTGGGCCATTCACTTGTTGTCTTTATGCGTCCCATTCAACCCCGCTGCTTGCCACCAGTTGTTAAGACCTGCAGTGGTTAGGGTACTGCGGCCTTCTTTCCATCTCCCAAGATGATTCTTCCAAATGGTTAGAGTGTTCCCCATCCCCAAGCATGAGCCAAAACTTCATGAAGGGTGTCCAGATATAGAATGACTTTATTGAGAGACAGGTTACTTATATACAGCAAAAGAAATACTTGATGTAATCAGATATAATACAATTACATCCTCCTCCCACATCATCATACAATGGTGTACTAACGAGACCCCTTTCAAGAGACCTATTGTAGGACATAGACGGCTGTCTCCGGTAGAATCCACATGAGTTAATTACTGGTCCTTTGCCCAGACAAGGTGTTTTAGAACTTCTCACCTGCTAAACAATAGAACTTTACACAATGAACACTTCTTGAAAGACAGACTACAGATCATTTACATGACACATTGAGATATTGAGATCAGTTTAAGGAATAAACCAATTATCTCCAGGTAGAGAGCACCCTAATTTTCCCAACGTTAGAACACCCCTCTTCCACACAAGGTCTACCTGCCATTACATATCTCCCGATAGCCCCGATCTGGGGGACCAACATATCCAAATTTCACCCAGATCGGTCCAGGGGTTCTTAAAAGACAAACAGAGTCCAGAATAAAGTCTATTTTCTTCACAGCCATCAATAGACATTCTCCCCTTCGCACGCTCCCCACGCGCCCGCACCCGACCCCTTACCACGAGATCAGCTATCAGCCAATGACAACTAATCATGTGATATAAACTAAAGCTCAGCAATTGTTTTTTTCTCTCCTCGCGCTGACAGCGTGAGGAGAAAAAAAGCCGGCTCTTTTGCAAGGGACATCGGTCAAGAAGAGGAAGGGACACAGGCACCTCATCTGTGCCCACCAGTACCGCCTGCCAGTGCCCATCAGTTGTGCCAATCAGTGCCTCATCGGTGCCACCTAGCAGTGCTGCCTATCAATGTCACCTACCAGTGCTGATCAGTGACCATCATTGCTGCCCATCACTGCCACCTATCAGTGCCACATCTGTGCTTTCCTATTGGTCAAAACTTTGCCCCGCCCCTGTGCCCTAATGGACCGACCGCCAGGGCTGGAAAAATTTGGCCCTGGACTTCATCCAGACTGGCCCACTTTGTCAGGTCTCTCCTATTGTGGCCTGACAACTCTCCCCCCCCCCTTAGCCACACAAGCCCCCCCTCCTCCTTCACTAGCCATTCTACCTTATTAGAGTAGAACGGCTGGTACTAGTACTCTCATGGGCAGTACCAGTGGGGAAGCTAGTTTGGTGCCCCCCCCCATGGGACAAGATTAGGCAGAAGTGAGAAACTCCCAGGCCATAGCTGTCAAGTCAGCTGTCTGTCCCCTCCCCCGTGCTCCTTCGTGTCCCCTCAATGCTCCTCTGTCGTCCCTCCTGCTCCTCAGGTCCCCCCCATGGTTCTCTGTCCCCCCCCCCCCAGGTGAGCATTGCATGGAGGGAGAGGAGGTGAGCGCTGCGGGGAGGGAGAGACAGAGGAGCAGGGCCCTCTGTCACTGAAGCCGGCCCACTGAGCCATCGGCCCACCGGGAAACTCCTGGTAGTCCCAATGGCCAGTCCATCCCTGCCGGTCACCACTGCTGGTCATAGTTATTTTTGCTCAAATAACATGGCTGTGCTTTCTAAATAAGGAAAGTAAAGGAACATATTAAAGGATCACTAAAGGATTTTTTTTTCTTAGCTAAATAGCTTCCTTTACCTTACTGCAGTACTGGTTTCATGTCCTTATTGTTAGTTTTTGCTTTGAAGTTGCTGTAATCCTGTTCTGTTCTCCACACTTCCTGCTTGTCTGTTTCCTTATAACAACCATATTGGGAGCTTTTTCACGATGGTTTAAGCTGTCATTACTGTGTGTCTAAAACTTCCCAGAACTCAGATTCATTTTAAAAACAAAACACTGCCCTGGATTTGTTTGTTTTTGTTCTGTGTGTCTATTTCTACTTCACAGAAACATGAAGCCAGTTCAAAAGTGAAACTAACCTGCAGGCACATTATATGATTGATTTTTATCTATTTTTAATCATTTTGAAAAGGAATCAGTTAACTTTTATGTCTCTATACCCTACAAACAGTCATTTCAGCAAAAAAACATTTTTTTTTTCCTTTAGTGACCCTTTAAGCCGGAATTGTTATATTAAAAATTAGGTTTTGTAGTGGTCACCGGAACAGGATTAAAAGGAAAATCTTCTAATGGGGACACTGGTTCTACAACCCTGGTGACTGCCAAGGATTTGCCTAACTTTATAGGGATTTTCTCTTACTTCCTGTTGTGGTTATGGGACAGAAAGTAAAGGGAAACCTCCTCACGGGGACAGTGGCAAAAAAATTAAATAAAAAAAAATGCTTCCAGGGGTTACTCCAAAAATAAAAAATAAGGGCCCAGATTCAGAGAGAATTGGATTCTCGTAGCGTATCAGAAATACACTACGCCGCCGTTGTTTATCTGGCTCTACGTGGAATCCAGGTAGATTTTGTCCAGTAAACGACGGCGGCGTAGTGTATTTCTCCCGTCGCAATCCATCTAGACGAGTAGGGGGCGTGAAGGATTTAAAATAGGCGCGTTCCCGCGGCGATCGAACTGCGCATGCTCCGTTCGCAAATTTCCCGCCGTGCATTGCGCGAAATCACGTTGTTACGTCATTCGTTGTTTGAGTAGCGTCTTTTACGAACATTTCTATTCCCGAACGAGTTACGCAAAAAAAAAAAAAAAAAAATTTAATTCGACGCGGGAACGACGGCCATACTTAACATGGGCTACGCACCGTTAGACCAGCAAAAAGCTGGTCTAACAGTACGTAAAAAAAAACAGACGTAAGCGATTGCGAAGACCGCTCGTATCTTCGTGGATCGCGGTAAAAACACATTTGCATATCCCGACGCATGAAAACGACGCGAACTCCTCCCAGCGGCCGCAAAAATATCGCAGCGTAGATCCGAAGGCTTACAAAGACGTAAGCCTCTCAGATCGAAGCCCGAAGCCGCCGTATCATGGTTTGAGGATTCAAACTAGTGATACGGCGCGCGAAATTTGAAATTACTCCTGTCTAACACCAGTTAGACAGGCGTAATTGCTTTATGAATCTGGGCCAAAGTATTTGCTTTCAGTTCTACTTTGATCAGGCATATACAGCAACCAAATGTATGGTGCAAATATGCAAAGCAACCAATCGGAATTTGTTTATCAAAGTTGGAACAAGATGGCTTTTAATTGGCTGCTTTGGATAATGGACTTTGCTCCTTTCATTGTTTCATGCTCTTATGGGTACTCAAGATAATTTCCCTCTCGCCATAATATCCATACACAAAGCTGTCACTGCCAAGTCTATCCATAGGATATGTTTTCGTTTGTGCTGCCAGTCGGTGAACAATACCGCGTAGAATGTAGATATCTGAGCAAGTACAGATAAACAAGCATGTTTACTTAGTGTACCCTTGGGACCTCTTAAGGGAGCCCTGAGCAAAGCTGCTTACAACCACCCAGCACACAAATAAATATAATGTAGTGACATATTGTAGAGTACACATACACTGGAAGTCATTAAAACGTAATAACAAACAGGGAGTGTAGCACACGTTGCATTTTAGAAACCAGCAGTCACTTTTTTGGGCCAGAAATTGTCAGCTGAGTAGTCTGGCCCAAGGTTGTACATGACTAGCCGTGATTCATAAATTGTACTGTTTTGACTACATTAACCACTTGCCGACCAGCTCACACAGATATACTGCAGCAGGATCGCTGTACCTGTACAGATGGCGCAGTTGCGAGCGGTCGCTGCCGGCGGCGCGCTCTCGCTCCCAGTGCACTTTTCGGGAGCGCGCCCACGGGTCGGGCAGACCCTATGTCCGCCGGCGACCAGCGATCGCCTAGTACAGAAACAGAAAGGGGATCTGCCAGTGTAAACAAGGCAGATCCCCATTCTGGAAGGGGGGACTTCTCATTGGGAACAGTGATCTCTGTCATGTCCCAGTGAGCCCCCCCCCCCCTTCAGTTAGAACAGGGATAAGCAATTAGCGGACCTCCAGCTGTTGCAGAACTACAAGTCCCATGAGGCATTGCAAGACTCTGACAGCAACAAGCATGACACCCAAAGGCAGAGGCATGATGGGATTTGTAGTTTTGGAACAGCTGGAGGTCCGCTAATTGCATATCCCTGAGTTAGAACTTAGAACACACCTAGGTAACACACTTAAAGGGGTTGTAAAGGTAATTTTTTCCCCCTAAAAAGCTTCCTTTACCTGAGTGCTGGCCTCCTTCACTTACCTCATCCTTCCATCTTGCTTTTAAATGTCCTTATTTCTTCTAAAAAAAATACTCACTTCCTGTTTTTCTGTCTGTAACTCCACACAGTAATGCAAGGCTTTCTCCCTGGTGTGTAGAAAGCCTCTTGAGGGGGAGGGGGCGAGCAGGAGTGTCAGAACGCCCACTAACACACAGCTTCTTTCTCTATCTGCCAAGTAGAGAGCGTCCTGACCCTCCTGCTCGCCCCCTCCCCTGTCAAGAGGCTTTCTCCACACCAAGGAGAAAGACTCGCATTACGGTGTGGAGTTACAGACAGCAGAACAGGAAGTGAGGATTTCTCAGAAGAAATAAGGACATTTAAAAGCAAAATGGAAGGATGAGGTAAGTGAAGGAGGACTGCACTAAGGTAAAGGAAGCTATTTAGGGATTTTTTTTTGTTTTTACCTTTACAACCCCTTTAACCCCTTGATCGCCCCCTAGTGTTAACCCCTTTTCTGCCAGTGTAATTTTTACATTGATCAGTGCATTTTTATAGCACTGATCAATGTGATAATGTCACTGGTCCCCAAAAAGTGTAATTTGGGGACAGATTTGTCTGCCGCTATAAAAATCTCAGATTGCCGCAATTACTAGTAAAAACAATAAAATAAAAAGTCCCTAAATCTATCCCATGGTTTGTAGACGCGTTAACTTTTGCGCAGACCAATCAATATACGCCTATTGCGTTTTTATTTACCAAAGATATGTAGAAGAATATATATCGGCCTGAGCTGATGAATAAATGTTTTTATATATATATATATATTTTTTTTTTTGGGAGTGGGGTATGTACTCTAGCAAAAAGTCAAACATTTTTTTATAATTTTTTTTCAAATTATCGTTCTTTGATTATAGCGCAAAAAATAAAAAACGCATAGGTGATCAAATTCCACCAAAAGAAAGCTCCATTTGTAGGAAATAAAGGATGTAAATTTTGTTTGGGTACAGCGTCACACGACCGCGCAATTGTCAGTTAAAGAGATGCAGTGGTGTATTGTAAAAACGAGCCTGGTCATTAACCACTTAAGGACCCATTCACGCTGATATACGTCGGCAGAATGGCACGGCTGTGCACAATCACGTACCTGTACATGTTTTTTTAAGGCAAGCCATGGGGTCGCGAGCGCGCCGGTGCGTTCGCAACCCGGTCCGAAGCTCCGTGACCGCACCCGCGGGACCCGATCGCCGCCGGTGTCCCGCGATCGGTCACCGGAGCTGAAGAACGGGGAGAGGTGAGTGTAAACACACCTTCCCCTTTCGTCATTGTGGCAGTGTCAGCGATCGTCTGTTCCCTGATATAGGGAAAGACGATCGCTGACGTCACACGTCCAGCCACGGCCCCCTACAGTTAGAAACACATATGAGGTCACACTTAACCCCTACAGTGCCCTCTAATGGTTAACTCCATAACTGCAATTGTCATTTTTATAGCACTTTTTGCCGTGAAAATGACAATGGTTCCAAAAATGTGTCAAAATTGTCTGATGCGTCTGCCATAATGCCGCAGTCAGGGGGAAAAAAATGCTGATCGCCACTATTAGTAGGAAAAAAAAAAATATTAATAAAAATGCCATAAAACTATTCTCCATTTTGTAAATGCTATAAATATTGCGCAAAACAATCGAAAAACGCTTATTGTGATTTTTTTTAACCAAAAATAGGTAGAAGAATACGTATCGGCCTAAACTGAGGAAAAAAATTGTTTTTTTTATATATTTTTTGGGGGTATTTATTATAGCAAAAAGTAAAAAAAATTGATTTTTTTTCAAAATTGGCACTCTGTTTTTGTTTATAGCGCAAAAAAAAAAAACTCAGAGGTGATCAAATACCGCCAAAAGAAAGCTCTATTTGTGGGGGGAAAAGGACAGCAATTTTTTTTGGGAGCCACGTCACACGTCCACGCAATTGTCCGTTAAAGCGATGCAGTGCCGAATCGCAAAAAGGGGCAAGGTCCTTAACCTGCATAATGGTTCGGGTTTTAAGTGGTTAAGGAGTCTTGCTAATATGCAAAGACAACGGTGATATTGCAGTTGTTTACATTCAACTGTTTCCAGCAGAGCCAGATTGGCAGTGAAAGGGTTATCTGCCTCCCCCATGAGTGTGTAGGGTAAGAAGAGGACAGGCGTGGAATTGTTTATGTGGCACATATTGTTTGTACCACAAACATGTCTGATGGGCCTTTGAAAATGCTAAAAACGCAGAACTTTCATCTCGCCCTGTCATGATGAGCATTGGAAACAGATACCATGTGTGCTGCGAGTCTCGCAGAGACCAGACTGGGCCTGCGCGCGGCTTCTCATTCCTTCAAACGTGGCAGATGTCTCAGACTGAGCGGCCATGCTGAGCTCTGTCTGCTGAGAATTACCCAGCTTCATCAGTCTGGTGTCTGAGAGCCAGTTTGGCTTTTCACAGGCTCTAGTACTTTGGTGTCTGGGGCTTTCCATATCGCCAAGGATATCTCTACAAAGAATGTCTACTCCAAATGCTGCCAGGCACAAAATGGATATAAAGGACGATGGCTTATCAAGTCATTTATCAGATTTTACTGTAGCAAGATCCCAGGCCTCCTTCAGTCTAATGAGAACCTCCAGAGCCAAGAGCTGCTGCCATCCTTCTGTATAGAGTGGGTTGTAAGGCATAGTGGGTGTAATGCAATAGAGATTTATGGGCGCCAGACACTTCTTAACCACTTCAATACTGGGCCATTGTCATATGACGTCCACAAAGGGGATCTCCCATCCCAGGTGGACGTCATATGACGTCCTGGACTTTGAGGGGGGGGTATCGGAATGATGCCTGCAGCGAGAGGCATCATCCAGATATCCATCTCTTCTGCCGGCGATTCTGCACAACATAAGAATGATCATAGCGGCGGTTCCGCCGCTTGATTGTTCTTATAGGCGGCGGGAGGGGACATCCCCCCCCTCCCGCCGCCATCCGGTGCTTCTCCGGGCTCTCCCGTGCCATCGGGGGCCCGGAGAATGAATCGTCCGGCGCTAGCTGGAACCATAGTGATGACTGGTGACCAGATGGTCACCAGTCATCTCTATGACCGTCGGAGGACCCGGGCGCGATGTGATGACGTCACGCCTGGGTCCTGTAAGTAAACAAAGCCGTGATTGCGGCTACTAAGCAACAGTATTCTCATGTTTTCCAGCCTGGAGGAGAGATGTGGGGTCTTATTGACCCTGCATCTCTCCATAAAGAGGACCTGTCACACACATTCCTATTACAAGGGATGTTTACATTCCTTGTAATAGGAATAAAAGTGATAAAAAATAAATAATAATAATAAAAAAATAATTAAAACACCTCTGTCCCCGGTAGCTCGTGCGCAGAAGCGAACGCACACACAAGTCCCGCCGACATATGTAAACGAGACTGGCTTTGTAAACGCCGTTTAAACCACATATGTGAGGTATCGCCGCGTGCGTTAGAGTGCCAGCAACAATTCTAGCACCAGACCTCCTTTGTAAATCTAAACTGGTAACCTGTAATAAATTTCAAAGCGTTGCCTATGGAGATTTTTAAGTACTGAAGTTTAGCACCATTCCATGAGTGTGCGCAATTTTAAAGCGTGACATGTTAGGTATCTATTTACTCGGTGTAACATAACCTTTTTATATTTTACAAAAAAATTGGGCTAACTTTACTGTTTTGTTATTTTTTTTTTAATTCATGAAACAATTTTTTTCCCCAAAAAAGGTGTTTGAAAAATTATTGCGCAAATACCGTGCAAGAAAAAACGTTGCAATGACCGTCGTTTTATTCCCTAGGGTGTCTGCTTAAAAAACCTATATAATGTTTGGGGGTTCTGCTTAATTTTCTACAAAAAAAATGATGATTCGGACATGTACTGTAGGAGAGAAGTGCCAGAATAGGCCCGGTATGGAGGCGTGTATAAAAGCCTTGTATTGAAGGGGTTAAATGCAAAGAGATTTTATTTCTCTTGAACAGAACTTTGGGAGAGAGGGTTAGGGCCAGGACACCCTTAGGTAGTTGCAATGTTAATTAGACTCTGATGCCGCGTACACACGACCGTTTTTAATGTCATGTTTTTCTCTACGTGATTCCTCTCAAGCCTGCCTTGCATACACACGATCGTGAAAAAAAAATGCTCGAGCAAAGCGCGGTGACGTACAACACGTATGACTGCACAATAATGGGGAAGGTCCATTCGAATGGCGCCACCCTTTGGCCCAATTATGCAAATTTTCCTTCTCATAACTTGCTTCTGAGCCTGCGCGTTTTTCCCCCCGTCATTAAAGCCTACACATGACCGTTTTTCACGACGAGAAGACTCTGAAGCCCTCACACGATTGTTTTTAATGACCAGTTAAAAAAAATGGCATTTATCTCGTCATGAAAAACGGTCGTGTGTACGCGGCATGAGACTTCTACAGGTAGACAGCCATGCAGGGAAAGGCATCCCAAAAGACACCCTGGGCCAGATTCAGGTAGAGTTAGGCTGGAGTATCTGTGATACTCCAGCCTAACTGTCGCTTTAAGCCAGCGTTTTTGTTTTCTGTAACCAGAAAACAAGAAACGCCGGGTTGGAGTTCCGATGCGAGCAGCGTAAATGAATTTCGCCATCGCATCGTTACTTCAACTTAAAAATGGCGCCGGGGGCGTTCCCGCCGATTTACGCTCAAAAAATATGTTAATGAGCGGGAATCGGCAATTCACGAGCGAATTCGGGTGCGACGCAGTGACTTTACGACGTTTCCGGAAGTGATACGCGGCGTATAGATAAAGCAGCCCCCTAGTGGAGTATCCTATGTTAGGTATAGCCGTCGTCATCGCGTCGAAAATAAATAAATCGCGTCGCTTGCGTAAAAAGTTCATGAATGGGGATGTGACGTCATTGACGTTCACTGACAGAATTTGGAGCATGCGCACTGGGATGCATTGACACTCGACGCATGCGCAGTACGTTCGCCGCGGGATCGCGCTTAGTTTAAATAATACACGCCCCGTACCCGCCCAATTTGAATTCCGCCGGCTCATTTTCGATACGCTGCCGCAAATTTAGGAGCAAGTGCTTCTTGAATAACAGCACTTGCTCCTAAAATTTCGGCAGAGTAACGTAAATGAGATGCATTACTCTGGAGTAAAGAAACTCCCATCTACCTGAATCTGGCCCCCTAATTGCATGTGTAGGAATGCTGTCTCCTATGGTAAGTCTTAAAACAGTTCCCAACACAAGTTGTAACAAACTCCTTTACTTTCTCTACAGTCACTTCTTGTAGGTTCCAAGTCTCTCTCATTAGACTTGCTGATTTACTGCCACTAAATCCCTGAAGCTCCTCCATCCTTTACTGTAGTATCTTCCTCAACCGTCACCCCCGTTAGCGCCCAGAGGCGATTCAGTTATATAAGTTTTTCATTCATTCATTCATTCTCTGCTGGCTCTCTGGCTTGGCACTCCCGATACTTCTCAAGCTTTCCCTCACTGACCTGCTCGGTCCCTGGCTTGACTCACGAGGCTGCTCGGGAAGCGTCACCTCCGCTGGCTGGGTCCCTGGGTTGATACCCACTGAAGTTTCCCGATTCTTCACTGTCCCCGGATGGTGAGAATACTGCTCCGGTATTTGCTTCAGCTACTCTCTGTGGTCCCTGGTAATAAGGTGGTTGGTTCCTTAGTGGTGACAGCTTCCCCTCTACCTCTGACCACGACACGTTCTCTGGCCTGGAAGAACCGTCACGTCTGATTGGACTGCAAGCCGCAATCCCAACCATACTCTGCTCTCCTGCTTCTAGATAGGCCCCATCTCCGGCCTAGCAGCCCAGGCAGTACAACACACGCCCACCCAGACAGCCGTCCCAGTGGCACAGAACAGCGATCACCTGACTCTACCCAAACATATAGGTTCTCCCAGCAGGCCAAGGGAATAGGGGTTGTAAAGGTTCATCTTTCATTTTCTAAATAGGTTCCTTTAAGCTAGTGCATTGTTGGTTCACTTACTTTTTCCTTCGATTTCCCTTCTAAACCTTTGTTTGAACTTCTCACTTCCTGTTTCTTCTCAGTAAGCTTTCCACCATCATCCGAGCGGTGTAAAGTCATTTAGAACAGCTTACTAAACACCTTACTGAGGAGGAACAGGAAGTGAGAAATTCAGACAAAGTAAAAAAACATTTAGAAGGGACATTGAAGGAAAAGCTAAGTGAACCAACAATGAACTAGCTTAAAGTAACCTAAAATAAAAAACAAACCTTTATAACCAAAACCCCTGCCCATTGGCTGAGGTACCCCATATACTCCTAATTAGGGATGAGCCGAACACCCCCGCGTTCGGTTCGCACCAGAAGCGTCGAACAGACCGACCGTTC
Organism: Rana kukunoris; assembly: GCA_029574335.1. Classification (NCBI taxonomy): domain Eukaryota; kingdom Metazoa; phylum Chordata; class Amphibia; order Anura; family Ranidae; genus Rana; species Rana kukunoris. The sequence goes on from CM056060.1 coordinate 123,943,740, forward strand.
GCACGAACATTTAGAACCCCATTAAAGTCTATGGCACTCGAACGTTCGAATTCAAAAACGATCATTTTAACCACTTCCTTACTGGGCACATACACCCCCCTCCTGCCCAGGTGAAATTTCAGCTTCCGGCACTGCGTCGCTTTAACTGACAATTGCGCGGTCGTGCGACGTGGCTTCCAAACAAAATTTACGTCCTTTTTTCCCCACAAGTAGAGCTTTCTTTTGGGGGTATTTGATCGCCTGTGCGGTTTTTATTTTTTGCGCTATAAACAAAAAAGAGCAACAATTTTGAAGAAAAATACAATATTTTTTACTTGTTGCTATAATAAATATCCCAATTAATAAAAAAAAAACACATTTTAGGGTTAGGGCGATACGTATTCTACATATTTTGTAGAATACGTATCGCCTATCGCCGTATCACATATTCTACATAAAAAAAAAAAAAAATCGCAACAAGCGACTGGTTTGCGCAAAAGTTATAGCGCTTACAAAATAGAAGAGAGAATTATTATTATTTTTTTTTTTACTAGAAATGGCGGCGATCTGCGATTTTTATTGGTACTGCGATGTTATGGCGGACACATCGGACACTTTTGACACATAAATATGCACTAATTACAGTATAAATGTGACTGGCATTGAAGGGGTTAACACTAGGGGGTGAGGAAGGGGTTAAATGTGTATCCTAGGTGTGTTCTAACTGTGGGGGGAGGGGGGGTGACTGGGGGGGTGACCGATCTGTGTCCCTATGTAGGAAGGAACACATATCGGGCTCCTCCTCTCCAGAGACAGGATGCTGTCTCTGTGTAAAACGACAATGAGAGATAATCTATGAGATCATCTCTCATTCGCCCACAGATCGCATCTTAAGCGGCCACTCTGATTGGCCGTTCGCCGCGATCTGTGATTGGCCGTGTCCAAGGGACACGGACAACACAGGGCTTCCCCGCAGCGCGCTCTACAGCGCGCGCTGGGAATGCCCGAAGGAGATGCCGTCAAATGACGGCATGTTGGATATTCAGGCCCGCACTGTTGCCGTCATTCGACGGTAGCGTGGGCCTGAAGTGGTTAAAGCCCAATATTCAAGTTATTGTTGGAAAAACGTCTTTGAGAACCTGGGTCTTGCCCGAGGGAACATGTATCGATGGAAAAAATTTTAAAAAACGGTTGTTTTTTCAGGAGCAGGACTCCTGAAAAAATTACCGTTTTTTAAAACTTTTTTTTCCATTGATACATGTTCCCTCGGGCAAGACCCAGGTTCTCAAAGACGTTTTCACAGGCAAACTATAGAAACCCAGCAGGTACAATATTTAAAGTATTTTTTTTATTTTTTATTATTTAAGCATCATTAAAATCACTGCTCCAGGAGCAGTGATTTTATTGATGCTTAAATAAAAAATAAATAAAAATTCCTTTAAATATTGTACCTGCTGGGTGTCTATACCTGTGATAACGTCTTTAAATAGCATAATCACCTGCCTGCCAGTAAATTAGGAATAACTGATCTAGCTAAGCTATACAGTGTATAAATATATGTACAACTCCTAGGGATGTATATATATCCTCTACACACTGTAAATTAAGCTAAACTGACTATATAAAAAAGACAATCTCTATGTCTCTCTAACTGCTCGCAACACACTACACGAGGCCGCCCAGCAGGCGGCCTTATATAGTGTGGGGCGTGTGCTAAAGGCCTGAGCCATAATTGGTCAAAGCCACCCTGGCTTTGGCCAATTATGGCTCTCCGTTTTTTGCGCGCTGTGATTGGCCAAGCATGCAGGGTCATAGTGCATGTTTGGCCAATCATCAGCGCGCAATGCCGCAGTGAATTATGGGCCGTTGCGCGTCACTCGAATTTGGCGCGAACGACCAGTTTTGTTTCAAATCGAAAAAGTCGAACGTATGAACAGACAATGTTCGAGTCGAACATACATTCGTATCGAACGCGGGGCTCATCCCTACTCCTAATCTGTCCATGCTTTGCCCTTGTCTTATCTCATGTCACCAGGTACCCAACCACCTAGTGACAGAAGAGAGAAGTACAGCAATTCCAGACTTGGGGTGAACTCCATTGATCCCCAACAATGAGCCAAGGTAACTACACCTGGCAGGTAAATTTAGGAGAAATTTAGATAACAAAAAACGACACTCCTGCGTATGAGTGGATTACCAGATAGTCTGAATATTGTGATGAATGAATGAATGAATGAAAACTTGTATAGCGCGGCACATGCGAACTGAATCGCCTCTGGGCGCTTGTTGTTCCTGTCTCCTTTGATATCAAAAGAGAAAAGTCTTGACCTTTTTCCTAAATGCTAGGTGGTTCTCCTCCAACCGAATGCTGGTTGGTAAAGCGTTCCATAGTCTGGGACCTTGGATCGCGAATCTTCTTTCTCCTTTGGACTTGAAGTTGGCTTTCGGAACCTGGAGCAGGTTCCGATTCGTGGATCGCAAAACGCGATTGGGATTATGCGCTTTTATTATTTCGCATAAATAAAGGGGGGCATTCCCATGGACACATCTATGCGTAAGACAGAGAGCTTTAAAAGCAATTCTGTCTTTGACTGGCAGCCAATGAAGGGCTCTCAGTGATGGTGAGATGGATTCCCAGGGTTTTTTCCCAGTCACAAGTCTGGCGGCCGTATTCTGAACGACTTGCAGACGAGCGATTTGGTACTTGGGGAGGCCGAGGTAAAGGGCATTTGCATAATCCAGCCTGGAGTTTACAATTGCTCCCACCACGACCGCTAAATCATCTTTAGGGATGAACGAAGTGAGTCTGCGTAGTAGGCGCAGTAGATGGTGAGATCCGCTGACTACTGACCCTATTTGTGCGTCCATTGATGGTGCTTATCACTGGCTTTGCTGCCCTCGAGGATAGGGGTATCCTAACAATAAAAGAGAAAAAGAAAGAAAGGGCGCACCAGCCTAGTGCATTATCCTTTAAACAGATTTTATTTAAAAAATATATAAAATTAAACTGCTCACAAAAGTAGGCGGTCTGTGGGCGGTCAAAGGACCAATGGTGTCAAGGCAGCTTTTGGCAAAATCCATACCATCACCCTCCTGTGTGCGGCACCATTGGTCCAAGCTCCTCTGAGAGGTTCCCATTTTCTTGATTAGTGGTGCATATGTGTGTATATACATGGACAGCTGAGGGAGGCAACACTGCTGGGCTCTGAGGAAGAAGTTTGTCCTTCGAAATGCGTCAGCCGGTAGTAGTCCTCATCATTCTCTCTGTGACCATCTGGAGTGTAATTGGTTCTGACTCATTGCTGCTACTTGTGGAAACTATTTACATTGTGAGATATTCACATTTTCACTTTTGTGAGTAGTTTCATTTTATCTTCTTTTAAATAAAATTAAATCAGTTTAAAAGGATAATGCACTAAGCTGGTGCGTCCCTTTCTTTTTTTATTTTTATTTAGGAGCAACCCTGCCTGAACATCAGGGTGCAACATTACCAATAAAGCAGTAGGTTTAGAATGGCAGAAAGATAAAGCTTTGATTTTTGTTCAGGACACAAAAAGTAAAGCTGATTACTGAGATTTTTAAGTGGTAATATTCTTCTTTTACACCTTAATGCATTCTATGCAGACCCCCCACCCCCTTTTTTTCTTACCAGAGCCCGATCTGATCCAGTGATGTGCACAAGAGCAGCGTCTCCCACCACTTCTTCCTCATTAGGCAAATTGATAGCAGCAGCCATTAGCTACCACTGCTGTCAACCAAATAATGTGACACAGGAGTGGGGAAGGGGGCAGGGCCGAGTCCTGCTGTCTGTGTCAAAGTGGCTTTCCGCGGGGGCACTCGCTGAAGAGCGCCAGCAGGGGGACCACAGCAGAAGAGGATCAGGGCTACTCTGAGCAAAAGTTTGTGTGCTCCATCGGACAATTGTTGACAGAATTTCCAACAACAAATGTTGGATGGTCATGCTCTCAAATTGTCCGACAACAAATGTATCCTGTCAGATTATCCGATCGTGTGTACACAAGTCCGGACTAAAATCCAAAGTACAAACATGCATGCTCAGAACCAATGCTAACCATAAGACAACATGAGCAGACATTGCCCAAAGGGTGGCGCTAAAGAGCAGAAAAAAACACTTTGTTTCGTGAATGTTGGCTGAAAAAGTTCTGCCATCTGTATGCAGAACAAGTTCACGGACAACGCCCCTCGGACAAAAATCCACAAATTTGTCTGATGGAAATCCGATCGTGTGTACGAGGCTTTAGATGTAATATATTGTTTACTTCTCCCTATCTTCAACTCAGGGCCGTTTGAAGAAATTTGGGGGCCCCAAGCAAAAAAAAAGTGGCTTTTCGATTTGAGAAGGGGGGGGGGGGGGTCTGGTTGGCAGCTTACCTCTATCCTCCGCCTCACACGCACACGCCGGCATATGTTGGTGTCCGCACAGGGGCTGAAAGGAAGTGAACACTCAGTGTGTGCACTTCCTGTCAGTCCGGCCGGGAACAGGAACCTGAATCTCCTGTACCGCGCAGTTTTGGTACACGGCCGACCGGACTGCAGGAGGACTGCAAGGGCCCTCCCTGCTGGGGCTCCTGTCCAGCTCGGCAATTGCTTGGTTTGCCTGTCGGGTTCCGACGGGCCTGCTTCAACTCTTGCAGTGGTGTATTTAAATCTGACACTACATCTAATGCTCCCCTCCACCCAGACTGACAATTCTGCTGTCCAAAGGTGCCCCTGTGCTCATTAATCCAGAGTGGGGGCACTTTCTAATACAGGAGGTGTGGCACTGGCCAGATCACCGGGTGAAAACAGGGGGGAGAAGCCTAAAAAAAGAAAACTAAGGCAGTCACCACGTTTAATGATTGGTAAGTTGCAATATATTACATGTTTGTTTTTGTGTTTTAATACCGCTTTAAAAATTAACCTTACTCCCCTTTTCTTCTTTAAATATAATAATTGTTTCTTCCTCGCTCCTGTAACACAATAGTGATTTTTTTTTTTTTTAGCATATGCCAACAGCTGGAACTTCTGCATTTCCCTTTAAGTAAGCTTGTTGTCAATGCTCTAAATATGCTGTACAGTTATCACGGAACTATAAGCCAAAGTAAAGCCGAACTTCCTTACTTGGAGTTGATAACAGTTTCTCCTTGGTGCACACAGTAGTAGTCTGTCTCCATCCTCACCATCTTCCGTTTTCTTATTTAGGGAAGTAGCACTGATTCTAACCAACTTCCTCTTTATGGTCTGAACCATGGTGACATGGTGACAGGACTTGAGGTTTAGGAGAATGAATCTCCCTGACACTTCTCACACTTTTTTCTATAATCAGACTGCTGTACTGATATTATACTTGACGTGATTGTAGCCATATTAGTGCAATTGTGACAGAGAAAATTGAGTACTGTCCGTTATATCCCGAAAGTTTGTCCTGAAAAATTGTATGATAGTGCAAATAAAAAAAGTATAAAAAAAAAAGTATAAAAGTATAAAAAAAAGTATTAAAAAAAAAAGTATAAAAGTATAAAAAAATGTATCACGGACAAAACTCAATTTTCTCTGTACCGATATTACAAACACAGATGTAATTGACGTCTCTTTTGGTCTACTTGACTAGTGGTGAGAATGTAAGTACAGACCTCTCAGTACCCTAAAGGACTGTAATTGTCCGAAATCAGACGCTACAGTAGAAACCGGGAAAATCTCACTCGTGCTGCCCATCCAACAGAAGCTGATCTCAAGATCGGCTTCTGCTGAACAAACGTGTTTGAAAACCAGCAGCCGATCGGCACTGGATCAGTGCTGGCAGCCAATGGCTTTGAGTGCTGAGCCGTATGTTCTGGTGGAGAGCTGAGAATGAAGTGCGTTGAATGCACTGTACACACGATCGGATATTCCGACAAGAAAACAGTGGATTTTTTTCCGACGGAATTTTGGCTCAAACTTGTCCTGCATACACACGGTCACACCAAATACCGACCGTCAAGGACACGGTGATGTACAACACAAAGACGAGCCAAGAAAAATGAAGTTCAATGCTTCCGAGCATGCGTCGACTTGATTCCGAGCATGTGTAGGATTTTTCTCCGTCGGAAATTCCAAACAGACGATAGGAATTTTCCGACAAAAACTTTTCCCGTTGGAAAATTTGAGAACCTGCTCTCAAATTTTTCTTGGCAGAAATTCCGACAGAAAAACTTTGTTGGAGCCTACACACGGTCGGAATTTCTGACCAAAAGCTCACATCAGACTGTTCTTGTTGAAATTTCCGATTGTGTGTACGCGGCATAAGGCTCATGCACACTGGACGTTTTTGTTTTTTTGTCCATGCACACATATAGGCTGTTATCAACAGTTTTTGGCTGGGGCGTTATTTGATTGTAAAAAATCCCCAAAACTAGTGGGTTCTGAGAGGAGTTTTTCAGCTGTAAAGTCAAAAGGCTTACCTGTAGGTAGAATGAATATCTCCTAAACCTGCATGGTTTATAAGATATTCACTTTGCATGCCGTCGCTGATGCTGCCCGACCTTGCCAGAAAGAATACTTTTGCGCATGCGTGACGTCCTCGCGGCTTCGGCCACTCACAATGTCAGAGCCCGACCCCGGAAGAAACGCCAAGGGCAAAATGTCAGCTCCCTTGGTGTGGACCAGGATGCGATATGGGGCAAGATAAGGCAAGTATTTCATAATGAGCTAGTGCAGTGCATAAGTAGCTCATTATGCCTTTGCCTTACAGGTTTTTTTTTGTGTTTTTTTTTTTTTTTGCATGTGCGGGTATACAACAGCTTTAAAGCGGATCTCCACCCTAAAGTGGAGTCGCGCTGATCGGAACCCTCCCCCCCTCCGGTGTCACATTTCACACCTTTCAGGGGGGAGGGGGGTGCAGATATCTGTCTAAAGACAGGTATTTGCACCCACTTCCAGCCACAACAGAGTCGGGCAAAAGACAGGTTTTCCTAGCTTCCCGTCGCCCCCCCCCCCCGTTGTGTGCTGGGAACTCTTGGCTCCCAGCACACAGCGGGAGCCAATCGGAGGGCACAGCGCGACTCGTGCATGCGCCGTAGGGAACCGGGCAGTGAAGCCGGAGCGCTTCACTGCCCGGTTCACTCACCGTGGATGGAGGGGGGAGCAGCAGAGAGACGAGCGATCGCTCGTCCTCTGCTGCAGACGCCGCTGGACTCCAGGACAGGTAAGTGTCCTAATATTAAAAGTCAGCAACTGCAGTATCTATAGCTGCTGGCTTTTAATATTGTTTTTTAATGGGCCATCTGCTTTAATAAGTCTGGGGGCACCCAGAAAAAGAACATGTGCCCCTTGTGCCATGTCTAGTGACCAGTGGAGGCTGGTGCTCAATTTTTTTGGGAGGGGGGAGGCAAACAAATCTGGTCCCCTCACTCCCCCCCAGTCAATCGATCACCGCTTCGCTCGCCCACTCTCTCATCACTGCCAGCCCCGCACTTACCCCATCCAGGTCGCTGCTTTGACGGCTTTTCCCCTGCATCTCCCCTTCCGAGTCTCAGAGGTTGCTTTTCCTCCTGGCCAATCGGGTTCTAGGACAGCCAGCCAATTTGGTCTTAAAACTCCTGGCTAATCAGGTCCCAAGACACGCTTACTGATTGGCTGGGAGAAGAAGCAGGAAGAGAGAGTGAGTGAAAAACGTATATATGCGAACTGAATTGCCTCTGGGCACTCGTTTGACCATTTCTCCTTTGAACTCAAAAGAGATGGGTTTTGATCTTTCTCCTAAAGGCCAAGTGGTTCTCCTCCAACCGAATGCTGGTTGGTAGAGCGTTCCATAGTCTGGGGCCTTGAACCGCAAATCTTCGCTCTCCTTTGTACTTGTATCTGGCTTTGGGTATTTGGAGTAGATTTTGGTTTGTGGATCGCAGAACACGATTGGGGTTGTGAGCTTTTAGTTTTTCACAGATATCGGGGGGCATTTACCAGAATACACTTATGTGTCAGACAGAGTGCTTTGAAAGTTATTCTGTCTTTTACTGGCAACAAATGAAGGGATCTCAGCGAAGGAAGACATTAGGGAATATTAATTTGCTAATGTCACACAAGTGGGTGGGCTTGGGGAGCAGTCCTCTGCACCCTGAGCCCACCCCTTTTAAAGCCAATTAGAGCCTCAATCATGTTCTTCAGGAAAAAACAAAACAAAAAAACATTGAAGTCCATGTATCTGGCGCCCTGCATTGAGATTAGGGGCCGGGCGCATTGCTTAGGGGGGTGACACCCCTTACGAATGGCCATCACTGCTAGTGACATCTCTGTCAACTTGATGCCCTGTCACCAACACATTTACAGCAAATATCACTATATATATATTACTGTTTTCTTACTGGGCTTAGGGTATGTCGAAAAAGAGAAGACTTGATTATAATGCAAGCCAAAAAAAAGTCAAAGTATCTATTAGAGTCATAAATCTTTGTTAAGCTGACAAATAATCAGTACTGTGAATTTGATCAAAGATTGTCTTGTCAGGCATGTATGATCTTGGCCATGCACTAAAAATCTGATTACACAATTTGCTGTAACTCTTGTGAAAATACAGTATGGAATGCTGCAGATCTTCGTCAGAGTTTACCTGTGTTTTATGAAGTCTAAGGAAATGATAGGTTTGGTCATTCTGTATAGTTGCAGTAAAAAGCTGGGCATACCCTAGGAGCCCTACTGTCATGGCATTTGCACAATGCAGTTTCTTATCCTCATTTTTAAACACTTGCTTACTGGGCACATATACCCCCTTCCTGCCCAGGCGAAATTTCAGCTTTCGGCACTATCACGATTTGAATAGAAAATGCGCGGTTGTGTGACGTGGCTCTCAAACAAAATTGGCATCCTTTTTTTTCCCACAAATAGAGCTTTCTTTTGGTGGTATTTGATCACCTCTGCGGTTTTTATTTTTTGCGCTATAAACAAAAAAAAGAGCGACAATTTTGAAACAAAACACAAGACTTTTTACTTTTTGCTAAAATAAATATTCCAAAAAAATAAATACAGTTTCTCAGTTTAGGCCGATACGTTTTCTTCTACATATTTTTGGTAAAAAAAAAAAATCGCAATAAGCGTATAGTGTTTGGTTTGCGCAAAAGTTATAGCGGCTACAAAATAGGGGACAGAATGATGAATTTTTTTTTTTATTATATTTTTTTTTTTACTAGTAATGGCGGTTATCTCCAATTTTTGTCAGGACGGCGGACAGATCGGACACTTTTGACACATTTTTGGGACCATTCACATATATACATTGAACAGTGCTATAAATATGCACTGATTACTGTATAAATGTGACTGGCAGGGAAGGGGTTAACACTAGGGGGCGAGGAAAGGGGTTAAATGTGTTCCCTGGGAGTGATTGTTACTGTGGGGGGAGGTAACCGATCTGTGTCCCTATGTACAAGGGGACACAGCATCGGTCTCCTCTCCCTGACAGGACGTGGATCTCTGTGTTTACATGGCCGATTGTGGGTACCTGGTGGACATTGCGGCCGCCAGGCCCCCCGCATTGGCATCTCAGTGACAAGCTGGATGCTCGCGCACCCCCCCAGTAGCCGAGGCCGTAAAAATACGGCCTGCCAGACCTGTAGAGCCACCTTGTGGCCGTCATTTGACAATGGTCCGGGCTCCAAGAAGTTGATTACTTATTTAAAAAGTGGAATCATTCCTTACCATTTTTTAACTGGTTGTGGACACTGGACAATGCTACACATGCCAAAATAACCCTGTCCTGCTGCCACAACTACCCCCCCCCCCCCCCCCCCCACACACACACACACACTTTCCATATACAGCAGCCGTCGTGGCTGTCAAAAAAAAGACGGCCTAACAAAGTGTTTATAAACATTGTTGAGATGAGAGATGCAAAGTAAACTTTTGTGAACTTTGTAAACTTTTTTTCTATTCTTATTCGTTTTGCTTTTTTTGGGGTTACATTTAAATAATATTGCCAAGTTGAAAAAAAATCCTTTCTATTAATTTGTAAATCGCTTTGCAAGGAGTCATCATTTTACTGTAATTTTAAACAGGATGAATTATAGAATCTAAAATATAATTGTTATCTACAGTAACAATTTATTTAATTCAATCATTTTTTTTTTTTCTGAAATGTTCAAAATTAAGTTTGACAAGCATAACACTACAGGAATAAAAAGAAGGAACACACTCACCTGAGCAATTTTGTCAATAAAAAGTGGTATAACAGGACATAATGCAAAGCAGATTTCTAAAATGAAACATAGTATATAGCAAGAATGATACTTGGGTAAGAGGTGTGCCCCGAGTTTCAGGTGGTAAGAGGAGAAACCTATCGAAAGTCTGGAAAAAAAAGGGGGGGGAATATAAAGAAATAGCTTGAACTACAGCACCTACAGCCCCTCACACACCAACACAAACAAAAACAAAAAAACGGGAATGGAAAGACTGAGGGCAAGTAGGATAAGAAAAAAGAAGAAGGAATAGACGGGAGAGAGGGGAACAAAAAAAAGGGGGGGTAGAAAGAAATAGCTTGAACTACAGCACCTACAGCCCCTCACACACCACCAAAAACAAAAAAAAACTATAAGAGGGAAGGGGAAGGGAAAGACGGAGGGCAAGTAGGATAAGAAAAAGGAAGAAGGAATAAATGGGACAGAGGGGAACAAAAAAAAAGGGGGGGGGGTAGAAAGAAATAGCTTGAACTACAGCACCTACAGCCCCTCACACACCACCAAAAACAAAAACACTATCAGAGGTAAGGGAAAGACGGTGGGCATATAGAATAAGAACAAAGAAGAAGGAATAGACGAGAGAGAGAGAGGAACAAAAAAAAAGGGGGGGGGGGTAGAAAGAAATTGCTTGAACTACAGCACCTACAGCCTCTCACACACCACCAAAAACAAAAAAACTATAAGAGGGAAGGGGACGGGAAAGACGGAGGGCAAGTAGGATAAGAAAAAGGAAGAAGAAATAAATGGAAGAGAGGGGAACAAAAAAAAGGGGGGGGGTAGAAAGAAATAGCTTGAACTACAGCACCTACAGCCCCTCACACACCACCAAAAACAAAAACACTATCAGAGGTAAGGGTAAGGGAAAGATGGTGGGCAAGTAGGATAAGAACAAAGAAGAAGGAATAGACGAGAGAGAGAGAGGAACAAAAAAAGGGGGGGGGGGTAGAAAGAAATAGCTTGAACTACAGCACCTACAGCCCCTCACACACCACCAAAAACAAAAAAACTATAAGAGGGAAGGGGACGGGAAAGATGGAGGGCAAGTAGGATAAGAAAAAGGAAGAAGGAATAAATGGGACAAAGGGGAACAAAAAAAAGGGGGGGGGGTAGAAAGAAATAGCTTGAACTACAGCACCTACAGCCCCTCACACACCACCAAAAACAAAAAAACTATCAGAGGTAAGGGTAAGGGAAAGACGGTGGGCAAGTAGGATAAGAAAAAAGAAGGAATAGACGAGAGAGAGAGAGGAACAAAAAAAGGGGGGGGGGGGCAACAGTTCTCAGCACCCATACGCAGCACACTTCCACCTACTACAGGAGCAAAGAGTCAGGATCAGAGGATGGCCTGTGAAATGTATTCCATGGTTCCTATATTTTACCAAATATAGTCTTCTTGTCATTTTCTCTGACTGTCAAATTTTTTTGTTTAAACCAAAGCCTTGTTTGTCCTAAGTGCTGGTTCACACAGGGGTGACTCGTCAGGCGACTTAGCTGCCTGACAAGTCACGCTTTGTTCTGTACAACGGAACCGTTCTAATAGGAGCGACTTAGAAAAAGGCTCCTGTATGACTTTGGGACGACTTCCATTGACTTCAATACAGAAGTCATTTTGCAAGTTGCCTCTGAAGTCGTGTGCAGATCGCCTTGCCGTGTCGCACGGCAAGTCATGCTGCCCCAGTGTGAACTGACACCTAACAATATGTATTACTTTGTTTTTGTAAATATTGACAAAGTTATTGCCAAATAAACCAGCCCATAGAAGAAATGTAAACATTATTCTGGTCCCAAAAATGTGTGCAGGCGTAAGAGCTGAGACCAGATCAAGACCCAAAGCAAATAAAGTGCTTATAAAAAGAAAGAAAAGGAGATCATGTTTCCTTATAGCAGAATAAACAACACAGTGCTTGTGCGGTCTAATCTTCCCCTCTTTAAACCTGGTTGATCCTGCCAGTTCATGTGTCCCCCTCTGTGTGTTGACCATGATAATTATGGCTGCTGAGCCCTGATTACCGTGGTCAGTTTACGTGCCTCTATCATCCGCAGCTCTCCTCTCTCCCCCCTATCCCTGCCTGTCAGCCTCTGTGTCTGTGTCTCCACCCCCCCCTCCTGCTGCTATTACTAGTAAAGTTTTAAAACTGGCATTGCTAGCCCCTTGGTTTTATCCAGGCATACCACACTGTGTAAATGTTCTTAAAAACGAAGCCTCTAAATAAATTTTTCAGAGATCTTCAGACCGATCACGTGACTCCCGGCCGCTGTGCTACTCCGATTCAGGGCTACAGCAGGAGGGACTGAGCGGCCAGCAAGGTGGTCACGTGACCTCCTGGCTAACGTCAGAGGGAGATCTTGGTCTCTTCGATTGTAGCCCTGGATCGGAGTAGCAGAGCGGCTGGGGACAGCAGTATGTCTTGCAACAACAAAACATCTTTCAAATAAAGGCCTTGGCATTTGGTTTGAATTGCAGGCTTCAGTTTGTCGCTCAACCATCCCACTGTATAACATGCACTGGTTGCTGTTGAGCCCTTCTCCAATTACTGTTCCAACACTGGCCCTTATGAGTACCAAAATATTGTGAGCATCACTTTTCCTGCAAAAGAATTTCTTCTTGACTGGCAATTTCCAAGCATTTCCAGTTCAAAGTGATGGCCCCATGTTTCATCTCCTGTGATTATTTGTGCTGGAGGCTGCAACTGCTTGACTACCAGATCAGGGTGCTAGTTCCAGGGCAGGCATCACCCTTGTGCATGACGTTGTACACTGCCCTGCTCTGGAATCAGCCCTGCTTCAACAAGTCAGGTCAGGGCAGCCTCCAGAAGTGGACGGTGGTAGAGGCTGTGATTACTGTCCCTAACAGATTTTCACATTTAAAGGTGGTCATTTATCAATCAGTCTGATGCAGATACCAGTATGCATTTACAGGTCACAGTTGTGCTCTTGAGTGAGTTGTTTTGGGACCCATCTTGCACAAAAGCCAAGCTTGTCATGGATAATCTCATATGCAGAACTATTACAAATTTGCTTTTTCTTCACCACCTTATCGACAGTTGCTTGTTAGTTTGGTAATAATCATGCCACGGACTTGCTCATGTTGTTGTCAGTAGTGGATGTGCTTTCTGCTCCTTCTGCGTTGTTTACTCTTGTCTAACCATTTTTGAACTTCTCAATCCATTCGTATACACTTTGTTGTGGTAAAATATTGTCACTATACTGTTATGAATGAATGAATGAAAACTTATATAGCGCGGCACATGCGAACTAAATCGCCTCTGGGCGCTCGTTGTTCCTGTCTCCTTTGGTATCTAAAGAGATGAGTCTTGATCTTTCTCCTGAATGCTGAGTGGTTCTCCTCCAACCGAATGCTGGTTGGTAAAGCGTTCCATAGTCTGGGACCTTGGACCGCGAATCTTCTTTCTCCTTTGGACTTGTATCTGGCTTTCGGTATCTGAAACAGATTTTGGTTGGTGGATCGCAGAACGCAATTGGGATTGTGAGCTTTTATTTTTTCGCATAAATAATGGGGAGCATTCCCATGGATACATCTATGCGTTAGACAGAGTGCTTTAAAAGTGATTCTGTCTTTTACTGGTAACCAGTGAAGGGTTCTCAGTGAAGGTGAGATTGATTCCCAAGGTTTTTTCCCAGTCACAAGTCTAGCGGCCGTATTCTGAACGACTTGTAGACGAGCAATTTGGTACTTAGGGAGTCCGAGGTAAAGGGCATTTGCATAGTCCAATATTGAGTTTACAATTGCTCCCACCACGACCGCTATATCTTCTTGGATGGATTTCAACTTCTGACATACCTTCAGATCACAAAAAATGGATTGTTGTTCTTTGGAGCAAAGGGAGAGTGATGCAGACATGTTTATTGTGCAACAGCGGCAAAGGAAATTTAATGCTCAAGGTCAAAGATTTGATAAAGCGATGACAAAGCAATAGGTGAATGACTCTGTGTAACAGCTGTAAAAGAGACATTGTTACTTAGGTTCTAAATTTTCAGCCGGCTAGCATTGGGGCCCAGTTGTAGCATTGGTACATATGGGAACAGTCTGAGTCAAGCCTGCAAGCAGCAATAAGGGGTACTCGAGGTCTGTATAATCAGTTCCTAAAGGACTTAGTCTCTCTAGTGGCAGCTCACCAGTCTCACTGATATTGCAGCTCACTATCTGGTCACACAGTGATTAATCCACTCTCTTCTCTGCACCCAGGTCACTCCGGTTGATGACACACCTGAACTTAACACTCTGGATCCTGCTTAGACCGCCGATATGCAGCATTGGTGGTGCACACTGGACAGTGATGTGCACTCCTCGGGCTACCTCATGCCAAGAGGAGGTGGTGTCCTGTACAGCCTGTGAAAATACAGCGCTTTCCCTCCTCCTGGCACTCTTTCTTTGCAGTTCAAAAGCTCTTCTTTACAGTAGAGCCTGTCTTCTCTGGACTACAATTCCCACAGTGCAGTGCTGCCTGACTCAGTCTATTGAACTCATTCTGCTTAGCAGCTCCCTCCTCTTGCTGATGTAGCTGTGAACAAGTTCAGCACTGCAGGGCAACAGCTACAGAGAGCAGCTGTAGCCAGTGTGTCTCACTCTCCATTCCCAGCCAAGCAAGAAATGAATGCAAATTTAAAAAATAGCAAGTTGCATAATACAGTATTGTACATAAAAACTGATTTATTACATGTAGAAAAAGTAACGACACAGGTTTCTCACTGCTACTATGTTTAGGGGTATACAACGATACAGAGATTTGGGAATAGAAGAATGTTACGGTATATGTTTATTTCTAAAACTGAAGTGTATGGGGAAGTGAGTAAGGAAAGCAGTATAGTTAGCATGAGTGATTACCATAACATTTATAATGCCACATGCTGCATTTCCCATTTGTATAAACAAGATTTTCTCATATTTTCTTTATATACATACATGTAGATACAGTATGTTCTTGTTTTAGCTAGTGATAATTGGGAGATGAGATTTGTAATAATTTATTGTTTCAGAAAAAGGGATTGATATATACTGTATGGCAATTATAGATTTTTGGAATTAAAAATGCACATTTGCTCTTAAGGAGTAGAAATTTTAAAAAAAACTCTTAGTGAGAAAATATACATTGCAGTTACAGACTGTGCCAAGTTTATATGCATAGTCCAAAGTTTCATTGTTTTGTCTATGTTTTCAACACTGCTTAATATATCCACATTCATTTAATGGTAATAGTCATTGCCCATCTGTCCATTTAAAATTTGTGTTTTTTGCATTTATACTTTGCACAGGGGAAATGCCACATTGGGCTTAATTTAAAAAGAAATGATGACTGTTATTATTATACAGTATTTATGTAACACCGACAGTTTACGCAGCGCTTTATGACACAAGGGCATTCAGTACAATTACAATACAGTTACATGCAGGAGGAATCAGAGAGCCCTGCTCCTTACAATGAGCTTACAATCTAAGAGGTACAAAAGGGAATAAATACCCTGTGAGGGATAGGCTGAAAATAAATGTACAGTTATTAGGTGGGGGCAAGAGAGGCCTCTCTATAGATACATTGTTAGGGATTGTCTGAAAGTGGACAGAGTAGAAGATATTTGGACAGATGGAGGTAGGGAGTTACAGAAGACAGGAGAGGCTCTAAAAAAAGTCCTGGAGGCAAACAAAGTGAGGACTGAGGAGGTGACGTGATCTGTCAGAAACCATGAATCTGACTGAGATAGAAGTACAGTTAAATCACACTTGTTTAACCACTTCCATACAGGGCATTTTCACCCCCTTCCTGCCCAGACCAATTTTTAGTTTTCAGCACTGTTGCATTTTGAATGACAATTGCGCGGTCATGCAACACTGTACCCAAATGAAATCTGTATGTTTTTTTCCCCCACAAATAGAGCTTTCGTTTGGTGGTATTTGATCATCTCTGCAGTTTTTATTTGTTGTGCTATAAACAAAAGAAGAGCGACAATTTATTAAAAAAAGTAAATATTTTTTACTTTTTGTTTTAATAAATATCACTTTTTTTTTTTTTTAAAAGCAATTTTTTTCCTCAGTTTAGACCGATACGTATTCTTCTACATATTTTTGGTAAAAAAAAAAAAAAATCGAAATAAGCGTATATTGATTGGTTTGTGCAAAAGTTATAGCGTCTACAAAATAGGGGATAGATTTATGGCATTTTTTTTTTAATAGTAATGACAGCGATCTGCGATTTTTATTGTGACTGTGACACTGCGGCAGACATATCGGACACTTTTTAACAACCATTAATATTTATACAGCGATTAGTGCTATAAAATTGCACTCATTACTGTGTAAATGTAACTGGTAGGGAAGGGGTTAACACTAGGGCACTAGGGGGCGCTGAAGGGGTTAATATGTTCCCTGGGAGTGATTCTTACTGTAGGGCAGGGATATGGGGAGGGGACTCGCAAGAGGAGAAGACCGATCTGTGTTCCTCTGTACTGGGAACACACATCGGTCTCCTTACTTCTGACAGGAGGCGGATCTGTGTGTTTACACACACAGATCCACACCCCTGCCGCGTTCGTGAGCGGTGCCGCGGATGCGCGCGTGCCCTAGATCGCAGGGAAGAAAGGACTTCATATGATGTCCACCAGGAGGGAGGGAGGGTTCTGGCTGGCATCATTTTATAATGGAATCCATGTGTCCAGCACCCTGCATTTAGATTAGGGGCCGGAAGCATGGATTGGGGAAGCGGTGCCCCTGCGCCCTCCATCAGCGGCCACCACTGGCTTTAACTAACATGGTACTATATCCTGGTCCACAGCAAAGTGTTCTTATGATTGAATCAATTTTAACAAAGCATGGCCTTAAAGGGGGTGTAAAGGTTTGTTTTTTATTTTCTAAATAGGTTCCTTTAAGCTAGTGCATTGTTGGTTCACTTACCTTTTCCTTCCATTTCCCTTCTACATGTTTTTTTTCTTTGTTTATCTTTGTGTGAATTTCTCACTTTGTGTTCCTCCTCAGTAAGCTATTCTGGCTGACTAACACCCAGCCAGAACAGCTCGGATGATGGTGGAAAGCTTACTGAGGAGAAACAGGAAGTGAGAAATTCAGACAAAGAAAAAACATTTTTTGAAGGGAAATCGAAAGAAAAGGTAAGTGAACCAACAATGCACTAGCTTAAAGGAACACTAAAGGTTCGTTTTTTATTAGATCAATTGATTGCTGTAAGCTAGAGCATTTAAATATCACTTACCTCGTTTTTTCTTTTGCATGGTGGAAAGCAGAATGTGCTCACCCCCTCCCTATGACTACAGCCCTGCGTGAAGATGCTCTCTTAACCCTCATAGGCATGGAGGCTAAGCCTAATGGGAACTGTAGTTCCCATAAGGCCCTGATGTAGCAAGAATGAACGCGCACCGCAAACCAGGAAGTCAGTCAGAATAACGATTCAGGAGTGACGGAGGTGAATAAAACAGCTCGATTTCAACAGGTATCAAACTAGTTATAATGCAAAACATTACTTTTTACTTTATCAGCTACTGTCAGACTTTAATTTAAGAGGAAAATATTTTTGTCTTTACAAACCCTTTAAAGGAAACGATTTAGAAAATAAAAAAATGAACCTTTTCCCCTTTAATAGTGATTCGCTTTGTCTAGCCATGACACACCAGAAATACTGAACCGTTCCTGGTAAGGTCTATCCCTGGCTGGTTTCGCTACCTTTCTGAGGATATTAAGGTAAATCTCTAGAAAGCAGCTTCTAGTTTCACAGTATAAATAAGAAGTGTTTACAGAAGTGTCTACATCACACGACAACAATCCATTTTAAGTGGTTTGTAGAATATCTAATTATAAGGGTATGCATTTATTATATACCCGACATCAATCTTTGTTGTGAAAGAGCCCTTAACGTGGCAGTCCGAAAAAAGCAGATAAAAGTCCAGTGGCCACTGATACATCAGCTAAAGGTGACTTCACTGTAAACAATGCACCTGCATTCAGATCCATAATTTAAAACCGCTTGTATTAGTGTTTTTTACAGCCATGTAAATGAAGCCTGAGGCCAGCCATACATGGGACGAATTTCGAAAAACAATTTCTTTCGAAAATCTTATTTAAGAATTTTTGTTCGAATTTCAAATCATTCGTGGGCTAAAGCAATGGCCGATTTTCACTTTCGATTTTCATTCCCAGGCTCTCTTGTTCCCCCTGGACTGCTATACCAATTTCATACTTTACAAGGTAAAACGGATATATAATCTAGCCTTATAAGCATAGATATAGAGATGTAACTATACCATCCATTTATTCATTTACATTTTCTTAAAGCGGAGCTCCAGCCGCGAATTTTTTTTTTTTTAAAGTCAGCAGCTACTAACAGTGTAGCTGCTGACTTTAAATAAGGACACTTACCTGTCCTAGGCGCCCGCGCTGATGGGCCCCCCCCCCCGATGCCGGTCCCGCGCCGCCATTCACACTATGGGAAACAGGCAGTGAAGCCATACGGCTTCACTGCCCGTTTCCTACTGTGCCTGCACGAGTCTCACGCTGGCTTGTGAATGGTCGCGCTGCTCTCTGAGAACACACACAGTTCCCAGAAAGCAGCGCGCCCCATTCACAAGGAGAAGGACAAGAAGAAATCAAACCGCGGTGCAGGTGAGGCAGATTACAGACTTCCGCATAGCAACAGCTATTTCGGGTGAGTATTTTTTATTTTTTTTCAGGTTTTTTTTTTTTAAACAACATGGCAAAATGTTGTTTTCCTGGGTGGAGCTCCGCTTTAAATACATTTTTGAAAGTATGAAACACAGCCCGGCATTATGTAAAATCTTCTGTAGTTATACATGCTTGACCTTAATAAATGATTGACTATTAGGGCCGTTACTGATCAAAATTTTTGTGTTCGATTAATCGTTTTTTTTAATCGATTAATCGACTCATTTTGATTAATTATAATGCACACACAGATCTAACTACTTTTATCTGATTTCCTTGCAGGCCGATTCCCAGTGCAGCTACCAACAACTGGAAAAATGGATAGCAGGATACAAAAAACACACAAAAGGCAGCGCTCGATGGCAATATTATTATTATTTATTATTATTATACAGGATTTATATAGCGCCAACAGTTTGCGCAGCACTTTACATCAGAGAAGACAGTACAGTCACAAAACAAATCAATACAGGAAGGATCAGACGGCCCTGCTCTTACAGCATTAAAACTTTTATAGTCTTCAAGTAGGTAACAAAATAAATATTGCACTGGAGATAGAATCGATGTAGCTACATAAACTGTAAAAATGGTGCGAGTAATACCAAACGGTAGCAAAAGCAGTCATAAAAACATGTAGCTAAGTATGATACTGGTATAAAAATGTGTACAACGATACCACTGCTGAATCCAGATGAGGAGAGGTTAACGTCAGTTCGTCGGCATGTAGATGTCCCATGAAGGGAACTATCACAACTCCCAGTGGATGGTTGTAGAATTCCAAGTTCATAGAGGGAAGTGTAACATCCCTTGCGTGTGGCAGATAGTAAGGTCCCGCCGGCATGCAGATATGAAGGCACAGCAAAAGAGCCCTTCAAATGGACACGGCAAGCCCCGCCGGTGTCGGTGGCGTTACCGGATCTGCGACGGAACTCCCTGAAGGCCCAGAAGCCGGCGGAGAGGTGAGTACCAATCAAAAGAATTTTAATCGATCAAAAAGGTTTTAATCGATCAAACAAATTGAAGATTAATTGATGAATTAAAAGTTAATTTGCACAGCCCTATTGACTATGTTTGCTTTATGCTAACTCTATCATGCATTCTGTGCATAGCACAAGATGCAGTTTTTACTGTTGTATTGTTTATGTATGATGATTACATGAACAAAATCATTACTGTATGCTTGAAAAAATGTGTTTTTCTAAATATTGTTTTATGTATTTATTTTAGGGCTGTTACTGATTAAAATTTTCGTGTTCGATTAATCGATTTTTTTTAAATGGATTAATCAACTAATTTAGATTAATTATAGCGCACATACAGATCCAACTACTTTTAGCTGACCTCCTTGCATTGCAACTCTGCATTAGTCAGTGGTTAAGGTGGTATACACTATATACAATCACCCGACACTAGTTAGTTTCCACAATCCCCATGACTTAACTTCACAGTTCACACAAATACATTTTACATTTTTTCTTATTAAACTTTAGGAAAACGTAGAAAGTTAGTTTAACTTTAATTATAAAACTTATCTAGTATATTGACTGTCAGTCACTTTATAGTAGGCAAGTAGGCATCACTTTAGCCAGTCTTGCAGACAAACCCGAGTGTTTACATTTTCTGGAAGCAGACATGATCGCATTTTATTGACAATATACCCTGAAGAACTGAAGAGTCTTTTGCATGGAACAGATGTTGCTGATACACAAAAAAAGTTGTCTGCACAAAACTGCTTAGGACAGGAAAACAATGGTTGCCCCCTTCCCCTGATGGAGCCTGATCCTCCTGCTCCACAGATGCAAAGGTACCTCAATCCAATGGGTGCAGTTTGCTTGCATCCAGCAGGGTAAGTCTCACTGTCCAGACGACATCAAGAATTTTGATCGATCAAAAGAATTTTGATCAAAAAAATTAAAGATTAATCGAGGAATTAATCTTTAATTTCCCCAGCCCTAATTTATTTATTTATTTTTCTTGTGTGACAGTTTAAAGGCCCTGATGAAGCGGGGCTACCCGCGAAACACGTAGGCCTCATCCATGATATATTTCCAGGATCCACACACCCTGTATTAAAGTAACAGTATCGTACTGTAACTTGTAATTTATTGTGACCAATTTATTGTTTTAAATTAACTCCATCCACGGATGGTGAATTAAACGTTTTCTATATATTCTTTTAAATCAGCCTTTGTGAAATGTATTAATTTAGTTTGACTCCATTTTGGCACATTTAAAGTCCCACTCCATATCCTATTCCTAATTTTTCCCGATTTTCATTTAGTCTTAATTAGGGCTGTGCAAATTAACTTTTAATTAATCGATTAATCTTTAATTTTTTTGATCGCTTAAAATCTTTTTTAACGATTACAATTCTTTTGATTGGTACTCACCTCTCCGCCAGGTTCTGGGCCTTCAGGGAGTTCCATCGGAGATCTGGTAATGTCACGGACACCGGCAGGGCTTGTCGTGTCCATCTGAAGGGCTCCTTTCCTGTGCCTTCATATCTGCATGCCGACGGGACCCTACTGGCTGCCACACGCAAGGGCTGTTACACTTCCCTCTATCACTTCCCTCTATCAACCTGGGATTCTACAGCCATCCACTGGGAGTTGTGATAGTTCCCTTCACGGGACATCTACATGCCGACGGACTGATGTTAACCCCTCCTCATCTGGATTCAGCAGTGGTATCGTTGTACACATTTTTATACCAGTATCATACTTACAGTAGCTACATGTTTTTATGACTGCTTTTGCTACCGTTTGGTATTACTCGCACCATTTTTACAGTTTATGTAGCTACATCGATTTTATCTCCAGTGCAATATTTATTTTGTTACCTACTTGAAGATTATAAATGTTTTAATGCTATTCCCATTGAGCTCTGCCTTTGTGTGTTTTTTGTATCCTGCTATCCATTTTTCCAGTGGTTGGGAGCTGCACTGGGAATCAGCCTGCAAGGAGATCAGCTTAAAGTAGTTGGATCTGTATGTGCGTTATAATTAATCGAAATTAGTCGATTAATCGATTAAAAAACAAAACAATTAATCGAACACAAACATTTTGATCAGTAACAGCCCTAGTTTTAATTTCATTTGAGTGATCGGGCATGTTGAATTTTTTTCTAAAAATGTACGTTTTTCTAATTGATGGAAGAATTATGTGAGAAATCAAGTCGAAAAAGAAATGCACAGAATGCGTAGAAAAGGGAATTCCCGGAAAGAAAAGAAGATTCCCGGCCAAGAAAAATAGTTTCTGTAGCAACATGAGTTGAAATTTAAAGCTTGGTTGGTCAATTTTCTAAATCAATGGGGGCATCATCGGATCGCAAAATGCATGAAGTTTCTGATTTTCAAAAGCATAAGAGCTACGACTGTGTGCAAAGATGCGGATCTGTCTGGCCTGTACACCTGAAGTTGCAGGGCTATATTAAACTTCAGTAAACATGCTGCCAGGGATTGTGGATTTGGCCAAATTGCGTAAAACAGAAAAAACTTTACATGCCAAATGTCTGTAATGTTGGTTACTCCCAAGCTGTAGCTTTTTTTGTCTTTGGAAATGTTCATTCTTTTCTTTTCAATTAAATTACAGTATCGTTCCCAAAATCCTGCAAATACAATAATTTAGTTTCCCCCAAGGACATCTGCCGTTTTATTGGCTCAGCCTAAAGGGGTCCTATACTACCAATTTGCTTCTTTCTACAGATACATGCTAGGTAAGGCTCTGGAAAACACAGGGTTTTTAACTTGCAAATAAAATCCTTTTCTTGGAATACAGTACAGAACACAGGATCTTAGCCATAGTTAATATGCAGCTACCTGAATTAATTAAACACTAGCAAAAAAAATAAAAAATACAAGGATATCTGTTAGCTGCTCCCAATCACAGTAAGGCTGGATTTTGCTAGTGGCCTTGGGTGATGAACATATTTTCTTTACTAAGAGAAGCTTACCTCTTTTCCTCTATCACATTCAGGTGCAGCCCATCCATTGGAGTATGACCAAAGCTTTTTTTGTACATTACTTGTGGGTCAAAGTACAGTTACTTTTGTTCTCCTGTGACCCAAAGTCAGCTTATAGTGGGCTATTTCTTGCCATCAACTGATGGGGCAGAGCCACACTAGGCTTGTAAGAGACTCAAAACAATATTCTAAGGGTCAATCTAGCTGCCTGATTGACCGCTAGCTCTGCCTTTCAGCATGGGGCTGAGAGCCAGAGCCAGCCACCCCTGTCCTCTCTCCCATCTCTGCTCTCCAGTAAGCGTTGGAGGGGCAGAATGGAGAGCAGTGGCTGATATCAGTCCCTGCTTGGAGCAGATTAATACCTGAGACTGCTCTAACGCTCAACATGAGTGTACATGAGTGTACCTCATGAACAATGCTAGCAATGGTATCCTTAAGCTTTGATGAGATCTCAGGTGAAGGTGGTTCATCCTGATCTGAATCTTTAGAGGGAAAAAGGGGGCTCTTCCAAAGGCAGAGCCACGTGGGTGGATGTATGCAACTCAGCACAAGATAAACTTCTGGAGGCAATGCAAGATACTTGCCATGGTGTGACTACAATGATTTGACTTGTGGGACATAAGTATACCATACAGGTGTTGCCTATTGCTGCATTGCCTTAAAGGGGTTGTAAAGGTAAATGTTTTTTCACCCTAATGCATCCTATGCATTAAGGTGAAAAAACATCTGATGCTACCGGCCCCCCGAGCCCCCGTTTTACTTACCTGACCGTTCAAAATTCCCGGGCGCGTCCATGTGATGTTCTTGGGTTCCCAGCCTGGCCGTTGATTGGCTAGGCTGGGCGGATTGATAGCAGTGCTGCTGTAAATCACAGTGGATGATGTGGTGCACTGGGGGGGGGGGGGCGAGGCCGAGTGATACAGTCGGCGGCTATGCCCGCCACTGTATCATGGGAACAGGCTCGCATATGCTTTCCACCATGCAAGCTCGCTCGTATGAAGGTAGAAAGCTTTTGCGAGGAGGAGCTGAGACAGCCGCCGAGGAACCCCAGAAGACAGGGTTTGGGGACACTCTGTGCAGAATGAGCTGCACAGTGGAGGTAAGTATAACATGTTTGTTATTTAAAAAAAAGGCAGAATCTTTGATCTCCAAGCTGAAGGGGATCTGCCACCCAGTCCTTTGTGCCGTTTAACCCGGTCCTTATGTGTTTCCTGTGATCCCACTTAACTCCAATATTAAAACCTGGCTCATGACCTCTGCTGGAAGTCTATTCCAAGCATCAACTACTTATTTGGTAAAATAATACTTTCCATGATTAGTTTTGACAAGAACCAGTTGCTGTTATGACTGACATTTAGCAAATGTTTTACTGTTTTATAGAAGACAACTGAAACTTCCTCCGGTTCCGATGCTATCGCAAAAATTATGTCAATCGATAAAGTCACAGACTACCGAATTAAAGTACATGTTTTCAGTAACAGCCCTTCTACTGCTGTAGAAATCTTTGGGCCGAGAAGAGAGCGTGAATTTGTGGAAAATAATTTCTACGTAGTCGACGGGTTCAAATCTCTGCATACAGAAGAAAAAGCAATTGATCTTCTCCAGAGAAGTCAGAACATGTTTGCCACTGTCAACCTCAGATTTCACAAAATGGTATCCAACAGTGACAAGGTAATGAGAACCTTTTCTTCTAACAACTATGCTGTTAGGGATACAAACTAGGAACGGATCTCTCCCCTACACAATGTAGCATAGGATTGCTTTGGGGTGCCAAACAAGATACAGTGCTCAGCATTAGGGATGAGCTTCGAGTTAGAATTGAACTCATGTTCGACTCGAACATTGCCTGTTCAGCGAACAATTTGGGGTGTTCGTGGCAAATTCGAAAAGCCGCGGAACACCCTGTAGAAGTCTATGGGAGAAATCTAAAGTGCTAATTTTAAAGGCTAATATGCAAGTTATTGTCATAAAAAGTGTTTGGGGAACCGGGTCCTGCCCAGGGGACATGTATCAATGCAAAAAAAAGTTTTAAAAACTGAATTTTTTTTTGAGAGCAGTGATTTTAATAAGTGAAACATTCCTTTAAATTTGGTACCTGGGGGGGGGGGGGGGTGTATAGTAAGCCTGCAAAGCAGCCCTTGTTTCCCGTGCTTAGAACTGTCCCTGCACAAAGTGTAATTTCTGAAGCAAAAAAAGTCATTTAAAATCACTTGCGGCTATAATGAATTGTCGGGTCCCGGCAATACAGAGAAAAGTCCTTCATTAAAAAAAAAATGCGTGGGGTCCCCCCAAATTCAATTATTAGGCCCTTCAGGTCTGGTATGGATATTAAGGGGAACCCTGCATCAAATAAAAAAAAATGTGGCATGTGGCCTGGTACGGTTCAGGAGGGGGGTGCTCTCTCGTCCCCCCTCTTTTCCTGCGGCCTGCCAGGTTGCGTGATCGGATAAAGGATCTGGTGTGGATTTTTGGGTGAACACCGTGCCAGTTTTTTTTTTATTTGGGGTGGAGTTCCCCTTAAAATCCATAACAGACCTGAAGGGTCTGGAATGGATATTTGGGGGGAACCCCACGTAATTTTTTTTTTAATTTGACAAGGTGTTTCCCTTAATATCCATACCAGACCTGATGGGCCTGGTAATTGAATTTGGGGGGACCCCCACGCATTTTTTTTTTTATAATTTACTTTTCTCTGTATTACCTACCGGGGCCGACAATTCATTATAGCCACGAGTGATTTTAAATACATTTTTTTCCCTTCAGAAATGAAACTTTGTGCAAGCACAGGAAACAAGCGCTACTTCACAGGCATACTATAAACCCCACCAGGTACTTGTTTCACTTTAAGCATTATTAAAATAACTGCTCCCGAAAAAACATCAGTTTTTAAAACGTTTTTTTTGCATTGATACATGTCCCCTGGGGCAGGACCCGGGTCCCCAAACACTTTTTATGACAATAACTTGCATACTAACCTTTAAAATTAGCACTTTAGATTTCAAACGTTCGAGTCCCATAGATTTTAACGGGGTTCTAAAGTCCACACAAACTTTTGGTCTGTTCTCAGGTTCTAGTGCGAACCGAACGGGGGTGTTTGGCTCATCCCTACTCAGCATAAATGATTTGTCAGAAAAGCTTTACTTTCCTTTCAGAAACAACATTTTCTATGGGATACTATACTACGAAATATTCTCCATTAATTGCAATCAAGATTTGTTAATCTACACACACAAAAGTATTTTTCTCAACAAATTCATTCAAAACCATGTTGCAAAAAATGAAAAACACCCCAGAAAATCTTAGGAGCAATGCTAAATTTTAGACAACAAAATCCTAATTAACCACTTAAGGACCCTTCACGCCGATATACGTCGGCAGAATGGCACTGCTAGACACAATCACGAAACTGTACGTGGCCCTTTAAACCCTGCCGTGGGGTCTCAGGCGCGTGCACGCGACCCGGTCCAAAGCTCTGGGACCACGGGACTCAATCGCCGCTAGAGTCCGGCGATCGGTCCCGGAGCTGAAGAACAGGGAGAGCCATGTGTAAACACGGCTTCCCCGTTTTTCACTGTGGCGCCCGCATTAATTGTGTGTTCCCTTACATAGGGAATCACAATCGATGACGTCAAACCTACAGCCACACCCCCCCTACAGTTAGTAACACAAATGAGGTCACACATAACCCATTCAGCGCCCCCTAGTGGTTAACGCCCAAACTGTAATTGCTACTTTCACAATAAACAATGCATTTTTTGCTGTGAAAATGACAATGGTCCCAAAAATGTGTCAACATTTTCCGAAGTGTCTGCCATAATGTCGCAGTCACAAAAAAAAAATCGCTGATCGCTGCTATTAGTAGTAAAAAAATAATAATTAATGAAATGCAATAAAACTATCCCCTATTTTGTAAACCCTATAAATTTTGCGCAAACCAACCGATAAACGCTTATTGCGATTTTTTTTTACCAAAAATATGTAGAAGAATACGTATCAGCCTAAACATTGCATTTCTTTCAAAATTGTTGCTCTATTTGTGGGAAAAAAACGACGACCGCAATTGTCTGTTAAATCGTCGCAGTGCCGAATCGAAAAACCTGGCTGGGTCCTTTAGCTGCCTAAAGGTCTGGGTCTTAAGTGGTTAACAAGAATTCAACTAACTACATGTGAGTCTAAATTATTCATAAAACAGGTGTTCATTATAAAAGAAAACCCCTTCCCATGTTATGCTTTCAGCAGTGGCTCCACATGGAAGTGAAATGTTACAAGGCCTGAGACAGAAAATAATTTCTTTACACAAGAAAGATGAATGCTACAAGAAGATCAGCAAAGCTTTACTTCAGAATAATGTAGCAAAAGTGATACAAAAAAATGTAACAATGATGGAACTGCAACCATCTCACAGATGTCCAGGATGTCCACTTTCTTCTATTGAAGAAAACCACCATGCAAGTTCACTGCAGTTAGCTATAGAAGTAGAGAGCCAAACTGGGGGTGATTGTTTCCCATTAAACAATATGATGTACACTGCAGAGGAATGGCATGCAAGGTTGTCATCCACGAAGGAAGCCTTTCCTAAAAACCATGCAAGAAAGACCGCCTAGAATTTGCCAGGGCCCATGTTGAAAAAGAAGAAGACTACTGAGGCACTGTACTAAATATTTTTGGAATGGAGGGCTTTCAAACTGCATGGTGTCACAAAGGAGAGGAGTACAAAGAAAAATAAATGGTGCCCACAGTGAAACATGGTGGTGGCAGTGTCCTTCTGTACATGAGGGATATATGAGTGCTGCTATTGTCAGGGAGCTGCATTTCATTGATGGTATCACGAATTCACAGATATACTGCTCTATATTGAAAGAGAAGATGCTACCATCACACTGTGCCCTTAGTCGGCTTGCACTTTTCCAACATGACAATGATCCAAAACACACTTTTAAGACCACTGTTGCATTTTTGAAGAAGAATAGGGTGAAAGTGATTCAGTGGCCAAGTATGTCTCCTGATCTGAACCCAAACAAACACATATAGGCAATTCTGAAGAGATAAGTTGAGCTTCACTCTCCATCTAGGCTCTAAAAGAGGTTGTTCTTGAAGAATGGAAAAAGAAAGATGTTGCAATATAGTATGTCGCCAACTTTTTAATTCCATGCCTGGAAAACTTGGTGCTGTCCTTACAAATCATGACGGTCATACAAAATACTAAATGTAGTAGGAGGTGCACATCTTCAGTGGTCTCATGATTTGATTGCGATTATCATGTCAACGATTTGATTTGACTCGATTCCACGTTGCATCATGATTACTGCCCATGGTTTTCATCAACAAATTCAAGCAGTCCAGAGAACTCAAAGATGAAAGAATCAAAGTAAGGATTGAGGAGTGTGGGGATAGGGAAGGAGGAATCCATTAATAGAAAAGAAAGGATGGAGGAGTTTGTGGATAAAGGAAGGGGAAATCTATGAATAGGAAAGAAAGGATTTGAGGAGTCGGGATAGGGAAGGAGGAATCCATGAATAGAAAATGAAGTTAGGATGGAGAAGTCTGGGGATAAGAAAAGGAGGAATCCATGAATAGAAAGGGAAGGATTGAGGAGTTTGGCAATAGCGAAGGAATAATCCATGAATAGGAAAAGAAGGATGGTAAAGTCTAGGGATAGGGAAGGAGGAATCTATGAATAGGAAAGGAAGGCTGAAGGAGTCTGTGGATAGTGAAGGAGAAATCTATGAATAGGAAAGAAAGGATTGAGGAGTCTGAATAGGGAAGGAGGAATCGATGCATAGGAAAGGAAGAATGGAGGAGTCTGGGGATAGGAAAGGAGACATCCATGTATAGGAAAGGAAGGATGCAGAAGTCTGGGGATAGGGAAGGAGGAATCCATGAATAGGAAAGGAAGGATGGAGGAGTCTGTGAATAGGGATGGAGAAATCGATGCATAGGAAAAGAATGGAGGAGTTTGGGGATAGGAAAGGAGACATCCATGAATAGGAAAGGAAGGATGGAGGAGTCTGGAGATAGGAACTAAAGGTTGGAAGAGTCCGGGGATAGAACTGAAGGCTGGAAGGGTCAAGGGATAAGAATTTAAAGATGGTGAAATCCATGGATAGAGAATGGAAGAGTCCAGGCTTAGGGAAGGAGGAATCCATGAGTAAGAAAGAAAGGATAGAAGAATCCAGTCCAGGAATATTTTTCGATGACGGAGTCTGCTGCATTTCACGGCCATAACCACCTGACTTCACGAATAATAAACCAATCACAATGGACACAGATTCTTCATTTGAATTGGTTAATTCTGAGTCTAATACGGAATTTAGAGCTAATACAGTTACACTCAACACCTCTGTCAAAGGGAGGTAAGAAGGATTAGTTTATGTGGCTGCCTTCGCTTCTGAAGAACTTGATTCAAAAGGAGGTAAGATGGACTGGTGCATGTTGATGTCTTCCCTTCTGAAGATAAACTCAAACTGTCTTCTGTGTCATCTTACAGACACCAGTAGTGACTTTCAAGTCTTACAGTATGGTAATAATTCTTCTTGTCCTCCTCTTTTTCTTCTCTTTCAGATGTTCCAGGAAGAGAATCGTCACTTAATTTTTGGATTTAATTCTCAATTATTTCATATTTGAAATCATAGATTTTGATACAGAGTGTTACACATGCATCGCGGTTTTTAAAAAAAGTATCGGTACTTGTACTCGGTCCTAAAAAAGTGGTATCGGGACAACCCTAAATGTAACAATGTAAATAGTGCTCCTGTGTCCACACCAAAATTACAGAGTGAGTATTGCAGTCTAACAAGCTGATCTCTTCATACTTATCAACACTGCGTGTGAAGGAAAGGTGGAAATTATAAACTGCAGCAATTAATCAGAAGTCGCTTTCATTGAGTGTCAATAGAAAACAGTCCAGCAACTCAAGAGGAAAAAAACATCCATAGAAATTTCAACCCAGCGTGGACACCATATTTCTTTACTGATGTGTTCTCAAGGATTATCAGGTACATGTAATAAAAGAGAAAGAACATACCATGGCGCAGCACTGTTGTCCAGTATGTGAATTAAGGCTGGTATATGAATACACTCACATATCCCCGTTCCGATCAAAAAGCCGCTCAGTGGTTGCTGAGAAAATGTATTAGAAACCTTCACTGGTCTCAGCACGTTAAGCTCCTCCCCCTACGCGTTGTGTCACTGTCACGTGACTTAATCATTAACTACTTACACCATTGCTTATTGTCACTATGCGTTCGCTTTCTCTGTCCAATTTACAAAGTTACCTGAGACACCAAACATATAATATGATTGACATATAATTCAGATGTCTAAATGTGTGGTGAAAATTTTTAACGTAGTTTAACCACGTCCTGCCCTGCCCATAGTACAATGATGGCTGAGTGGGAGCGCTGCCATTCTGGGTGGATGTCATATTACATCCTCCCAGGATAGGGCCTTGTTGCAGCACGATCGGTCACTGGACACAGTAATGACTGTGTAGTTGTCATTCAAAGTGTGACAGTGCTGAAGGCTGAAAAATGGCCTGGGCAGGAAGGGGGTGAAAGTGTCTGGTAATGAGGTGGTTAATGACTGGGTTACCCTGCAGATCTCATAATTTCCTTTCTTTAAATCCTGTCTTGCTGTCTTCTGAAGTAAAATAACAAAACATGTCCAGTTCATAATTGGCTATTGGCACTGCAGACTGACAGTTCCTTAGATGCATTTTTCTCTCATATGGTCTTCCAGATTTGAATTTCAAAATACTATTAACCTTATCTTGTTCAACGCAGTGTGCTTCTGCTGGGTTCAAATGAAAAGCACTTAGCCTTGGCACAGCTTCATTAGAATAAACATGCCATGTTCAGCGAGGTTAGATCCAAAACAACTTTTGCAAGCGAGAAAAAAACACATTTTTTTCCAGAGCTATTTTTAGGGAGAAAAACTGCTGAGATTAAGAGGTGGCGCTTCACCGCAACTCCAGCTGTGTTATTCCCTCGGGGTATTTGGGCAAACCCTCCTTCACTACCCATGCTGACCCCCTGACCTTGTATCCTTATGGGTCAAATAAGAACATTTCAAGTCTGGTGATTTTTTTTTCTATTCTCAGCCAGTTGGAAATGGTGACTATAAAAAACAGGGAAAAAAGTAAATAAAATAAAAAATTTGATGGCTTGTTCTTTTCTTCCTTAACCTCACCCCAAATAGCCTCATGAAGAGGAGAGATGAAAGATTTTCATTCGCAAGAGATTTCGCAATTCCTATGTGGCTTTTTTCTTGTCTTCTCTTGGATCTTTTTACCTCTGATGACCTAGCCATGCTCAGAAGACTTCTCTGTCTCCGCTAACCTGTAAGCACTCATCCATGTAACATACTGCGGCACATTTTGTTTGTTGGTGTACTAATCAAAAAGTTATAGTAACTATGTTGATTCACCAGCGATCTGAAGACCCATCAATCTGTTGGCTATAATAGTTGGCAACCTTGTTCAGAAAAATACTGAATGCACAAGCATGACCAGTGCCCATGTCAGGAGACCTTCCATCCACATTTCCAACACTCTCCTGACAAGGTAAGGCACCAAAGAAATAAATACAATTTAATAGTTACTTAGTAGGTGAGGTCCATCAATTTCCAACCTGTGTGTATAAATAGATTGGCAGATTTTTTTTTGATCAGCACAAGGGATGGCACTTACCGTATATACTCGAGTATAAGCCGAGTTTTTCAGCACATTTTTGTGTGCTGAAAATGCCCCCCCCCCCTCGACTTATACTCGAGTCACCTTTTTGCGCCTGATCTCCCAGACTTTGGGGACCCGGTACCAGCCGGTCGTAGGTCCCCTGGACTCCAAACATGTAGCCCCACTCTTCCTCTACAGGTGTGCCAAGTTTGTTGTCCATGGGACCTAGGGCTGGGGAGCACCGATTTTTCAAAGCCGGGCACCCCTTCCATAGACTCCCATGTTAAATGGTAATTTCTCTGGTGATTTTGGGGACCTGGTTTTGGCCGGTCGTAGGTCCCCTGGATCCGGAACTTGGCACACATGTAGCCCCGTTTCTCCTCTACAAGTGTGCAAAGTTTATTGTCTGGCGGACCTACGGCTGACAAAGCCTGGCAACCCCTTCCATAGACTTCTAT
Source organism: Rana kukunoris (assembly GCA_029574335.1). Lineage (NCBI taxonomy): Eukaryota > Metazoa > Chordata > Amphibia > Anura > Ranidae > Rana > Rana kukunoris. The sequence goes on from CM056060.1 coordinate 123,975,693, forward strand.
GTTAAACGTCAGTCTAGTCATGGACACAGTGAGGCATGGACATGGACACAGTAAGGCACAGTGAGGCATGCACATGGACACAGTGAGGCATGGACAAGGACACAGTAAGGCACAGTGATGCATGCACATAGACACAGTGAGGCATGGACACAGTAAGGCACAGTGAGGCATGCACATGGACACCCTAGGCTTATACTCTAGTCAATATGTTTCCCATTTTTTTTGTGGTAAAATTAGGTGCCTCCGCTTATATTCGGGTTGGCTTTTTATCTTTCGGTGCTGTGAAGGTTTATACAGCCGTTGGACCTGCTATATGCACTTGTCAAGAGTATCAACTATGCCCGCCCTTTTTGCCCCCTGCTTTATTTCTAGAAGCTTTGGGCCAGATTCATGAAAGGTTACGCTGGCGGATCGAGTGATCCGCCAGCCTAACTGTGGCTTTGAGCCGGCGTTTCTGTTTTCTATAACCAGAAAACAAGAAACGCCGGGTTGAAGGTCCGATGCGATGAGCGTAACTGAGTTTCGCCATCGCATCGTTACTTCAACTTAAAAATGGCGCCGGGGGCGTTCCCGCCGATTTCCGCTCAAAAAATATGTTAATGAGCGGAAATCGGCAATTCACGATTGAATTCCGGCGCGACGCAGTGACGTTACGACGTTTCCGGACGGGATACGCGGCGCATAGTTATACCTTCATGGGGTTGGAGTATCCTATGTTAGGTATAGGCGTCGTCATCGCGTCGGGAAAAAAAAAAAAAACGTCGCTTGCGTAAAACGGTCATGAATGGGAATGTGACGTCATTGACGTTCATTCACAGATTTTGGAGCATGCGCACGGGGATGTTTTGACACTCGACGCATGCGCAGTACGTTGGCGGCGGGATCGCGCGTAGTTAGCATACTACACGCCCCGTACCCGCGACATTTGAATTCCGCCGGCTCATTTGTGATGCGCTGCCGCAACTTTAGGAGCAAGTGCTTCATGAATGACAGCACTTGCTCCTAAAAATTCGGCAGCGCAACGCAAATGAGAAGCGTTACTCCAGAGCAAAGATGCTCTGGACTACGTGAATCTGGCCCTATGTCTTTATGTCCTCCTTCTTTACTCATAGATGCAGTGTAATTACTTATAGCCATAGGCGTACGCACAGGGTGTGCCAGATGTGCCCATGCACACCCTATACAGCACAGATTTCCTCTACTGCCCTGTCCCCCCCCCCCTCCCCAAAAAATGCTCCCGACTTTCCTCCTCTCCTCTCCCATCGGCTACTGCTGCAGGCACACACAGGGGGATGTTTTAGGAAGAGTGGGGAAGGGGTCGGTAAATATGCGATTTACTGGCCCCTTCCCTTTCTGAGTGAACACAGTGAGGGATCAGTAGTGTGTGGTTGAGCTTTGGGCGGCAAACCCTAATCCAATAGGCTGTGCACACCTATGCTTATAGCAATGAAAAATGCTCTATAAATGGAGGGTGAGCGGATGAATTAAAGGGTCGGCCTCCTCCATTCATAGAGTGCTTTTGATGTCCTCAGCCTGGATGCATTGTAATAAAACAGGACTGCTGCCCCCTGAAACAAGGCATTTAGGGATCCTATAGGTATAATGAGATACCTATAGGATCTCATTATATCGTTTTTGTCCTCTAGAATAGGTTTATGTACTCTAGAAGCATTGATAAAAAAATTCACACTGCTGAGGGATCGCACGGACATTAGGACATTATTGCAGAATAAAACACCTCTAAACGTCAAGAGCTTTGCAGACAATATCCTAACAAAGAAAGAGAGAAGGAAAGCACCTAGTATTTAAAAGAGGGCTCCAGACAACCACTAAATGCATCCTTGAAAAATACTTATGTGGGAACTGATTTCCCAGGCAAACAATTTAGACATGTGCAATTTTTTTCGTTACGAATACGTTTTCCGTCATTATTCGTTATTTTCGTTGATTCGTTAACCTACGAATAAACGAATGGTTTAGCGCAAATAATAACGAATAACGATATTTCCAAAAATAACGAATATGGAAAACTACGAAGATACAAAACTACTAAATGTAAAAGAACAACACAACGAAAGAAAAAAGAAACGAAAACATAGAAATAACGAAAACACCGAACACAAAAAAAAAATCATAATTACGAAAATGCAAACTTACTAATATTTGAAGAACGAAAAGAAAACAACCGAAATGCCGAACAAAGAATAAAAAACGAAAAGCAAAACTAATGAAAAATAAATTATGAATCTTCGGAAAACGGAAATGAAATAATGTAAATTCACTTTCATTAGTACTGTGACCGATAGCCACTCAGCGCTGTCCCTTCCCCTGAAGAGCATCTTTCTTATGTGGCTCCTTGACCTTGTGTCTTTATCTGTGTTAGTCAATCGCAGTAAATTACGATGTTTTACAAAATTACGACGAGTAGTGTGTCGAATAAACGTAAAATGTATTTTAACAGAATTACAAATGCAATAAAATCCACAAAAGAACGTTGTTATAATCAAATGAAATTAGACACGAAAATACGAATGATCATAAAGCAACGAAGATTTATTTCTTACGAAAATACAAACGCGGCATTATGGGAAATATAATGTAAATACGAATATCAAAACAACGAAAAATAAACCAACGTAAAAACGAATAAATTCATTGTAAAAATACGAACGAGGCAGAATACAACATTTAACGAAAATACTAATTTCGAATCAACGAAAAATAAACTAACATAAAAAAACGGAAACGGAAAAAAAAGTGTTACGAAAATACTAAAGAGTACGAATACGATAACTAAAGTCTTACGAAATTACGACTCATTACGAATCACGATAAACGAACAGAAACGAAACAGAAATAAACGAAAATTTTTGTTGTGCACATGTCTAAAACAATTTGTAATTCTGACCTGCCTGTCTAAGGAGCCGCACACCCCTACCTGGCAGCACAAAAAAAGAAAATTACTTTATGGTTTCTTAAAGTGGTAGTAAACTCTACTGGACAACTCACAACTCACACAGTGATGCTTTCTCCCTGGTGTGGAGTGTTGTGCTTACCCCGTCTACTACAGGAGAGTCAGGACGCGCTCTATGTTAGAGAAAGGAGCTGTGTGTTAGTGGGTGTCCTGAAGGGAGGGGGTGAGCACAAAACTTCACACCAGGGAGAAAGCCTTGCATTACTGTGTGAAGTTACAGACAGAAGAACAGGAAGTGAGGATTTATCAAAAGAAATAAGGACATTTAAAAGCAAAATGGAAGGATGAGGTAAGTGAAGGAGGACTGCACTAAGGTAAAGGAAGCCATTTAGGGGAAAAAAATTGTACGTTTACAACCCCTTTAACATTTCCTTTCATATGGTAGCCCCTGCTAAGCTGGTGGACCACCTATTAAAATAAATCACAGATAGGGAGGTTTAGATGGGGGCGGGGCAATTATGATTATTAGTATTTTACTGAAGATTACCTTTCATATGCTAGTTTGACGTGCCCAGGTCTGTGACAAGTTAACATCTAATATGGATGTGCTACAACATTATCTGATCACATTTGTTACTGATTAGAATGGATTACAAGTGCTGACAGTGGAATAAGCAGAGAAAATGGATAAAAGGGAAGAACATTTAAAAACTCAATTTTACAGCTCAATGTCTGACTTGTAAAAGTTGAGTCTGTACATTCAGTGGTCTCCATGTACAACTGCTCATAAATAATCTACATTTACCATGAGAATCAGTCTGAGAGAGTGAGAAGCAATAATGCAGCTTGAATATTTTCATCCTGGCTCTATAAACAGTAGTTTATGACCAGTCAAAATGTATCCAAACACAACTGTTTTGTTTGGATGACCCAGAGAAAATGAATAAATAATACTAAGGTGCAGTGCCTGCCAGAATAAATTGGACCCGAGCATACAGCTGATTCATACAGAGAATCTCCAGCATACTACAGAAAGGCCAAGTGGGGAGCTCAATGAGAACAGGAACGGCTTATCACACCTTGGGTTCACAAAAAGCAGAGTTCTGTCATTTCTTTTCAGTCCAAATACTGACCAAAAAGATGGCAGAGACATGCTTTATTCCATTTTCTCAATGCCCAACAGGCTTTAGTAGGGTATACCAGCACAAATGTGTTGCCGATTTGGCTTTCCAGAATATATTGCAGCTGTTGCATCTAGATGTGGCAACAAAGAGGAAACCACCACTCTAATGCCCTGTATACACGATCAGGCCCCGTACACACTACCGAGAACCTCGACAGAATCCAGCGAGAAGCTTGCTGGGATCCATATTCTGCCGAGATACTCGGTCGTGTGTACGTTTTCGCCGAGCGTCCCATCGAGAAAGCCGTCGAGCCAAAATAGAGAGCAGGTTCTCTATTCGCTCGATGGCCCATCGAGAACCATGGCTCGACGCCTTTCCCGATGGCTTGGTCGACGATTTTGACGGCCGGGCGAGAACCTCGACGGGCGGAACGATGTGTTTGGCCCGTCGAGGTTCTCGTACGTGTGTACGCAGCCTCAGAGTTTCCATGGGAATAAACTCAGACAGGTTTTTCTGACGGAATTTAGTTCAAGCTGTGTTAGGTATGAGAACGTACCTGGGCGTCAGAGACTAGTCGCAGGAGGAGGCCTCTCTTACAACTCTGGCTCGGGAGCCGCTGGATTGGGGACAGTGGGCTCGGCTGCGCAGCGGGGGTAGGAGTGCCTGGATGATGGCAGTAATCAGGCACAGGATGCTGGTCCTTCCGGGCAGCTGGAGTGGTGGACGGCTGTTGCAGAGGAAGAGAGTCAGCGACTCTGGAGCTGGTACAAGAGCTTGGAGACATGAAAGATTTTCATTCGCAAGAGATTTCGCAATTCCTATGTGGCTTTTTTTCTGTCTTTTCTTGGATCTTTTTACCTCTTTTTTTTCTGGTGACCCCAAAAACATTTTTTGGATTCTAATCTACAGAGATATTCCAAAAGAGGAATTATTTAATGTCTTCCTACCAGCTTTTGATGTATATGAAGTTTCTTGAACACCTTAATAAATAACATCCATTGATGCTCTATTGTTGTCACCTCAGGAGTGTCTGAGGACATTCAAAAAAACTGCCTCCCTAGTACTGGTTGATGGTCACTCTTGCTGTGTTTTTACTATACAGGGAAAGAAAGGGCCAGGGGTGTCCTGCTTGACTGCCCTTCACTAATGCAAAGTCATCTTTGACTCAGACATGACTATGGACGCACAAATAAAATCAGTATTCAGCGGATTTCACTATCTTCTCCGCTTGCTGCGCGGACTCATCCCATTCATTCTAGAAAAGAACACAGCAGTAGTAGTTGGAACACTTATCAATTCCCGACTCAACTACGCAAACTCCCTCTACCTAGGTCTACCAAAATACCAGATTTCTCGTCTAAAAGTCATCCAGAACACAGCAGCAAGACTGAAAGGAGGAAAAAAATAACTGGGAATCAATCACTCCGGCCTTGAGAACTCTCCATTGGCTATCCGTAAAGGATCTAGTTACATTCAAGACCCTCTGCCTCACCCACAAATGCACACAAGGAAACGGGCCTCAATATTTATGCGAGAAAATAAAACACTACACTTCTAATTAACTAACCAAAATCTCCTCCACGTCCCCAAGTCCCGCTACAAATCTAAAGGAGAACGAAGATTCGCAGTCCAAGGTCCACGGCTATGGAACACTCTACCCACGAACATCCGCATGGAACAAAACCATCGGCCCTTCAGGAAAAAACTTCAGATCCTTCAGAAGAGGTGGGTCTTGACGCAATTGGACACAAGCGTCTTGAGGCGATTTAGTTCGCATTTGTAGCGCTATACAAGTTACTCACGCAAAGAAGCGTACTCACAGTAAGATAAGTGATGGCCTCAGGAAACATTTCTAAAGAAGTACTTTTAGTGACTAGGAGTACTTGGTTTGTCTCCCAGTGCTTATTAGAGTCAGCAGAACTCTATTCTGTGTCATGTGGATTTAGCTCAATCATCTAGGCCAGACTTTCTCAACCTTTTCAAAACAGAGGAACCTTTGAAATAACTTAATAACTTTCCAGTCTTAGGCCTCATTCACACGTCAGTCCGTTCAGGTCCGCCTGTCCACTTTGTCGGCGGACCTGAACGGCCGCTCCATGTATCTCTATGGAGCGTCGGATGTCAGCGGAGACATGCCTGCTGACATCCGACCTGATCCGATCCGCTAAAAACAGACGTATGGGGGATGCGTCCCCATCCGTCCATGCGGATCGAATCGGGTAAGATCTGATGAAAACGGACATGCTGTTCGTTTTCAAAAGATCGCTCCATAGCAGACAGCGGTGCCGACAAGCCCCTCCCCGCTCAGTGAGCAGAGAGGAGCTTGTCATCCATCGGCTCAGCGGAGATCTACAGACTGATCTCCCGCTGAGCTGGCGGAAACAGGCGGACTCCGTTGGGAGGGACTGCGACGGAGTCCGCCATGTGTGAATGAAGCCTTAGAGAACCCCTGCTAAAATGTACTATATCTACAACACATGATATATTAGTGAGATGGACAGTGGCAAGAATACTTCTTACACTTGTGGTCATTGTGAAGAATTAGTCCTTTACAGATAACTTCCCACTGAGACAATTGAGCTTTTAAGCTATCTGAGAGGCATAAATTGCTTATTGCTCAAGGAACCGCTAGCAACCACTAGAGAATCCCATGGGTTCCATTGGAACCTTGGGTAAGAAACCCTTCTCTAGGTGGTTTGGACACTAAGCAAATCAAATGATGCACAACCCTACACATGTATATCCGCTAAGTAGTTACAAAGCAGTTAATAACAGGCAAAGGTTAAAGCCCCATACACACGGTAGGACTTTTTGACAACAAATTTCAAAATGAGCAAGTTTTCAAAAAAATCCTACTGTGTACGCTCCATTGGACAAACTTTTTCGGTTTTCATCTGACAAACGGACAAATTTTTCGGCAACAAAAGTCCTACGGCGCAAAGTCCTATCGTGTGTACAGAAATCCATCGGCCTTTTGTCCGAAGTACAAAAACGCATGCCCAGAACCAATGTTAAAATCGACCATCAATAGCAGAAGTTGACCAAAGGGTGGCGGAAAAGAGCAGAAAAACCATGTGATTTTGGGAAAGTTTGCAGAAAAGTCCTGCCACGTGTATGCCATGGGTGTGCTCGGCCAACTCCCTTCAAACAAAAATCCACGGAAAATGTTGTCTGATCGTGTGTATGAGGCCGCGTACACACGTCCGAGAACCTCGTCGGGCTAAACCCATTGTTCCGCCCGACGAGGTTGCCGATGAGCGGTCGAAAAGGTCATCGAGCCAAATTTCCTCATTGAACAACGGGGAAAAAGAGAGCATGCTCTCTATTTTGGCTCGAAGAGCTTCACGACGGGACGCTCGTCAAAAGTGCACACACGACCGAGAACCTCGGCAGAATATGTCTCCCAACGAGCTGGATTCTGCCGAGAAGCTCTGTCGTGTGTACGGAGCCTTAGGCTTTAAACAACTTTCCACGACACAATTCCCAAATAGGCCCAACTCACAAAAAAAACTTATTAGAGGGTAATTGGCTATGACCTCCAAGGAAATCCTGGAAAATAGATTTTACAGTAAGTACACAAATACCATTTGCTGGGAGGGGATGGGGGTGGGGCTTTTAGCTAGCTGTAGGTGTGCTTTAATTATAGTTCTTTGTTCTTGTTAGGAATGATGGCAGGAATCACAGACTACAGCTGGAAAGCTGAGATTGTGTGGTGAGTCTCGTGGATCAGGCTGTCCCAGAATTCTCTATGGCACATCTCCTTGGCATAACAACATAAACACCAGACGTGAGCACTGCATGTTTTCCGTGGAACAAATGATGCAGACAGAGGCCAGCTAATCCTAGCTTCAGTCCTATGACCTGCTTACCTCATCGTACTTTTATTTTATCTGGTCACTTTCCACTGCTGGCACATACAGAATCTGTGTCTTTTATGTGGTCTGGTGGTTTAGCATGGTCCCAATTATTAGGAGAGATCTAAGGCCGAATGCTTCCATAGTACATCCTGCCTTGTCCTTGGGATGCTTGTTTATTTTCATTTAACCCTTGCCTCATCCCCGCAGCCCTTTACAAAAGACGGACCTTGTAAAGTGCTGTGGGTTTATACTGACAGAAAACAGTTAAGGAATGAACAGCCTGATGTTTAAAACACATGCAAAAGCTTTAATAGCTTGCTGATATTAAGGATAAACAGCTATTTTTAGTACAGACCCACAAACAAATGAACCTGGGCCTTTTCCTGTAAATACAAGACAGTTTAAATAGCAGAGCAACTCATTTAACGACGCATTGTTGTACAGCCTTATTAACTCGCCGCGCTTGTGTTTATCGTGACAGCGAGTCCAATTTGTCATCTTGGCGATGTGGGATTTTTGTCAGGTTTAACACACTTCTCAATCTACATTGTGTGATGTGCCTCACAGCTGTCACTTTGTGCGACCTCCCGCGAAAATATTCATATATAAATGTAATTATAACTTTGCGCAACCTATTAGTAAAGTGCTGCTTTGAATATCTGTATAGTCTTTACACATCTAAGTAGTATATGTCTTATGGACATGGGAATGCTTAAAGCGGAAGTAAACCCATCGATTTAACAGTTTCAAAAAGCAGTTAAATTTCCGGCATGCTGGGATTGCCAACTGTCACATTGGTTGTGCTCTCAACCAAACTGTCAAACCATCCAATGGCTGGTGTCATAACTGATCACATGTGCAGCACCATGGCAGTTGAAGATTAAACAGAGGCCAAGATGGCAGCTTCCTTGGCTGAAAATGATAGAAGGGTTTACTTCCACTTTAAAGGAGACATTCCAATGTTTGCCAAGTTGGTTTAAAGTTAAAGAAAACATTTTTTTTCACCTTAATGCAATCTATGCATTAAAGTGAAAAAACATCGGATGCTGCCACCCCGAGCCCCCCGTTATACTTACCTGACCCCTCAGAAATCCTGCGCAGTCCCGAGATCCTCTTCGCCGCTCAGCCTGGCCGCTGATTGGCTAGAGTGGATGGATTGAGAGCAGCGCCGCCATTGGCTGGCACTGCTGTCAATCACATCCAGTGACGCGGCATGCCGAGGGGCAGGCGGTGCAGCGCCACAGATGCGGCGTCGCACCGATTAGGATGGTGCCATTGCCGACAATTGCCGGAAAATGCCGCCGATTTGAGATGGGATTTGACATGTGAAATCGCATCTCAAATCGTACCCAGTGTGAACCAGGGCTTACAATCACCTTAATGAAAAATACTCCTTTTTACACCTTCCAGTGTTCAACCAATATGACTTGAGAACCATTACCTAGCTAAAGTCATTGTACTTTACAGTATGGCCTTATCTTGACACTAGGGATGAGCGGAACACCTCTGGGTTCGGTTTGCACCAGAACCTGCGAACAGACCAAAAGTTTGTGTGAACTTTGGAACCCTGTTAAAGTCTATGGGAGTCGAACGTTTGAAATCTAAAGTACTAATTTTAAAGGCTAATATGCAAGTTATTGTCCTAAAAAGTGTTTGGGGACCCGGGTCCTGCCCCAGGGGAGTGTTTGGGGACCTGGGTCCTGCCCCAGGGGGCATGTATCAATGCAAAAAAAGTTTTAAAAAACAGGCGTTTTTTCAGGAGCAGTGATTTTAATAATGCTTAAAATGAAACAATAAAATTGAAATATTCCTTTAAATTTCGTACCTAAGGGGGTGTATAGTTCGCCTGTAAAGTAGCACTTGTTTCCTGTGCTTAACCCTGCACAAAATGTAATTTCTGAAGGAAAAAGGTCATTTAAAATCACTCGTGGCTATAATGAATTGTCGGATACCAGCAATACAGAGAAAAGTCATTCATAAAAAAAGATTCCGTGGGGTTCCCACCAAATTCAATTACCAGGCCCTTCGGGTCTGGTATTTATATTAAGGGGAACCCTGGGTCAAATTAAAAAAAAATTATGTGGGGTTCCCCCCAAATATCCATTCCAGACCCTTCAGGTCTGATATGGATTTTAAGGGGAACTCCACCCCAAGTTTAAAAAAAAAATGCAGTGGACCCCCACACATTTTTTTTTTTTATGAATGACTTTTCTCTGTATTGCCGGGAGCCAACAATTCATTATAGCCGCGAGTGATTTTAAATTACTTTTTTTTCCTTCAGAAATGACACTTTGTGCAGGGACAGTTCTAAGCACAGGAAACAAGCGCTACTTTACAGGCATACTATACACCCCCCTAGGTACGAAATTTAAAGGAACATTTCACTTTTATTGTTTCACTTAAAGGAATTATTAAAATCACTGCTGCCAAAAAAACTGCAGTTTTTTAAAACTTTTTTTTGGATTGATACATGTCCCCTGGGGCAGGATCCAGGTCCCCAAACACTTTTTATTACAAAAACTTGCATATTAGCCTTTAAAATTAGCACTTTAGATTTCAAACGTTCGAGTCCCATAGACTTTAACAGGGTTCTAAAGTTCACACAAACTTGCCGCGAACACCCCAAATAGTTCGCTGTTCGGCGAACAGGCAATGTTCGAGTCGAACATGAGTTCAACTCGAACTCGAAGCTCATCCCTACTTGACACTGGGAAAATTTGGCTATAGTGCCTCCCAACTACACTTTTTAGAATAACTAAAAGTGAGCAGAACTTCGAGCCCTTCCCTATATTTTTTAAAAGTAAAAAAAAAAAAGTTTTGTTGGAGTTACACTTAGGTGTAAGGAAACCATTGAACTCATTCTACCTCTACCTCTTGTTCTATTTCACCATGCATAGATTTCTTGCTTAGGTGTAACTTACAGATTTTTTTTAATCAGTCATAGAATTGGCATTCATGTTTTTACACCAGCAAATATGTTCGCCCCCATCGTTATCATTTATTTCAAGGATTTATGCCATGTCTATGAATTGGAGCCAAGCCCCAGGGTTGATTGGGTTGTCTGGGTGTCTGTCTCTGATTTTAAGGTCTCAATCAGTCATGTTCAACAGAGATGTCACAACACCGCTAAATACAGTCAAGAAATATTTCACAACATCACAAAACACTCGACTAACACGTGCAGGTGTAGTGCCAGCCACTATTCTGTATGTTCTGTTCAGGAGCATTTATTGCCCAATACTTTACATCTTGTATCACTAAGATAGAAATAGAGTCTACGGCTAAATGCTTTCAGCATGCAGACAAACTGTCTATTAATGGTCATTGTGTAAGGAAAATTCCAGCTTGCTGGTCTATTGGTTGTGCATTGGTGCTTTATATTTCTGCAAGCAAATCTTAACAAACAAACAGTTTTTAAAGGAAAAATGTAGATAGGCTGATTTCAAGTTTCTCATTAGTAGCTGTTAATATTAGCTCCATCTCGTTTGGTGCAGTACTGAGGTGCTAGAAAAAGCCCCAAAAGAATATGTAAATAAAATCACAAAATCTTAAATTAGCTTTAATGTGTAAATCAATTTTCAAAAATCATCTTGCTTATTAAAATAATGTTTAATAAAATACGTGTTTAAAAAGATTTAGCCAAATGGCTCCTTACATTTATGGGTGCTTAACCGGCACTGGGGCTTCTGGCTTGTCACAATGGATCAGCTGGATCAGGTTTCCGTCCAACTCTGTGGATGGCGTGTGCTCCACCGTCCACACGGGACAACCAGGGGACCGGATATGACGCAAGACAGTGTGACCAGGTACCGCCTTGACATACGTTTCGTCACCCCCGAAGACGTAATTAACCACTTACGTCAGCAGAATGGCACAGCTAGGCACAAGCACGTACCTGTTCGTCCTCTTTAAGTGCCCAGCCGTGGGTCCGAAGCTCCGTGACCGCGGCCGCGAGACCCGATCGCCGCCGGAGTCCCGCGATCGGTCCCCGGAGCTGAAGAACGGGGAGAGCCGTGTGTAAACACAGCTTCCCCATTCTTCAGTGTGGCGCTGTCATTGACTGTCTGTTCCCTGATATAGGGAAAGGCGATCAATGACGTCACACGTCCAGCCCCACCCCCCTACAGTTAGAAACACATATGAGGTCACACTTAACCTCTTCAGGGCCCCCTAGTGTTTAACTCCCAAACTGCAATTGTCATTTTTACTGTAAACAATGCATTTTTATAGCATTTTTTGCTGTGAAAATGGCAATGGTCCCAAAAATGTGTCAAAATTGTCCGATGTGTCTGCCATAATGTCGCAGTCACAAAAAAAATCGCCGCCATTAGTAGTAAAAAAAAAAAATTAATAAAAATGTAATAAAACTATCCCCTATTTTGTAAACGCTATAAATTTTGCGCAAACCAATCGATAAACGATTTTTTTTTTACCAAAAATAAGTAGAAGAATACGTATCGGCCTAAACTGAAGAAAAAAAATGTTTTATATATATTTTTGGGGGATATTTATTATAGCAAAAAGTAAAAAATATTATTTTTTTTAAAAATTGTCGCTCTATTTTTGTTTATAGCGCAACAAATAAAAACCGCAGAGGTGATTAATTACCACCAAAAGAAAGCTCTATTTGTGGGAAAAAAAGGATGCCAATTTTGTTTGGGAGCCACGTCGCACGACCGCGCAATTGTCCGTTAAAGCGACGCAGTGCCGAATCGCAAAAACTGGCCGGGTCCTTTACCTGCATTTTGGTCCGGGTCTTAAGTGGTTTAACACGTATTTTAATAAACAGCATTATGCTATGGATGTCCTATATTTTTTGCATATTTCCCATCTGCAACTCTGAGGAGGAGGGTACGGTACATATCTCCAAGCCATACAGGACTTTTTTCATCTGAGATTTATTGATTCAAATGTCAATGTGTTCACAATATATTCAAGCACTATTTCACTATTATAGGGTGTAGTAGGGATGCACAACTGTTTTTACACAGCTCCCCCTATATTTACTATAATTGCCATTGGGCGTGTACAACACTTTAAGGGGAGCAGCAGTTTTTTAAAATGTAATTTGTTAAACAATTATTACGTTTAGATTTGGCACGGAGTAATTTTTAATTTATTAAATAAATAATTGGACCTGAAACTAGCTACCTATAAGCACGAGTAGAATGTTTGGATCTGAGCCACAGGAGGGGAAACCCAACTACCTCTGTCCTTTTTTTTTATCGACCCTTCCCCCTTTCATCCCCCACATTTTGCCTTCTCCCCTGCTTCTTCTTTTCTTCATGGTCTTTCCTTCCTCCCTTCTCTAGTTTACCTTTAGAACCTTAAAAGTAGGCAAGCCTTAGTACAGGACATCCTGACTAGGATGCCTAACTGGCCCATCTGGGCATGGCATATGTCAAGGCTTGCTTGTTCATGGACTTCCTGTTCTGGGAAGATGTTATCACCCTGTCTCACTGGCTTCCGATAGGGACTTCAAGTGGCCATTTCAACACACACTAAGCTGGTATTACACTGGTATTAGACTTTCATTTAATGTATGTTAAAAAAAAGTCAACTAATTTTGTTCAAAAGCCCCTAAAATTCCATTCAGACCTACTATTTAAACAGAATCCTAAAAGGTATTAAACAGGTTTCATTACAATATGTATAAATTATCCTGAACAAAAACCACATTGACTGTTATGCCGCGTACACACGATTTTTCGGCATTAAAAAAAAACACTGTTTTTCGGCATGTAGAAAAAACAACGTTTTTCCAAATTCATCATTAAAACGACGTTGCCCACACACCATTGTTTTTTTTAAATGCTCTAGCAAAGCGCGGTGATGTACAACATGTACAGGGAGTGCAGAATTATTAGGCAAATGAGTATTTTGACCACATCATCCTCTTTATGCATGTTGTCTTACTCCAAGCTGTATAGGCTCGAAAGCCTACTACCAAATAAGCATATTAGGTGATGTGCATCTCTGTAATGAGAAGGGGTGTGGTCTAATGACATCAACACCCTATATCAGGTGTGCATAATTATTAGGCAACTTCCTTTCCTTTGGCAAAATGGGTCAAAAGAAGGAATTGACAGGCTCAGAAAAGTCAAAAATAGTGAGATATCTTGCAGAGGGATGCAGCACTCTTAAAATTGCAAAGCTTCTGAAGCGTGATCATCGAACAATCAAGCGTTTCATTCAAAATAGTCAACAGGGTCGCAAGAAGCGTGTGGAAAAACCAAGGCGCAAAATAACTGCCCATGAACTGAGAAAAGTCAAGCGTGCAGCTGCCAAGATGCCACTTGCCACCAGTTTGGCCATATTTCAGAGCTGCAACATCACTGGAGTGCCCAAAAGCACAAGGTGTGCAATACTCAGAGACATGGCCAAGGTAAAAAAGGCTGAAAGACGACCACCACTGAACAAGACACACAAGCTGAAACGTCAAGACTGGGCCAAGAAATATCTCAAGACTGATTTTTCTAAGGTTTTATGGACTGATGAAATGAGAGTGAGTCTTGATGGGCCAGATGGATGGGCCCGTGGCTGGATTGGTAAAGGGCAGAGAGCTCCAGTCCGACTCAGACGCCAGCAAGGTGGAGGTGGAGTACTGGTTTGGGCTGGTATCATCAAAGATGAGCTTGTGGGGCCTTTTCGGGTTGAGGATGGAGTCAAGCTCAACTCCCAGTCCTACTGCCAGTTTCTGGAAGACACCTTCTTCAAGCAGTGGTACAGGAAGAAGTCTGCATCCTTCAAGAAAAACATGATTTTCATGCAGGACAATGCTCCATCACACGCGTCCAAGTACTCCACAGCATGGCTGGCAAGAAAGGGTATAAAAGAAGAAAAACTAATGACATGGCCTCCTTGTTCACCTGATCTGAACCCCATTGAGAACCTGTGGTCCATCATCAAATGTGAGATTTACAAGGAGGGAAAACAGTACACCTCTCTGAACAGTGTCTGGGAGGCTGTGGTTGCTGCTGCACGCAATGTTGATGGTGAACAGATCAAAACACTGACAGAATCCATGGATGGCAGGCTTTTGAGTGTCCTTGCAAAGAAAGGTGGCTATATTGGTCACTGATTTGTTTTTGTTTTGTTTTTGAATGTCAGAAATGTATATTTGTGAATGTTGAGATGTTATATTGGTTTCACTGGTAAAAATAAATAATTGAAATGGGTATATATTTGTTTTTTGTTAAGTTGCCTAATAATTATGCACAGTAATAGTCACCTGCACACACAGATATCCCCCTAAAATAGCTAAAACTAAAAACAAACTAAAAACTACTTCCAAAAATATTCAGCTTTGATATTAATGAGTTTTTTTGGTTCATTGAGAACATGGTTGTTGTTCAATAATAAAATTAATCCTCAAAAATACAACTTGCCTAATAATTCTGCACTCCCTGTATGAGGGCACTATAAAGGGGAAGTTTGATGCGGATGGCGCCACCCTTGGGGCTTCTTTAGCTGATTTTATGTTAGTAAAAGACGATTCGCGATTTTCTGTCTGTTACAGCGTGATGAATGTGCTTACTCCATTACGAACGGTAGTTTTACCAGAACGAGCGCTCCCGTCTCATAACTTGCTTCTAAACATACGTGGGTTTTTCACATCGTTTAAGCCTACACACGACCATTTTTTACAACCCGAAAAACGACATTGTTTAAAACGGTGTTATAAAATGCAGCATGTTTAAAAAAAACATGTTGTCGTTTTTCAGAACCAGAAAAATTATGTGAAGCCCACACACGATCATTTTAAATGACATATTTTTAAAACATAGTTTTTTACATGCCAAAAAATAGGATTGTGTGTATGCGACATTAGTGTTGTTTATGCGACATATACCTCCCAACATTTTAAGATGGGAATGAGGGACACCTACTAGCAAACGTATGTAGGCATAGGACCCCCTGCCACACCTCCTTAAAGGAGAAATGACCAAAAAAAAGCTTAATCAAATACACAAGGGCTTTTTTTTTACCACTTCTTTTCCTTTATATTGGCTTTTAAAATGTACAAATGCAGCAATTTAGAATTTTGATGAAAGGTTTAGCACTGGGAAACACTTTTTGAAAGATAAAAAGTGCATTTTATATACAACTATATAGATCAGACCAAAATGAGGGACAAATGAGGGGGGACATTGCTCCAAATCGGGGACAGTTGGGAGCTATGATCTTACTACTATTTTGGATTACTAAGCCGACATATTTGCGTCCTTTATTTTCTTTTTTATCACTATTCTTACTGTGGGCTGTCACACTGCCAGAAAGTTACAGTTCAAAACAACTTGCTTTCTAGAACGGCACTGGCTCAGTACTAGGACCTCTGCAATTCCCGGAACATTATGATTTTCCGTACTGTGCTTCACCTGTTAACAATACCCTCCCCTGCTTCCTTTACATCCATCACCATCACATCCCCATGTGCATTAACAGGCAACTCAAACCCCCCTCCCTTTACAGCACTATACACAAACACTGGACTGGAATGACACACTCGCAGCACAAAATCATAACCCACACCATATGCTTCTAATGTAAACAAGACGGGTAGGCCTGTACAACTAAGCAGTGTTCTGTGTATGTATGGTTAGCACAGCTCACCCCCAGGGTGCTATTTATCTCATTATCAGATCATGTATGCCCCAAAGAGATGGGATTGGGTTGTCATTTGGTTGTATACTGAAATGTGTATATTATTCAAGGAATGAGGGTAAATCAGGCAAGAAAAATATTTTCCCAACAAAGTCGTTTTAGAGAATTACCGTATATATCGGGGTATTGCGCGCACTCACGTATAGCAGGCACCCCCAACCTAGGAAAAAAAATACTTACGGTTTCTTCGGAGTCTTGCCCGGCGTCCATGTCTGGTCCGGCGCCTGTCTGCAGCCTCGGTGGTGTCCTCCGGTGCTGTCTCTGAGCCGATCCTGCGCTGTGTTTGAACGACTCCACCAAAATATACTGAGAGCAGTACACTCAGGCACATGACCACGAGTGGAGCCGAGCCTGGCCGAATGTACCCGAGTGTACTGCACTCGGTATATGTCGGCGGCTTTAAACACAGCGCAGGGATCGGCGTATATCGCGCACCCACGATTTCCCCCTGATCTTAAGGGGAAAAAAGTGTGTGGTATACGCCGATAAATACGGTATACTCCCCAAAAGAAAACTGCTAATATGATCTTACGTGCTCAAGTCAAAGTTCGCTCGGTTAGGATTTTTCACATTTCTCAAAGGCCTTTTTGGAAGAGCTTGCGTCTTTCTTATCTTACGGTTCCTTGTTGTGCAACTAGGATTGCCGCCTTTTCTTCCAGCCAAACCTGAACACCTTAGCGGCACACTGCAATTTTTTTTTAAATAAAATGGAACTCTGATGTAAGGGGGTTTCTGCTTACCAAAGCCCCCACTTACATCAGAATTCAACATTCCCATTAAATCAGGGTTCCCAAAGTTCCTTATATCAGAGTCCACAGAGCACCCCTTAGATCTGAGTCCAGCTTACCACAGTGTACTCACTTGCTCAGGGGCAGGACAGAGAAGGAAGCCGGCCTATGCAGTGGGTGGTTGTTATACTTGGCTAATGGGGAACATAGGTGGGTGCAATCCAGGCAACAGGGGGAAGCTGCACCACACTGGGGGAATAGGATGTGCCCTGGCACGCCTAAGTTGGAGGGGGGGTTGCAGTTTCGTCTGAATAATGTGTACAGTTTCAGAAGTCTGAAACCTGGACACAATTCAAAACCTAGACTGTTTGTGTGAATGCTATGTGCAACCTCCCTCTCATGCTCCCAGACACATTTGTGCCGTGTACACACGACCGTTTTTCACGTCATGGAAAAAAACAACGTTTTTCTTGATGCCTGCTTTGCATACACACGATCGTGATAAAAAATGCTCAAGCAAAGCACTAGATGCATAAGATGCATTAAGGTGAAAAAACACGAACCTTTACAACCACCTTTAACAAATGCCCTTTTTAAAAAAAAAAAAAAAAATTCCGTCCACAATATACTGACCATGACCTTTGACCCAAACACTAACAATGGCACTGGCCTAAATCAAAGCTTGATCTAGATATTTTTTATTCTTTTTTTTTTTTACTTTCTGCAAGGAAAGAGATACAATGATACAATGTATCTTTCCTCTCCATTAACAGAGAGAGAAACACAGACACCAGCTTCCCAGTGACTGATCACTGTGATAGCCAATCAGAGGCTGAAGTGGAATCCATTGGATGGAGGCACCGGTGTAAAAGTGGACATAGGATATTCGGACAGCCAGGAGATTTTTCCATTTGTGCTGTTGAGCATAGATGGAGGGTCTGTTAGATTTTGACCTGCAAGATTTTGCACTGCTCAGCATTCCCTGGTATTTTGGATGTGGGTTAGTGACCTTACTTTCCCCAACTCCTATGGGCGAAAGTTATGGGGTAAGGCAAGTATATTGATCTTTTTTTACCCACAGTTTTTTTCCCTTTAAAGTGGAAATTTTTTATATGGTGGAGACAGCCTCAGTAAAAAAACATCCTTGCCTTTTTTAGCGCAAGACTTTTTTTAAGTTCTTAAAGGGGTTGTAAAGCTTTGTGTTTTTTCCCCTTAATGCATCTTATACATTAAGGGGAAAAAAACACCTTGCAGTCAACGCCCGCCCCCCCCCCCCCCGGGCCTCCGTTTTACTTACCTGCCCCAAATCTCTATGTTCCGATCCTGTGTCGTTCTCTCAATCTTTGAACAGCTCCTCATTGAATGATTGATAGCAGCACAGCCATTGGCTCCCGCTACTGTCAATCAAATGAATGACGCGGCGCGCCGGGGGAAAAAGAGTCATACAACTGGCAGTTATGGCCGCCGTATCACACGTGAGTGTGTCCACAAGGTAACCCCCTCGGGAGAGAGCCTCCCAGAGGGGGTTAGCTCTTGCAGGGAAGAGCCGTGAGAGCCACGGATTGACCCCAGAAGAGGATGATTGGGGCCACTCCGTGCAAAACGAACTGCACAGTGGAGATAAGTTTGACATGTTTGTTTTAAAAAAAAAAAAAACTAACCTTTAGTATGCCTTTAAGCCGATGATCAAAACTGCATTTATCCAAAAATCAATAGCTTATACTAGTTTTCAGTGATTTTTGTTGATTTTTAAATATTTGCTTCAGCTTTACATCCTTCCTTCAATTTCATATAGCTAATATATTTAATTGTAACCTGAATAAGATTGGTAGGAGAAGGTTCGTTACACTAGTGCTGGTCCTACAGCTGACATGCAGCTGTTCCTGCTTTTGCCAGGAGCGTGTTACATCTTTTATTGGGAACGTGTTTGCAGTTTGTTGGCTGTCAAGAGCAAAGACCCCAATTTTCTACTTTCAATGGAAATTATGGTTTAAAACACTTCAATGGGAACATTCCAGATGGCATGAAAAAAAAACACTGGGCATGTGCTGGAAAAACAAGTCCAATCAATGGAGGCTCCATCTCACAATTTGCTAACCTAGTTACACTACTTTTACCTACAGGTAAGCCTATAATAAGCGATTGCACCGCCATCATCTGCGCATGCGTACTGAAGAAAGGGCCCACTCGTGCCGCTACTAAAGGGCCTGTGCCGTGACCGGCGGCTCCCAGCACGCATGCACACAAGTGAGGTCACGCAATTCTGGCCAGTCACAGAGCCGGCATCCACGACCCCAAAAGGAAGAGGAGTGAAGATGGATGCGGCCACCAGCGGAGACATTGCGGCCTTTGTTTGCAGGTAAGTGCTACATAATAATAATTATGCTTTTACTTTGCAGGGGAAAAAAAAGGAAGTAAAGCCCATCAGGGGTTACTTCCTTTTAAAACATGGATTAGTGCCAGATACCACAGCATACCTTCAGAGTTCTAGTGGCATCAATGCTGTAATGGTTCAGGGCTCTTTTTGTGGCAAAATGGGGACCTGCTTATTAGGTAGGTGGTTTTAATATTGTGACTGATAAGGGTATACTGGTTTAAATGGGGAGGAACTGAGGAACACTAGGTCAGCCCCATTGATCCCATGCTAGCTGATTGGGCACACTTAGCAATTGCAGTATTTTCCTTTATCAGAATAATACACTCCACAGCTACTGGTTGAGTCATGTAAATGAAGACTAAAAGAAGGGGACTACCTATGTATGCGTTGACTGTAGAACATTTTGTATATCATACCTCCCAACTTTTTGAGATGGGAAAGAGGGACACCTATTAGCAAAAGTATACAGGCATAGGACACACCCAATGGCCATGCCCCCTTAAAGGAGCATTGTACAAAAAAACAAGATTGGTCAAATCCACGCCTGCTTTTTTTCACCACTACTATTCCTTTATATTGGCTTTTGGAATTTACAAATGCAGCAATTTAGAAATTAGATGAAAGATTAAGTGCTGGACCAAAATGAGGGACAAATGAGGAGGGATGAGGGACAGAGGGACATTGCTCCAAATCAGGGACCGTCCCCCCAAATAAGGGACAGTTGGGAGCTATGTGTATATCCCTCCTAGCAACTAACCAGGTCCTGTTGCTAGGGCTATCTACAACATGTAAAGGAAAATGTATACTTTATACACGATGTCTAATTAGATATAAGTAGATATGAAGGAGCTGTCAGCTTGTATAGTCATACAGGAACTGCAGATACTGCTAAAAATAGAAGCCCTGAGCAACACCACTGCCCAGCCATAGCATAAACTTCTGTTCCCTACAAATGTTTCATTTTGTTCCCCCTGCCTCTTACTATGTCTTTAAGAGGCAAAGAAACCGTGGACAGAAGTTCGATGTTGGCAGCAAGGTCCCTAGCAACCAGCCCAATTTACAGCATTTGGCAAAAGCAGTGGCATATACAGTTGTGCGCATAAGTTTGATTTCTTGGCCATTTTTCATAGAATATGTATGATAACCCAAAAACTTTTATTTCACTCATGGTTAGTGTTTGGCTGAAGCCATTTATTATCAATCAACTGTGTTTTCTCTTTTTAAATCATCTTTATCTTCTCAGATGGTGAAGCTAACTATTCCTCTTGTCAATAAGCCTCCAGTTCCTGTAAATTCTTGGGCTGTCTTACATGAACGGCACACTTAAGATCTCCCCAGAGTGGCTCAATGATATTGAGGTCAGGAGACCGAGATGGGCACTCCAGAGCCTTCACTTTATTCTGCTGTAGCCAATAACAGGTTGACTTGGCCTTGTGTTTTGGATCATTGTCATGTTGGAATGTCCAAGTACATCCCATGTGCAGCTTCGTGGCTGATGAATGCAAATGTTCCTCATGTATTTTTTGATAACATTCTGCATTCATCTTGCCAACAGTTTTGCCACAATTTCTTGTGCCTTTGTAGCTCACACATCCCCAAAACATCAGCGATCCACCTCCGTGTTTCACAGTAGGAATGGTGTACCTTTCATCATAGGCCTTGTTTGCTCCTCTCCAAATGTAGTGTTTATGGTTGTGGCCAAAAAGCTACATTTTGGTCCCATCACTCCAAATGTCTTTGTGCCAGAAGGTTTGAGGCTTGTCTCTGTGCTGTTTGGCCAAGAAATCATAAATTCTGCCAGGGTATGTAAACTTATGAGCACAACTGTATAGCTTAGAGGGAGGAAAACTAATATATGGACATAGGCTATATTATTAGGAACAGTGATCAAAACCAACTTCAATCACAAAAACACTTACAATGTATTTAAATACATTCCTCAATAAACCCCTAATGATATCATCATATATTAAGTGCACCAAATGCCTTGTAACCTTGTAAACAGTATAAAAGAATCAGTAACATCATCACTGTGCTGTACATAGCCGGTGCATGGGGTAGAGCTGTGGGAGGGACTCAGAAGGCCCATCCGATACATGCTGCCTGCAGAAAACTACAGGAGGGGCAGAAACAAGACCAGTGACTCTGCACAAGAAAAGAAAGCAGCAGTGACTAGGTATTGTCACAGGCGCTTAGAGAATTATCTGCTACATGGGTACCTCATCCTATAAGATACTTCGAAATTTGGAAAAGAACAGCTGGCAGACATTAGCGGTACCAGAAGAGGACAATGAAAATCCAATAGATAACATATTGTCTTTTATTACAAAAGTTTTTATATACCGTATTTATCGACATATAACATGCACAGGCGTATACCACACACCTTCATTTTAAGAGGGAAGTTTCAAGAAAAACACTTCCATGTTAAATAAAGAATTTTGAAGCAAAAATAAGGGTCAGTGCCCATCAATGCAGTCTGATCAATGCTCATCTGCAGCCTCAAAATTGCCCATCAATGCAGCCTGATATGTGCCCATATGCAGCCTCACCATTGAAGCCTGATCAATGCCCATCTGTAGCCTCACAATTGCCCATGAATGCAGCTTGATTAATGCCCATCTGCAGCCCCCCCCCCATTGCTATGAATGCAGCCTGATCAATGCCCATCTCAGGGAGGGGGCCTCCTGGACCAGCTTCTATGATAGACAGGACATTGGTCCAATGCCAGGAGGCGGGACTTCCTATTACAGAGGCTGATGTGTAAACAGGAGATTCTCGCTGTATGTAATCTAACGGCACTCATCCTGCCTTCCTTCCCATTCTCTCTGAGGCAGCCCAAATTGCAGTATCGACTATTTGCAGAGTGAAAAAGTGAGTGTTATATGCCAATAAATCCAGTAATTAACATACCGTATTTATCGGCGTATACCGCACACTTTTTCCCCCTTAAAATAAGGGGAAAATCGTGGGTGCGCGATATACGCCGATACCCGCTTCCCAAGCTCAGTTTGAACTGAGCCACCTACATATACCGAGTGCAGTACACTCTTGTACATTCGGCTAGGCTTGGCTTCGCTCGTGCTCACGCATAAACATCACAGAGCGTGAGCACGAGCGAAGCCGAGCCTAGCCGAATGTACCCGAGTGTACTGCACTCGGTATATGTCGGCGGAGGCGTTCAAACTGAGCGCGGGAAGTGGGGATTCGACTGGAGGCGCGCGCTGGAGAAGCCGGGAGGACACCACTGATGCCGAAGACGGACGACGCCGGACTGAACAAGGCCGCCGATGGACGCCGCCCAAGACACCAAAACTGTAAGTACTAAAAATACTAAAACATTTTTTTTACAGGTCCTCATTAGGGGTGCGCGCTATACGCGAGGGCGCGCAATACCCCGATAAATACGGTAAATAACATTAACCCCAGTTTATAACAGAATGGAGCCACAAGGTCCTATAGGGCATCAAAAAACCCAAAGACAGTACCTGTGTGTCACTTACGCCTCTAGCCGCAAAAAACACAGACTCAGAGACAACACAGAGATACACATCCCAACACTGGGAGCTGTAACTCAGATGAGTCCCACACCTTACTTTTTTGTGTCCATATCACCTAAAAAGAACCTTGCACCCCGCCACACCCTACCAAGTTTCCCCTCACAACCACAGCAGCCAAAACCGAAACACCCCTAAAATTAGGGCAGGAGGGTGGGAAGCTTTTTCTCTCTTGCTGACCTACAACTGAAGCCCACCCCACTTGTACGGCAAGAAACCCCTCCCCTGCAGTTCCTGATGCAGCCTGATCAATGCCCATCTCAGGTAGGGGGGCAGGATGAGTGCCGTCAGATTACATACAGCAGGAATCTCCTGTTTACTCGGCGGCCTCTTAAATACAAAGTCATGCCGGGCTCTACATCCATTGCTTTCTTCTCTTTTCCGTCGGGCCTCCCTATTGTTCTAGCACTGCACTTTATTTAAACATTATTATCTGTGGCTGGTATGCGGGTTATAGTGCACAGCTGCTGGCTGTTTTATTTTAATTTCCAAGCGCGGATATATTTTCCACATTCACCTATAATAGTAGAAGCGCGTTTATGTGTTTTGCATTATTGTTCACATAATTATTATATGCTGTTGGTGGAATATTTTGCAGAATATATGTGAAGTAAAAATACAAACCTAGCCTATTGACCAGACTTTTAGTGCTCTCCTTTCAGATACTGTCACATATTGTTTGTTTCTGTAACCATTGACCACTTTGCATCTGAGAAACAATTAGGGGATAAACCATGTTCTCCTTTTGCTTCCTCCTTTTGGTAAAGGGTTTGGACTTGCAAACAAGGATCCATGCACTGACTGGATGCATTGTAGCTGTGTTGTGCAAGAACACAGGAGGGAGGGTTAGTGCGGTTAGAGGACTACTCTGGTCATAGAACTGTCCTGGTTTACAGTAAGAAAAACAATGAAAACATGAAATTCATTCCAGAGAAATGAAACAAAGATTGGCACTAGGCGAGTTTTTGTAATAAAGAGATGGAGGTGGCCATTTTTAGGACAGATTTGTCAGTTTCTATTTGCGTGTAAAAAAAGATTCTATATAAGAGCCACAGTTTAAAATTGAATCCCATTTATAGAACTTGTCTAGAAAGATATACAGAACATAATGAAGATATACGAGATAAGGGGTGCCTATAGAAATCCAACTGTTGTGTTTCTCTTATATGTTAAAGCCGAGGTTCACACAAAAAGTGAACCTCCGCTTTTTGGATCCCTCTTCCCCTCCGGTGACACATTGGCACCTTTCAGGGGGAGGGGGTGCAGATACCTGTCAGGTATCTGCACCACTTCCGGGTTCGGATCCCCACGGGGAATCCAGCCTGGCACGTCATCCCATCCCCCCCCCCCCCGCTGTCTTCTGGAAAACACTGTTCCCAAGAGAGAGCGGGGACGAGCGACAGCGCGCCGCGATCCTCGGGCATGCGCAGTAGGGAATCGGGCAGGCTTCACTTCCCGATTCCCTCCCCGAGGATGGCGGCGGAAGCAGCCGAGGACCGAGCGATTGCTCAGCCTTGGCTGCTGACATCGTGGGCGCGCTGGACAGATAAGTGTCCATTTTGTTTAAAGTCAGGAGCTGCCGTATTTGTAGCTGCTGGCTATTAAAAAAATATAAAAAAAACAGCCGAACCTTCGCTTTAAAATACTGCATTTGCATTTTTCTCATCTCACAGTGCAGCTAATCTCTTACAGCCCCCTTCAGCCACATGGACCTTGCTTTGTGCACTGGTGCGCAGTCATGTTGGAACAGGAAGGGGCCACCCCCAAACTGTTCCCACAAAGTTGGGAGCGTGAAAATTGTCCAAAATGTCTTGCTATGCTGACGCCTTAAGAGTTCCCTTCACTGGAACTAAGGGGCCAAACCCAACCCCTGAAACCCAACCCCACACCATAATCCCCCCTCCACCAAATGATTTGGAACAGTGCACAAATCAAGGTCCCTAAAGACATGGATGAGCGAGTTTGGGGTGGAGAAACTTGACAGGCCTGCAACTAGGGTGACCACATGTCCTGGATTGCCGGGGACAGTCCCGCATTTTGCAGGTCTGTCCCGGGCACATTCATTCCAAGACAATACAGTGTCCCGGAATGAAACTGACACAGCCCCCCCCACCCCCCCCCCAAGCCAATCTGTTGCCCCCAAAAAAGGCCGCCACATCACGCTTTACTCAATGACAGTACTTGTCCTGGCCGGGAATGCCTGGAGGAGCACAATCCCCTGCTGTGATTGGAGAAATCATAAATCCATAGTCCAATCACTGTGCTGTGATTCGTTACAGCACAAGCTGATTTTTGGGAAGGGAGGGTGTCCCTGAATGGTAGTTTGGAAATGTGGTCACTCTACATGCAACTCAACCCTATAGAACACCTTTGGAATGAATTAAGCCCCGTATACACGGTCGGACATCCAACAAACTTTCCCTTGGATTTTTGTCCGAAAGTAGTTGTCCGGTCACACCCATAGCATACACACGCTCTGACTTTTCTTCAAACTTTTCTAAAACTTTCCCAACATCACATGGTTTTTCTGCTCTTTTCTGCTCTTTACCGCCACCCTTTGGGTAACTTCTGCTATTATTGGTTGATATTAACATTGGTTCTGAGCATGCGTATTTGCACTTTGTTCAAAAGTGCGATGGCTTGCTGTACACATGGTCGGACTAGGCACCATCGGACTTTTGTTGCTGAAAAGTTTGTCCGTTTGCAGACCGAACTTTTTGCCGAAAAAGTTGGTCCGATGGAGCATACACACAATCGGACAAATTTGAAAACTTGCAGATTTTGAAGTTTTTGGCAAAAAGTCTGACCGTGTGTACGGGGCTTAAAGCGGATGGCCCATTAAATTTTTTTTTAAAAGCCAGCAGCTACAAATACTGCAGCTGCTGACTTTTAAAAATAGGACACTTACCTGTCCTGGAGTCCAGCGGTGTCCGCAGTAGAGGACGAGCGATCGCTCGTCTCTCTGCTGCTCCCCCCTCCATCCACGGTGAGGGAACCAGGAAGTGAAGCGCTGCGGCTTCACTGCCCAGTTCCCTACGGCGCATGCGCCCGCCGATTGTCACGCTGCGCCCGCCGATTGGCTCCCGCTGTGTGCTGGGAGCTAAGAGTTCCCAGCACACAACGGGAAAAACCTGACTTTTGCCCGAGACTGCGGGCTGAAAGTGGGTGAAGATACCTGTCTTTAGACAGGTATCTGCACCCCCCTCCCCCCTGAAAGGTGTCAAATGTGACACCGGAGGGGGGAGGGTTCTGATCAGCGGATCTTCACTTTAGGGTGAAGATCCGCTTTAAGAGTGCAGTCTGTGAGACCGGCACTTCTGGACGAATGGTCAAAACTTCCCATAGACACACTCCTAAACCTTGGCCTTCCCACTGTTAAGTGGTTTGTCTCATCTATGTGAACTGATGCATTATTCTGGAGAGCTTGAGCTTTTGAATAACAACAGACTTGCTGGATGGATCTCCAGAATAAAATAGAAGAAATAAATCCTAAAAAAGTAAACAAATGTATCACATCTAAGACTTGGCAAGCTGCAATGTAATACATGTTTGCTTTCGGTTTAACACAGCTTTAAACAAACAGTGAATCCAGGGCCTCACATCCACACCCTTCAGACTTTTATGCAGTCGCTGTCACCTCATGCTAAATAAGTTTACTCATCACTAAATACAGTCACTGTATAAACACACACTGTACATTCATACTTGCTAACACAATAAACTGCACATCACCTCTGGCTAAACAAACTTGGTGTTGACATGGGCATGAATGGGTGCTTCAGGAGGCACTTCTCACTATTGGAGGAGGCAGGAGATGGTTGGTGACAGAAAGGGCAAAACTTTAGATTTTCAAAACCTGAAAAATAGATGGCTGTGGTTTGGAGAGGAAGAGGACCACATTTTTTTCTTTTAATGCGGGACCGTCATCTAGAAATTATTGCTCTATAGAATGTATGGTATACTTAAATAAGGAGACTCCACTGGAAACTGTAACCAAAATACAGGCATACATGTTGTTGTAATGTTGTCATGCTTATCCCTAACGCAGGTGGTCAGAAACTATAGCTGTCTTCTGTATTCTTCAACTATAGCAGCCCCTTTCCCATAAGGCAAGCAGGCCTACCGGTGTTCGGTTTTCCCCAGGACTTCTACATAGTAATATAAGGCCTGGCTACCATGCCAGGACATGTGCAAATTAAGCAAAGCAAACAAGTACCTGTGGTTGGCAGACAGGCAGAGTGGTTCATTGACAGTCCAGGTAAAAGTCAAGGAACGTGAAATAGTCAATACCATAGGCGTGCGCAGGGGGTGTGTCTGGGCACACCCTAATTATGCTGTGCAGTGCAGATTTACTCAGTTTTTTCACCCCCCCCCCCCCAT
The DNA here is from genome assembly GCA_029574335.1 of Rana kukunoris. Taxonomy (NCBI): domain Eukaryota; kingdom Metazoa; phylum Chordata; class Amphibia; order Anura; family Ranidae; genus Rana; species Rana kukunoris. The sequence continues at coordinate 124,003,294 of CM056060.1, forward strand.
TTAAAAAAATATATATATAAATAACACTGTAATAAAAATAAAATGACGGGAAAAAAACGACCACTGCCCTACTGACAAGTTCACTGCCCTACTACATTTTAACATTTATTTAGAATGTGTGTACAGTGTATATATATATATATATATATATATATATATATATATATATATATTAGGGCTGTGACTGATTAAAATTTTTGTGTTCGATTAATCGTTTTTTTTTTTTAATCGATTAATCGACTAATTTCGATTAATTAACGCACATACAGATACAACTACTTTTAGCTGATCTCCTTGCATTGCAACTCTGCATTAGTCAGTGGTAAATGTGGTGGGGGCAGCATGGGGGCAGATGTGTATATTCTTGCAGTATGGGAGCAGATGTGTATATTACAGCATCTACCCCCATGCTGTAATATACACATCTACCCCCATGCTGTAATATACACATCTACCCCCATGCTGTAATTAATATACACACACACACACATCTGCCCCCATGCTGTAATATACACATCTGCCCCCATGCTTTTCATATACACATCTGCCCCCATACTTTCCTATACACATCTGCCTGCATGCTTTCATATACACATCTGCCTGCATGCTTTCATATACACATCTGCCCGCATGCTATACATGATGGTTGTCTTCTCTTACCTTCTTAAGGCAGGAGGACCCGTCCGCAGAGTAGCTGACACTGACACGTGCACGATGCAAGCAGGCGGGCGCAGTGGCGTAACTAGAACCTTCAGGGCCCCGATGCATGAAACCATGAAGGGCCCCCCCAATGTTGCCAACCTACCAGATTGAAATTTACTTTCACGACATCCGAAATTTACTGGCACAGCCACGTTTTTACTGGCATTTCGCAAAAGTTACTAAATAAAATGTAATAGACATTAAGGTAAAAAAACATAATTTCAATATAATAAGGGCAAATGATTAGTCACATCACCTCCTGCCTCTATCCCCTCTGCCACCAACACCAGCTGCCTTCACCCCCCTCTGCGGTGCCACAATCTCCCCTGCCTCCAATCTCCTCCTGCGGTGCCACCATCACCCCCTACCTCCATCGTATCCCCCTCTGCCACCATCACCTGTCACTGTCGGCTGGGCTGTCTGTCACACTCTCTATCCCCGACTCCCCTGTGAACGTTGTGTTGCCTGGATGCAGCAGGCTCCGCCATTCCGCCGCCGCCGCGTGCTTCTCAGAGGGGTGCTAAAGAGGGGGTAAGACACAGGGTTTGTAGGGGTGTTACACAGGAGACAGGGGTGGTAGGCATGTTAGACATAGCCAGGGGTGGTAGGGAGGGGGTTAGACACAGGCAGCAGGTGGTGGTGGTGGGGGGGGGGTTAAACACAGGCAGGGGTGGTAGGGAGGGTTAGACACAGCCCGGGGTGGTAGGGGGGGGGGTTAGACACAGCCAGGGGTGGTAGGGGGTTAGACACAGCCAGGGGTGGTAGGGGGGGTAGACACAGCCAGGGGTGGTAGGGTCGGGGGGGGGGGTTAGACACAGCCAGGGGTGGTAGGGGGGGGTTAGACACAGCCAGGGGTGGTAGGGGGGGTTAGACACAGCCAGGGGTGGTTAGACACAGCCAGGGGTGGTAGGGGGGGTTAGACACAGCCAGGGGTGGTTAGACACAGCCAGGGGTGGTGGTAGGGGGGTTAGACACAGCCAGGGGTGGTGGTAGGGGGGTAAGACACAGCCAGGGGTGGTGGTAGGGGGGTAAGACACAGCCAGGGGTGGTGGTAGGGGGGGTTAGACACAGCCAGGGGTGGTAGGGGGGGTTAGACACAGCCAGGGGCGGTAGGGAGGGGGTTAGACACAGCCAGGGGCGGTAGGGGGGGGTAGACACAGCCAGGGGAGCAGTGTGACAGGTGGGGGGAGCAGTTTGTCAAAGGGGGGGGGCAGTGTGACAGGTGGGGAGCAGTTCTGGGGGGGGCAGTGTGACAGGTGGGGGAGCAGTGTGACAGGTGGGGAAGCAGTTTCTGGGGGGAGCAGTTTCTGGGGGGGGGGCAGTTCTGGGGGGGCAGTGTGTCAGGTGGGGGAGCAGTGCGACAGGTGGGGGAGCAGTTCTGGGGGGGGCAGTGTGACAGGTGGGGGAGCAGTTCTGGGGGGGGCAGTATGTCAGGTGGGGAAGCAGTGTGACAGGTGGGGAAGCAGTGTGACAGGTGGGGGAGCGGTGTGACAGGTGGGGGAGCAGTGTGACAGGTGGGGGAGCAGTTCTGGGGGGGCAGTGTGTCAGGTAGGGGAGCAGTTCTGGGGGGGGGCAGTGTGTGACAGGTGGAGGAGCAGTGTGTCAGGTGGGGGAGCAGTGTGTCAGGTAGGGGAGCAGTTCTGGGGGGCAGTGTGTCAGGTAGGGGAGCAGTTCTGGGGGGGCAGTGTGTCAGGTGGGGAAGCAGTTCTGGGGGGGGCAGTGTGTCAGGTGGGGAAGCAGTTCTGGGGGGGGGGGCAGTGTGTCAGGTGGGGAAGCAGTTCTGGGGGGGGCAGTGTGTCAGGTGGGGGGGCAGTGTGACATTTGGGGGAGCAGACAGGTGGGGGGGGCAGTGTGTCAGTTGGGGAAGCAGTTCTGGGGGGGGGGCAGTGTGTCAGGTGGGGAAGCAGTTCTGGGGGGGGGCAGTGTGTCAGGTGGGGGGGCAGTGTGACATTTGGGGGAGCAGACAGGTGGGGGAGCAGTGTGTCAGGTGGGGGAGCAGTGTGTCAGGTGGGGGAGCAGTGTGTCAGGTGGGGTAGCAGTGTGTCAGGTGGGGTAGCAGTTCTGGGGGGGGGGGCAGTGTGTCAGGTGGGGGAGCAGTGTGTCAGGTGAAGGAGCAGTGTGACGGGGAGAAGTGTGACATATAATACAGCTCATCCGACATCACATACACAGCTCTCTGTGCACCAGCATTACCTTCTCCCCAGCAGCTGCAGCACTGCCTCGCACATCTCTCCCTCCACCTGTTCACGGCTCAGCCTCCTGTTCTCATCTTGGGTGTCCCAGCCAGGTCCCGCAGCACCACCACCAGCACAATCCCCCCTGCCGCCTCCTGCTCCACCAGTCCACCATACCTAGAGCCGACCCGACGAGGAAACCCGGAAGTACCCGGAAGTAGCGCGGAGCTACATGTAGGGGAACTTGGCGCTGAGGGGGGAGAAGGAGGATGCCGGATGCTGCATGATGGGTGCCGCATACCTCATACCGATCGGCTCGGGCGGCTCTAGTCCTGCAAAGGGAACGGCGTTCCCGCAGGACTCGAGCTCTGATACAGGGGGCCCTCGAGGGCCCCCTGTAGCAAGGGGCCCAGTCGCCATGGCGACCCCTATAATTCCGCCACTGGGCGGGCGGGTGATGATGACGTCAGTGCGCCGCTACTTGCTTGCCGCCGGGTGGACCAAGATGGCCACGGCTCCGGAGCTAGGCCGAAGCCGCGGTCTTTCCTATCGGCGAGACCGCGGAGCTCACTCCGCGGATCGTCGATCAAATTTTTTTTAGTCGATCAAAGAAATTAACCATTAATCGAACAATTAATCGTTAATTTCCGCAGCTCTAATATATATATATATATATATATATATATATATATATATATATATAATATATGTGCACACGTGTGTTTGAGCTAATGCCAATAGGCACACCTATGGTCTACAGCAGTGTTTTTCAACTCCAGTCCTCAAGGCACACCAACAGGTCATGTTTTCAGGCTTTCCATTATTTTGCAAAGGTGATTTGAATCAATGAATGAATGAAAAACTTATATAGCGCGGCACATGCGAACTAAATCGCTTTTTTTGATCAGTTTCACTGCCTTAGTAATCACCACAACCATTTCATCTGAGGGAAATCCTGAAAACTTGACCTGTTGGTGTGCCTTGAGGACTGGAGTTGAAAAACACTGGTCTACAGTATATCTGATCTGAGGTCACACACAGGGAAATCCAATCCAGCAGAGCAAACGGGTAGCATGAGACTGCATGCTTGGCTAGCTTATATCAGGTTTGGTCTCCACCCAGAGACTGGCCACAATTAATCACCTTGCAGGTGGACAGACAGATAAGGCCAATGCCATAGGCAAAACCAGGATACTGGAGCCAACAGTTATGATGGAGCAGGAGCACATTTGCTCCTGACAAATGTATTCTCAAATGTGACATCACACAAGTTAAAGCAGACAGCCTACCACTCAGGTCTCGTACACACGACCGAGAATCTTGTCGTAAAAGAAACGTTGTTTTTCTTGACGAGATTCTGGTCAAGCTTTCCTTGCATACACACTTTCGAGACAAAATCTCGTCGTTCTCAAACGTGGTGATGTACAACATGTACGCCGCCACTATAAAGGGGAAGTTCTATTCCACTGGCACCACCCTTGGGGCTGCTTTTGCTAACCTCTTGTTACTGCGTGTTAAGTAAAAGTTTGGCGAGAGACGATTCACGTTTTTCAGTCTGTTACAGCGTGACGAATGTGCTATCTCCATTACGAACGCTACTTTTATCGAAGGTGCGCTCCCGTCTCATACTTTATTCTGAGCATGCGCGGGTTTCTTAGCATTCACACGAACATGTTTCTCGTTGTAAACCAGCTGGACGAGGAACACGAAGAGGAAATTGAGACTCCCGACGAGAAAAAAAGAGCAGGTTCTCTTTTTTTCTCGCCAAGATCCACGACAGTTTTGTCGACGAAAACCATACTCACGACCGTTTTCTCGGCAAAAAAGATCTGCCACCAATTTTCTTGATGGTTTTTGCTGAGGTAAACGGGCATGTGTACGAGGCATCACTCTAGGTGTCTGCACATCAGTTCCCTGTACAGCACACTGGGAGCCACCATATACAGTGTAGCTCTGTTATGCAAATAGCAGCAAATAGCAACACGCTCCGGGTTTGCCGGCTTTGGTTTTCCCCTTCCAGCTTCCCTGCTGCATAAGGCCGTGTACACGCGGCAGAGAACCTCGACGGGCAGAACACATCGTTCCGCTCGTCGAGGTTCCCTGCCGGCCGTCGAAATCGGCGACCCGCCCGTCGGGAATGGCAACCAGCCATTCTTCCAGGCGGGCCGTCGAGCAAATAGAGAGCGTGCTCTCTATTTCTGCTCAACAGGCTTCCCGACGGGAAGCTCGCCGAGAGTGTACACACGGCCGAGGTCCTCGCTGGAATGCAGCTTCCAGCGAGGTTCTCGCTGGTTTACAGCGAGAACCTCGATCGTGTGTACACGGCCTCAGGCTGTCCATCTCAGCAATGGACCAACGGTGAGATGCAGAAGGCAAGGGGACCTGATCTAGAGTTAAAACCTGGCTTTATGCTTCATATAAAGTCCCAACCCTCTCCGCTCATTGCTCAGTAACTAGGGATTGAAGCACTTGGTTCTACACACCTTGTGCTTCATATAAAGTCCCAAACCTTTCGTTTTTACTTTTTCTTCCGTTTTAGAGTTAGTAACCATATTAATTTTTGGTTGCTTTTGCAAATAAGAGCTATTTAGTGTTTGGGTCTCCGATGCCCTCTATAGGACTTTAGAAATGATGTCTAGACCGCCATAGATATGTTAAGAAAAACAAGAGTATTGCAAGCATAATTGTTTTTGTAATAAATGGGGTGGGGGGGGGGTAACTACTAAGTGAACATAAGTGGTCATACTGTCCATGTTTGGTCACAATATCAGTCACTATGGATATACTAATGCTCTTCTGTAAATAATTCTTCTCATCACAAAATATCTTTAGTTGAGAGTCCTAAGATGCTCTTTAGCCCACAAGAGAATGCGGGGAACATTTCGTGACTAATGTATAGGACATCACTTATGTACGAGATCATCCAAATCATGGTTACAGCCATTCCTATCCCAAACCCTAATGTATTGCATAATGTTCTTCTTAAATTCCACAGAGTTGATGATATTTGTGACTCAACTGTATGATATACATTACCGACTGTATACAGTATGTAGCTGTCTTAGGACATTGACGGTATACCACAAAGAACCAAATAATGTATAATTCCAACCCCACCCTGAGAAGACATTTCTATCTGTGCCATACGTTGATCAGAGGTGATCCTACTCATGTAACGCGTTTCAAAAATGTCCTATTATACAGATTTAGCTTCAGTTGTACTGGACTCATCTGACATGCATGCGGTATGCCCTGTAGACACAATCGATTTTCCTGTTAAAAAAAAGTCTGATGAGAGCTTTTGGACAGGAATCCCGACCGTGTGTATGCTACATCAGGCTTTATCCAACAGGAAAACTGCTGGAAAAAAGATAGAGAGCAGGATCTCTTTTTTCCAGTCTGGAAAAAAACGAATCGGAATTTCCAATCGTGTGTACAAACGCGCAAAATTCCGACGAATGCTCGGAAGCATAGAAATGAATTTTCTCGGCTTGACGTAGTCTTTTACGTCACCACGTTCTTGGCAGTCAAAAGTCCACCGAACTTTTGTGTGACCGTGTGTACGCGAGGCAGTCTTGAACGGAATTCTGTCTGAAAAAACATCATTTTTTTTTTCAACGGCAAAACCGCTCGTGTGTATGGGGCATAAGACTGTAATAAAATAAAACTAAGTAACTTCTGCCCTCCTCCCCAATAAATATATCATATCTGCCCTCCTCCCCAATAAATATATCATATTTGCCATGTGGAAAAGAGAATATTCACAACTATGGGCCAGATTCAGGTACAATTACATTGGCGCAGAGTATCAGAGATACACTACGCCGCTGTATTTTACCTGGCTCTACGACTAATTCAGGTAGATTACGGCCCGTAAGGTATGGCGGTGTAGTGTATTTCTCACGGCGGAATCGAAATACGCGATTAGGGGGCGTGAAGCATTTAAATTAGGCGCGTCCCCGCGGCGATCGAACTGCGCATGCTCCGTTCAGAAATTTCCCGCCGTGCATTGCGTGAAATAACGTCGTTACGTCATTTTTTGTTTGAGTAGCGTCGTTTACGTACATTCCTATTCCCGGACGACTTACGTAAAAAATAAAAAAAAGACGTTGAAATTCGACGCGGGAACGACGGCCATACTTAACATGGGCTGTCTAATACTAGACCAGATAAAAGCTGGAATAACTTTACGCGGCAAAAAGATCACTACAGATGCCGTAAGAGATTGCGAACGACGCTCGTAACTTCCTGGATCGTCGGAAAATGCTCATTTGCATACCCCGACGCGGAAAACGACGGGAACTCCACCCAGCGGCCGCAAAATTATTGCAGCGTAGATCCGAAGGCGTACGAACACGTAAGCCAGTCGTTTCATGGTTTGAGGATTCAGACTAATGAAACGACGCGCGTAATTTGAAAGTACTCCGGTCTAACGCGAGATAGACCAGAGTAAGGGCTCTGTGAATCTGGCCCTATGTGTTTTACAAAACATTGTTTTTTTTAGCCCTGCCCCAATCACCTTCACCTAAAGTTTGCCATGAACATAGATTTAATCTGCAGACTAAAAAATTTAACAGATTCCTCGATCCACACTCTACACAATTTTCTGCTTGGTTATTTTCGACTTTTCCATTCCGCCTGCAGGCTAAGCGTTAAAAATCGAACAAATTCCTCCATCCATGCTATGCAATGCAGACAGGAGGTTATGCCAGTTGTCAAAATGCCCTAACAGTACCTGCATCTAATTGGATGCAGGCACTGTTCAGAGCAGGGCTGTCTTTACCATAGGGCAAACAGGGGCAGCTGCCCAGGGCCCTGTTACCGTTAAGCCCCTGTGCTGCCCACAAATCAGCACTGAAAATCATCAGCGGCACGCAGTACTGCTTCCCTTTCCAGTGTTTTAAAATGTACAGCACTCCTACCTTCCCTTTAGACGTGCACTTCTCCCTTCCTGCCACTGGGTGCTGCTTGTATATAAAAGTGAATTAGAATGTGATTTTATAGCATCCCCAGTTCGATTTTCCCGAGGCTGACTTCTTCCTGCTCCTCAAGGTATGTCACTGTTTGCTATATTGTAAAAAGAAGTTTTCTGTAGAGTGTGCCCAAAGTCTTTATAATATTTGATGATTCACTGCATGCCTGGTGTTTTAAAAAGTTCCTGTATTTTACACATGGCATGGGGTCACAGCACCGTCTGTCCATTCTGCTTTAGCACCATGGGACCCCAGGCCATGCCACGTGTAAAATACAGGAACTCTTTAAATCACAGACCAGACCTGCAGTCCAGGCTGAGTAAGGCCTCAGAGCACATGGCATTACTGTCTGTATTTAACTGCTTGATGGGCTTATTTTGGGCCTGGCTGGTTCAAATGTATGTGTTTTGCCTGCGTTTCCTGCAAAGAAAAGCGCATGCCTCATGTAATAGGCTGTGCACACAGAACACATATGCCCATCAAGCAATGAAATACAGCACTGTCTGTCCATTCTGCTGTCTGCTGTGACTTATCTGCAGTTCCTGCACTGTCAAACTTGCTGCATTTTTAGACGTTTAGGTCACGCTTTTAAAAACACAGTGCGTTTGTGTGTGCGCAAGAACTGCAGGTAAGTAGCATTGTGCAAAAGCAGAATGGATTTCAAGGCAACTGTATTTTTAAAATGCTGAATGCACCTTTTTTCTGCAGGAAACAAAGGGCATGGCAGCCCATTCACATCAATGGGCTGCTGTGCCTGCACAAATGAGGGCCGCCAAAACACATACACACATAAAAAATGTTTGCCCAGGGCCCAAACCATGTTAAAGACGGCCCTGGTTCAGAGGACAATGTTACGCCCGGCTGCTTCGATTTTTCCAATTGAGGGGTGTCAGGGTCGACAGGACCCCCCCACTGAGTGAATTTCAGCCAGTTTATCAAGTCAGCCAACTTTACTCCTAAGTTTTCACTTAACATGCACCCACATACCCAAATTTTAAAGCATATATCTGGCAATACATACACATTTCCCCATGGTTTATCCATTGAGCACCCAACTTTATGTGCACTCTACATCTGCTGCACTGAAATCTTCTCCAGTGTTGCATGCCCTGCTCATACACTAAAATATGCACGCAATCTATACACTTTGGGAAGGACCAAGCTGCTGCTAACAAAGCAAACAGAATATTGGCATGTATAAAAAAGGGGATCAACTCAAGAGATAAACGGATAATTCTCCAGCGCTACAAGACTCTGGTCCTGCCGCACCTGGAGTACGTCGTCCAGTACTGGGCACCAGTCCTCAGGAAGGATATACTGGAAATGAGGCGAGGAAAAAGAAGGGCAACAAAGCTAATAAAGGGTCTAGAGGTTATTAGTTATAAGGAAAGGTTGCGAGCACTGAACTTTTTGTCTCTGGAGAAGAGATGCTTGAGAGGGGATATGATTTAAATTTACAAACACCATACTGGTGACCTCACAATAGGAATAAAACTTTTTAGTGGAAGGGAGTTTAACAAGACACGTGGCCAAACCAAATGATTTGGACCAGTGCACAAAGCAAGGTCCATAAAGATATGGATGAGCGAGTTTGGGAAGAACTTTCACTCCATGTTTATAAACATTATCAGGGCATAGATCTCTTATCATTGGTTTGTGCGTTACATTTTTTATAGATCCATATCACAATTTTACACATTGCTGCTAAATTAAAGTGAAACAGCTGATAATAGCAACTCATCTGCTTTTGTCTTTCTTTGCTCCAGTTTTCGACAGTAGTAGAAAGCAAAGAACTACTGCCTGTAGCAACTTGTCAGGTTTCACCTTGTGTTCTGCAAATACATGCAAAAACACATCAATAATAGACGAAAACATGAAAAAAATAATATAAAACATTGCAATGCATGGAGATAAAGATAAAAAACACAGAAGTATGTAAATTGGAGTTAACCATGTCCAGGATAATAAATTATATATATATATATATATATATATATATATATATATATATATATATATATATATATATATACACATATATACATACTATACATACTATAGCAGTTTTACTGCTGGCTGTGCACAGGATCGTGTATGCAGGGACGGACTGACCAATCAGACACTCGGGCACTACCCGAGGGCCCCATGCCACCATGCCCTTCAGTAAAACCAGGGACAGTATGTAAAAATCTGTGTTTTTTTTTAAATCCTAGGATTATAGCTGCCCCCCTCTCCAGTACCTTTCAGGCCGCGTACACATGACCGAGAACCTCGTCGGGCTAAACACATCGTTCCGCCCGACGAGGTTCCCGATGAGCGGTCGGAAAAGCTCGTCGAGCCAAAGTCCTCATTGAACAACGAGGAAAAAGAGAGCGTGCTCTCTTTTTTGGCTCGACGAGCTTCCCGACGGGACGCTCGTCGGAAGTGTACACGCGACCGAGAACCTCGCAGAATATGTCTCCCAGCGAGCTTCTCGCTGGATTCCGCCGAGGTTCTCGGTCGTGTGTACGGGGCTTTAGTGTGTGTATTCTGTGTGTATGTATACTGTGTGTGTATACTGTATGTGTGTATACTGTGTGGCCCCATAATCTATTGCCTGGGGGCCCCATAATCTCCTATTGTGTATGAAAGGGGAGGGGAAAGGGGCCAAATTTGCGCTTGGTAAAAATAAATAACAATAAAAAATATATTGATAATCCCTGAGGGTATTTATCAATAATCCCTGAAGGTGTCCTGCAGCTAAACACTAAAAACTTTGATATCAAGTCCAAAGAAACATATATACAAACAGTGTAGAGCTGGAAATAAATCAAAGTGAATACATCAATAGTCTTATATTATGACAATCAAAAACAATGAAGTGAGGAACATAAGATATACTGTATGCTGAAAACATATATTGACTATAATGGTAAATGTTCATTGAAAAAACAATAAGTCCAATGGATCAGCAGGTGAAAGTCCAGAAAAATATTTAAAAGAAAGCTGTGCTTCCAGTGTAGGTTGCGTGATTCCAAAGAAACGTGAAGTCAGCCCATCACCTAATAGTAAAATTAAAAGCTTACCAGAAAGCCTGCGACCGCCCTTCTCAGGGGGGTCAAACAAGCTTATAAAATGAGGTTATCCTGCAGATCAGCTGAAAGGATCCTCCGTCTCCCACACCTTCAATGAAGGTGTGGGAGACAGAGGATCCTTTCAGCTGATCTGCAGGATAACCATTAGACATGTGCATTCGTTTTCGTTAGAATGCATTTTCGTCCGAAAAAAGTTTTTTTTTCGTTATCGTTTTAACAAACGATAACGAAAGTGCAAGAAACGAAAACCGAAAGATCCGACATAAAAAATGCTTTATTTTCGTTGCGGTAAAAATTCGATATAGAGAGATTCGACATTATAGGGAAAAGATTCAACACTATAGAAATAATAGATTAGACATTACAGAGAATAGATTTCGATTTATGAAAAAAAATAGATTCGACATTATAGAGAATAGATTCGACATTATTACTAGTCATACAACATTAGAATTCTTGTAGGCGGAATATTCGAACGAAAATGTATGATTCGACGTAAAGATTCGACGTTCTGTCGAATATTCTTTTGACCACTCGACATATACCAAAAAGATTCGACGTTCCGTCGAATATTCTTTTGACCATTCGACAGAAACCAAGTATTATTGGATTTTCGGATGAAAGCTATTCCCCAACGAAAAACAAAATAAATCAAAACGATTTTCGGGAGTAACTAAATAAATGTATTTTCCAAACGAAAACGAAAAAACAAAACTAAATATTCCAGTCTGTACATGTCTAATAACCATAATCTCCTAATGCCTGGGGGCCCCATAATCTCCTATTGCCCGGGTTCCCCATGAATTTTCAGTTCCGCCCCTGGGTGTATATATACCTCTAACCTAACAAAACAAATAAACAATAAGTAAATAATATGTTAATTAACCCCTAACTTTTAAACCCTCACCCTTAACCCCAAAAAAAGTAAAATAAGTATTACAAAATAAATAAAAGCAGATGAAAAACAGCACTAAATTTATATATATATATATATATATATATATTTTTTTTTTTCTCTATTGGCCAATAGCAAACCAGGAACACGGATTCATGCCCTCCCCTAGTAAAAGCACCTCCCACCTCCCTAGACACACAGTTAACTCTTTGATCGCCCCGATGTTAACCCCTTCCCAGCCAGTGCTATTAGTACAGTGACAGTGTATATTTTTAGCACTGATCACTGTATTAGTGTCACTGGTCTCCAAAAAGTGTCAAAGGTGTCAATAAGCCTAGTTCACATTAGTGCGATTTGGCATGCAATTAAACCGCATGCCAAATCGGAAGCTTTGTAGACACTAAAAACCATCAATATATATGCTAATTGGGTTTTTAAAATAAATAAAACATATGTAGCAGAATACATATTTGCCTAAATTGATGAAGAAATTACATATATTTGTATACGATATAAATGGAGAGATGCCAAGTATACATATTTGTTCTGATCAAAAACAAAACTGCTGTTTATCAAAATGAAGACTTGCACAATCTAATATTCCAAGTTCACCACAAAGTCCTTCCTAGCATAATGTTTCTTTAAGCAAGAATACATACTAGCTTTGCGCCCCTTGCCATTTTCACTTTCCTCTTTTTGTTACATTAACCTGTTAAAAAAAAAAAATCTTGGCAGGGAATGAAAAAACATCTAGATTCCGTCACTGAACACAGCTCTGTGTTGTTTACATTCACAGAGCTGTGTTCCATGAGATTTGGAACCGATCGGTGTCGGTGGTCAATCACTGGCCGGGACACAGTGATCGGTGTGCTATGACGAATCACAGTACAGTTGGAAGGGGGCACGCCCTCTACCCGGAAGTGCAGAATCACGTACAGTGTATCTCACAAAAGTTAGTGCACCCCTCACATTTTGGCAAATATTTTATTCTATCTGTTTATGTGACAACACTGAAGAAATGGCACTTTGCTACAATGTAAAGTAGTGAGTGTACAGCTTGTATAACAGTGTAAATCTGTTGTCCCCTCAAAATAACTCAACACACAGCCATTAATGTCTAAACCGCTGGCAAGAAAAGTGAGTACACCCCTTATTTAAAACATCCAAATTGGGCCCAAAGTGTCAATAGTTTGTGTGGCCACCATTATTTTCCAGCAGTGCCTTAACTCTCTTGGGCATGGAGTTCTCCAGAGCTTACCAGGTTGCCATTTGAGTCCTCTTGCCCTCCTCCATGATGACATCACAGAGCTGGTGGATGTTGGAGACCTTGCTCTCCTCCACCTTCCGTTTGAGGATGCCCCACAGATGCTCAATAGGGTTTAGGTCTGGAGACATACTTGGCCAGTCCATCACCTTTCCCCTCAGCTTATTTAGCAAGGCAGTGGTCATCTTGGAGGTGTGTTTGGGGTCGTTCTAATGTTGGAATACTGCTCTGTGGCCCAGTCTCCGAAGAGAGGGGATCAGTATATAACAGTACACGTTGCGTGTTGGCATTCATGGTTCCTTCAATTACATTTTCACTTAGGAATGTACTCACTTTTGTTGCCAGCGGTTTATACATTATTGGCTGTCTGTTGAGTTATTTTGAGGGGACAGCAAATTTATACTGTAATACAAGCTGTACACTCACTACACAACATTGTAGCAAAGTGTCATTTCTTCAGTGTTGTCACATGAAAAGATATAATAAAATATTTACAAAAATATGAATGGTCAGAGCTTTTTTTCTCAGAAAATAGGTGCAGGAACTCAACCACGAACCGTTCAGATTTCACAAACAGTAGAAGGGTCTTAAAGGGGCATTAAATACCAGAATTGCATTACATACAGTGTGCAGAGTTCAGGGGGTTACAAAGCAGTCACTTGTAAACACAGAAACCAGACTTCTGTGTTCACAAGTGATTGTGGTGAGCGGGCACCAAAGGGTCTGAGCCAAAGGTGGTGGAACGGAGTTCCACCAAGTTCCCCCAGAAAAAAAGCCCTGTGAATGGTGTACTTACTTTTGTGACACACCATCAGTCGCTTCCCCGTTTACCCTGTGTTAAAGACAGCCCTGCTCGCAGTAGATGTACAATGCGCAGTCGGCAAGTGAATATAATAGAACTGACCAGGCTGCTCTGAAGAAGGACACAACGCATTTGTCTCTGCACACCAGGGCTCAAGTCCTGCGGAAACACGTGGGAACGGCGTCCCTGCACTTTTTTCACAGCAGGAACGCAGTTCCCTTTGCAGGACTAGAGCAGCCGAGCCGCCCGAGACAATCCTTCACTAAGCGGCGATGTCCAGCTCAAGTCACTGCCAAGGGCAGGTGCAAATTATCGCAGGATTTAGAAAGAACTTGCTTAAAGTTCTTTCTAAATCTTGTGATTACTCGCGGCAGACCTCCGCAATGTCTCCTGGGAACAATGACAAAAGCTCCCAGGAGACATTGCGGCATCGAGGAAGTAACGGGATCTCCGCACACTACCCGATGAATCCATATATAGGAAGCGGCCAGTAACAAAGGATTACTAAGGTACAGTGGATCAAAAAACAAAAAACAAACATGTGGTTTAGTAATAATGCCTATGAGCATATCACTTTTTTCCCCAGAACTTGCCCCCTGCTGTACACCCCACCAACACCTAGGCTGTGGCTCAAGAAGAGACAAGAAGCTTCATAAAAGCCTATCTCACCATCCAACATTTTGACGCTGACAAGTAAAAAAAAAAAAAAATCTCCTGTACTCAAGAGAAGTGAACTGCTATTTAACACCGGGCGTGGAGCAGACGTTCCGTGCACTGTTTTATTTCATGGCATTACAAACCACTAAATGGTTACTGCACCCTGTCACATACAATCAGGGCAGTGCGTAAACTAGATGGGAAGGCAGCTCTCTGAGGCTTTTAAAGTTAAAAGCTCGGATAAGATTGAATTTGTGAACCGATAATGCGTGCTCCCCTCCTTCCTCTCCCTGTACAGAAATCTTCCACTACACTGGACTTTTTTCTTTTTAGTGTTGAAAGGCGCCAACAACATATGTATGTATGAAATGCATCGCTTATATCCCAGGCTTTACCCTGCAGAGATGTAATTGGAGTCTGTTGTCTTAACTCTGCTGATGCCGGATTAGTCACCAAGCGCTGCAAACTGCCATCCATTTCCGAAATGGCTACTACACCATACCTGCATATGAAGTGCAAGCGTTTTAGCAAGGATATATGTAAATAGCAGGAGATGGTACATGTGCATGACTGAATTATTGCAGATTTTCTGAATACCAAGCCAAGACCTAAATCTGTACTTTACCAACTTATATATAAATAACCCACAAACCATTCTTTGGAATTTAACCACTTTACGCCCGCACGGCGTGTTTTTTCGACAACACTCTGAATTGCCGGGAGGCTGTCTTTATACGGCCTCCAGGCCACTGTCATGCCGCGTCAGTCAGGTGCCGATGTGCGTGCCTGGCGGCCGCGATGTCTGCCACGTGCCCGCGATCGGCGGTCACAGAGACAGGGACGTGGAGCTCTGTGGGTAAACCCACAGAGCTCCACATCCTGTCAGGGAGAGGAGACTGATGGTGTGTCCCTTGTATATAGGGTAAGGTGACCAGATTTTTAAAATGAAATCCGGGGAGATATTCTTTCTTACTAATGGCGGCAATTAGCGACTCTGACCATCGTCGCCCGCCTCACAGCCTGACTAGGCTTACTCTCCGGGCCCCGGCTATACTGGATGGGAAACGGAGGAAGATCACTCCGCCAGGGAAGACAAGGAGATAAGTAGGCAGGCGGCTGGCTGGGACTTGAGCCAAGGCAGAAGAACATGCGAGCGGAGCTGAATGGGCATGCACCCGAAACTGAAGAAATATTCCCTCCGCTCCGACCAGCACATGATCATCAGAAAGGGGCACAGATAATGGGAAAAATACAACCCGTTATGCTAGTAGGCACGGCGGAGCGGGGGTGTTTTTATTTTAATTCTGCACTGACTGTCTTTGAAATTGCTCCAGCCCCTTATTAAATCCAATCTGGTGACAAAACCAGGGACAGACTTGGTCCGGGGACAGTGTTCTCAATCAGGGGACTGTCCCCTGAAACTGGGGATGTCTGGTCACCCTAATATAGGGACAACCATCAGTCACCTCCCCCAGCCACCCCTCCCCCCACAGTAAGAATCACTAATTAGGGAATACATTAACCCCATCCTCGTCCCCTAGTGTTAATCCCTCCCCTGCCAGTCACATTTATACAGTAATCAGTGCATATTTATATCATTTTTCGCTGTATAAATGTGAATGGTACCAAAAATGTGTCAAAAGTGGTCGTCGCAATATCGCAGTCCTGACAAAAATCGCAGATCGCCACCATTACTAGTAAAAAAAAATAATAATAATAAAAAAATTCATAATTCTATCCCCTATTTTGTAGATGCTGTAACGTTTGCGCAAACCAATCACTATACGCTTATTGCGATTTTTATGCGATTGGATATTTATTATAGCAAAAAGTAAAAAATGTTGTTGTTTTTTTTCAAAATTGTAGCTCTATTTTTGTTTATATCACAAAAAATAAAAACCGCAGAGGTGATCAAATACCACCAAAAGAAAGCTCTATTTGTGGAAAAAAAAGGACGTCAATTTTGTTTGGGAGCCACGTCGCATGACCGCGCAATTGTCATTCAAAGTGTGACAGTGCTGAAAGCTGAAAATTCACCTGGGCAGGAAGGGGCTATATGTGCCCAGTAAGCAAGTGGTTAAATGCTCGTAGCCACCATTTTATTAACAAACAACTTAAACAAATATATCTTTTTCATTTCCTTAAATAATAACAATTTTATTGACTGTAGGTATGTGGAGGCAAGCATGGTCTACCCAACCTGCTGTATCAAGCACCAAGTCCCTTACCACGGCCCTCAGCCTGAATTACACCAGCTCGAGGACAATTAGTTAACCTTACTGCCCGATACAGCCCCAATTACTAGTATCACCATACTGACCTCACATCTAGGTGAAGGTACAAATTCCAAAGATGGGCCCAACCCCTAATTCTCCACATACAATTTTGACCATGCCGACCTTCAAAAACCCTGCAACACCTGCCACCAGCTACGACATCCCCAACTAACCCGAAAATTTCCCCCCAAGGAACATAACCGCCCCCGACAACAACTTTCGGAAACATCAACCCGCAATCCAACCACAGACAACAAACAATAGATAAGGGAGGGAGGGAAAGCTTCTTGCAGGCTGCACCTCACAGGACTGATGAACAATTAACTCCCACTGCTCCTTACCCCCCTAATGCCCCACCCTGCCACACTTTCGTGATCAGGCATCGGGCTTGAAGACCAATTGCTACAGCAGTTGCAGAGCAGGTATCAGGCAATAGAGAAGTCCAGGAACAGGCCGAGGGTCAAACACAGGTGGTTGCAGATTGGGATCAGGCAGTAGAGCAGACAAATGGCAAGGCACTGGCTGGGAAGGCACAATAACCAGGCAAAGAGGAAGTGCTGAGATCAGGCTTATATGGGAAGTTCATGGGAGGAGCAAGGGGTTCAAGGCAATCAAGACATAAGGCAGAGTATTCCAATGGATCAGGTAGGTTTGTCCAGCAGATCAGACAGGGAGCTGTCCAGCATCCCTGGCTTTTGTTTGCTCCGTCTCCTCAGCTCCCGAGCTGGATGCACTACACGGCTGCTATCCTGATATCCAGCGTTTGGCAATTCATTTCAGCCCATGAGTAAGTAGGAGGTCCCTCTTTAGACCTCTCTTGCCAATCATTCCGCCTGCCCCCCATTTAACAACATACATCTATTGATTTTATAACTTACATTGCAGATACAACATTCATGCATCCGGCCCTGAAGAAGCAAGCAGGGTCTCGCGAAACTAGTAGGGCTTTATCGATGCTTGTTTTATGTCTGTACATGCTGCATATTATGTATGTCTGTATTATGTCTACTTACTTCTGTTTATATGTATGTACATTTTATTTGTTATTGTATATGTGCATCCACTGGCCCTGCAACTTTCAAGTTTTACTGTTGCTCGTTGATGTTCAACAATTGTAATAAATCTTTATATATTTACTTTCACTTGTGCTGTGTACATTGGCTATTATGCCGGGTAACTCACAATCGATGTTGTTACCACTTTGTTACATAACACTTTGAAAATAATAAATAGATTTTGTCTCATTGTTGTTTGTGAACATTGACTAAACCTCTCTCACCTCATTAAAAGTCCCAGGGCTGCCTCCTTTTGTGTTTTTGTGTACTAATAGGGATAGATGTGTTAGCGGAGTCACACCAGACCTTTATTTTCTTTTTCTCCTCTTAATGCTAGGCATACAGATCCAGGCCTTTTCTGAATTGAATTGGTTTTCTGTCCAGTTAATTACTTGCAGTCAATTCTGCAATAAAATTGCTATAGGCATAGTCCATGCACATACACTACAATGTCAAAAGTATTGGGGTGCCTGCCTTTACACGCACACAAACTTTAATGGCATTCCAGTCTTGGTTCGTAGGGTTCAGTATTGCGTTGGCCCGCTCTTTGCAGCTATAACAGCTTCAAATCTTCTGGCAAGGCTGTTCACAAGGTTTAGGAGTGTGTCAATGTGAATTGTTTGACTATTCTTCCAGAAGAGCATTTGGGAGGTCAGGCACTGATGTTGGATGAGAAGGCTTGTATCCGCTCTAATTCATCCCAAAGGTGTTCTGTCAGGTTGAGGTCAGGACAATGTGCAGGCCAGTCAAGTTCCTCCACGCCAAACTCTGTCATCTATGCCATATTGCCAAAAGTATTTGGCTATCCCTCCATTTAATTTGGTGGAGGGGGGATTATGGTGTGGGGTTGGTGCTACATTGGCTTTTCTCCTATCAGCTGGTACCATTCCAGTCAGTAGACTGTCAGTAAAAATTAGGAACAATGGTCTGGCAATTACTTGACTGAGTTCCCCAAGTACCCTCGGTTGCAAGCCATCTGGTCCCGGTGATTTATTATTGTTAAGTTTCCCAAGTCTATTTCTAATTATGTCCTCTGTTAGCCATGAGGGTACTTCCTGTGACGTGTCTTGAGGACAAACAAAAGCAATTTTGGTCACTGAAGCCTGCCGATTCTCTTGTGAAAACTGAGGAGAAGAATAAATTCAACACCTTTGCCATCTCCCCACCCTTTGTAACCGGTTTTTCTTCCTCATTCTTTATGGGGCCAATACATTCTGTCCTCCCTTTTTTACTGTTTATATACTTAAAGAATTTATTTGGATTTTTTTTTTGCTCTCCTCCGCCATGTGTCTTTTGTGTTTCATCTTACCCTCCCTAATTGCACCCTTACATATCTTGTTGCATTCTTTGTAAAGTCTGAATGCTGATGATGATCCTTCAGCCTTGTATTTTTTGAAGGCCTTCTCCATTTTTACATTGGAGTTAAGCCATCCAGGACTTTTGTTCACTCTTTTAAATGCATTTCCCAATGGGATGCACTGGCTAATGCCCTAATTTATTATGCTCTTCAAGGAAACCCATCTCTCCTCCGTGTTCTTTGTTTCTAAATCCTCGTACATATGACCGGTTTTCCCGGCAGGAAAACTGCCAGGAGAGCATTTGGCCTGGGAATGCCGGCCGTGTGTATGCTCTCTAGCAGTTTTCCCATCAGGAAAACAGCCGAGAATCCCGACGGGAAAATAGAGAACCCTGCTCTCTATTTTTTTGTCGGGTTTCCCGGCAGAGTGTTTCCTGCCGAGAAAACCGGTCGTCTGTATGCTTACCTGTCTGAAGGTAAACCCGTGCATGCTCGATAAGCCTTCGATGCATGGGCGGTAGCATACATGGCATAGCGTAGGGTGTAGCAAGATGGCGGCAGCAGCATTGAATGTGACGAACACAGACTTGTCGTAGTCGATGACGTCACTGCTTTCCTGCCATTCAAAAGAATGGCGGTTCTTTTGAATGGCCGTCTGTGTGAGAATCCCATCAGAAAAAACATTTGGCATAAGACGTTTTTTTTCCTGATGGGATTCCCGGCAGTGTGTATAGGGCCTGAGGCCTCGTACACACGACCGGGTTTCTTGGCAAAAACCACCAAGAAAACTGCTTCCTGCTGAGATTCCCATTTGTGTGTATTCAGGTTTCTCGTCTGGAAATCTGGCCAGAATGTCGACAAGAAAAAAAGAGAGCCTGCTCTCTTTTTTCTCGTTGAGATTCTTGTCGGCCTGTTTCCCGACAAGAAACCCAAGAGTGTGTATGCTTACCTGCCTGAAGGGCAAGCCCATGCTCGATAAGTCTTCGACACATCGAATGTGACGAGCACCGGCTCATCGTAGTCGATGACGTCACCGCTTTCTTGCCATTCAAAAGAACCGACGTTCTTGCCAAGAATCCCAGCAGGAAAACCGAAATTTTTTTCCCTAACGGGATTCCCGGCCGTGTGTACAGGGTTTGAGAGTTTATTCCACTTTTATATCTTCTATATAGATTTATATCTTCTATATCAGTGTTTCTCAACCGGGGTTCCGCGGGAAATGTACGGTCTCCGCGTCAGGTTGTCAGGCTGCGGGCATCCATGATTTAAAAGCCGCGCATTCTCCTCAGATTGTTCCGTGATAGGACGAGAGGACATCCGTGAAAGGCTGAACACTGAACAGAGGCCCTGCTGGGAAAATTTGTGTTCCGCCTATCACGGGACAGACTGAGGAGGAGGCGCGGCTTTTGAATCATGGATGCCCGCAGCCTGTAAGACGGATCCTGCAATAAGAAAAAAGGTAGGAGGATAGTCTTGGCCGGCACAGTGGGGGTAAGTGATAGCACAGTGGAGGCAGGTGATGGCACAGTGGGGGCAAGTGATGGCACAGTGGAGGCAGGTGATGGCACAGTGGAGGCAGGTGATGGCACAGTGGGGGCAAGTGATGGCACAGTGGGGGCAAGTGATGGCACAGTGGGGGCAAGTGATGGCACAGTGGGGGCAGGTGATGGCACAGTGGGGACAGGTGATGGCACAGTGGGGACAGGTGATGGCACAGTGGAGGCAAGTGATGGCACAGTGGAGGCATGCAATGTAATGGCACAGTGGAGGCATGTAATGGCACAGTGAGATTTAAAAAAAGCCTGTTTCTGTCAGCGGTTGTTCCTGTCAGTGGTTGTTCCGGCTAAAGTTATAGGTGCATTTGTCACTGGTATAGCTGCATTGCATATCTCAAGTTCGACCCAAAATTGAGCATCTGTGCAGAAAAAAGCAAGCCCAAGTTTCACATTACGGGGCTAAGTGTTTTTACAATATCTATTCTATTATTTGATACGGTTTCTTTATTGCTGTTATATCTACGGCTCGCTGATCAGATCCAATGATCCGAGAGCTTTAGATCTGAATTTTTTTTTCACGGGTTCCCCGAAATCTCAAACTTTTTGCCAAGGGTTCCCCGAAGGCAAAAACGTTGAGAAACACTGTTCTATATAGATAACAGAATAGATTCAGTTCCTGTAATAATTCCTCATGAGCTCCTCCATGCCTCTTATCAGTTTAGTTGCTCTTCGCTGCACTTTCTCCAGTATAGTTCCATAATATGATCACATGATCAGTTATATTTTTAATATAAATGCCAAAATGTCATGATTACTGACAGGGTATGCAAACTCTTGAGTACAACTGTAGTTGGCAAAATTGACAGGATCAGGTGATATCTCAGGTCCAAATACAATCTTAACGGCATTTTAGAACAATACAACCAGCATTATTATTGTATTAACTGTAATCGTTCTTGTGTTTTTTTTTGTTTTTTTTAAGGCACGCCTGTTCTTTTTCACTGTAGCGTGTGTCAATCTGTCGCAGACTACAGGGTCACTAATAAGTATTGCATAACCAGTGGTGAGCGTGATGTGCAGAGATTAGGGACAGTGTCTTGCACATTCTTTCTCTAGTCACACTGCGGTTTTTCACAAACTTTTAGTCAGCAGAGCCGGGTGTCTGTATCGGGAGACTCAGTCTGGGGTCCTTATGGGAAACTCTGGTAGGATGAGTCAACTGTTTTCCATCACGTTCACATTGTATAATGAAATGACAAAAGCCTGTGCACGTAGAATACATAACTATACCGTGGACAAGAAAACACCTTCTCCTACATTAATAGCGGGTGCAACTATTTAAAGGGAAACTAAAAACTTTTTTTTGTTTAGTTATTAGAATTAAATAAATGCAATTAGTTTAAAGCGAACCTGTACTGATCAGCAATCATTGCAGTCCTCTTCTGAAAATGCTAGTCAGCTGGCTGACATTCTGATCCAGTGGTTTTAGCACTTAAAGGATCACTAAAGGATTTTTTTTTTTTTAGCTAAATAGCTTCCTTTACCTTACTGCAGTACTGGTTTCATGTCCTTATTGTTCGTTTTTGCTTTGAAGTTGCTGTAATCCTGCTCTGATCTCCACACTTCCTGCTTGTCGGTTTCCTTATAACCACAGTGCTGGGAGCTTTCTCACGGTGGTCTAAGCTGGTCTACTGTGTGTCTAAAACTTCCCAGAACCAATCAGATTCATTTTAAAAACAAAAAACTGCCCTGGATTTGTTTGTTTTTGTTCTGTGTGTCTATTTCTACTTCACAGAAACATGAAGCCAGTTCAAAAGTGAAACTAACCTGCAGGCACATTATATGATTGATTTTTATCTATTTTTAATCATTTTGAAAAGGAATCAGTTAATTTTTATGTCTCTATACCCTGTAAACAGTCATTTCAGCAAAAACATTTTTTTCCTTTAGTGACCCTTTAAGTTAAAAAAAACAAATATGCTGGTCAAGAATTCAGACTTTGTCCCAATTTTCTAATCTGAATGTGTGGTTTGGGTCAGTCCCATAGGTGTGCGCAGCCAATTGCATTAGGGTGTGCACCCCAAAGCTCAAACACACACTACCGATCGCCCACTGTGTTCAAGGAAGGGGTCAGTAAATTACATATTTGCCGGCCCCTTCCCCTGTTCATCCTAAAAGATCCCTGCAGCACCAGCTTCTAGGAGAGGAGGGAAGCCAGTAGTGGTGCGGGGGGAGCTAGGGCAGTAGGGGGAATTTATGTTGCACAGGGTTATTAGGGTGTGCCTGGGCACAACTGGCACACCCTGTGCGCACACCTATGGTCAGTCCTCAGAATGCATTAAAAGCATCTGTGTACGATTTGTAAGTATGTATGCATTTGTATGCTGTAATTGCTCATTACATTGCAGGCTCTGCTTCCTGCAGCACAATGATTGTGCTTTACAGATTCACTCTTAGACCCCTTTTACACTGGGGCATTTTTTGGGGCGTTTTTCAGGCACTTTGGCTTTAAAAAAAAAGCCTGTAAAGCACCTGAAAGAAGCCTCATCTGCAATCCCAATGTGAAAGCCAGAGTGCTTTCAGAGCCCTTCCACACTGCCAGCGCCTGAAAAACGCTGGTAAAGCGCCGCTAAGACCCCTTTCACACTGGGCGTTTTTCAGGTGCTTTGGTGTTAAAAAAAATCTCCCTAAATGGCAAGGAGCGCTTTAGTAGCAATGTATTCAATGCTCCTAAAGCGCTGCAAAGAAGCTGCTTGCAGGACTTTTTTTGACGCCCTGCCAGTGCAGCGCCTCAGTGTGAAAGCATTTGGGCTTTCACATTGGGATTGCAGATGCAGCTTCTTTCAGGCGCTTTTTTTTAATGCTAAAGCGCCTGAAAAATGCCCAGTGTGAAAGATGTCTTAAACAAGGCTGTAGGCAGGGCTGGTGTGCACCCTAGGCAAGACTAGCTACTTGCACCCCCCCACTAGATGTAAACCCAAATGTCTCATCTGACCACAGCACCTTCTCCCACATGTTTGCTGTGTCGCCCACATGGCTTCTTCTGAACTGAAAATGGGACTTCTTATGGCTTTTTGCCACTCTTCCATAAAGGCCATCAGGGCCGCCAACAGAAATGATGGGGCCCCTTACACAGCTTCAGGCTTGGGCCCCCTGAAGAACCGGGAGGGGGGGGGGGGTTCTGCCGGGGGGGCCTTTACAAAAAAAAGAAGAAATAAAGAAAAATATATATAAAAAAAGGGGGCCCTTTAATAAAAGGAAAAAAAGAGAGAAAAATATATATATATACACACACACACATACATATATATATATATATATATATATATATATATATATATATATATATATATATATATATATATATATATATATATATTGTTTTTTGTTTTTTTTAAGGGTGGTTAATATCTGGGGCCCTCTAGCCCTCTAAAAAAAATATATATATATATATTAAAAAATATTTTTTTAATCAAAAATAAATAAAAAAAAGAGGGGGTTGCCATCTGGGGCCCAGGGGGCCTCCGGGCCCTTGGGGACCTCTGAAAAATATTAAAAGGAAAAAAAATTGGCCCTTTAATAAAAAATAAAAGAAAAATATATTAAAAAAATATATATATTTTTTTATAAAAAAATAAATAAAAAAAGAGGGGGTTGCCATCTGGGGCCCTGGGGGCCTCCGGGCCCTTGTGGACCTCTAAAATAAAAAAGAAAAGAAAAAAAATGGCCCTTTAATAAAAAATAAAATAAAAATACATTAAAAAATATATATTTTTATAAAAAAAAAAATAAAGAGGGGGTTGCCATCTGGGGGCCCTGGGGACCTCCGGACCCCTAAAAAATAATAAAAGAAAAACAATTGGCTCTTTAATAAAAAATAAAATAAAAATATATTAAAAAATATATATTTTTATAAAAAATAAATAAAAAAAGAGGGGGTTGCCCTCTTACAGGTGTAATGCCTGTACCCCCCTGATGGCGGCCCTGAAGGCCATATTTGTGGAGTAAAATAAAAAAAGGTATACCACGCTAGATCATACAGTAAATAAACTAAAAATCCATACTGCAGCAACAAAAACTCTGATGTCTCCACAGTGCACAAATATGTAAATAAAGTTGCGCTTGTATAAGACAAAAGTGGTCACTTAACTACATAAGGACCGCCACACGACGATATACATCGACAGAATGGCACGGCTGGGCACAAGGGTGTACATGTACGTCCCCTTTAAGAATCCAGCCGTGGGTCGTGAGCGTGCCACCGGCGGTGTGCTTGTGACCCGGTCCAAAGCTGAAGAACGGGGAGAGGTGAGTGTAAACAAACCTTCCCTGTTCTTCTCTGTGGCTTGTCACTGATCGCCTGTTCCCTGTCATAGGGAACGACGATCAGTGACATCACACATCCAGCCATGCCCCCCTTACAGTAAAAAAAAACACACACATTAAAGGCGGCCATACACGGTTCGAATTTCGAAGGAATTTTCTTTCGTAAATCGCACAAAAAAAATTTTGTTCGTATTTCGCACCGTTGGTGGGCTGCAGCAACAGCCGATTTTCGTGCGGCAAACAAATTTGAGAAATCCGACATGTTGGAAATTTTTAAAAAAACAAACGATTTTCTGATCAATGATGGGAGAATCGTGCGAGAATGGTGGCATCATCGGATCAGAAAAAAAAAAAAAGAACTTTCTGATTTTGAAAAGAAAATGTGTTCAAAATTCGACCGTGTATGACCTGCTTAACATACACTTAACCCCTTTAGCGCCCCCTACAGGTTAACCCCTTTACTGCCAGTGTAATTTTCATAGTAACCAGTGCATTTTTATAGCTGTGAAAATTACAACGGTCCCAAAAATGTGTCAAAAGTGTCCGATGTGTCTGCCATAATGTCAGTCATGAAAAAAAGCACTGAGCGCCTCCATTACTAGTTAAAATGCCGTAAAAACTTTTTTTTTTCTTACCAAAAATATGTAGAAAATTACGTATCGGCCTAAACTGAGGAAAATAAATAATTTTTTTATATATATATTTTTTGGGGATATTTATTATATTAATTAAATAGATCAAGTGTACCTGGGACCCCAAAATAGCCCAGGAGCAACCTGGAAATGAGGGAGTGGGCAAGTGGACTATAGCGGTACTGGATACAAGAAAATACAATGGAAGGATGAAATGAGGTAAAAAATTATTACATTCGTTTATTATACATAATAATGGGCAATTTGAACACACATTATTGGATTATAAAGACAACATTAAAAACGTGACACAGTGCATGACCAACCAAACAGGTCACCAACATGTTAAAAGGCCCTACACAGAGGGGGGCGGTGAGAGGAGTGGGGTCATGCCCGTTGAATCTCGACTAGTTTCGCAACAGAAGTTGCTTCGTCAGGAGAGGTGGTCTAAAAACATAATATACAATAGTTACAGTCACAAATTTCATACATATAGGTAGATATGCATGATGGTGTTCAACAGAATTGATATACAAATGTTTTGCTTATAAGGAAAAACATTATTGGGATTCAAAAGATGCCGAATGGCTTACCTGCACAGCTAGAGATGGACACCTGGAGCTACAAGCCGCAAATTGAGGAAGGGAACCTCTCAAAAACGGGTGGATGGAAGATGGAACCGCACTAGGAGCTATCCCTAAAATAGCTATATATAAGAGTAGGGGTCATGAAAATTCTCTGTAATAACTACAGTTTAAAAGGAGGGGAACACCGGTGAGGTCCAATCGGTGCTAAAGGGAAAACTGAAATGTGGATCTGTGCACGAAGCCAACAGAAAAACCTGAATAACAGAGAAGGGACAGTTGAACAGACAACAGTGAGGTCTGGGGACAAGGGAGGATATTTATTATAGCAAAAAGTAAAAAATATATATATTTTTTTTTAATTGTTTATAGCATAAGAAATAAAAACCTCAAAAAGGAGATCAAATGGCACCAAAAGAAAGCTCTATTTGTGGGAAAAAAAGGACGTTAATCTTGTTTGGGAGCCACGTCGCACGACCGCGCAATTGTCTGTTAAAGCGACGCAGTGCCGAATCGCAAAAAGGGGCCTGGTCCTTTACCTGCATAATGGCCCGAGGCTTAAGTGGTTAAAGTGGTTGTAACTCCAATAAAAATAAAATAAAAAAACCTGCAAGACAAAGGCATAATGATCTAGTATGCACAGAATACTAGCTCATTATGAAATACTCACCTTAGATCGAAGCCCCCGCAGCAGTCCCAGTACACAGCTCTGGCCGGGGACATCGCTCCCGGAGTTACTTCCGGGTATCGCGGGCTCCGATGCTGTGATTGGCCAGAGCCGGTAACGGCACACTAGCTGACGCAAAGACACAAAAGTGCTGCTGCTTCAGTAGGCATGCGTCGATGACGTCAGCACATGCTGATACAGGGAATATCTCCTAAACCGGGTTTAGGAGATATCTGGGGTAGCTACAGGTAAGCCTTATTATAGGCTTACCTGTAGTAAAAAGTGCATTGTAAGGGTTTACAACCACTTTAATGTCTTGAACACAGTGCAAGTGAAATGCAAATAACAGAGAAAAATGTCAATGGAAAAATTTGAAAATTATATGAAGATTGTGAATTAATCAATACAAGTGTCTTCATATGTTGAAAGTGAAAGTGGATTTCTAAACCCACACATAAAAGTCCCACAATGTGAAAAGGACTTCCGGTAAGATGATGTATTCCAGAGATAGGGGTTTTGTGATAAAACAATCCACTCTATGAGTGGGGACTCTTACCATTTTTCCATTGACATTCTCTCTGTAATTTGCATTTCACTTGCATTGTGTTCAAGACTTAAGGGGCAGATTCAGAAAGATCTGCGTAAATTTTGGCGGGCGTAGCGTATCTCATTTACACTAGGCCGCCGTAACTTACAGAGGCAGGTACCCCATTCAGAAAGAATTTGCGCCGTAAGTTACGGCGGCATAGTGTAAATGGGCCGGCGTAAGCCCGCGTAATTCAAAGTAGGTGGAAGGTGGGCGTGATCCATGTAAATGAATCGTGACCCCACGTAATTGACGCTCTTTACGAGCGGCGCATGCGCCGTCCGTGGACGTATCCCAGTGCGCATGCTCAAAATCACGTTGCAAATACTCAATGCTTTCGACGTGAACGTAACTTATGCACAGCCCTATTCGCGAACGACTTACACAAACGACGGAAAATTTGACGCTGTCCCGACGTCCATACTTAACATTGGCTATGCCTCCTATAGCAGGGGAAACTTTACGCCGAAAAAAAGCCTTACGTAAACAACGTAAATCAAGGCGCTGGGTGCGCGTACGTTTCTGAATCAGCTTATCCACCTAATTTGCATATTCGTTGCGTAAATCTACGGAAGCGCCACCTAGCGGCCAGCATAAATATGCAACTAAGATACGACGACGTAAGAGACTTACGCCGCTCGTATCTTAGCAAAATTTCGGCGTATCTTGCTTTGTGAATACAAAAAAAAGATACACCGGCGCATCCTAGAACTTACACGGCGTATCAACATATACGCCGACGTAAATTCTTTCTGAATCTGGCCCTAAGTGACCACTTTAATCTTATACAAGTGCAACTTCATTTATTTACATATTAGTGAAGTGCACGACTAATGCCGCGTACACACAATTGGATTTTCCGTCGGAAAAACCTTGGATGGTTTTTCCGACGGAATTCCACTCAAGCTTGGCTTGCATACACAGGGTCACACAAAAGTTTTGACCGTCAAGAACGTGGTGACATACAACACTACGACAAGCAGAGAAAATTAAGTTTGATGCTTCCAAGCATGCGTTGAATTGTTCCCAGAGCATGCATCAGAATTTTGCAAGTCGGAATTGCTACAGACAATCGAATTTTGCGAAAAATCTTTTGTTGGTGGAAATTCCGACAGCAAAAGTCCGATGGAGCATAATCACGATCGGAATTTACATTCAAAAGCTCACATCGGACTTTTGCTGTCAGAATTTTTGATCATGTGTAAGGGGCATGATAGTTGTCCTGTAGACAGATTCTCCCATCTGTGGATCTCTGCAGCTCCTCCAGAGTTACCATGGGTCTCTTGGCTGCTTCTCTGATTAATGATCTTCTTGCCCGGCCTGTCAGTTTAGGTGTACGGCAATGTCTTGGTAGGTTTGCAGTTGTGTCATACTCTTTCCATTTTCGGATGATGGGTGGAACAGTGCTACGTAAGATTTTTTTTAGAACCCTACCCTGCTTTAACCTTCTCCTCAATTGTATCCCTGACCTGTCTGGTGTGTTCTTTGGCCTTCGTGATTCTGCTTGTTCACTAAGGTTCTCTAACAAACCTCTGAGGGCTTCAAAGAACTGCTGTATTTATACAGAGATTAAATTACACACAGGTGGACTCTATTTACTAATTAGGTGACTTCTGAAGGCAATTGTTTCCACTGGATTTTAGTTGGGGGTATCCGAGTAAAGGGGGCTAAATTCAAATGCATGCCACACTTTTCAGATATTTTTTGTAAAAAAATTAAAAACCATTCATTATTTTTCTTCCACATGTCACTTTGTGTTGGTCTATCACAGAGGTCTTCAATCTACTGCCCACGGGCCACATCCTGGCCCCGCCTGGACGTTATTTCAGGCCTGCAGCTTGAAACTTTGTCGGGTTGTGTGATTTTTCTCTGCATACACCACTCCCCCCGCGCACTGTACAGAGCAAGTCCTGCAACCTGACAAAGCCCACCCCTCCCGGCGCTGTACTGTGCTATTGGTTGCTAGGACCGCCTGCAACCAATGAAGTACTTCATTGGAGTCCTCCTGTTAGGACGTCTTTTACACAGGGTGCCCATGTAACAGCAGGACCGGAGCTGGGAGGTGCAGCAGATATGCATTGAATCTAGCGATTGCTTGCTAGCTATTTCAGAGGGATTTCTGATGGGGAGACAAATGTGCTGGGGAGGGGGGTTCTGAGGGGAACATAAAAAAGGGGGAGGGGCTCTGAAGGGAACATAAATGTGTGTGAGGGGGCTGTAATGGGGACATAAATGTGCATTGGGGGGCTCTGAGGGTGACACAAATGTACATGGGGGCTCTAAGGGGGACTCAAATGTGAGTGAGGGGGACATAAATGTGCATGGGGACAATGAGGGGGATAGAAATTTGTGTGAGGGGGGCAGTGATGGGGACCATAAATGTGCATGGGGGCTCTGAGGGGGACAAAAATATGCATGGGGGCTCTGAGGGGGACTCAAATGTGTATGGGTGGCTCTGAGGGGGGCACAAATGTACATAGGCGTTGTGATGAGGACATAAATGTGTGTGAGGGGGCTCCGAGGGAGGGAATAAATTATTAATTTAAAAATAACAAAATAATTTTTTTCGGCCCGCAAATTTGTGTGGCCCTTGAAGTGAAAAGTTTGGAGACCCCTGGTCCATCGCATAAAGTCTCAGTAAAAAAACATTTTAATTTTTGGTTGTAACATGACAAAATGTGGAAGGTTTCGAGGGGTATGAATACTTTTTTCAAGGCACTGTACTGTATTCTCAATACACAGTTGCACAGATGTTTTGTTTTAGAGTCAAAAGTCCTTTAGGAGCTGACATATTCATTATACAGCACTGCTAAGGGCATGGGCATCATTAGACCCTGGCATTTGGTGCACATGCAACACCCTACATTGACTTTCAGTGGACTGGCAAGTGTACCAGAGTCTCTGCAGAGCCTCGGATTATGGATCATTACATTTGCAGACTCTGGCCCAGAAAGGCTTTACGCCGGCTTATCAAAAGATACGCTGTCGTAAGTACAAATGTGCGCCTTCGCATCTTTGAGCCGATGCACAAAGCAAAATACGCCGAAAAACATGGCTTCAGCCGTCCGACGTAACTTGCCTACGCTGGCGTATCATGGGCGCAAAGTTACGCTGGACGCATTTGGCGTTCCTATTATAAAAATACGCCGATTCACGAACATTGATGCGCCGGCCCGCTTCATATACACGATTTGCGTAAGGCTTACGTCCGGCGTAAAGTTACCCCTCATACAGCAGGCGCAGCTAATGCAAAGGTATGGGCCAGGGAACAAAACCGCCAACTTTTACTTTGCGTACGCCGTTTACATAGTACTACGTGAATAGGGCAGTGTGTAGGTTACGTTCACGTCGTAGGCATTGTACCGACGTACCTTAGGGAGTAGATGCGACGTGAATCTGAGCATGCGTGCGCATGCGCCGTTCAATCGGCCATTCATTTGCATGGGGTCACGCTTAATTTAAATAGATGACGCCCACCTCCTTCCTACTTTGAATTAGGCCGGCCAATTTACGCTACGCCGCCGCAACTTACGGAGCAAGTGCTTTGTAATAACTGCACTTTCCTCTCTAAGTTGCGGCGGCGTAGTGTAAAAAAGATACGCTACGCCCGCACAAAGATACGCCAATGTATCTGAATCGCGGCCTCTGCCAAGTCTCATCTGAATTTGTTTACCCCTTGTGTCATAAAGCCAAAGTATTATGTACTGTGACCAGCCATGACCAGCTTAACATGACTATAAACACCTAATTGAACAACGATAGGTAAATGTATAGATTTCTGTTTTAATCCACTGTACATCGTTCTTCATCACTGCTATGTGTAATTCCCCAAATTTTACTTTAAATAAAAAAAAGTTGGGCATTTCACAATCCCACATACGTCCATATTATGATGTAATTACCTACATTGTTTGGGATAATGTACCAAATGTTATCCAGAAATGTATGCACTCCTTGGTCTAAGGCTGCATTTTATTACCATCTTTAAATTCAGTGCCAAGCTACAAACTTTGTGCTAAACTCAACCCACCTAGTGCCCACCTATCCGGTAAGATGACATCAATGGACAATAAAGGCAGTCACTTTGGGAGATGAAATGTAAACTGGGCTTAGCCCCAAAGTCTAGAAAGTTGAAACCTTAGTAACATAGAAAAATTAGGACAGCAGGGCTGTCTTAATAAGGCCGTCTTAATAGCATCATGGGCCTCTGAGCAAAGTGATGCACTGGGGCCCCTACCAGCCTGCCCTAATTTACTCACCTACTCTCAAGAATTAAAGTATAAATAGTTGATACAATTAAATATATATTTATTAGTACTTTCAATAAAATCAGTTTTAAACATTAAAATAAATGCCATAAATGAAAGGCTAATCAACACAAAGGGTACAGGTGGGAGGCAGAAAGGCAGGGTATAGGGGGAATCAGGAGGGCACAACACTGGGATCAGGAAGGCACAGTACAGACTCCAGGACGCTGCCTTGGACACGTCCATCCCAGGACAGCTTAGTTAAAAGTTTGCCGTGACAGTTGGCAAGTACAATGTAATGCAAGATCATCATGGGGTCCGTATGCACTTGGGGCCTCCGGGCAGTGCCCATGCATTAAGACAGCCCTGCAGGGCAGGTATATAAAAAGAAGCATATGTGGCTTGCAAAGATATTGGTGGGCACCCTGAGGTGCCTACTCAAAGGAACTTAGAGATTTTATTATATATGTTAACGTCTGTCTTTTTTTTTTATAAAGCGATGATTACAATTAATGTACCGATTGGAACCGAGGAACGAAAATTAGATTGAAAATTCTCATACGACAAATGCTTTTTTGTTGTTGTTTATTGTTTCTGATCATGCGCAGTCTTTTTCTTGTACGAAAACTGTACATATTAAATGAAAATCGCTCGTTCTGTTCCCATACGAGAACAATTTGTGAGTGTGCCCCTTCAGGAATTTTCTTAAGTAAATTTGGAATCGGCTGTCGAAAGTTGTGTGTACACACTATACAAAAATCGTACGAAAGTTCTTTGGAAGAAAATGTTCTTATAGTGTGTATGGGCCTTAAATGAAAAACAGGCCATAGAAGGATGGACCTCTGCATACTCCTGTGCTGCTCTCTTCTCCTTACCTCCGTGGCTGTGTGGTGAGCAGCTGTGGGATTTCTCCTCTTTCTTACCCCCCCCATACTCTGTTAGAGTGGGCTGTGTAATTTCCCTGCTCACTCACCTTCCCTCCTGGCAAGCAACAATGGTGCCAATTAAAAATGTTGGAGAACCATGGGACATGTAGTCTCCTTAGGAGTGCTGCCAATGGAAAGAAAAAAACGCTTGAACTACAGCCCCACCAAGCCCTGCAGGAAAACTTTGGACTTTTTTCAGGCAGCTTACCAAAGGTCAAAGAGAGGTCAGTATAAGGCAAGAGCACACAGAAACCTCTACAGCTCTCTGTGCCTACACCTGGGGAGTACTACATATGGCCTGTGGGCTGAAGGATGCCACTGCCATTTTGCAGTCCATGCTGTGCTGAGGACAAGAGTCACTCGGCCAACCCAGAAGTGATTGGACATCATAGCAGCAGGGACCACTGCCGCTACGTTGCCGGGTCTGGTGAGCAGGTCTTGGGGCCATAATCTGTTGCTACTAAGGAGACTGGGCCCTTTAGGAACTGACCGCACAGCCACCTAGAAGCCTTATTGCTGCCTGCAGGTTTGACTGAGACTGTTCTAATGTGCACCAACAGTACAGTGGGGTCCCAACACTAGCCAGCTGAAAAGTTAGGACTAAAGACTGTCCCTGGTTTATAAATGAATCCCAGTCTAGTGGTACAGAACTCTGTTTTAAGATACAGCAGCATAGGTATTATACAGTCTAGCGGACTGAGTTTGAACCTACCTTTTGGGTGTTCATTTATGCTCAAACCATCATTTATTCCAACCTGTACCAATACATTGAGTTAATTTACCACTAAATTGTTCTGTGTGGATTTTCTGGTACTAATTCACAGCCAAGTTACAGTGGTTGTAAACCACTTTAACCTACAGGTAAGCCTAGATTAAGGCTTACCTGTAGGTGCTTGAAATACCTGCACGGTCTAGGAGATATTTTCAAATGGCAGTATGGCAATTTGTTCTGCGCATGTGCCATAGTTAGGTAGGGCATGCTGTGCTGTTTCTAACTCGGGCCATGCCGTGAGTGATGGCCCAGGCGCGCATGCGCGGTAGTGATGTCACGCGACTCCGGCCACTCACAGAGCCGAAGTTTGCGGCCCCCGGGAGGAAGAGGGGTGAGGAATGGCCGCTCACTACTCGCGAGGAAGAAGGGGACATCGCAGGCTTCTCCTGCAGGTAAGTGTCACATAATGGGCTACTATGCGATGCATAGTAGCCCATTATGCTTTACCTTTGCAGGGAAACAAAGAGGAAGTAACACCCATCAGGGCTTATTTCCTCTTTAAAGGTATCCATACTTGTGTACTGCTTATACAGTAATTGATTTCATTAAACCAGGTGTGTCGTAGGGGCTGAGTTTGTTCTTGAAGACAAGGTGCAGAACTGACAACCCAAATTACCAAGCAGCTCTACAATTGCTTAATAAACACATTGGAGTTGATTTACTAAAGGAAAATATGACTGTCCACTGTGCAAATGCAGTTGCTCCAGAGCTTAGGAACTGAATGGAAGCTCTGCTGACTTCCATCATACAATTGATTGTGATTGGGTATTCTTTGTAAAGTGAAGCTTTACTTCATTTACTAAGCTCTGGAGCAAATGCACTTGCAGAGTTCATCTACGATCTTTAGTAAATCAACCCCAATATTTATTGTAACATTCTTTTTCATGCTACTGTAATTGGCCAACTTCCTTTTACATAAGTTTGCTGAGGTCAAAATACAGACATATCATTGATCTGAAAATGGCATCCATAGACATTTACTGCACTGGAAGTCTTTAGGTTTAGGTAGGCTTTTGCAATGCTGAGCTCTGTTTGCCTCTGGCTGGTCTTCGTGAAGCTCAGACTGGATCTGAAGCAGCCTTTCCTCCCACAATGCTTATGGTTCATCGCATTCCATGTGCAGAGATCTGCGTACATTCATACTTTACTTACTGATACATCTGTATGTTTTGCAGTGAACAGTGGAAAGTACCTGGGTGGGTAGCACATATTCTGTTCAGTTGGGGTTTTCCAGAGCGCTTGGAAAAACTTGTCACTGGTGAACACTGCAAGGAATTCTAAATGTAGTGCTGGAGTGGGCCACTTCTACTGTTTCCTAAATCCCCAGGGCTTGTTCACATTTGACTCAAAATGCTAACTCCTAACAAACGCGCATATTGCGTTAATGGTGCGTTTGACTTTTTGTGCACTTTTTGTGCATTTTTGGTGTGTTAAAACTGCACTACAAATGCCTATTATCAAAAACCCACGTGTTGAGCGTACGGTGTCTCACGACATGACTTGGACATAGAAGAGATCAGTCAGGGACCCTATTTGTGGGCATAGATAAGTTTACACCCTATTGGAGGAGGCGTGCCAAAACTAGGGAGGTATAGAAAATGGAGACCAAATGATTTTTTTTTTTGCTCAAAAGTCACACCTCTTATGTGTTAAACATTGATAAGGAAGTTAATGCATTTTTTAGAGAATTCTTGATTTGGCAGAATTTATTGTACTTGTATGTATTTGTTTTTTTTATTTTTATGCTTTGATGAATATTCTGTACCAAGCCTCATGGTCACCTCCATGCATGCGGTAGTTAAGATATTTTTTTATATATTTATATTATTATAGATTTTAATTGATGGTTATTTTAATCATGCCCAAATTGATAACCAGAACTCAAATATTTCCTGGTGCGTTGTCACGGCCTGTGTGAGGCTGGGAAGTGTTGTAGAGGAGATTCAGTTCTGTGTTCTATTTAGAGCGAATACTTGCGCTGTTGGGAGTGAGGCTTGGTTGCTGACTATACACAGAATGGTAGAATCTGAAAGAGAGGCTTGGAAGCGTCGCCGGACTACGAGGTCTAAAATGGTGCTTAGTTACTGGTAATGGGTATTAAGGCGATGACGTGACCCTGAAAGAAGTTCTATAGTGACAAAACACGTAGGGCGGAGCAGGTTGGTCGCGTCACCCAGAAGTGGAAGCCATCTTTCTTGCCCAGGATTGTTTGTTTGAGACATGCGCATGAATCTTTTATACATTGTGAGTAGTACTTGTTTTTAATAAAGGATCTGTCATAAGGTTTTACACTATCTAGTGGTTTTTTTATCCATATGTAATACACTTTTTGTAGTCGGTGATATCCATCCTAAAATTTATGCTGAGGCATCGTTCCTGTGACTGGTTAAATTCGGCTGGAGCATTGTTTCAGAGAGAAAGTCCCAAAAAGCCTGTTTGACCTGCCTGTTCTTATCTGGGTGTTGCTCATTGGCCTTTATGGTGGACGGAAGGAATTTCACCCATCTTTGATCTTGGCTCTTTGGATCACTCACTTATTATTTTCATGGGACTGTTTCTTTCTTTGGACATGCATATATTATACATTTTCACTGATCATTTCTGGTAGTGCAACACGTTGTATTCAAACGCCTATTATTAATGTAATGTTATTAACGCGTCAAAACTATACTGCAACTTATGCCAGCACATTTGCGGTACGTTACCATAGAGTTGAATGGAAGGAGTTGAAACGCTTCAACTCCTTCGGACTCCACATGAAGCGTCAATTTTGAAGTTATGTGAAGTAATTTGAAGAGCACCCTGTGCTGTCCATATTCTCAATTGCATATTGCATAAGTGGGTTACTCTAAGGCTCTGTCTCTGGACCAATTCTGTTTAACTTGTTCATGAATGAAATAGAGCAAGGGTGTCAAACTCCATTTCATCGTGGGCCGCATCAGCATTATGATTGCCCTCAAAAGGGCCGGTTGTATCTGTAAGATTAGATGTCCAGCGCATCCCCCTCCCCTTTACATTAGATGTCAAGAGCCACCCCACCATCAGAACTTGAGTCCCCCACTCTCCCTTACGTCACAGTGTAATCCCCTTTCCTTATGCTGCTGCTGGTAAGACGCTAGATACATTGCTTGAAACCAGAAGGTAAGGGTCTGGAGAAGGACCAGAGGAGGGCTGGAGCTCTCCTGCAGCTGCTCTCGTGCGAGTGCCACATGAAATGGCCTGGAGGGCCGGATTCGGCCCACGGCTCTTGTGTTTGACACCTGCGATATAGAGGATGGGATAAATAGCTCAAATTCTGGATTTGTGGATGACATTCACATGGGGATATAGAAATTTTTACATAAAGACCCAAACACAATAATGGAGTGGGCAACTACATGCCAAATGAGGTTTAATGTGGAGAAAAGTAAAGTAATGCACTTGGGGGCTAAAAACAAACACAAACTACACACTAGGGAGAGAATATCTTGGAAAATCAAGGATGGAGAAAGATGTGGGTGGTCCTAGTAGATAACAGACTGAGAAATAACATGCAATGTCAAGCTGCAGTTACCAAAGCAGGCAGAATATTAGCATGCATGAAAAAGGGGATATACTCCAGAGATAAAACTATAATCCTGCCACGATATAAAAACTGGTTAGGCCACATGTGGATTAATCTGTCCAATTCTTATCACTAGTCCTCTGAAGGCATGTGCTGGAGCTGGAGAAAGTCCAGAGAATGGCAACAAAATTAAGTGGACTGGAGGATCTCAATTTACAAGACACGACTACAGGTACTAAATATATTCTCGCTGGAGAAGTGCCGCTTGAGAGTGGACATGATGGCGATTTACAAATATCTCAATGGTGATTCCAGCATACAAAAAAAAAAAAACTATTCAGTCTCAGGGAGTGTAAGGCCGCGTACACACGAGGGGATATGTCCGCTGAAAACGGTCCGATGGACCGTTTCAGCAGACATCTCCGCTCGTGTGTATGGGCTAGCGGACAGATTTCTCCACCCGACAGATTTCAAAGCATGCTTTGAAATCTATCCGGTGGGAATCTGTCCGCCCGACATGTCTGCTGGTTAGTACACTTACCAGCAGACATGTCGGCTCCCACCGCCGCCGCGCCGCTGCCGAATGGATTCGGCGCATGCGCGAAAGTGTTTTACTTCCTGGTGCGGTGACGTGGCGGTGACGCGGCGGCGTCAACGTCACCGCCGCGTCACCACTACATCACCGCGCCGTCCGGCGGCGGGGAATTTGATCCGATGGTGTGTACACGCCATCGGATCAAACTCCCGATCGGACATATGCGATGGAAATGGTCCGCGGACCGTTTTCATCGGATATATCCGATCGTGTGTACGCCGCCTTAGAGGACATGGGGCCACACAATGAGATTGGAGGAGAAGCGGTTTAACCGTAAACTGCACAGGTTTTTTTTTTAAACTGTCAGGTTGATAAGGATGTGGTACTCTCTTCCACATTTGGTGGTTTCAGCGGTGGAGTATTGATATTTTTTAAAGACTATTGGAGGTTAGGCATGTGCATTTCGTTTTGTTCCGAATCGAAATTCGGACGAATTTTCCATTATTCGGACATTCGGATGCATACGAATTCCCGAATTGCTATATTAGCGAAATATTTCGACCGTTTTCGGAATTCGTTCGTTTTCGACCGAATTTCGAAAAAAAAAATGGTCGAAATCGAAAATATTTCAACCAGATTAGAAGTCTCTTTTCGAATAGAATTTTTTTCGAATTAAATTCGAAAATAATTTTTTTTTCGAATTCCGAATCGAATACCCGCGGACTAAATTCGATCGGAATTCGAAAAAAAAAAAAAAAATATTTTCGGATTTAATTCGAAAAAAATTCTATTCGAAAAGAGACTATTTGTTTTCTAATCTGGTTGAAATATTTTCGATTTCGACCCTTTTTTTTTCGAAATTCGGTCGAAAACAAACAAATTCGAAAAACGGGCGAAATATTTTCGATTTCGACCGGATTTTTCGAAATTCGGTCGAAAACGAACGAATTCCGAAAACGAATTCAACACATGTAACGAACCTAACTTAACGAAATGTATTAAATGACGAATTGAAACGAAACGAAACGAAACAAATTTTTCACTTTTGCACATGCCTATTGGAGGTGCATCTTAACCACTTGTCACCGCGGGGCGAATTGATGTACCTGTACGGTGGCTTCTTTAAGAGCCGTAGCAAGCGCGAGCATGCTGCCGCCGGCCACCCACGATCACAGGCACGAGAGCCAGGTTCTGAAAGGGGAGGAGAAACAGGTTGTCTGTTCCTACTAAGTAGGAACAACGATCTGGCTCCTCCTCTAGTCAGTCCCATCCCCTCACAGTTAGAAACACACCTAGGGAACGCAGTTAACCCATTAATTGCCCCCTAGTGTTAACCCCTTTCCTGCCAAGTGACATTTACACAGTAATCATTGTTATAGCACTGATCGCTGCATAAATGTTAACGGTCTCAAAAAAGTGTCAAAAGTGTCCGTTCTGTCCGCCACAATGTCCTAGTCCCGATTAAAATTCGCTGATCGCCACCATTACTAGAAAAAAAAAAGATAAAAATGCCATAAATCTATTTCCTATTTTTTAGATGCTACAACATTTGCGCAAACCAATCAATATACGCTTATCATTTTACCAAAAATATGTAGAATACATATCGGCCTAAACTTATGAAGAAATTTGTTTTAAAAATGTTTTGTTTTGTTTTTTACAAATAAGTAAAAAATATTTATTTTTCAATGGTTGGTCTTTTTTTGTTTATAGCGCAAAAAAATAAAAACCGCAGAGGTGATCAAATACCACCAACAGAAAGCTCTATTTGTGGGGGGAAAAAGGACATTGATTTTATTTGGGTACAAAGTCGCATGACCGCTCAATTGTCAGTTAACCGGTTAAGGACCGCCGCGCAACTATTTACATCAGCAGAATGGCACGGCTGGGCACATGGACGTACAGGTACGTGTCCTTTAAGATGCCCAGGCGTGGGTTGCGAGCGTGGAGCCGGCCGCTCATGTCCTCCGTTATCGCAAGATCGGGGAGGAAGAATGGGGAGAGGTGAGTGTAAACAAACCTTCCCCAGTCTTCCTAGTGTGGCTGTCAGTGACCGTCTGTTCCCTGTGTTAGGGAACGACGATCAGTGAAGTCACATGCACAGCCACGCCCCCCACAGTAAGAAAACTCCCTTAGTAAACACTTAAGTCCTACGGCGCCCCCTCCTGGTTAGCCCCTCCACTGCCAGTGTAATTTTCACAGTAATCAGTGCATATTTATAGCACTTCTCGCTGTGAAAATGACAATGGTCCCAAAAATGTGTCAAAAGTGTCCGATGTGTTCGCCATAATGTCGCAGTCGTGAAAAAAAAAAACGCTGTTTGCTGCCATTAGTAGTAAAAAAAAAAATATTAATATGCCATATTATGCCAATATGCCATATTATGCATTTATGCCATAAAACTATCCTCTATTTTGTAGACGCTATAGATTTTGCGCAAAGCAATCAATAGGCGCTTATTGCGTTTTTTTTTACCAAAAATATGTAGAAGAATACGTATCAGCCTAAACTGTGGAACAATAGTTTATATATTTTTTGGGGATATTTATTATAGCAAAAAGTAAAAAATATTGTTATTTTTTTTTTTAAAGTCGCTATATTTTTGTTTAATAGCGCAAAA
This sequence comes from Rana kukunoris, assembly GCA_029574335.1. Classification (NCBI taxonomy): domain Eukaryota; kingdom Metazoa; phylum Chordata; class Amphibia; order Anura; family Ranidae; genus Rana; species Rana kukunoris. Next base: position 124,043,398 of record CM056060.1, read on the forward strand.
AATAAAAACGCAGAGGTGATAAAATACCACCAAAAGAAAGCTCTATTTGTGGGAAAAAAAGGACGCCAATTTTGTTGGGGAGCCACGTGGCATGACCGCGCAATTGTCAGTTAAAGCGACGCAGCGCCGAATTGCAAAAAGGGGTCGGGTCCTTTACCTGCATATTGCTCCAGGTCTTAAGTGGTTAAAGCAACGCAGTGCCGTATCGCAAAAAACGGCCCGGTCAGGAAGGGGGTAAATCTTTCCAGGGCTGAAGTGGTTAAAAAACACCACATGGATATGGGAAATAATTACCGACATGGACACACGAACACCTACACAGGTTGAACTGGATGGACTATTGTCTTTATTCAACCCTACCTACTATATAACTACAGTATATCAATTGTTAAAAATGCTCCTCAAACCCCTGCGTTCAATGCCAGTGTGAACAGGGCCAAGTGTATATAATTAATGACACCATTGCATGATAAAGCCACCAAGGTGGTTCTACGTCTTGCATTACCCGCTGCTGAGCCGAGTGCCAATTATACCTCCTGTAGAGTGTTTTATTTTATGCAGCCACACATGAATGAAAGACGTTTGGTGGATCCTGCAAATCTTCTCGTTGGCTGCACTTTGAAACTGATATTTCAAGTGATCATTTTCCTGTGTATTAAAACGATCTGACATGAACATGTCTTCACACATCAGCAGAGGTGGAGAAGTCGCTCTACGTGTCCATACCAGTAATAAGTCCAGTAGCAGTTTATCAACACATGGCCTCTGGGCTCCTTTTCATTAATTTTAACTGCAGCATCAAACCTGAAACTTTGTTTCCCTGCAGCCCTCCCCTTATAATAAAAAATGAAGAGCCTTTCGGAAAGAAAGAGAGTAACCTAATTTTGCAAAATTCTTCCCAAATAGAAAATCAATAGGTGCCTTTCCAGAAGCAATTCTGCAGAAATAACGCTGAGACCATAAATAGTTCATGGCTAGTTTGTGTCCAATGATAACCGTATTTGTCTGAAAGTAAAAATCAATGCACCTTTATTGATGTTGGGAAGATAAAGGGGCTATCGTGTCTGAAAAGCGCTTTTATACAGTGCGCAATGCTAATAGTAGTAATGAAAAGAATATAGATAATATAAACTCCATGCGTGCAGATTAGGCTGTGACTTTCGATAAAATAACATATTTATTATAGAACAATTATAATGAAATATAAAAAGCAGTAGCCATAGATAACGTTTAAAAACAGCTTAGTTTCCAAATTGGAAGTGAAATTACATATACTTACTCAAAGTAATTAGCACAAGCCAGAGGTGCTAAAGCTGCCCGGAGACTTCGGGGCTGTTGGACTTGCATGTGCCCACACAATTATTTCCCTATATAAATTATAGTACTTTTTCTGTAGTGTTTACAATTTAACACCTTCCTGCACGGCCTATAACACAATGATGGCTGGGCGGGAGCACGGCTGTTCTAGGAGGATGTCATATGACGTCCTTCTAGAAATGCGGAAAATGCAGTGGTGTGATCCGTCACCGGCTGCATCCACCGGACACAACCGATGAGTGATCACTGGACCGGCCTGCTGGGCAGCCATCACAAATTTTGGGGCCCCTTACACAGCTTTAGGCAGGGCCCCCTGGAGCAGAGAACCGGGGGGGGGGGGCTCTGACGTGTAGTCTCTTCTCTCCCCAGGGCCTGTAAGGGGACTGTTGAGTCCCTTACAGGTGTAATGCAAAAAATAAACAAATAAATAATTTATAAAAAAAATAACGGGAGGGGGCCCTGGGGACCATCAGAAACCTTACAGGTGTAATGCAAAAAAAAAAAATAATAATAAAAAAAAAACGGGAGGGGGGTCAGGTGGCAACTGGGAATCATCGGGCCACCTTACAGGTGTAATTCCTGTACCCCCCTGATGGCGATCCTGGCTGCCAGTACCATGCTATCGCTGTGACCAATCACAGCAGATCACAGGACGATTGTAAACAATGGATGGCTTCCTTTCATGCCATCCATTGTATACAATTGTGTTGCTAGCTGTGATTGGTCACAGTGATCACATAGTACAGACAGGGCCCATCACTGCCCATCTGTACCATGTAATTAGCTTTGACCAATCACAGCTAATCACAATAAAAGACACCAGTTTGAGGCTGGGTTCACACTGGTACAACACGACAGTCATACTACTTTGGACCCGACTTTGAAGTCCAACATGCGTTCGACTTCAATGAACAGGGATCCGACTTTGATCCTCGACAATACCAGGCACTGTGTCTGGTATGATTCTTTAGGAAGAACTCCACGCCAAATAAAACAAAAAATGGCATGGGTTCTCTCTCTAAGAGCATACCAATCCCGTTGGTCTGGTTTGGACTTTGGGGGGACCCCATGTCGTTTTTGCAGCGTAGGGGGTTCCCCTTAAAAATCATACCAGACCGAAGGGCCTGGTATGCTCTTGGATGGGGAATCCATGCCTATTTTTTTTTTTTTTTTTACATGGAGTCAAGATCATCAGAGCACACGTTGCATGCCAAAGTTGGATCAGGCAAGACGGTGATCCAACTTTGATCCGACTTCAGTGATATTCAATGGGCTGAAGTAGGATCCAAGTTGGACCAAAGTAGTGCAGGGAGCTTTTTCAAAGTCGGACTGACTTGAGACATGAGCTCCCAATGTCGGAGCGTTTTTTGTACCAGTGTAAACCTAGCCTCATTCTGTAAAAATGGTTTCTTATACCAACAAAATTCACTGGTACTGTATAAGCAATCATAATTTGTAAAAAAAAATGATCGCTTACTATGGTAACTCTGTATTGCTCTGGTCACGGTATGTTAGGAAAAAAAACTGTAATAAAAAGTTTTATTTTATTTTATAAATTAAATTTTTTTTTTTTACATATTTTTACCCGAAACTGTCCCTGGTCACCGCCACACCAGTTATACGATAATGCTGTGCTGTACTGGTGAGTGTATGTAAAAAAAAAAAAATTGTGAAACTTTTTTATTCCTTCATTTTACAAATAATTGTGACAAAAAATGGCAACTTAAAAAAACTTGTCATGCCTCTTACTAAATACCTTGGACTGTCTACTTTGCAACAAGGGGTCATTAGGGGGATATTTGTACTGTCCTGGAAATTGTCAGATATACAATATAGACCAGGGGTCTCCAAACATTCTAAACAAAGGGCCGGTTTATTGCCCTATAGACTCTTTGAGGGCCGGACTTTGGCCAACAGGAGTGGAAAGTTTCCTGGCATCATTGTTGGTAAATATCTGGTATTAGGGGGAGGAATAGTGCCCCATTGCTGGTATCATAGGGAGTAATAGTGCTCTATTAGTTGTGTCAGTGGGAGAAATGGTGCTCCATTGTCGGTGTCAGGTGGCAGAATAGTCTCTTTTCAGTGGGAGGGATAGTGTCCCAAGGGCCAGATAAACGCAGGCAAAGGGCTGCATCCGGCCCTCGGCCGCAGTTTGGAGACCACTGATATAGACCATAGTTTCTGGACTCTATAAAACTTTCCTACAGACTAAATAATATACACTGATTTTGGCTATTTTCACTGGAGAAATATAGCAGAATACATTTTGACCTACATTTATGAAGAAAGATTATGTATTTGCAAAGTGTTATAACAGAAACTAAAAAAAAATACGTTTTTTTTTTTTTTTTATCCAAATTTTCTGTATTTTTTAGTTTATTTTGCAAAACATAAAAAACCCAGAGGTGATTAAGTGTTATCTGTGGTGGATGGGATATACTCCCCTGTTTCACTGTCTCATCTGATACTAGGCTTCTTTTTACAGAGGCGTCCTTGCTGCATTTGGGACATTTATTACAATTTATTCTATGTTGCGCTGCACTGATAATACTATACATGATGCTACCAGTAAGTCTGTTGTATTTCAACAGAACAAGTTGTCCTACAGGTGTAGCAGCTAGAGGCTTCTAACAAACCATTTACCACTGATAGGGGTGCTCAGGGTCGATCCGCCCTATAGACTCACTATGCAAGCCGCTTAGGGCCCCGCAAAACTGCGGAGGGCCCCCCAAATTACTATTGGCCCCGCCTGGTGAGAAGTTATTTTCGGCCCCTCACCCCGCTTCTCAACTCGCTGGCTGCATTGGAGAAGAGGTAAGAAGTCAGCACCCCCAACTTCAATGTAAGATGTCATTTCCGACAGCAGAACACCCCTCCCCCTCTTCTCCACTTTAATCTTTAATGTGACATGTCATTTTCATCAGCCCCCCCCCCCCCGCTTCTCAACTTTAATGTGACATGTCATTTTGCTTAGGGCCCCAGGGGGGTCAGGATCGGCACTGGGGGTGCTTAATATAATTATATAATTGATATGATTTTTTTATGAAAAACCTTTATCCCAAAAGGAACAAAACTGTTGGACGTTACATGGAGGCAGAAAAATACAGTAAGAAACAATTTCATGAAAAAAATTATTTCAGGCCCAATAAGTAGTGTATGGATTATTATTTGAAGTATAAGGATATACGGTAGTTCTTCTTCTACTACCACATGATTAAATGATTTAAGTTTTTTGGTTTTGTTTTAGTATTACAGAGTTTGTAAAGCTTTTAAACAACATCCTAAAGCTTTTAATATGTAGGAAGAAAATAGTTTGATTATCATAAAAAGGTCAGCAGTGTATATTCTAGAGCCGTTCCTAAGATGTAATTTTGGCACGCTTGGCCAGAATGGAAGTCTCGGCTGATTTTTTTTTTCTTGTATTAAGAGGAAGGAAAAGCCTACACTTCAAATCATATGAACTGCCTGCAGGGCTATGAACTGAAAGTTAAGGGAATGTCTGATGACAAATTCAAACCTCTTCCAACCAAGCAAATAATATACGTTGTATCTTGCAGGGAATCAGTTACCTCACTGTTTGGGACTGTTGGCTCCAGTGAGACCATCTAGATTTTTTTTTCTCATTTGGACCTTATATAACATTTAAACTGTGGGAATTGACACAAGAAATGCCTTATTTAAATGGAGTCAGTGGGACTGATTTACTAAGGCCCCGTTCACACTGGTCCGACATGCAACTTTAAGGGCACACATCGCAGGACATGTAAAAATCATCTTAACTGGTCTGGCTTGTGTCGGTCTGACTTTTGAAAAGGTTCCTGCACTACCTTGGTCCAACTTGGATCTGATTTCAGCCCATTGAATTGAATGGAAGTCGCATCCAAGTCGACTTGTGTCATGTGCTAAGAGGCAATGTTAGCCATGGAAAATGTATTGAAAAAAAAAAAAAAAACGCCAGGCACACGCACCGGATCCCGAGCGATGTGGTGGGCACGCGAGCGCCCCCTAGCCGCCTGGTGTAAGCGACATCTGTCGCTTTACACCGATTGTGTTCCACGTTGAAACACATTCGGCGACCGTGCAATGACGTCATTGCTCGGCGCCACTGCATTCCACGCTGGAACGCGGAAGTGCCGAGCGCAATGTGCGTTTCTTTTCATCTGAACTTCCTGGCATTATAAATTCACTTCTGCCACATAACACAGCGTTCCTTTATTGTCGGCCGTAGCCTAGTGAATCTCGGTTCCACGCACCATCAAACTACTGGATGCTGGGTCCACGCTACCATCATTGCATTGCATACCGGGATTCCACGCTACCATCAATACATTACTTGCTGTGGGGACATTCTGCCTTATTTACCTGGAGCGGACTCAACACTCTCTAAAGCCATTCCAGACCACAAAACAACTCTACTAGTAAAAGCACTATCCTCTGGGAAGCAATAAGTACCCCCTGAAACTATAAGTTCCATGTATGTGACTTACCTTGCTTTCATATTGCATGCAACTATTTTCCCTGTACATATTGAAATCAGGCGTGTTTAAATTACCTTCATACTTGGAGATGGCCATTGTGGATTTATATTACTATCATAAGACCTGCCATACTTAATGTGGCATTAGTACTCTTGAAGCATATATGCATACCAGACGGCTTAGCTTATATCTTAACTGGACATAAATTTTAGAGGATTCATACAACTACTCATAGTGTTCAGAATGGACAATTTGTATTTATTGTGTTGCTTGTAAATACCTTTATTTTGTAGTCCTTCATTACTTCCTCCTCCTTATTAGCCTAGGCTATTAAAGTCACATGGCTATTTACAAGGGTTTCTGGGATAGGCATCATGTTTCCCAGTAGTCCTTGCAAACCTGACTGAAACCTATTACATTGCTTGTGCAGCACTGAGCATGTGTGAGATATGCAAAGCTGAAATCCAGGAAGTCATACAGTGTGGCTTCATGATGCCCACACTTAAGATGGCCGTGGTCTATTTCTAGATTATAAACTATAAATGCTGTAACAGCCTAACAAAACGGACCTTAGTTTACAGATTAACTTTACTAGAATACATTAAGCTTGTGTATTACAGGGGTATTTATATTTAAAAAGTGAAATTGTGGGTGGAACTCCCCTTTAAAAGTCAGCAGCTACAAAAAGTGTAGCTGCTGGCTTTTAATAAACAATCACTTACTTGCTCCAGCGTTCCAGCGACGCGCCGACCGGGGCTCCGCTCCTCTCCCCCCCTCCCCGACCGGCGTCCTCATTGCAACTGTGGGCACCCGGCCGTGACAGCCTTTGGCTTCAAGGCCGGGCACCCACTCGCATGCGCGAGCGGAACTGCGATCGCATGGGACCTGTCATGTGTTCCATGCAATTGGCTACAGGGAGGGGCTGCTGTAGGCGATTAAGCTTAATCGCCTAACCAGCCCCTTGGCGGAAGCAGGAAGTGGGACAAGAAGTCCCACTCTTCCTGAAGCCCCCACTCCCCCCCCCCCAAAAAAAAATTACATGCCAAATGTGGCATGTAAGGGGGAGGGGAGGTGGTTGAGCGGAAGTTCCAATTTTGGGTGGAACTCCGCTTTAAACATGTTTGCATATGCATTTTAATGTAGTGCTTGTAGGTATGCAATAATACCTCCTGGCCTACTTTCTAAAACGATTCCTCTCTGCAGTGACAGATGATGTAATGGACCCCAAACTCTTCGCTTAAGATTAAGAGTGACGCCTGGGGTCCAATACTCAATGTCATACTGCACTGAAATTAAATGCACTGTTTTCTTTAAAGTAATTCAATTCTCCGCAGTTCACTTTCATTCACCATGGTTTGCGACACCCGGGAAGCCCAGGACGTCAAATGACGTCCACCTGGACTCCTGGAGGGATGAAAGGTTCCAATAGATTTTACAATAACTCGGTAAGGAACAAGTTAAACTGGTGTATCAGTGAGGCCGAGACTGTTTTCAGAGTCGAGGCAAAAGAACTCAATCTACTAAGTCGCTCCTAGCACTATAAATAAAACTTACAATTACAATACAAAAGGTTTAAAACTCACAGTAAAAAAATAAAAATATGAATTGCAAAAATAGCCTTGCTGCCCCTTTAAGAATCAAACTTAAAATAGTGTCTGAAAAAAATCTAAATATATTTTATATATTGAAATAAGAAGTATTTGCAATGTTTCAGGACATGACTATGTTTTTTGAGGAAATTGTAGTTTAGCAGCTTTAGTTATAATATGAAAGCTTTATGTAAATATATAACTTGCATTTAAACTTCTTTATCCACAATTTTGACAAGACAGATTTTCTCCTTTACCCTCGTTTATACTGCATATATAAGGCGCGCCTTCTGGCGGCCCCCGAACTATCTTCACCCTTTAACCCCATGTGATGGGGTCAGTCTCTGTCTCACTCTAGGCACTTTCAGTTTGGCTGTCTATCCCATCATACATCAATTCCCCTGGCCTGGCTCCTCGCCAATACTAACCCGCCAAGGAACTGAGAGATGAACACAATCAATGAATCATCCCTAATAATTACATTTAGCTAATGAAAATGTATGTAATTGATATTTTATAACTATTTTTGGAAGTTGAGGACTTTAATGGTATTGATCTGCAGCCGAGGAGCCTTGCCTTCCATTATCTGTTGGAGGCAGATCGAGAGTGTCCACTGAGACAGCCACATATTACCTGAAAGTTTAACCCACTTAGAACCAATGCCTTTGATTGACAGTTCTGGAAACAGTCAAGATTAACCCTTTCACAGGACTGTATAACTACAGTGTGGTGTTGTTGTGGATGCTTGTCAGTCAGACCAATGTTTTCTGGCTGTCGGGAAACCAGGGCTTTCTCACAAATGCAACTGAGATCGGTGATTAATGTGACAATATCTAGTTCATTAACATCTATGCTAAACTTTTTTGTATAATGTGCACATTGTAAATGTAGCACCTGGCTAATTTCACAGCCGGTGCTGCTGTAAATTTAGAGGGTGGTCAAAGAGTTAGTTGCCTCTGACCGTGTTTATTTTACTAAATTCAGGGCTTCTGTTCCAGCTTTGGCTGTACTGTGTGTGTACACTGTCATTGTCTGGGGAGTTGAACCCACCCCAGACCGACTGGTGGCAGCAGTAGAGTCAGGGTAGTGTTTCTCCTCGGCAGCCAATCAGGAGGGTTGATCGCCTCGCTGTGCATGCTGGGGAGGGGTATTTAAGGGGGCGGACTCCATTGGTTCGGGGTCGTGTTCACCGCCATCCGTCTGGGCAGTGGTCCCACCACCTCGTGTGTCGCCCTCCTGGCCGTGGTGTGTGTTTCAGTGTTCCCGGCTCTGGGACCACGTTGGTCCAGAGCAAAGAATCTACCATGTAGGCTCAGTGTGTAGACTGAGTCTGCGGCTGCAAAGTTGTCCTGTGCTGTCCGTCCCGAGGGAGGAAGCTGACCGATGGAGAAATCAGAAGCTGACTGTCCGGGAAATACCGAGCACAAGGCTGGTATCTCAAGACAGGCCTACTGCTTCATCGAAGGACACATAGGGCCAGATTCAGAGAGCCGTAACTCCTGTCTAACTGGTACCCTAGACGGCAGAGAAAATAGAGGTAACATGCCATCCAAATCAAACCAGCAGCTCCTTCGGAGGTAAGTGCTACATAAATTAAATTATTTCTTTCAATTGTGAAAGTAAAAGGGCATAAAAGAAGCTTGACATTTTGCTCTCAAGATGACTTCCTGAGTTAAAGAATATAAGGCCTCCTTCGCACAGGCGTTTAGCCACAAACACTGGATTTCAGTAGCAAGAATCGCCATCTGTGGCAGCTGGTGCTCAAAATTTCTGGGGGACACAAACTGAAAAAAAAAACCCATCAATTGCAGCCTTACTGTGTCAACACACACAGCCACTGTGCCCATCAAATACCGCCACTGTGCCCCATCGAATACAGCCACTGTGCCCCATCAAATGTTTCCACTGTGCCCCATCAAATGCTTTCACTGTGCCCCATCAAATGCTTCCACTGTGCCCCATCAAATGTTTCCACTGTGCCCCATCAAATGCTTTCACTGTGCCCCATCAAATACTTCCACTGTGCCCCATCAAATGCTTCCACTGTGCCCCATCAAATGCTTCCACTGTGCCCCATCAAATGCTTCCACTGTGCCCCATCAAATGTTTCCACTGTGCCCCATCAAATGCTTTCACTGTGCCCCATCAAATACTTCCACTGTGCCCCATCGAATGCTTCCACTGTGCCCCATCGAATGCTTCCACTGTGCCCCATCGAATGCTTCCACTGTGCCCCATCGAATGCTTCCACTGTGCCCCATCAAATGCTCCCACTGTGCCCCATCAAATGCTCCCACTGTGCCCCATCAAATGCTCCCACTGTGCCCCATCAAATGCTTCCACTGTGCCCCATCAAATGCTTCCACTGTGCCCCATCAAATGCTTCCACTGTGCCCCATCGAATGCTTCCACTGTGCCCCATCGAATGCTTCCACTGTGCCCCATCGAATGCTTCCACTGTGCCCCATCGAATGCTTCCACTGTGCCCCATCGAATGCTTCCACTGTGCCCCATCGAATGCTTCCACTGTGCCCCATCGAATGCTTCCACTGTGCCACATCGAATGCTTCCACTGTGCCACATCGAATGCTTCCACTGTGCCCCATCAAATGCTTCCGCTGTGCCCCATCAAATGCTTCCACTGTGCCCCATCAAATGCTTCCACTGTGTGCCATCAAATGCTTCCACTATGTGCCATCAAATGCTGCCACTTTGCCCATCAAATGCTGCCATCCCGCCCCCCCGCCTGCCATCTGCCTGGCACTTACCCTGTCTCAGTGGGGCAGCGGGTGGCGGTCAGTGAGCATTGTCCTCCATGCTCCTCGATGTCTTCTCCCATCCTCTCTTCCCATCCTCTGTGCCTGTCGCCTGTCATTTTCAGCCAGATGATTGGTAACAGACCCGAGCACCTGATTGGCGGAGAGGCGGTTCGGTGTTAGAAAAACTAATATTCATTCACGTTTCTAACACAACGGGGTGAACTGCAAGCGCCAAGCCTATGGCTACAATCAGGTGCTTCAAAAACACTCCTGTCGCTGTAATTCAGGTGCCCAAAAAGAGTCCGGGCGCCCAAGTAGGGGATGGCAGCGGCGGCCATAGATAGATTAATGCAATGCATGAATCTATCTATTGGTGATAGAGGGGGTGGCAGGAGAGAGGGGGCAACGCCCAATCACCCTTATGGATGCACCGCCACTAATAGCCATATTCTTGCAGCTGGAACGACAGGTGCATGCTAAGAAATACATTTTTATTGATGGGGGCAAGCTTACTGAGGAGGAACAGGAAGTGAGAAATTCAGATGTAGCGCTACCCCCAAAGGAGCCACTGGTTAAATTTTGGGATCTACTCTCTTTGGTTGATTCACCCCCTTTAACTAACTCAAACCCTCCCTTGGCACACCAGATAAATTGCAAAGTTCCTCTGCCCCATTGGGGTCCTGTTGGGCCCCAGTTGGGCTCCCAAGAGGAGCAGGTAGGGCGGGGTGAGTGGGAGGCCCCCCTCACACCCGCCATTGCCACCAGGGGCATGGAGAAGGATGGCGATTGCCTCCGGGGGGAGGGTCTGCCTACTCCCAACTCCTGCAGTCCGGCTCCTCTCTCTCGAGTTCACGCACAAAAATACACTTTAAAAAAAAAATTGCAAAGGTATTGTGACCCCCTACTCAGCGGGGGCCACAAAAGCATACATATAACATGTAATGGTAATGCAATAATATTGTTACCTGCTCCAGTGAGCGATCTCCAAAATGTAAGACACGTCACAGAAATAATATGTTCAAACCAAAGGAATCACTTTACTTTGTGTATAGTAAAGGAGGCGGAAAAAAAGGGTTGAATAACAAATAGACATGTGCAATTCGTTTAGTTTCAAATTAGTTTTTTAACGAAAATTTGGAAATTCGTTAATTCCGAATTTTCGTTTTAATGAATTTTTTTATTTCCGAATATTCAGACTTCCGAACATTTCGAATTTTTGCATTTCCGAATTTTTGTATTTCCGAATTTTTGTATTTCCGAATTTTTGTATTTCCGAATTTTTCAATTCGAAAACGAAAAATTGAAAAATTCGAAAATGAAAAATTCGAAAATGAAAAATTCGAAAATGAAAAATTCGAAAATAAAAAATTCGAAAATGAAAAATTCGAATTTCAAAGATTCAAAAATGAAAAATTTCGAAAATTCGAAATTTGAAAATGAAAAATTTGAAATGTCTAAAATTCGAAAATTGAAAGATTCAAAATTCGAAAAAAATTAAAAATTTGACATTTCGAAATGTGAAAATGATAAATTTCGAATTTTTGAATTTTCTAATTTTTGAATTTTCGAAATTTTGAATTTTCGAATTTTTCATGTTTGAAATTTCGAATTTTTCATGTTTGAAATTTCGAATTTTTCATGTTTGAAATTTCGAATTTTTCATTTTTGAAATTTCTAATTTTTCATTTTTGAAATTTCAAATTTTTTTGAAATTTCTAATTTTTTTGAAATTTCGTTTTTTTTTGAAATTTCGTTTTTTTTTGAAATTTCGTTTTTTTTTGAAATTTCGTTTTTTTTTGAAATTTCGTTTTTTTTTAAATTTCTAATTTTTCATTTTTGAAATTTCTAATTTTTCATGTTCGAAATTTATAATTTTGAAATGTTGAATTTTTTCGGCGTGCGTGAGCCCCCCAGCGGCTTTAAAAGACAGGACGTCATATTACGTCCTGTCAGAACAATGGAGCCTTCCACCTGGATACTTTCCAAAATGTACATGATATAACTGGATAACAACATTTATAGGTTGATCCAGGTAAATCCGATTGCCTCTCGGGCAAAGGAATTTTTTCCCCGGCTGTAGCAAGTTGGAGCATGCTTTGCTGGAGTTTTTTTGCCTTCCTCTGGATCTGTGGGTATAGGATTGTATTTTTTTTTTGCCTTTGATCTAGAGATACTTTAAGGCCCCATGCACACTAGGCTTTTAGTCCAGCGTAAGAGGCTCTGGTGTTTAGGTGTGGGCCGAATGCATCGTCCAGTCTTGCTTTTCGGGAGCATTTTAAACTCTGAGGCCTCGTACACACAAGTGAATTTATCCGCTGAAAATGGTCCGGCGGACCATTTCAGCCGAAAAATCCGCTCGTCTGTAGGGGCAAACGGACAGTTTTGGACAGATTCCTCCGGCGGAAAAGTTTCAAAGCATGCTTTGAAATTTTTCCGCCGGAGAGCTGCCCGTTGGATATGTCCGCTGGTTAGTACGCCTAACCTGCGGACATATCTGCCCGCACATGTGAATGGATCCGACGCATGCGCGCGGAAGTGTTTTACTTCCTGGTGCGGTGACGTGGCGGCATCAACGTCACCGCCGCGTCACCGCGCTGTCCGCCGGTGGGGAATTTGATCCGATGGTGTGTACAGCCACCGGATCAAACAGCCCGTCGGACCGTTTCCATCGGATAAATTACATTGTGTGTACGCGGCCTGAGAGGCCGAAAACTGCTGAACCTGGACATTGCACCGACTGCTACTAAAGTTTTTAGAAGAAGTCTGTTTTCCAGGCATTCCTGGGCTCATAGTCATTAGTCAAACATTGGTAGCACTCAACACACAATCGAGCCGCAGCTCTCAAAGTTTTACCGGCTGCTGGCAGCAGAGCTGGATGGTGCACGGGTGTCTTCTGCCCACACTTAAACACTGGAGACTCCTGCAGTAATACATGTGGCCTAACCCTAATTCAAATCTTTTTCTCTAAGGTCCAATGCAAATGGTGAAACAATAAAATATTGTATAGAGTAGTAGCGATAACATTAAAGCATTAAAGTTTTGTAACATGTTACTAGTGATGAGCGGAATACGCCATATTCGATTTCGCGATATTTCACGAATATATAGAAGAATATTCGCGAAATATTCCTTAATATCGAATATTCGTGATATTTTATAAAAAAAATTTTTTTGCGAAATTTCGCTAATGCGAAATTGATTGCGAAATTCTCGTCAACACGCGAAAACGGAGATCATTTCCTGGATTACTAAACTAATATGCACTAAACACTAACTCTACTTACACAAACTTATATGACTAAACTAAAGCTTATTTATTTTTGTTTTTGTTTTTTTATACACAAAACACAGAAGGGCAGAGAAAGTATTCGCGAATATTCGTAATACGAATATTCGCATTGCGAATATTCGGCAACATAAAAGGATCGCCTCAGCTACTCGGCCCAGGGTCTCTAATCATACCAGCAATGCTTTTAGACGTCGATGGAGATCACTAGGATGTGATCTGTTTTAAAAAGAAATTAGAAAAAATACGAATATTCGCAATATCGAATATTCACCACGATATTCGATTTATTCGCGAATACTCGAATATGCAATATTCGTGAGCAACACTACATGTTACACCCATATTCAGGCCCACCGGCCCCCATACCCTCCCAGCTCCCGGAGTCTTCTCGAACTGCTCTCTGTCACAGTCTGCAAAGTAGACTCCGCCAGCCCAGCCGCGGCATTCATTCACAGAGTTTTGTGAATGGAAAACGACAGCCTTTGCAGCGGTCGGCTTGTAGTTCTCAATGAGCTACCACGGCGCTGTTGAGTTCTGTGGTAGTTCATTCATGCTTCCTGTTAAATGCTTGGCCAAACCATGTAGCTGCTGGTCATGGGTGCACTGATTTCCAGGCTCCGAATAAAAAAATAAAAAATAAATGCACTTTTTTTTTACCTGCAAAAATATGTGCATTTAAAAAAAAAAAAAAGTGTACTTAAAGGGGTTGTAAAGGTTTGTTTTTTATTTTCAAAATAGGTTCCTTTAAGCTAGTGCATTGTTGGTTCACTTACCTTTTCCTTCCATTTCTCTTCTTTTTTTTTTTTTTAAGTGTATTTTTGTGCGTGGACTCGAGAGAGAGGAGCCGGACTGCAGGAGTTGGGAGTAGGCAGACCCTCCCCCCGGAGGCAATTGCTATCCTTCTCCATGCCCCTGGTGGCAATGGCGGGTGTGAGGGGGGGCCTCCCACTCACCCCGCCCTACCTGCTCCTCTTGGGAGCCCAACTGGGGCCCAACAGGACCCCAACGGGGCAGATGGACTCCACCTATGAGGGAGTGCGGGGGCCTAGCCCACCCAGCCAGCCCCGTAGGTCCTTCGCCTCTCTTTATTTTAGCAGACCGCATGGCCAAAGTGCATGTGTGTTAAACCAATTTTGTGTGCGTGCAAGTGTGGTGGTTTTTGTGGGGGGGGGGGGGGTGGGCGTACTAAGCACAGGCGTACCTTGCATAGCACACCCACCGGGAGCCGGGCTGACTCAATTCACATGTAGCCAAGACTGGGATCCAAACCCTTGGCTGCAGAGGTGAACGGCTTGTCAGCGCAGTGCCAATCACGTTGAGCCACCACAGCTCCGTACTTCTATTTCTCTTCTAAATGTTTTTTTTCTTTATCTGAATTTCGCACTTCCTGTTTCTCCTCAGTAAACTTGCCCCACCATCCATGGGGGTTAGTCAGCCAGAACAGCTTACTGAGGAGGAACAGGAAGTGAGAAATTCAGACAAAGAAAAAAAATATATAGAAGGAAAATGGAAGGAAAAGGTAAGTGAACCAACAATGCACTAGCTTAACCACTTCAGTCCCCGCTTACGTCAATTGACGGCAGCTTAGGGGATCTGAATATCCAAGCTGTCGTCAATTGTTTTCTCCGGCCACTGGGGGGCGCGCGCGCCGATGGCGGTGCGCGCGCACCCGGCGCGTCCCCGATATGCCGATGCGCGTGCCTGGCG
The DNA here is from genome assembly GCA_029574335.1 of Rana kukunoris. NCBI lineage: Eukaryota > Metazoa > Chordata > Amphibia > Anura > Ranidae > Rana > Rana kukunoris. The sequence continues at coordinate 124,058,537 of CM056060.1, forward strand.
GTCGCGATGTCCGCCAAGTCCCCGTTAATCAGCAGTTTTAGAGCAGGGACGTGGAGCTCTGTGTGTAAACACAGAGCTCCACGTCCTGTCAGTGAGAGGAGACAGATGCTGTTTCTCTTGTACATAGGGAGACAGCATCGGTCACCTCCCCCAGTCACCCCCCTCCCCCCACACAGTTAGAACACACCCAGGACTCACATTTAACCCCTTCCTTACCCCCTAGTGTTATCCCCTTCACTGCCAGTCTCATTTATACAGTAATTAGTGCGTTTTTATAGCACTGATCGCTGTATAAATGTGAATGGTCCCAAAAATGTGTCAAAAGTGTCCTATGTGTCCGTCGCAATATCGCAGTCCTGACAAAATTCGCAGATCGCCGTATTACTAGTAAAAAAAAAAAAATCCTAGCCAATATAACCTTTGCGCAAACCAATTACTATACGCTTATTGCGATTTTTTTTTTTACCAAAAATATGTAGAATACATATCGGCCTAAACTGAGAAAAAAATATATATATTTTTTAAAAAATTGGATTTTTATTATAGCAAAAAGTAAAAAATATTCTGTGTTTTTTTCAAAATTGTCGCTCTTTTTTGTTTATAGCGCAAAAAAAAAAAAAAACGCAGAGGTGATCAAATACCACCAAAAGAAAGCTCTATTTGTGTGGGAAAAATAGGACGTCAATTTTGTTTGTAAGGCACGTCGCACGACCGCGCAATTTTAATTTAAAGCGACGCAGTGCTGAAATTTCGCCTGGGCAGGAAGGGGGTATATGTGCCCAGTAAGCAAGTGGTTAAAGGAACCTATTTAGAAAATAAAAAACAAACCTATACAACCCCTTTAACCTTTAAGCCATATGGTGCGTTAAAGTTAGCAATAAAAAGATTTCTTGACATGCAATGAATGGTGATTGGGCAGGTACTTAGGGAATCAGAGTTATTTGGTGGATAATGATTAGTTCCCTGCATGTATATGAAAATGACAATGGCGTGCATTAATATGGTATTGATTGTGTGGTGGTTATTTTACCTTTTGTGGCATCATTGGCTGGGAGTACAGACACCCGATGAACTGCAATTTGCAAGAGAAGACTTCAGGCAGAGAGATTATATAGTATCCAAATAAGGCAATGAAGGCCTCTTGAGCCCCCTTAGGGAAAGAGAGCCTTGACTGTTGGGGGCATGGCCAGGTACTGTACAAGGTGGTGGCCATTTACGGATTGGTCAATTTGGGGGATGGGATGGGCCTGAAGTCGGGTAAAAGGGATCACCCCAGGGAATTCTGGGTCTTTTTGGAAACGTGCTGGGAAGAGATGCCCACCCTCCCGCCCCTTTTTTCTTTGGTATGTCACAGCTTGCTGCGGTTTTCTTGACCTTGCCAGCATAAAATAGCTGTAATGGGTCATGTCCTTGTTGGAAACCGGAAGTAGGCGGCCTGTCCAGCACTTATGGTAAGGACAGGCCCCCCCCTCTTTTGGAATTGTGTGCTCACAGTACAACTGTGACTGGCACTGTTTATGATATGTTCAATGTTCTAAATGTTGAGTTTGCTTTAATAAAGCTGTGGCCTTGCCCTTTCCAACTTAAAGGGTTACTAAAGGAAAAACATTTTTTTGCTGAAATGACTGTTTACAGGGTATAGAGACATAAAAGTTAACTGATTCCTTTTAAAAATGATCAAAAATAGATAAAAATCAATCATATAATGTGCCTCTAGTTTCACTTTCGTTTTTAAAATGGTTTCATGTTTCTGTGAAGTAGAGAAGACACACAGAACAAAAACAAACAAATCCGGGGCGGTGTTTTGTTTTTAAAATGAATCTGATTGGTTGTGAGGACTTTTAGACACACAGTAATGACAACTTGGACCACAGTGAAAAGCTGCCATGAGTTTTTTCATAAGGAGCCAGACAACCAGGAAGTGTGGAGATCAGAGAAGTATTACAGCTACTTCAAAGCAAAAACGAACAATCAGAACATGAAAACAGCACTGCATTAAGGTAAAGGAAGCTATTTAGCTAAAAAAAAAAAAAATCCTTTAGTGATCCTTTAATGGTTGTAAGAGTGTATATTTAAGAGGGTAAAGGGGCAAGGTGGGGGAAAGTATTATGTACATATATATTGCAGTTAAGGGGTACCTGGGTTCATTTCACCTCAGCAGTCATGGATTTTGGACACAGCAAAATTAGATCTGAACTCTAGGCCACTTGCAAGAGTAGGACACTAGGGGAAGCACAACCTAGAGGTCCTTTCAGAAAGCCAACACCCCCCCCCCCTCCCCCATTTGCTAGAGGCAGGTCAGTTAGTTAAAAAGCAGTATATATATAAGAATAAAAAAAACATGTTTGTTAACCACTTCAGCCCCAGCAGATTTGGGGGCAGGAGTGGCTGGCTCAGGCTCTCAGCAGAGCACTGAGCCAGCTGCCAGTCAGACATCTGGGTGGCTCTCAAAATTATTGTTTAGACACATTTAGAGAATGAGGTACTCTGTAAAGCACTGGGCCTTAGCCCGCTGTTGGCCAATTCTTGGCCACAGAACTGCAAAATCGAGTTCACTCCTGTGACCCACAAGAGAAGTATGGCCTTAAAAAAAAACACCTTCCAGCTTCCATATAAAATACGACCCAGATGTTTTCCTGTTTTTTACATATGGATCAGAGAGTGGCCTCTCGTGTGCAGAGATCAGTCACCTCTTTTGTTCGGCATCCAGTGAATTGATTGACAGATGGACAGCATATTCTTTGTGTCAGGCATATTTTTATGTGCAATCTACTGCACTAAAATACTGAAAGAGTAGCTGATTTCATGTCAAGAATGAAAACGCAGCTTTATGGTAAAAATGCATAATTAGGGCCTAATGAAGGATTTGATGTTTTGTCAAAGAATTGTATATTTCAAGGCCCTTTAAGTGGAATAAATACATGTTCTGTCGCTTAGATAGTATTAGTGGCTGTTATTTATTCCTCTTGTTCAAATATTGCCTGCCAATAATGCAAAATCCAGAGAAAAATCGGTTCCAAATGGCTCCCAAAAGTTCTTTCATATAAAAGAAGATTTTTTTACTCTGAGAATGTGATGAGCGTAAAGCAGTGGTCTCCAAACTGCAACCCGGTGTAGCACTATTTTTCCGCACACAAAAAAAAGCACAATTCCTCTCACTGATACCAACAATGGAGCATAATTCCTCCTACTAAAACCAATGATGGGGCACTATTCCTTCCACTGATCCCAATGATGGCACTATTCCTTCCACTGATCCCAATGATGGCACTATTCCTTCCACTGATCCCAAGGATGGCACTATTCCTTCCACTGATCCCAATGATGGGCACTTTTCCTTCCACTGATCCCAATGATGGGCACTTTTCCTTCCACTGATCCCAATGATGGGGCACTATTCTTTCCACTGATCCCAATGATGGGGCACTATTCCTTCCACTGATCCCAATGATGGCACTATTCCTTCCACTGATCCCAATGATGGGCACTTTTCCTTCCACTGATCCCAATGATGGGCATTATTCCTTCCACTGATCCCAATGATGGGCATTATTCCTTCCACTGATCCCAATGATGGGCACTATTCTTTCCACTGATCCCAATGATGGGCACTATTCCTTCCACTGATCCCAATGATGGGCATTATTCCTTCCACTCAGAGGCGTCTCTAGGGGGGGGCCAGAGGGGGCCCTGACCACCCCAACATTATGCTGTGCCCCTCCATGTGCCCCCCCCCAAAAAAAAAAGGGAGAGCGTCCCCAATCAGCTCTGCGGGGCTTCCTCCCCCCTCCCTCAGCTCGCTGACACTGCATAATGCGAGCGTTCACACAACCACAGCAGCCCGATCTGCTCCTTCCCCTGCATCCTCATTGGCACGGAGAAGAGCGAGTTGCAGAAAGAACTCCATGAGCACTGTGGGGGAGGGGGGGCCCAAGCCTTCATCTCAGTTACTGAAAAAACAGACTGATTTCTCCCGTCCTTAGGACAGAAGAACCAGCCTGTAAATTCCGAGAGTGGTGACTGCAAGCTGAGCCGAGTGTCAGTCTGACACTCTTTTAGAGCCCAGCGAGTCCAGCCACCTCCCCCCCACTCTCTTCACATACAAGCAGGGAGGAATACAGCTCCTCCTCCTCCTTTCAGTCCCGCCCACACTATCTCGGTGTGCTGTATCTGAAGAGAGGGGATGTGTGTTCAGGAAATATGAAAATCAGCAGCATGTGTGTGAATGATGCCTGAGATTCTAGCCTGGACCGTGGGCAAGTGTGTTCACTGCAGACTGCAGTACACTGTAATCACTGAACTGCATTATCTCCATCCCTTCTCTCCCCCATCTATCTCCCTCCCCCTCTCCTGTTCTTTCAAGACATTCACAATTTACTTTCTGTAACGGTCACCACCATTTACGATATTCTATTCCATCGCCCCACGACAGCTTATCCGACAGTCCGACAGACATCAGACACGATCCATTTCATTTCCCAGAATAACCGAGACAAAACAAGCTCTGGTACTGGTTCCAAAATGAACGAATGAATCCTTTAATGGTAACTTAGCTTTGTTTTATACAGTACAAGCATGTTACAGGTAATCACAGGGAGAAAGACACACTCCACCCACACATCACACAATGGGGGCTTCATACACATTATTTTTGATAATGACATTCCGATGAGTTAATTACTACTCATTACCCAGACGGTCTGGCTCTGCATTTAGTGGGGTTAATTACTACAGCTTGACAAGTCACATTCCACATCTTAACAGTGTCATTAGCATACACAATGAACAGGTTTTAGGAGCAGACCTAATTAGGACAATGGACACAAAACAGTATTAGCATCACACAAAGGAATGTCTAGGAGCAGACTCAATTAACACCTCAAAAGCATGTGTCCCCACATTGAATGAAAACACTCTATTGACCTGTTGGAGTCAGACTTTAACAACTTGTAATATTTCAAGATATCCTGCAAAACATGAATTATCAGTAATGTCCCCTCCCATGTAATTTATCATTATCATTTCTCAGTCACCCTATGCCCAAAAGGGGCACAGGATGACCCTAGACCCAAGAGTCATTAGTGATGCTGCCACTCGAGTACCCCCCATCCTTCAAAAGTCTCTGGGTGTCACGGGCCATTCTGTTACACTTTCACTTTCAGTTAGGCAGGTAATATACAGTGCAAATTTCTTTCCTACATCCACAGATTGCAGGAAAGAAACTTGCATGATTCCCCCATCAACACAGACAGTGCTGACGGGAATATCCCTCCTGCCCAGCAATTGTATTCTCCCGACAAACAGTGATTCTCACTAGTGGCTATACAGCAACCACTAGTGATAATCATAAGAGAATCTGCTCATTAATGGTTCAAATCTCAGCCAGTTCCTGCTGAACCAGCAGAGATTTAAACTGTCTATGGCTGGTCTTAGCTCTTAGGCAGCCCATACATTGATCACTTTTTTTCATTCAACTATTAGGTTGAATGAAAAAAAAAAAAAAAGAAATGATCCAATTTCCCCATCTACACTTTATAGGTGGATGGGGGAATTCTCCCAGTGTGGACCAGTGCTGGAATAACCAGAGTTGCTGTTCTGTCCCGGCTATTCACAGCACTGGACTCTGTCTCCTTGGCAGCGGCGGCAGGACATTGGAACACAGTGCTGGTTACTTTATGGGGCTGATGTACAGGAGGGCCAGCACAATTTGTTGTTAGAGATGGGCTGGGCATGTTCAAAAATCCACATGCCAGAGCCTGCCAGGAAGCCCACACTGCACAGCGCTAATCACAGGCAGTGAGAGATTTCCCGGTTCGCAGCTCTTCACAGATCAGGAAATGTCTCACTGCCTGTGATTAGCACTGTGGATTGTTGGCTTCCTGGCGGGATTGGGCATGTGGGATTTCAAACACACCCGAGCCCATCTCTATTGGTTGTAGACAGTTGAGCTCTCTGCAGGTTGCTTAGCAGCAGTGGAGCCTTCTCCGACAAGCTGATCGGGATGCAATCCAGGTGATGCTCCCAGTCAAATCCTAATGTAAAATATCAGTGATTTTATTGATCAAAGCCCACACTTTACAGGCATAGAGCCCACATGGCTGCGGAACATACGTTTGATTTTATATATATATATATATATATATATATATATATATATATATATATATATATAATGTGGTTGTACTCTTGATGCTAATAAATACTGTGTTTATTAGATCTGACTGGGAGCATTACCTGGATCACATTCCGATCAGCATGTCAACAGTGAAGGTTATACAGCATTACTGCTGCTAGGTGACCAGCTGGGGGCTCAGCCCTCTATAACCAATAGTGCCAGCCTTCCCCTGCATGCATCCATAATGTCACCAGCACTAGGTCCTAATAGACTGCCGCCACTGCCAAGGAGACAGATGCCAGACCAGCGCTGTCAATAGCAGGAACAGGACAGCTGGGGAACCCCACAGTGGCAGAACACCAGACAACCTTTGCAACCCTTAGGCCGCGTACACACGATCAAATTTGTCCGCTGAAAACCTGTCCGTCGGATATGTCCGCTGGTTAGTACGGCAAACCAGCGGACATATCTTCCCGCACATGCGTCGTATCCTGTGAATGGATCCGACGCATGCCCGCGGAAGTGTTTACTTCCTGGTGCGGTGACGTAGCCGTGACGGCGTCAACATCACCGCTGCGTCACCACGCTGTCTGCCGGCGGGGATTTTGATCCGATGGTGTGTACACGCCATCGGACCGAAATCCGATGAGACATGTCCGCTCTAAACTGTCCGTCGGACAAGTTTGAGCGGACATATCTCATCGTGTGTACGAGGCCTCAAAGTTCTCCCACTGCTTTGGACCCTTATATTTTCTTGGTGTGCTGGTGACATATATCTCTTGTTTTCTGCCACCCTGGGGGGCCCCAGTATAGTAGGAAGGGAGCTCACTGCAGAACATGTAAAAGGGCCCGTTGTGGGATCGTAGTAAAGGGCCCGAGGAGATATATATATATATATATATAATTGCATTTTATAGTTGGCCCCCCTACTTTTGTCCCTGTCCCCCCATGTGCCCCCCCTAAATATGAAAGCTGGAGACGCCACTGCTTCCACTGACTACAATGATGGCACTATTCCTTCCACTGATCCCAATGATGGGCACTTTTCCTTCCACTGATCCCAATGATGGCCATTATTCCTTCCACTGATGCCAATCATGGGCATTATTCCTTCCATTGATCCCAATGATGGGCATTATTCCTTCCACTGATCGCAATGATGGGCACTATTCTTTCCACTGATCCCAATGATGGGCACTATTCCTTCCACTGATCACAATGATGGGCACTATTCCTCCCAATGCCAGGCACTATTCCTTCGACTGATCCCAATGACGGGCACTATTCCTTCCACTGATCCCAATGATGGGCACTATTCCTCCCACTAATACCAATGATCAGTACCAACTAGACATGTGCACAACAAAAACTTTTGTTTTGTTTCGTCTCGTTTCCGTAGATTCGTAAAGATTCGTAATTTTGTGAGACGCGAGTTTTCATATTCGGACTTGTTCGTATTTTCGTAACGGTTTTATTTTCGTTGATACTGAATGATTAGTAATTCTGTCTAATTTATTTTCTTTTATTCAAAATGTGTAATTTTGTTAAATAATTTTCGTTTATACGGTATACTACTCGTAATTTAGTAATTGTTACTTTTGTGAGATTGCCTTTTCCGTTGATTCGTAACATTGTTTTGTTTTCGTTGATTTGTGTCTACTACCGTGCTTTGAATGCATTCGTAGTTTCGTAAATACATTGCGTTCATTCGTAATGTATTTTAGCTTTGTTTTCAAAATGCGGCTATAGCCTCCGCCCCTGTACGCCATTTTGAGAGGGTGTATCTTGCTTAATTTTTAATAAGTCCTGCACTTATTACTACCAGTCCACTCCCTCAGTCACGAGACCTGACTCAGTCTCCTCCTTAACTGAATCTAAAAAGATTCAGGAATGCATTGTGACTCAGACACAAAAGAGATAAGCTGATTGGTTAAGATATTAAGTAAGATACATCACTCACTATACTGCCCATTCGAAAGAACGATTTGAGAACACGTAATTACGAACAGACAACGAAACAAATTTATGAACATACGAACGAAAATCCGAACATACAAAATTACAAACATACATATTAAGATACACTTTCTTACACTGTCCATTCACGAACACGAACAAACGAAATTACGAACATACAAAGAAACAATATTACGATCACACAAATTAAATATGAACATACGAAATTACGAACAGACAAATAATTGAAAATACGGAATGCAAATCATTTGTTATAGGAGTAATTTTCATTCTTTTATGCCCTGTACACACGATCGGTTCATCTGATGAAAACAGACCGATGGACTGTTTTCATCGGACGAACCGATCGTGTGTGGGCCCCGTCGTTTTTTTCCCCCCATCTGTGAAAAAAAATAGAACCTGTTTTCAATTTTTCTTATGGTTCAAAAAAAACGATAGAAAAAAACGATCGTCTTTGGGGAAATCCATCGGTCAAAAATCCATGCATGCTCAGAATCAAGTCGACGCATGCTCAGAAGCATTGAACTTAATTTTTCTTAGCACGTCGTTGTGTTTTACGTTGGACACGATCAGATTTTTAACCGATGGTGTGTAGGCAAGACTGATGAAAGTCAGCTTCATCGGATATCTGATGAAAAAATCCATCGGTCCGTTTTCTTCAGACGAACCGATCGTGTGTACAGGGCATTACTGTTTCGGTGTTTAGTATTTTCGTAAGTTTGTCCAATCGTAAGTTCGTATTTTGCTTATTCAGAATTTTCGTATTTTGGTTCTTTCAGCTATTCAGATGTTTGATTGGATCCGAATGTACGAATACTAACAAGTTTGTACGAAAATCCATTTGTTAAGAACCAAATCACACATGTCTAGTGCCAACCAGTGCTGCCAAGCTTTGCCAAACAATGTGGCCAATTAGTGCTCACCAGTGATTTCAATCAGTGCCCATTCATGATGCCTATCTGTGCCCATCAGTACCACATCAGTGCCGCCTCATCTGTGCACATCAGTGAAGGAGAAAAATTTCTTATTTACAAAATTTTATAACAGAAACTAAGAAAAAAAAATAAAGTTTTGTCTTTTTTTGTTTGTTTAGCAAAAAATAAAAAACCCAGTGGTGTGTAAATACCACCAAAAGAAAGCTCCATCTGTCTTAAAAAAATAAATATATAAAAAAAAAAGTTTGGGTACAGTGTTGAATGACCACACAATTCAAAGTGCGACAGCACTGAAAGCTGAAAATTGGCTTGGGCAGGAAGGGGGTGAAAGTGCCCAGTAGGCAAGTGGTTAAAGCTGTAGTAAACTGCACTTTTTTTTTAAAAGAAAAAAAAAGTGCAAGACAATGACATAATGTGCTAGTATGTATCGCATACTAGTATGTTATAAAATACTTACCTTAGAACAAAGCCCTCAGGGGCACTTCCATCTTCACCAAGTCTTCCTTCCGGGTTTGAGTGCTCCAGCCGTCTGTTGCATGTATGTGGGGGTCACGGCCGAGGCACGGAGCTCTGAAGGGATGGCACCGGTATGCAGTGTGAATATCTTCAAAACAGTGCAAGTTTAGGGGGTATTCACTATACCTACAGGTACACTTTATTATACAGTAGGCTTACCCGTAGGTACAAAGTCAAAAAGAAGACTTTACTACCATTTTAAAGTGTACAAAGCACACTGTTACCCTGGGACCATACCACTTTTGTTGCCAAGATCATTTTGATAATAAGCATTCAAATTGTTGTATTGCATGCTGTATTACACAGTACCTCCTAGTTATTTCACAATTGCTTTGTGACGAAAGTTTGGTGTGAATGACCTACCAGTATAAGAATGACCAAGGACCATCACGTGCATTTCTGACCGCAGCTCTCATCCAGTCATTTCTAATAACCAGTAACCTTCCCTAAAATTCTGCCATATGTGTAACTTCTGGTCATGGCAGTGTGATGCTTCCCACATTGCACAATACCCTGCAAAGGTTTATTTTCAGAATGTGCAGCATGATAGAACCACAAGAAGTGTACATGTCTCTAATGAGTTACCTTGCTGTGAGGAAATACCGATGTTGATTTTGCTTGCTCATCTTTCTCTACACTGCGGCTTGTAGGCATTTTACCTTTTTTAGTAAAATTAAGTAGTTAGAACTTATTGATTCCTTCCATTCACATAAATCACTTTCTTTTTCTTTAGCCTACTATAGTTTTCTTTTTTTAAAGCACAACTTTAAGAAGGAAGTGAATTTGTCAGCTGAAATTCCTGGGTGCCAGCCAAAAGCTTTCCTTCCAATTCTGTCCAGGCAGCCTTGTGATTTACAGGCGTCTATGTAACCACCAGTGGCAGGCAGTGTTTTTTTTGGGGGGGGGGGGGTGGCAAACAACCACCCCCCTGAGTATCCAGTGGCAACAACGCCCCCTTGCCTGCTGTCTGCCTGTTGGTCCAGCACTTACCCTATCTAGGTGGCGGGCTGCGGGCAGCGGCCCAGTGTCCTCTGCTCCAGCACAGTGGACCAAATCTAGGTGGTGGGCAGCGGCTCCAGTGTCTTCATCTCCAGCATGGCCGCTTTCACTGTGTGTCTCCTCTCTACTCCTCCTAGGCATCACATAGGGTCTCCTGGCGTTTTGGCCAATCGGGAAACGCTTCCTATTTGGCAGGGAGGAGATTTAGTGAAAAAATAGCAAATATTCATTCGCTATTGTCACACAACTGGGTGGGACCCTTTTTTGAAGCCTTCTAGAGCTTTTGTCTCTAATCACATGCTTCTAACCCCCCCCCCCCCCCATTGGAATCCATAGTCCGGCACCCTGTATGTAGATCAGGGGGCCAGACGCCTGGATAAGGGGGGCGGGCTGCCACTGGTAGCTACACTATGTAACCTGCGCTTTTTTTTTTTTGCTGAAGCCTGTGTCACCAGGCCCGGATTAATAAGGCACTGATAAGGCCCTTTCACATGACCATTCCGATCAGATCCGCCTGTCAGTTTTTTAGGCAGCCCTGATCAGATTGTATCCAATGAATTATACCAATCTAAACAGTTAGAATACACAGACCTGCTCTATAATCATCTGCGCACGTAATTTTATCTTTGAACAATAGACAGACGTGCAGAGACAGCTGTGACTACAGTATGGGCATCTCTTCAATTCTCAATAATGCATAGCCATAAATGCTGCAGTCTTTCAAAATAAGCGTGTACAAGGCTGTGTGCATTGCCTTGCCAACACAGTCGAGGCCAGAGCACGCCGCCTCTAGATTTGTCAGTAGACCAGTTCCAGGGCTTGCCAGCGAGATCTGTACTTGTGACTCCCTCTGCGCTGTTTCACATCCCTAAGAGGTTTATTTATTGGGGGAGAAAGTGTTTTGCAAAACGATGCCATGTGTTTATAATTCCCAACACCGGGACGCTTTGTGTGATGAACCATCTTCCCACTTCACAGCGGGTTTTCTGGCATTGCGTTGCAAACCGTTTAGCCCTTCTCTGGCTTGCCAGGTTAACCCCTCTGCTACAGATAGGATTCTAGCAATAAACGGCAATAAAAGGGTATTATGAGATGCCAATACACATGGTTCACATAAATCTTCTAACAAATTAAGCCAGATCTCTGTAACATGCCTACTGTTTGTTACCAGAGCTCCGATAGAATAACCGCCAAATATTTATTAAAAGCAGATAGTTTATTACACAGCCATACAGCAACTTTTTATTAGGGATTTTAAAGGCTTGCTTGTTTTTAATGTGGTTTCATTGTGAGCCAAGCAATATTCTCCCTCCTCTTCTCCCATCTCTGCTTTGTGTGCACCCTTTATTTCAGTACAACTGGAGTTAGAGCGCAGTGGGAGAGTTTGGTTCATATTCAATCTGATTTACAAGCCATGTGTGGAAGAGAAGAGGTTTAGGAGCAATACGACCCAATGACAAGAGAAAATTTGGGCCATCTTCTGGCAGCAACTTGATCTCATTATGGACCTGTTTCATAGGCAGTTCTTAAAGCGGAGGTTCACCCAAATAACATGTATATAAGATCATATTCTTTATACTTCCACCATGTACAGTATGCCCTTTATTTTGGCTGTACATACCTTTATTATGGCTATTTTCCACCCGACTTCCGGGTACTCACTCCCGCGGGAGTAGGCGTTTCTATGCAGAGGCACAATGTCACCTGGGACTTCGCCCAGATGATTGACGTCCTTGAGAAAAAGTTCCCCCCCACGCCCCCCTATTGCGTAGGCGTGTCACGAGAGTCACAGAGTTTCCGATAGTAACCGAACTGCGAGTCAGCTCTATACGGCGCCTGCGCAGTCAGCTCTACACGGCTCATAGTCGGTGCGCAGGCGCCGTGTAGAGCTGACTCGCAGTTCGGCTACTTTCGGAAACTGTGACTCTCGTGACACGCCTACGCAATAGGGGGTTGCGGGGGGAACTTTTTCTCAAGGACGTCAATCATATAGGCGAAATCCCAGGTGACATTGCGCCTCTGCAAAGAAACGCCTACTCCCGCGGGAGTGAGTACCCGGAAGCCATAATAAGGTATGTGCATCCATGTTGGAAGTATAAGGCCTCATTCACACTACGGACCGTTCAGGTCCGCCTGTCAGTTTTGACGGCGGACCTGAACGGCAGCTCCATGCAGCCCTATGGAGCATCGGATGTCAGCGGAGACATGTCCGCTGACATCCGACCCGATCCGCTAAAAACAGACGTATGGGGGATACGTCCCCATCCGTCCATGCGGATCAGATCATGTAAGATCTGATGAAAACGAACATGCTGTCCGTTTTCATCAGATCGCTCCATAGCAATCAGCGGTGCCCGACAAGCCCCTCCCCGATCAGTGAGCAGAGAGGAGCTTGTCATCCGTCGGCTCAGCGAAGATCTGCGGACAGATCTCCCGCTGAGCTGGCGGAAGCAGGCGGACTCCGTTGTGTGAATGAGGCCTAAAGAATATGATCTCATATACATGTTATTTGGGTGAACCTCCGCTTTAAATTGTATCTGCAAGATTGTAAACATTTTCTGGGCAGTCCATAATGTACCGTAAAGTATAAAACTATTTATGAAACTCTCATGGGCGTTGAGTTTGGGCATAGCTCCCAACTGTCCCTGATTTCGAGGGACTGTGCCTGATTTGGAGGGGATGTCCCTCTTTGCTCCTCATTTGTCCCTCATGTTGGTCTGATCTATATAATTGTATATAAAATGCACTTCTTATGTTTTAAAAACTGTTGCCCAGCACTAAACCTTTCATCCAGTTTCTAAATTGCTGCATTTGTAAATTTTTAAAGCAAATATAAAGGAATATTAGTGGTAAAAAAAAAAAAAAAAAAGCTCTTGTGGATTTAATTAACCTTTTTGGGGTAAATTCTCCTTTAAGGGTGTGTGTCATAGGGGTGTGTCCTATGTCTACATATGTTTGCTAGTAGGTGTCCCTCATTCCCATCTCAAAATGTTGGGAGGTACGAGTTTGGGGTCCATTATCAATAGCCTTAACCACTTCAGCCCCGGACCATATTGCTGTCCAAAGACCAGAGCACTTTTTGAGATTCGGCACTGCGTCGCTTTAACTGACAATTGCGCGGTCGTGCGACGTGGCTCCCAAACAAAATTGGCGTCCTTTTTTTCCCACAAATAGAGCTTTCTTTTGGTGGTATTTGATCATCTCTGCGGTTTTTATTTTTTGCGCTATAAACAAAAACAGAGCGTCTATTTTGAAAAAAATGCAATATTTTTTACTTTTTTCTATAATAAATATCCCCAAAAATATATGAAAAAAAAAATTTTTTCCTCAGTTTAGGCCGATACGTATTCTTCTACATATTTTTCGTAAAAAAAATCGCAATTAGCGTTTATTGATTGGTTTGCGCAAAAGTTATAGCGTTTACAAAATAGGGGGTAGTTTTATGGCATTTTTATTATTATTTTTTTTTTACTAGTAATGGCGGCGATCAGCGTTTTTTTTCGGTACTGCGATGTTATGGCGGACACTTCGGACACTTTTGACACATTTTTGGGACCATTGGCATTTTTTTAGCGATCAATGCTATAAAAATGCATTGGATTACTATAAAAATGCCATTGGCAGTGAAGGGGTTAACACTAGGGGGCGGGGAAGGGGTTAAGTGTGTTCCTATTTGTGTTCTAACTGTATGGGGGGGGGGACTTACTAGGGGGAATCACTGATCTTCTGTTCATACATTGTATGAACAGAAAATCAGCGTTTCCCCCGCTGACAGGAACGAGCGCTGGGCACACGCACGGGACTCAGGGGCGAGCGGGGGGCGCGCGCGCGGGCCGCCGGCGGCGTGCACGCGCCCCCTAGTGGCCGCGAAAGGCGCGACGTAGAGCTACGGGCTCTCGCGCACCCGTGCCGACCTGCCGCCGTATAACTGCGGCGGCTGGTCGGAAAGTGGTTAAAGGGGTTATAAACCCTTGAGATTTTGTTCACCTTAAAGTGTAAGTAAACCCCCCCATTGTTTTCAGCCAAGGAAGCTGCCATCTTTGCCTCTGTTTATTCTATACCTGCCATGATGCAGCACATGTGATCAGTTATGACACCAGCCATTGGACGGTTTGGCAGTTTGGTTGAGAGGACAATCAATCAATGAGAGCGTTACATTTCCAGCACATGCCAGGAATGAAAAGGTTTTATGGATGGGTTTACTTCCCCTTTAATGCATTTTATGCATTAAATATACGGCCCCACTGGATTTGGCGTTTTTTTCCGTGGGGTCGCATATTTGCGTATTTCCCTTTGTGCTACGAGCACGCCTCGCTCCCAGCACAGAGACTGGGGTCTCAGAAAGAGCCCCAAGTTCCTTCCGAACGATCAGGACCCGGATTCCTGGTTACCTGATCGCTGTGATAGTCTCTAATTGGCTATCACAGTGCTCAGTCACTGTGAAGCCCACCCCCATGTTTCCTTTCTCTGTAAATAGGGGAGAGAAAACAAAAACTGGTGTAGAAAAATTAAATACAAAAATAATGATAAAAAATAAATAAAAAATACCAAGATCAAGGTTTGATCTAGGTCAGTGCCAGGGTTGGTGTTTGGCTCAAGGGTCAGTTTTTTTTTTTTTACAGGATTTTTTTTGTGTCAGTATGTTTTAGGTAGGATAAAAAAAAAAGCAAAATGGGCATTATTGTTTTTGGGCTGTGTATTGAATGTGGTATCACTATGATCACCACCTTTCTATATTTATGGTCTACGTTTTAATTTCTATGATACTTTTTCTTCTTGTATTGGGCGATTAATAGGGTGGGGAACAGGGTAATGAAAATAGAACAAAGATATGGGACTTGAGTAGACCTATATAAAAATGTGATTAAAATGCTGAGGAAGTAGTATTACGATACGCGTCCGGGGTCAGGAACCATCCCATGTCACTCCTTGATGTCCCACATCTTCATTTGAGCTGCCTGATATGGTGTTTTATGCCTGTATTTTCTACTTGAATGTGAGTACTCTGCACATTTTTTACTCATTAAAGAGACCTGGTTTATATGGAAGCTCTTAGATCTGGCCTTTTTTCTTTGCATATTGATTCGTTGGTGCCACTGAGGATACTTGCATATCTCCGGGTCCTTCAGCTGACAATTGCACATCTTTGAGCCATCTGGATTTCCTGCCATTTGTTCTAAGCGTTTTAGACCTTTGGTAAAACAAGGGTCTTGGTGTGAGGTGAGAGTACCCATCTTTACTGGTGAAGGGATCACGTTTGAAATATTTGAAATATTGGTTTTCCAAGTCACATGGTGGAGATACTCTGACTGTTTTGATCACAGGATTTGTTTGCACTTTGCAAATGTGGACTTTCTTTTTATTTTATTTTATTTTATTTTTTCACTGTTATTAATTCAATTATGTCTTCACTGGTATGAGCATATTCGTTTTAATATTAATATTATGCTATTTAGGTTTGCGCTGCACTGCTCTGTTTGATGAAGTTGAAGTAAGACTAAAAAATGGTTATTGTTGGTGAAAGAGTAATTAATGTTAAGGAAAAGAAGATGGTATGCTAGGGACTGCCTAACGCCGATATACGTCTTCAGAATGGCGCATGCGACCCAGTCCGAAGCTCCGTCACCACGCCTGTGGGACCCACGGACCCGATCGCCGCCGGTGTCCCCCGATCGATCACAGGAGCTGAAGAACGGCGAGTGTGTGTGTAAACACACCTTCCCCGTTCTTCACTGTGGCAATGTCATTGATCGTCAGTTCCTCCGATATAGGGAATGATGATCACTGACGTCACACATCCAGCCCCGCCCCCCTACAGTTAGAAACACATATGAGGTCACACTTAACCCCTTCAGCGCCCCCTAGTGGTTAACTCCTAAACTGCAATTTTCATTTTCACAGTAAACAATGCATTTTTATAGCACTTTTCGCTGTGAAAATGACAATGGTCCCAAAAATGTATCAAAATTGTCCGATGTGTCCACCATTATGTCGCAGTCACGAAAAAAATCGCTGTTTGCCGCCATTACTAGTAAAAAAAAAAAAATTAATAAAAATGCCATAAAACTATCCCCTATTTTGAAAACGCTTTAAATTTTGCGCAAACCAATCGATAAACGCTTATTGCGATTTTTTTTACCAAAAATATGTAGAAGAATACGTATCGGCCTAAACTGAGGAAAAAAATAATGTTTTTTCATATCATTTTGGGGGATATTTATTATAGCAAAAAGTAAAAAAAAATTTTTTTTTCAAAATTGTCGCTCTATTTTTGTTTATAGTGCAAAAAATTAAAAGCGCACAGGTGATCAAATACCACCAAAAGAAAGCTCTATTCGTGGGAAAAAAAGGACGCCAATATTGTTTGGGAGCCACGTCACACGACAGCGCAATTGTCAGTTAAAGCGGCGCAGTGCTGAATCGCAAAAACTGGCCAGATTCTTTACCTGCATAATGGTCCGGGTCTTAAGTGGTTAAAATAACAGAACGGTTGTATAGATTTATTTTATGAATAGTGTATTAATATCTTTATGAAAGAAAAACTAAAAAAAGGAATTTATAAAAAAAATAATATATACATTTTTTAATATTTGGGGCCAGTTTTCCTTTTATAATAATAAAAAAAAAAGAAAAAGAAAATGTTATATAATCCACCTGGATGCACAAAGTAGTTGTGATATATACAGTTTTACAAACACATGTCAAAGTTCCAAAATTATACTTTGACATTTAGATTTGTTTAACCCTTTGGTGCAAAGGGGTTAAAAAATACCCTTCAAAGGTTGCGCACCATCAGATCACAGCATCTAAAGAAAAAAGAACTTGGAGCTTTGGGAGAAGCCGAGAGCCATACAAATGAGTTTTTAGCTAATATATAGAATAGAATTAAGTAGAAATTGTAAATTATTATGTGTAAATTATTATGTGCTCACGTGATGTGGAGGAAGATTCCAGGAGTCATTTAGCAGCAATGAAAATCGTATTACTAACCCCCACACTCTTGTTTCTGGAAGAAAATAGGCAAAGATGGGATAACAAGTACCCAGGCTGAGAAAAGGAGAATGACGTGTGACAAGTGGGTCTTACAGGCAGTGTTTTTCTATTTAATCTCCTGGGTCAGATTTTTCTCGGAGGCTCCGCTGTACATGTGTGATGACAGCTCAATAGAACATCTCACTCGCATCCCGGAGAGACTATTATTGATCGCTAATAGACAATCAGGTGAATAGCTCTTAATGCTGATAATAGCTCTCACACTTCACTGAATTCACCCTGGGGCTTCAGAGGAGTCCTTGCCCTTACATCATTTAAGCTGATGTCTTTTTCTGATACAACAACACACGTGTCTCTGATGTCTTACACCCTCCTACGGGGCAACTATTCGTACTCGTAGCAGATTAGACTCAACCTCTATTTCCTGACTTAGCATTTAAACATTGTGGCCCAGATTCACAAAGAGTTATGTCGGTCTATCTCCAGATACGCCGCCGTAATTTTAAATTTAAAAACATGGCTTCAGAACTTGCCTACGCCGGCGTATCGTGGGCACATAGTTACGCTGGACGCATTCGGCGTTTCCATGTAAAATATGCAAATGAGCAAGATACGCCGTTTCGCGAAGGTAGATGCGCATGGCCGCTTCATATACGCGCTTTGCGTAAGGCTTACGTCCGGCGTAAAGTTACCCCTGCTTATATGAGGCGCAGCTAATGCTAAGGTATGGGCCAGGGAACGTCGTTTACGCCGTTTACGTAGTACGTGAATAGGGCTGGGCGTAGGTTATGTTCACACGTCGTAAACATTTCGCGCCGACGTCACTTAGGCATTCTATTCAAGGTGATTCTGAACATGCGCACTGGGATACGTCCACAGGCGGCGCATGCGCCGTTCGTTCAGCACATAATTTGCATGGGGTCACGTTTAATTTTAATAAAACACACCCACTGCTTAGCTAGTTTGAATTAGGCGGACTTACGCCAGCACATTTACGCTACACCGCCGTAACTTAGGGAGCAAGTGCTTTGTGAATACAGCACTTACCTCTCTAAGTTGCAGTGGTATAGCGTAAAGAAGATACGCTACGCCGCTCTAAAGATACGCCCGGATACGTGATACTGTAGTTTCCCAGCACAATACATTTGGATTGAGGCCGGGTTCACACTATTGCGAATTAGGTGCTGTTTCCCCACATTTAATTCACATAGCAGGAGATTGTGACTGGCTCTCTATGGGGCCGGTTCACACATCTCCGGAGTGGCTCCGATGCGGATTGCACAGGAGTCCTGTGCATTTCTTGTCCATTTTAGATCCAAATTCAACCCAAAATTCAGGCTGAAATCGGACCTAAAAACGGTGAACCGGGATGCACAGGACTCCTGCTGTGAGCCGCTTCGTCCTGCAGTGAGAACCCACGTGCCGCGTACACACAACCGTGTTTCACGACGAGAAAAATGCCATTTTTAAAAACAGTTATTTGTAGGCTCCCGAGCATTTTTCTCAACGAGAAAATTTAGAACCTGCTCTATTTTTTCTGGTCGTTTTTCACAACGTCGCTTTTCACGTCGTCGTTTTTCTCATTGTGATAAACGGCTGTGTGTAGGCTTTAACGAAGGGGAAAAAATGTGCATGCTCAGAAGCAAGTTATGAAAAGGGAAATTTGCATAATCCGCCCAAAGGGTGGCACCATTCAAATGGAACTTCCCCTTTATAGTACGCGTTTGAAGTGAGAAATTATACCACTCTAAAAACTGCTGATCCCTTGGCTTTACTTCCGTCCCACTAAACCAAAAGAGTGCTGGCTATGCACAGGTGCGTTGGATAGAAAAAGGTCCTGGACTGCTGCACTCCTTACGTTGTACGTGTTTGCTCGAGCATTTTTTATCAAAATCGTGTGTATGCAAGACAGGCTTGAGAGGAATCACGTCGAGAAAAATTAAGTTTTTTTCCATAACATGAAAAACAGTCGTGTGTATGCAGCATTAGTGTTTCTGACACTAAATCCCTCCCCCTCAAAAAAAAACTATGACCTATTAACCTTAACCACTTGATGCCCAAGCTATAGCCGAAAGACGGCTATAGCGCGGGGCTTACATCGTCAGGATGACATACATTGATGTCCTCCCGTGCTTGGGCGGCACGCTCTGTGATCACGGCCCTTTACCATGTGATCAGCTGTCAGCCAATGACAGCTGATTACATGATGTAAACAGACGCTGAGAATCGTTTTTTTCTCCTTGTGCTGAAATAAAGCAGAATGTCGGCATCTGTAAAAGGGACGTCGGTCCCACACATTTACCACCAGTGCTGCCAACTAATGCCTACCAGTGATTCTAACCAATGCCCACCAGTACTACCTACCAGTGCCCATCAATACTGCTAACCAGTGCCACCTATCAGTGCCCACCAGTGCTGCCAATCAGTGCCCACCTGTGCTGCCAATCAGTGCTCATCAGTGCCTCATCAGTGCCACTTATCAGTGGTGCCTATCAGTGCCACCTACCAGTGCCTATCAGTGCTGCCTATCAGTGCCCACCTATGCTGTCTCATCAGTTCCACCTATCAGTCCCCATCATTGAAGGAAAATCAGTGCAGCTTCTTGAGCACACATCAATGAAGGAAAAAAATTACCCATTTGCAAAAAATTATTAAAACTATGAAAACTTTTTTTTTCTTCAAAATTTCAGACTTTTTTTGTTTGTTTAGCAAAAAATACAGCTGTGGTTAAATATTAATCTAAATATTAAAAGAAAGCTCTATATGTGTGAAAAGAATGATAAAAATGTCATATGGGTACAGTGTAGCATGACTGCATAATTGTCATTCAAAGAGCGACAGCGCTGAAAGCTGAAAATTGACCTGGGCAGAAAGGTGGTATATGTGCCCAGTAAGCAAGTGGTTAAAGTGACACTTTCTAACTCTGGTTTAAAAACCTGACACGTGCTATTAATAAGGGGGGGGGGGGTCATCTTTTGTTACCAGGTAGGTGACTCTGCTCTTCCAACCACCACCTGCTCTGTGGCCAACCAGGTTTACATCAAACACTTTACAGTTAACTCGCAACTCTTAACTGAATGTATTCACTATCTTTAAGAATGCAGGACTTTGCTTCACTTAGACAGTGATGGTGCAGGGACTTGCTTCATTAAACGTTACTTGTAATGTAGAATTCCAGTCAAATCTAGACTTAAATTCTGCTTCCTCACTATTCTAAGCCTACTCTAACTACCCTGTAAAGGAGAGATGTCTATACTTACCTTTTCTGAGAAGGGCATTCCAGTCAGGTCACATGATCAGCTCCCAGCACTGGCCTCAGTGTAGTCAACAGTCAACAATAGATTCCTCATAGTAAAGCTATAGGTCAGGGATCCTCAAACGACGGCCCTCCAGCTGTTGTAGAACTACACGTCCCATGAGGCATTGTAACACACTGACATTCACAGACATGACTAGGCATGATGGGAATTGTAGTTCTTAAACACCTGGAGGGCCATAGTTTGAAGACCCCTGCTATAGGTGATGTCATCGCCCAGACTCTGAAGTTGTTGTTGGCGATCACTCCTCTTCACTGAAGCGGGAGACTGGAGAGATCAGGTGACCAGACTGGAGCGCCCTACTAGGCAAGTACAGAAATCTTTCCTATACAGGGTAGTTGAAAGGCTTAGAATGGGGGTGGGAGCAGGGTTACTTATAGTTATAATTTAACTGGAATTCTACTTTAATAAATTATAGCTACAGGTTACAAACATCCAAAGTTTTGGCCATGCTTTAATTATAAAAGGTAAAAGTTCAGTAATTGGCCTAAAAAAAGAGCATGAGTGGTTCTCATATAACTTGGATACATAGTGGTTCTTTTTAGGCTTTGCATAATTCTCATACAGTCCAAGAGGGGGTGCTGTGGTATTTCACTGTTCCAAATAGGCCAGAAGCCTCCACTGGTCATCCCTCGGCATGGTGGCACTATTCTCTGGGGAGGCAACGTATCTCCTCTCTACACGCTGCTGGGATCAGAGTGCGACACCATGAGTCTACAATAGTTTTCACAATATTCTAATTTTCTGAGATACTGAGTTTTGGGATACACAGAGATAACTCTGTGTATAATGAATCTATATAAATGTAGGTGTTTCACTTTTTGAATCAAATTACTGAAATAAATTGACTTTTTGATCATATTAATTTTTTTATCTATATGTATCTCTTTCCTTCTTCCCTTTGAAAAATATTTTCATTTTTTAAAGCTTTTACTGTACATTCCTTAAAACACATGCTACATTTAACACACATAATGCACTCTTTAATATTATAATTTTGCACCAAAAAGTCTCATACGTACCCAGGTGGATGCAGCATCAGTCCGATGCTGCCTCTGTCCCCCGACACCTTTAACACTGAGAACTGAGCGATTGAACACAGCTGATCACTTGGTTTTCACAGCTCCCTGAGCAGAGAGATGTAGACTGTCAGTCACAGCTCTCTGCTCTGCCCCCTCCTCGCTCACTGGAGAACTGGGCTGTGGAGTGGGGCAAGGAGCAACTCACTGAGAGCCGGGTGACGGTCCAGGCATTTGGGCGGATCCCTAATCTGTGGTCGTAATGATGCCAAGGGCCGACTAGGTGACGTCAGCACACAGCGGACTTTAGCTCGCGATCATTCCCCGCAGTTACAGAACGGGGATCTGTCTGTTTTAAAAAAGGCAAATTTCCATTCTGACAGGGGAATTCACACAAATTCTGTCTTTCTGCTAGGAGAAAGATGGATCTGTGTATTTCCCCAGTCACACAGTCCCCCATACAGTTAGACAACACAGTAGAGGGAACACATTAAACCCCCTGATCTCCCCTGATGTTCACCCTCTTTCCTGCCATGACATTCGTACAATACCAGTGAATATTTTTAACACTGATCATTGTAATAATGTCACTGGTTCCCACAAAAGTGTCAAAAATGTCAGTTAGGTGTCCAATCTGTCTGCCACAATGTTGCAGTCCCGCTAAAAAAGCATTACTAATAAAAATTAAATAAATAACAACAATATGTAGAAGAATACATATTGGCCTAAAACTGATGAAGATTTTTATTTTTTTTTAACTTTTTGGTGGATATTTATTATAGCAAATAGTAAAACATTTTTTTAATCAAAATTGTCGCTCTTTCTTTGTTTATAAGAAAAAAAAACAAAAAAAAAACGCAGATGTGATCAAATACCACCATGTGGGAAAAAAAGGACGTCAATTTTGTTTGGGTACAGCATCATACGGCCTTGCAATTGTCAGTTAAAGCGACGCAGTGTCGTATCGCAAAAAAAAAGCCTGGTCATTAAGGGGGAAAATCTTCTGGTCCTTAAGTAGTGAAGGTTAGAAAAACTGAGAAGATAACCATAGGAGAGAAATATAAATAATGCCACACTTCAAGGCAGAGCAAAACAGGGGCAATGAGACAGATTTACTAAGAGATTGCAGCTTGATTCATAAATTCCTGCTGCTGGAAAGTAGTACTGAGTGAGCATAAAACATGCCTTTGCCCACCTAGTACGTTGTATGAGGGTTTTAAGTGAAAAACAGTCTCCGATCTTTGCAGAACTGTTGGCTGTTCAGGATTTCAGACACGGGGGTCACACATGCTGTACATCAAACCTACCTTAGATCCTTTGCTACATAAGAGGGAGTCTTATTTGTACTATCAATGCATCTAGTTCTATCAGAAACCTGTTGGGTAACTAGTATTCACAGCAGTCTGTTTAATAACTTCTTGCTAATAAAAGATATGTCTATTGAAAGCTTCACTTTTGCAAATCCATAATAATCCAGAAAAAAGCACATCGATTATCGAAAATTGTCAAATTCTAAGCTTAATGAGATATCAGTCTACACATGAATAAATGGCCATAAAGAGGGGATGTGACCTGACACAACCAACAATGGCATGCCTACATCCCATTGTATTTATACAAAAAAAGAGAGAAAGGGTAATGGGATTTTTTGAGATTTTCTTCCCTTTAAAGGGCATTATATACTAATAGATATTTAATCTACCTATTTTATAGCTCAACTTTGTATTATGCGCCTGATGAGTGGCTGTAATTCCATGAAACACGTTGTTCTTTACCCAAGGGTGCCAAGAAAAGTCTGGTTTAATATTACGCTTTTTATCTTGTATTTGTCCACAAATGACATTTGATGTATGAATTAACTTATGAATTTAGCTTGTCAATTATTTTTATATGAGGATCTGTATTACCCACCTTTGCAAATATTATACCAATCATATTTATTGATTAAATATATTATATATTTTATTATATTTGATATATGTTAGTCTCTTGATTAGGACTACATTATTATACATTGATAAAGTATGCTTTTCAAGATTATGGAATGCTCAATGTGATGGTTTTAACCCCTTTAAGGACCGAGCCTCTTTCTGAGATTTGGTATTTACAAGTTAAAAACATTTTTTTTTTGCTAGAAAATTACTTAGAACCCCTAAACATTATCCATTTTTTCTAACACCCTAGAGAATAAAATGACGGTCGTTGCAATACTTTACATCACACTGTATTTGCGTAGAGGCCTTACAAGCGTACATCTTTTGGGAAAAATACACTTTTTTGAATTAAAAAATAAGTCAACAGTAAAGTTAGCCCAATAGTTTTATATATTGTGAAAGATAATGTTACGTCAAGAAAATTGATACCCAACATGTCATGTTTCAAAATTGCGCCCGCTCGTGGAATGGCAACAACATTTACCCTTAAAAATCTCCATAGGCAATGTTTAAAAAATTCTACAGGTTGCATGTTTTGAGTTACAGAGGAGGTCTAGGGCTAGTATTATTGCTCTCACTCTACTGATTGCGTCGATGCCTCACGTGTGTGCTTTGAACACCGTTTTCATATGCGGGCACTGCTCACGTATGCGTTTGTCTCTGCATGCAAGCTCGGCGGGACAGGGCGTGTTTAAAAAAATAAAATAAATCTTATTTTACATTTTATTTTATTTTCTTACATGATTCTTTAAAAAAAATGTGCCACTTGACGCATGACAGGTCCTCTTAAATATGAGACCTGGGGTCAAAAAGACCTCAGACCTGATATTTATACAAAAATGCAATAAACAAAAAAATGGCCCTTTAAGAGCTATGGGTGGAAGTGACGTTTTGACGTCGCTTCCTCCCTGCTATGGTATTGAGACGGTGAGGGCCATCTTCCCCTTACTAAGCTCCATACCCAACACCAAGAAGGACCCGATCGCCTCCATCGCTGCCGACGGCTCTGGCAAGCGTCCATCACTCGCGATGAAAGGAAAAGGGGGCTGGTAAGTTACATTTACCGGCCCCTTCCCCCACTCATCCTAAAACATTCCCGCAGCAACAGCTGGAGAAAGAGGAGAGTAGGGAAGCTGATAGCACTGTGGGGGGAAGGAGGGGGGAACCAGGGCAGTAGGGGGAATCTATACAGCACAAGATGATTAGGGTGTGCCTGGGCATATGCACATGATAAAAAGTTCACAGATGTACTAACCCCTCCATGCCCCTCCAATAAAGAAGGTTTTGGATGGAGTTGGGCTTTAATATATTTTAGAGCTGACTATCTCGTGGGGGTTGGAAGGGAGGGTGGTGGGGGGTCAAAATTGTGTCAGTACCTAACTTGGCAGATTTCTCCAATCTGTAGCTCTTGCAATTCAGGGTTGTTCGTTAAAACTGACCTTTGCGTCCCAAATTGAACCTTTTCTCCCTGATCTACCCTCTCCCCCCCAACCAATATTTAAAAGCGTTTTTTAGATTTTCTAAAAATGCTTTTTCTCAAGAACCCCCCCACTGCCATTCTTTCTTGATGTGTTTGTTGCTCCTCCTATGTGGTAGCCTCCTGGGACTTCCTCATCACATATTCCAGGGGGCTGCAGGAGCAAACACACAGCAGCTGGGGGACTGATCTGGTGGCACGTCATCGGGGGCTGGCTGCAGCACTAACTCCACTCCCCTTCGTATCACCTTCTCAAAGTACCGTATATACTCGAGTATAAGCCAAGTTTTTCAGCAAATTTTTTTGAAGATGCCCCCCTTGGCTGATATTCGAGTCACCTTTTTGCGTCTGATCTTCCAGACTTTGGGAACCCGGTACCGGCCGGTCCCCTGAACCCCAAACTGGCCACACATATAGCCCCCCTCTTCAAGTGTGCAAAGTTTGTTGTCCGGGGGTCCCATGGCCGGGGAGCACCAATTTTTCAAAGTCGGGCACCCCATCCATAGACTCCTATGTTAAATGGTAATTTCTCCGGTAACTTTGGGGAACCGGTACCAGCCGGCCGTAACATGGCACACATGTAGCCCCAGTTCTCCTCTACAAGTGTGCAAAGTTTACTGTCTGGGGGAACCTACGGTCAGGGAGCACTGATTTTTCAAAGCCGGGCACCCCTATATACTCCCATGTTAAACGTAAGTCTAGTCATGGACACAGTGAAGCATGGGCACAGTGAGGCATGGGCACAGTGAGGCATGGGCACAGTGAGGCATGCACATGAACACAGTGAGGCAAAGTGAGGCATGCAGATGGACACCCTAGGCTTATACTCGAGTCAACAAGTTTGTGATAAAATTAGCTGCCCTTGGCTTATATTCGGGTTGGCTTTGAAATCGAGTATATGCGGTACATTAAATCTAGCTAAAAAATCAAAACAAAAAACAGAATCTTGTTTTTCCAGTGCTCATCAAATGCACTGCAATACTTTAAACAGTTGGAGCTAAAGGAATGATGCAACACTCACATATCTTCATCAGGATTACTAGATGTTTGCCCTCATGATAAAATAAAAATCTTGACATATCGGTGCTCAACTTTTGAACAGAGCATTTTGGCCTCATGGGGACACCTTGGGGCAGATTCACAAAACAATTACGCCTGTCTAACTGGGGTTAGACAGGAGTAATTTCAAATTTCGCGCGGCGTATCACTAGTTTGAATCCTCAAACCATGATACGCCG
This sequence comes from Rana kukunoris, assembly GCA_029574335.1. NCBI lineage: Eukaryota > Metazoa > Chordata > Amphibia > Anura > Ranidae > Rana > Rana kukunoris. The sequence goes on from CM056060.1 coordinate 124,085,057, forward strand.
GCTTCGGGCTTCGATCCGAGAGGCTTACGTCTTCGTAAGCCTTCGGATCTACGCTGCCATCTATTTGCGGCCGCTGGGAGGAGTTCGCGTCGTTTTGATGCGTCGGGATATGCAAATGTGTTTTTACGGGGATTCACGAACATACGAGCGGGCGTCGCAATCGTTTTCGTCTATTTTTTTATACGTAATGTTAGAGCAGCTTTTTGCTGCTCTAACTTTACGTAGCCCATGTTAAGTATGGCCGTCGTTCCCGCTTCGAATATATTTAAAAAAATTTTTTGTTTACGTAACTCGTCGGGACGTGAATCGCCCGTAAAGTACGCTAAATAAACAACGAATGACGTCACGACGTGATTTCGCGCAATGCACGGCGGGAAATTTGCGAACGGAGCATGCGCAGATCGATCGCCGCGGGAACGCGCCTAATTTAAATGTTTCACGCCCCCTACTCGTGCAGATGGATTGCGACGGGAGAAATACACTACGCCGCCGTCGTTTACCGTAGAAAATCTACCTGAATTCCACGTAGAGCAAGGTAAAAAACGGCGGCGTAGTGTATTTCTGATACGCTACGATAATCCATTTCTCTGTGAATCTGCCCCCTTATTTCTAATCAGCTGAAGGACACACACATCTCATTCGATAAATAAAATTCTCCTTTGATAAAAAAAAAAAAAAAAAACTATTTCCACTACAAAATGCACTTACATCTGCATGTTTTCCCTACATACTTAATCAAATTGAGTAAAATTTGTTTTTGATGAACGATTCCCTTTATAGCCATATTGACAGCATTTTTAATTGCAGTTATTTAATAATCTAGCTACTTATATATTTTTTTTTCATGTTTAAATAAATGCGGTGCTTGCTGGGTGGTCACAGTGGCTCATGAAGAGCAATGTTCCGTGGCCACACTGGAGGTGATGAAAAGACAATTACTTGTGAAAATGAAAAGCAGCTCTGCGAGTTGTGGGAGGACACAAGGAGCTGCTGCTTGGCACCGTCAGGAAACAGACTATTTTCCAGGATCAACTGCTAGGCAAGTGCTGCAGCCCAAGAAGTTGAGCCAGGAACAGCAAAGGGAGGGTGTCAGCGGAACACCAGGGCTCCTGATGAGATGAGCTTCAAGGCTTTGGAGGGAGGAGAAGTGGCATCAGCACAAACTGGAAGAATCGTGCTGGCAAGGGTGATCAAAGGGAAGTGCAGTGGTGGAAGAAATGGGCAGAGAATAGTTCAAACCGGTCCTGTGACACCTTACCGGTGCAATACAGAATACTCCAGGCTACAGAGAGAATGTACTCTATCTCCAGATATATAGGGTGAAAACATAAATAGAACAATTGCATAATAAACAGTATACACTGAGATCACATTTTCTGCAGATCAACAAAAGGAGTTTTTAAAGAATTGATATGAAAAAAAGTACCCTAGAATTAAGCTACCCAAAGACTCGTAAAACCACTTAAGACCCGGACCAAAATGCAGGTAAAGGACCTTGCCACTTTTTGCGATTCGGCACTGCGTCGTTTTAACTGACAATTGCGCGGTCGTGCGACGTGGCTCCCAAACAAAACTGGCGTAATTTTTTCCCCCACAAATAGAGCTTTCTTTTGGTGGTATTTGATCACCTCTGCGGTTTTTATTTTTTGCGCTATAAACAAAAATAGAGCGACAATTTTGAAAAAAATGCAATCTTTTTTACTTTTTGCTATAATAAATATCCCCCAAAAATATATAAAAAACTTTTTTTTTTCTCAGTTTAGGCCGATACGTATTCTTCTACCTATTTTTGGTAAAAAAATCGCAATAATCGTTTATCGGTTAGTTTTCGCAAAATTTATATGTTTATATTATATATTTGCATTTTTATAAAAAAAATTTTTTTTACTACTAATCGTGGCGATCAGCAATTTTTTTCGTGACTGCGACATTATGGCGGACACTTCGGACAATTTCGACAAATTTTTGGGACAATTGTCGTTTTCACAGCAAAAAATGCATTTAAATTGCATTGTTTACTTGTGAAAATGACAGTTGCAGTTTGGGAGTTAACCACAAGGGGGCGCTGTGTCTTTGAGTGTTCCCTGTGTGTGTTTACAACTGTAGGGGGGTGTGGCTGTAGGTGTGACGTCATCGATCACGTCACCCCCTGCGGCCACAGTGAAGCACGGGGAAGCCGTGTTTACACACGGCTCTCCCCGTTCATCAGCTCCGGGGACGGATTGCCGCACTGCAGCGGCGATCGGGTCCGCGAGTCCCGCGGTCCCGGTCCTGGAGCTTCGGACCGGGTCACGGGAGCGCGCCGCGGGCGCGCGCCCGTGACCCACGGCTGGGTACTAAAACCAACGTATATATACGTTGATGTGCCCAGCCGAGTCCTGCAAGCAGCATCTTTGGAGCAGCTTTTGGGCGCTGAAAAAAACGCTCCAAAAATGCCCCTCTCCATTGGAATGAATTTAAAGCACTGTAAAAACGCCTTGCCCTTTCACACTGAGGCACTGCAAAAACGCCCTAAACCGTTAGGGTCTTAGTGGTGCTTTACCAGCATTTTTCGGGCGCTGGCATTGTGAAAGGGCTCTCACATTGGGATTGCAGATGAGGCTTCTCTCAAATAACACTCGAATAACGCTTGAAAAATGCCCCAGTGTAAAAGGGGCCTAGGACCCTAATCTTTTAGGGTGTTTTTGCAGTGCCTCAGTGTGAAAGGGCAAAGCGTTTTTACAGCGCTTTCTTATCATTTCAATGAAGAGGGGTGTTTTTGGGGCGTTTTTATTTCAGCACCCAAAATCTGCTCCAAAGATGCTGCTTGCAGGACTCAGTGTGAAAGGGTCGATTGAGATGCATGGAGAGCATTTTATGAGCATTTTAATAGCACTATTTTTAACGCTAAAACGCTGTACAAGACGCTTCAGTGTGAAAGGGGTCAAAGTGCAGCAATATGGTTACATTTAATAAAGGTACAACATTTAGCAACTTTCATGGTTGATGATTAAAAGCGGCACATCTAAGTATGCAGGCATCCGGGGTAAAGCTGTCCACATTTTTCTGTGTTCGCCCAGGGGGTTCCCATCTATTCTAGTTGGACTGCAAGCCGCAATCCCAAACCTGCGCTGCTCTCTTGCTTCTGGATAGGCCCTCAGACCGCCTAGCAGCCAGATGTCCCCGGGATAGGCCCAATCTTTGGCCTAGCAGCCTAGGCATTACAACACACGTACACCCAGACCTAGACAGGGTTCTCTGCCCAGTGGCACAGAACCCCGATCATCTTACTCCACCCAAATATATAGGTTCTCCCAGCAGGAAAACCCCTGCCCATTGGCTGAGATACCCCATATACCCATAATATGACCTTGTCTTATCTAATGCCACCAAGTGCCCAGCCACCTAGCGGCAAAAAAGAGAAGTGCAGCAATTACAGACATAGGCCTTGTGCACACGACCGAGAATCTCGCTTTCCTCGACGAGGTTCTTGTCAGGCTTGTCGAGAATCTTGACAAGCCTTCCTTGCATACACACCGTCAAGACAAAATCTCGTCGTTCTCAAATGCGGTGACGTACAAGACGTATGACGGCACTATAAAGGGGAAGTTCGATTCCACTGGCACAACCCTTGGGGGTGCTTTTGCTAATCTCATATTACTGCGTGTTAGTAAAGGTTTGGTGAAAGACGATTTGCACTTTTCAGTCTGTTACAGCGTGACAAATGTGCTATCTCCATTACGAACGCTACTTTTACCGAAGGTGCACTCCCATCTCATACTTTATTCTGAGCATGAGCGGGTTTCTAAGCATACACACCAACGTGTTTCTTGTCAAGAACCAGCCCGACGAGGAACACGACAAGGAAATTGAGACTCCCGACGAGATAAGAGAGAGCATGTTCTCTTTTTCTCGTCGAGATCCACGACAGTTTTCTCAGCAAAAATGCTCTGCCAGCATTTTTCTTGATGGACTTTGCCGAAGAAAACGGTCGTGTGTACGAGGCTTTATGCCGCGTACACACGGTCGTTTTTTGCGATGAAAAAAAACGTCGTTTTTTAAAACGTCATTTAAATTGATCGTGTGTGAGCAAAACGTCGTTTTTTTTGTCTTCAAAAAAACGACAAAAAAAAAATTCCAACATGCTTGAATTTTTTGTGTCGTTTTTCAAAACGTCGTTTTTTGTTTCACAAAAAGTCACCGTGTGTAGCAAAAACGTCTTTTAAAACGACGTTTTTCAACCCGCGCATGCCCAGAAGCTAGTTATGAAGCGAGCTTCAATGGAAAAGAGTGGTGAACGTAGCCTCGCTTTTTGTGAAAAAAACAATGGTGTGTATGCAACATCGTCTTTGAAAAGTAACGTTTCAAATACGTCGTTTTTTACTTCACAGAAAACGTCGTTTTTTTTTATCACAAAAAATGATCGTGTGTACGCGGCATTAGAGTTGATCCTCAACAATTAGCCAAGGTTATCCAATACCTGGCTGGTAAATTTAGGAGCAACCTTGCCTAAACACCAGGGTGCTACATCCATTTGGTCAAAGTTCAAATTTAAACCGATTTAGGTTAAATTGGTAGGAAGCAGAAGGGTTTTTGTTAGCTTGGTATTAAAACATTTTTTATAGCCATTTTGTGCTTTTTGCATTAATATATTTGCTAAAAAAATAATTATATCTGAGATCGATTCTGTGCGGAAAAAAAATAAAAAATAGTATGAGGCTTGCATCTTTGTCTGAAGGCATGCGTGATAGAAATTAAACACTATTGTATACACGGGGGCAAAAACACCTCTGAAGTATGTCATGCTATGAAAACATCAATACAATAGGTGCTAAATCATTAGGTCCCTTGGAGGGGACTGGCCTTTACATAATACTTCAAAGATTCCAGTATCACCTCATTGTATTTGAGCTCATTGCTAGGAACGGGGATAAAACATGCTTTCTGATTTATGTCCCCAGGCAAACTTGATCCTTCAGGGATGGCTGCTGGGAGCTCACGTGGTGGCAGACAGCCTGTGTAATAGAAAGATAAATTGTCCTGAGCCCGGTCACAGAAATGACAGATTATTCATCTCCTTCACAGCTTGTACAACCAGCCTGGCTGACACGGGCATTAGAGCTGGAGAGGAGACAGGCCAGCGATGAATTTTCTGTCCGTCTATCTACAGAATTTTAATAAAAGTCTGAATTATGGCACAGTTGAGGAATGTAATTAGCATGGTGTCCAGATCTCTCCTACAGAGTTAATCAAAAAAGATCTGGGCCTGCATGGGAGCTAAATATGCATACCAAGAGGACCCCCCAATGTGCCAGTGGTCCCAAGGAGGCTCCCATTTTATGGCCTACAGTAGCTCTCCCTGATAAATACTGATAATTTATAGAGCCCAGAAAAAAAATACATATTTATTAAATGTTTAACAGTAGAAGCAGTCTGAAAAAGAAGGAATGTTCTAAAAACATATATTGATAGCTGATGTAATAAGTATACAAACCAATATTTGACTCTTGTATACTGTGTTGCTAATTTCCCAACAGTTTGTTAAGCGGTTAATTATTTTTCTTCTTTTGTGTTAGAATTAGGGCTGTTACTGATTAAAATTTTCGTGTTCGAATAATCGATTTTTTTCAAATCAATGAATCCACTAATTTTGATTAAATATAAACGCACATACATTTTTCGGATCAACACCATATATATTCCCCACTGACATCCACAGACATCTCCAAACTGTAATATCCACAGACATCTCCCCACTGTAATATCCACAGACATCTCCCCACTGTAATATCCACAGACATCTCCCCCACTGTGATATCCACAGACATCCCCCCCACTGTAATATCCACAGACATCTCCCCCACTGTGATATCCACAGACATCTCCCCCACTGTGATATCCACAGACATCTCCCCCACTGTGATATCCACAGACATCTCCCCCACTGTAATATTCACAGACATCTCCCCCACTGTGATATCCACAAACATTCCCCCACTGTAATATCCACAGACATCTCCCCACTGTAATATCCACAGACATCTCCCCCACTGTAATATCCACAGACATCTCCCCCACTGTAATATCCACAGACATCTCCCCACTGTAATATCCACAGACATCTCCCCACTGTAATATCCACAGATATCTCCCCACTGTAATATCCACAGACATATCCCCCAGTGTAATATCCACAGACATCTCCCCCACTGTAATATCCATAGACATCTCCCCACTGTAATATCCATAGACATCTCCCCACTGTAATATTCACAGACATCTCCCCACACTGTAATATCCACAGACATCTCCCCCACTGTAATATCCACAGATATCTTCCCCACTGTAATATCCACAGACATCTTCCCAGTGTAATATCCACATACATCTCCCCCACTGTAATATCCACAGACATCTCCCCCACTGTAATATCCACAGACATCTCCCCCACTGTAATATCCACAGACATCTCCCCCACTGTAATATGCACAGACATTTCCCCCACTGTAATATCCACAGACATCTCCCCCACTGTAATATCCACAGACATCTTCCCCACTGTAATATCCACAGACATCTTCCACAGTGTAATATCCACAGACATCTCCCCACTGTAATATTCACAGACATCTCCCCACACTGTAATATCCACAGACATCTCCCCCACTGTAATATCCACAGACATCTTCCCCACTGTAATATCCACAGACATCTTCCCCAGTGTAATATCCACAGACATCTCCCCCACTGTAATATCCACAGACATCTCCCCACTGTAATATCCACAGACATCTCCCCCACTGTAATATCCATAGACATCTCCCCACTGTAATATTCACAGACATCTCCCCACACTGTAATATCCACAGACATCTCCCCCACTGTAATATCCACAGACATCTTCCCCACTGTAATATCCACAGACATCTTCCCCAGTGTAATATCCACAGACATCTCCCCCACTGTAATATCCACAGACATCTCCCCACTGTAATATCCACAGACATCTCCCCCACTGTAATATCCACATACATATCCCCCACTGTAATATCCACAGACATATCCCCCACTGTAATATCCACAGACATCTCCCCAAGCTGTAATATCCAGACATCCCCCCACTGTAATATCCACAGACATCTCCCCCACTGTAAAATCCACAGACAACTCCCCCACTGTAATATCCACAGACAACTCCCCCACTGTAATATTCACAGACATCTCCCCACTGTAATATCCACAGACATCTCCCCCACTGTAATATCCACAGACATCTTCCCCACTGTAATATCCACAGACATCTTCCCCACTGTAATATCCACAGACATCTCCCCCACTGTAATATTCACAGACATCTCCCCACTGTAATATCCACAGACATCTCCCCCACTGTAATATCCACAGACATCTCCCCACTGTAATATCCACAGACATCTCCCCCACTGTAATATCCACAGACATCTCCCCCACTGTAATATTCACAGACATCTCCCCCACTGTAATATCCACAGACATCTCCCCCACTGTAATATCCACAGACATCTCCCCCACTGTAATATCCACAGACATCTCCCCCACTGTAATATCCACAGACATCTCCCCCACTGTAATATTCACAGACATCTCCCCACTGTAATATCCACAGACATCTTCCCAACTGAAATATCCATAGACATCTCCCCACTGTAATATTAACAGACATCTCCCCCACAGTAATATCCACAGACACCTCCCCATTATAATATGGTCCACAAATCCCCCCCACTGTATAGAAAGATTAGTGCTTACTTAGTCTTATCAGAGAAGCCGGCCGATGTATCTATGTATCTATAAACATATTAATTTGTAAACCTTTTCTTTCTCACATAGTAATTTATCCCCTGAAAAAGACAAAGAAAGGTCGAAATGCGTAGCTGTACAAAATTACAAAGAGTTTACACAACATGAGTTATGTGTAGTTATCCAATTTTTTTAATGAGTAAGTTGCCATCGTTAGGGTCAAAAATTACAAAGAGTTTACACAACATGAGTTATGTGAAGTTATCCAATTTTTTTAATGAGTAAGTTGCCATCGTTAGCGTCAAAAATTACAAAGAGTTTACACAACATGAGTTATGTGTAGTTATCCAATTTTTTTAATGAGTGAGTTGTCATCGTTAGGGCCAAAACAGTTTTTTACAACTCCTATGTAATTATGGAAAATATTTTTGATATCATTTAACCAATAAATAATTACCAATTTTTATGTAACATCTCTTGCTTTTCAATATTTATCTTGCTGCTAAAAAAAACCCTGAGGGATCTTCCATTAAATATTACAAATTGGGGGGGGGGGGGGGGGGGGGGGAGCATCCACAATTCACGTATATATGTTATCTATTCTAAACAACAATTTCTTATCTTTGTACCATCACCAAAAATATTAGGAAATAACTGGAATATATCTGTCCCAAATGCAGCTGTGGGGTTTAACAGAGGCCTAGCGGCAAATGTCACAATACGCACATAAATTGACATTGTGAATTGATTGTTCTGCAATAACCATTTGCTGCGCTCTCTATAAGCCAATATGCACTTTGTTGGATTCCCGGGTAAATGCATCCCTACATAGAAGAGGAAATGCATTTACAAAAGTCACATCTAAACACGTGAAAATATTTTGTCAGTAAAGTGTCTGCCATTTATCTAGAGTATCTAATTTAGCAAATGTCACAGTGCAATTCCGTATAACTTAAATATGCTTATTAACTATACACCTACCTTTCACTGCCACGCAGGCGCTTGTCAAAGGTGTTTAAGTGTCAAACTTGCATTTCTGAGTGACAGAATACCTCTGGGGATGTACCAGTTCCTTAAACTTGAGAATTACTGAATATTAAGCCTAAATACACGCTTGATGTAAGTGCTGGTTAATTGTCGCAGTTTTCTGCAGTCGTTCAGAACAAATCATGTCAGGTTTTGGAATACAGATATGGTAGCATCCTGAAAACACAAAAAGGAAACAAATGTGTATCCTTAGCTTGTAAACATTTCTAGTAATTGTAATATTAATTTAAGTAACTATAATATTAGGCGGAAAATTAACAGTTTAGATATTCTTGCTGTCTCATAGCTTCATTATGGTATTTCAAGAGAGTTTTTAAAATGGTGATCATCAGAATATCCCAAAATGTGGTTAGTATTCATGCGCAGCTCCATATTCACTAAATATGTATTTTATTGTGATTTTATGTGATAGACCAACACAAAGTGGCACATAATTGTGAAGTGGAAAAAAAATGATAAATTGTTTTCCACATTTTTTACAAATAATTATGTGAAAACTGATGTGTGATTGTATTCAGCCCCCCGGAGTCAATACTTTGTAGAATCTCCTTTCTCTGCATTTACAGCTGCAAGTCTTTGGGGAAGTCTCTACCAGCTTTGCTCATCTGGTGAGTGACATTTTTGCTCATTCTCCTTTCCAAAATAGCTCAAGCTCTATCAGATTGGATGGAGAGCGTCTGTGAACAGCAATTTTCAAGTTTTGCCACAGATTTTCAATTGGATTTAGGTCTGGACTTTGACTGGACCATTCTAACACATGAATATGCTTTGATCTAAACCATTACAGTGTAGCTCTGGCTGTATGTTTAGGGTCGTTGTCCTGCTGAAAGGTGACCCTCCGCCCCAGTCTCAAGTCTATTGCAGACTCTAAGGCCGCGTACACACGAGGAGATTTATCCAATGAAAACGGTCCGACAGACATGTCTGCTGGGCTATTTTGGTTTGATCACACGATCAAACCAAAATCCCCAAGGACAGACAGCGCAGTGACGTGGCGGTGACGTTGACACCACCACGTCACCGAACCAGGAAGTAAAATACTTCCACGCATGCGTCGAATCCATTCGACGCATGCGGGGGATTTTTGTCCGCTGGTTAGGCGTACTAACCAGCGGACATGTCGGACAGACGAGTTTCCAGCAGACAAGTTTTAAAGCATGCTTTAAAACTTTTGTCTGCTGGAAACCTGTCTGCTAGCCTGTACACACAATCGAATTTGTCCGCTAAAACTGGTCTGCGGACCAGTTTCAGCAGATATATTCGATCGTGTGTACGGGGCCTAACAGGTTTTCTTCTAAGATTGCCTTGTATTTGGTCCCATCAACTCTGACTAGCTTCCCTGTCCCTGCTGAAGCATCCCCACAACCATGTTTCACGGTGGGTATGCTGTGTTCAGGGTGATGTGCAGTGTTCGTTTTCCCCCACACATAGCGTTTTGCTTTTAGGTCTAAAAGTTACATTTTGGTCTCATCTGGAGCACCTCCTTCCACATGGCTGTGTCCTCCACATGGCTTCTTGCAAACTACAAACGGACTTCTTATGGCTGACTTTCAACAATTTCTTTCTTCTTGCCACTCTTCCATAAATGGCAGATTTGTGGAGAGCACGACTAATAGTTGTCCTGTGGACAGATTCTCCCACCTGAGCTGTGGATCTCTGCAGCTCCTCCAGAGTTACCATGGGCCTTTTGGCTGCTTCTCTGGATTAATGCTCTCTGTTTTCGGCCTGTCAGTTTTTGTAGACGGCCATGTCTTGGTAGGTTTGCAGTTGTGCCATACTCTTTCTATTTTCGGATGATGGATTGAACAGTGCTCCGTGAGATGTTCAGAGCTTGGGATATTTTTTTTATAACCTAGCCCTGCTTTAAAGTGGATGGCCCCTTAAAAAAAAAAACAGCACACAAACGGGAAAAATCCGTCTTTTGCCCGAGACTGCGGGCCGGAAGTGGGTGCAAATACCTGTCTTTAGACAGGTATCTGCACCCCCCTCCCCCTGAAAGGTGTCAAATGTGACACTGGAGGGGGGGAGGGTTCCGATCAGCGGAACTTCACTTTAGGGTGGAGATCCGCTTTAAACTTTTCCACAACTTTATCCCAGACCTGTCTGGTGTGTTCCTTTAAGGGCTTCACAGAACAGCTGAGTTTAAATTACACACAGGTGGACTTTATTTACTAATTACGTGACTTCTGAAGGCAATTAGTTCCATTAGATTTTAGTTCAGGGTATCAGAGTAAAAAGGGCTGAATACAAATGCACGCCACACTTTTCACATATTTATTTGTAAAAAAAAATGAAAACAAATTTCTTCCACTTCACAATTATGTGCCACTTTATGTTGGTCTATCACATAAAATCCCAATAAAATACAGTTACGTGTTTGGTTGTAACATGACAAAATGTGGAAAAAATTTCAAGGGGTATGAATACTTTTTCAAGGCACGGTACATTCACAAGAGTACAGTCCTACGGGTCTGTGATGTGCTTGTTGTGAACAGTCTGCTATGAATACTGGCCGAATACATGATGAAAGTATTTGATTTTGATGAAAATATGGCGTCTTTCAAAAATTGTCTTCTTGTGTTTAATTGTTTTTAAGCAGAAAATGATTGAAGGGATCAAATCTGCAATCTGTTGAATGGTTGTTGATAGGTGTATGGCCAGCATAAAAGCCATGGTCACAATAAAATTGTTGGGAGAAACATATGCATACTCTCATTTGCCAGTCATCTCTTATTTAATACTGTGTGTAGCCTCTTGGCACCTACTACATTCTTCTATGCAGTGCTTTAACTGGGCCGGAACGCGGCGGTACTCAGTACCGCCACTTCCAAAAATGGCCCTGGAGAGTACCAGCACCTCTCAGTGCCCCCAGTACGTGCGTTTCCCGTACCGGAACGCAGCACCAGGCGGCACTTTCAGGGGAGCGGCAGCCCGCGGCCATGGAAAAAAAAGGGCACGCCGCGCTGTGATACATGTCCCGCCCTCCTCCTCCTCCTAGCTCGTGTGATAGAGCCAGTGTGCTGTCTGTCACACAAGCTGGACTAGAGGAGGGGGGCGGGACATGTATCAGCGCGCGCGCCAGAACTGTTACCGTGGAGAGAGGAGAGGAAGAACTGCCTTCAGAATCAGAACTGCCTTCAGAACTGTGAGTACTACTGCAATGAGTACACACTACACTGTACACGTGTGAGGGGGAGGAGAGGGAAGACAGGGAAGAGGGCTGCTGATGGGGACACACACTCTGGTCTGATGTAAGGAGGTGCTGATGGGGGACACTCTGATGTAAGGAGGTGCTGATGGCGGACACTCTGATGTAAGGAGGTGCTGATGGGGGACACTCTGATGTAAGGAGGTGCTGATGGGGACACTGATGTAAGGAGGTGCTGATGGGGGACACTCTGATGTAAGGAGGTGCTGATGGGGACACTCTGATGTAAGGAGGTGCTGATGGGGACACTCTGATGTAAGGAGGTGCTGATGGGGACACTCTGATGTAAGGAGGTGCTGATGGGGACACTCTGATGTAAGGAGGTGCTGATGGGGACACTCTGATGTAAGGAGGTGCTGATGGGGACACTCTGATGTAAGGAGGTGCTGATGGGGACACTCTGATGTAAGGAGGTGCTGATGGGGACACTCTGATGTAAGGAGGTGCTGATGGGGACACTCTGATGTAAGGAGGTGCTGATGGCGGACACTCTGATGTAAGGAGGTGCTGATGGGGGGGACACTCTGATATAAGTAGGTGCTGATAGCGGACACTCTGATGTAAGGAGGTGCTGATGGCGGACACTCTGATGTAAGGAGGTGCTGATGGCGGACACTCTGATGTAAGGAGGTGCTGATGGCGGACACTCTGATGTAAGGAGGTGCTGATGGGGGACACTCTGATGTAAGGAGGTGCTGATGGGGGACACTCTGATGTAAGGAGGTGCTGATGGGGGACACTCTGATGTAAGGAGGTGCTGATGGGGGACACTCTGATGTAAGGAGGTGCTGATGGGGGACACTCTGATGTAAGGAGGTGCTGATGGGGGACACTCTGATGTAAGGAGGTGCTGATGGGGACACTCTGGTGTAAGGAGGTGCTGATGGGGGACACTCTGATGTAAGGAGGTGCTGATGGCGGACACTCTGATGTAAGGAGGTGCTGATGGGGGACACTCTGATGTAAGGAGGTGCTGATGGGGGACACTCTGATGTAAGGAGGTGCTGATGGGGACACTCTGATGTAAGGAGGTGCTGATGGGGGACACTCTGATGTAAGGAGGTGCTGATGGCGGACACTCTGATGTAAGGAGGTGCTGTACTCTGATGATCAGAGTGTCCGCCATGACATCAGAGTGTCTGCCATCAGATCAGAGTGGCACCTCCTTACATCAGAGTGTCCCCCATCAGCACCTCCTTACATCAGAGTGTCCGCCATCAGCACCTCCTTACATCAGAGTGTCATCAGCACTCCTTACATCAGAGTGTCCCCATCAGCACCTCCTTACATCAGAGTGTCCCCATCAGCACCTCCTTACATCAGAGTGTCCGCCATCAGCACCTCCTTACATCAGAGTGTCTGCCATCAGCACCTCCTTACATCAGAGTGTCCCCATCAGCACCTCCTTACATCAGAGTGCCATCAGCACCTCCTTACATCAGAGTGTCCCCATCAGCACCTCCTTACATCAGAGTGTCCCCATCAGCAGCACCTCCTTACATCAGAGTGTCCCCCATCAGCACCTCCTTACATCAGAGTGTCCGCCATCAGCACCCATCCACCTCAGAGCCTTATTGTATGTATAACCTGCTGGGACTTGTAGTTCTCCAATCTCCATGAGCCCCAGGAGAAGATTGAGAACTACAAGTCCCAGCAGTCTTACTAAAATGACAGGCTCTGAGGTGGATAGATGTCTGGACAGTGACAATTGGTGACACAGTGGTGACAATTGGTGGCACAGTGGTGACAATTGGCATGGTACAGTGACTGCATTTAAAGGCATGGCACAGTGGTTGCGTTTGTTGGCATGGCACAGTGGTGACAATTGATGACACAGTGGCTGCATTTGATGGCATGGCGCCCTGTAATTGGGCATATGTGTTCATGCGTTAGAGCCGGGGGGGGGGGGGGCGAAAAAAAACGTTCTGCCCCGCGGGGGGGGGGGGGGGGAACCGGCGCCTAATAGAGTACCGGCACCTCTTTTGGTCCACTTAAAGCACTGCTTCTATGTATGTTCAGACAGGGAATACTGGTTGCTCTTTCAGATCACTGCAGTGCAAGTCTAAGGTCTGAAACAGCACCTACTAGTGGTGGGAATTAGAAGAGGTCTTTGAGCAAGGATTGGTGCAAACATAGCCAGGTTCCTGCTGGAAACTGATTTTATCTTTATTAAAAGGTTTTCAGGAACAAGAAGACATGTATTATTGTTTAAGTCAAGTCTAGTTAGGTTTATGGAGACACTGCATTGTATTGTTTGTACAGATTTACAAGGCAAGATTTTTTTTACTGTTCTCATTGGCCACAGCAGTAACTTTTAAAGCCTGTACATGCATAATGAAACATTAAAAATAATAAATTAACTAAAATATTTTTCTTGCCAAGGCTAGGATCACACTAGCCTGTCCTTTGAAAAGCAATCCACGGTGGAATGCTTTCCAGAGGGTGCCTAAACAGCTGCTGTCACTTGTTAAAGGAAGGGGTAACCCTGCTGCTTCCCAAATGCCTTTTTTTTTTAATGCCGAGCAATGGTTTATAATCCGGTTAATGAGCTGGAAACGGGAGCCAGTCATTTGACTGTCTATTACGACACAGCCTTATTGACTTGAATGGCTGAGTTTGACAGGCAACTCAACATGCTGCCATAGCTGCGGCATGTGAACAGCCTCCTGTATTTTTCACTTTAGGTGGGTGATCCTGGTGAAAAATGCTTTAGGTTATTAGGTTACCTATGTAGCGGATGCTGATAAGGTCGCTTGCACACCCCGCCATGCTGCCAGACACAGGGCAAGGGAGAAGACACAGAGGCAAGGGAGAGACCAGAGGCAAGGGAGAAGACTGGAAGTGAAAGGTGCTTCTACTTCACTGGCCGCGTGGCCGCTTCCCCGCCAACAGCTCCACCATCATCGCCACAGACATCCCATTGGCTGTGTGGGTGCTTGGACAGACCCTGCTGGGTGCTCCGGTCACCAGGTAGCCAGTCGGACAGCCTGCAAGAGCCTGTTCCAGGACATCTCCTCATCTCTTGTCACTGAATTGGTGAGCGGGCACTTGCCCATCTTCTCATAACAAAGGACACTGTATGCAGACACCATTATCTAAGCTTGGGAGAGACCTTACACTTAGGCCCCATGCACACGAGACGCTGTTAAACGTGCGTTTAGAGGCAGTTGGACACTTTTTTCAACACAGAGATTTTGCCCGCGATTTTACCGCGTTTTTACCTCGTTTTTAATTCATTTCAATGGAGGGGGGCATGGGGGCGTTTTAACCACTTAAGACCCGGACCAATACGCTGGTAAATGACCCAAGGTGTTTTTGCGATTCGGCACTGCGTCGCTTTAACAGACAATTGCGCGGTCGTGCGACGTGGCTCCCAAACAAAATTTGCGTCCTTTTCTTCCCACAAATAGAGCTTTCTTTTGGTGGTATTTGATCACCTCTGCGATTTTTATTTTTTGCGCTATATACAAAAATAGAGCGACATTTTTGAAAAAAAAACACTATTTTTTACTTTTTGTTAAAAAAAAAATCAAATAAACTAAATTTTAGTCAAACATTTAGGCCAAAATTTATTTAGCCACATGTCTTTAGTAAAAAAAAAAATCGCAATAAAAAAAAATAGCTACCTAGCGGGAACAGCGGGACTAATACAGCGATCAGAAAAATGATCGCTTAGTGACGCTGGCAATAGGGAGTGAAAGGGTTAACTAGGGCGGTGATCAGGGGGTTAAAACTTTATTAGGGGGGGTGGGGGGGCTATCCTGAACCTAACACTAACTGTTTTTTACACTGCCTGTCACACTGACACTAAATGCAGTGATTAAATCACTGCATTCAGTGACACTGTGACAGGGGGGTGGGGGGGGGGGGCGATCACAAGGGGTTAATATGCCTATGTGAGTGTGTGTCAGTGTTGTGTTGGTGCACACTTACTTGTGATGTCTTCTCTCATCAGCAGCGCTGGGAAACAGCGCTGCGATGAGAGAATACATCATTTCCTCCTTCCTGTGTAAACACAGGAGGAGGAAGTGACAGGCTGGGAGCGCGCTCCCATTGGCTGGGAGCGATCGCGGGGGGGGGGCGGATATCACGGACATCCGCCCGCAGATCCCGGATCGCTCCCAGAGGTAGGGGGACCCCGCACGCCGAACCGCACTCAGGCGGGGACGTAAATTTACGCCCTTGTGCCTGTACGTGCCATTCTGTGGCCGTATATGTGCGTGCGGGGGTCCTTAAGTGGTTAATAGCGCTATTTTTACAGTGAAAACGCGGCGAAAACGCGGCAAAAATGCACCAGTGTGAAAGGGCCCTTACTCTTTGCTGAGCAGTGACAGAATTCCTCCTGCTTGCCAGAACTCCACAAGCATACTTTGCATTACCCTGCTGGCCAGGCGCCTAAAGTCTACCACCAAAGAGGTTGCTGAAGATACTGGACATATCCTATGTCTCTTCTTCATTTAGCAAGAACTCAGTTTCACACTAAAACTCTAACTCTAATGCCCTGTACATACGATCGGAATTTGCGATGGCTTAAAATCCGATGGAATTTTTTGTCGGAATTCCATTCAAGCTGTCTTGCATACACACTGTCAGTCCAAATTCCGCCTGTCCAAAACGCGGTGATGTAAAATACTACAACGAGCTGAGAAAAATGAAGTTCAATGCTTCCGAGCATGCATCGACTTGATTCTAAGCATGTGTGGGGTTTTTCTCCCTCGGAGCTGCACACAGTCTATAGGAATTTCATATTGGTTTTTTTCCATCGGAAGTCGCGCTGCGCTCTATGAGTTGACAGGCGATCTACTGGGACCTGTCACGTGTCCCAGGAGATTACCTAAAGGGAGGGGCCACCTAAAGCGGTCCCTGGGCGGAAGGAGGAAGCGGCACAGGAAGTCCCACTCCTACCGAATCCCCCACCCCCCCCCCCCCAAAAAATGACATGCCAAATGTGGCATGTAAGGGGGTGAGGAGTGCAACTCTGCTTTAACTGCCGCCACACTATGCTACACCTTGCTCATAAGCCTATGCTGTGCGACCTCACCTCTGCTTGTTGTATCACCAAGGAAGAAGGTTTGGATGATTGGAGGCAATGGAAAACATCAAAAGCTGGCCATACACTTAAAGTGGATGTAAACCCTCATTTTTTTTTTTATGTCACAATGTAGAGTATAAGATTTCCTACCATCTGTGCCCAGTCTTGCCACACAGAGTTAATCCAGCTTTGAACAATCCTCTTTTATTGTTCAGTGAACGTTAATAGACTTCCAGATAAAAACCTGTCTAAATAAAAAGTCAGTTTCTCTCTTCTTGCTTTGAGTGACAAGTTATTTACATATCTAGCTTGGATATGTTTATCATATGTTATGTTATGTTTATCATAATATGAGGTGATCCAAAGTTCATTGTATATTATCAGGATGTGTTATGTGGGGGAGGGGTGGATTTCTCACTTTTTATACTGTGTATCACCTCATATTATGATAAACATAACATACCATATGATCAACATGTCCAGGCTAGATATGTAAATAACCTGTCCCTCAGAGCAAGGAGAGAGAAACGGACTTTTTATTTAGACAGGTTTTTATCTGGAAGTCTATTCATTTTCACTGAACAATAAAAGAGAATTGATCAGCGCTGGATTAACTCTGTGTGGCAAGACTGGGCACAGATGATAGGAAATCTTATACTCTACATTGTGACATCAAAAAAAAAATATATTTATATATTTGGGGTTTACATCCACTTTAATGTTGACAGAAGTTAATCGACTTTTGATGAAGGGTCATATTGGAGAATGTATTGATTGATCAGTGTAGTCCGATTGCGGTGGGTGCCACTGTCAGAATACAATGTCCTGGTGGTGGGGGTGCCTCCATTCACCTCATTGGTATGGATGGAGGAATGTTTTTTTTTTAAATCAGCTTATAGGCTGAATGGAATAAAACCTAAACGTGTACCGCCAGCATTATTGTCTATGCTTTACATCAGGCTTTCTCTATGTGAGAGACCAGCATAAGAAGCATGCAGTGGGTCTGTTTGGGAATTTCTCCCTTTCTTTACAAACTGGTCAGCAAAAGGTGTTTTCAGATCACCAGATAATTCAGCGTTTAGTCGGGTGTACCATGTCAATGCCTTGTAATGCATCTTACATTTTCTGTGCACACACTAATGATAAGAATACTGTCTACATTTAGGTATTACACAGCACAAAGTAATGGAAGATCAACTGAGTGTGATGTGATATACCTGGGTGTGTCGGACTGAAGGCAAAGCAGGAGAACACTGGGTGTGAGTTGGGTGCTACCTATTGGCACGAGCATGGTACATTTAGTAAGTGTTGCCGGCAACGACAGATTGGGAGGAGGCGTGAATCAGCTTCACCTACAGGAAGACATCTCAGTGGGCAGGAGACGACTCTCTGCATAAACCGTGGAACAAAGAACTGGGTCACTTAGAACAGGAACTTAAGAAGGGAAGCTAATCCTCTGCACACCCTTATTACAGACTATTAATGTAAACATGGGACTCTGTCCTACTAGTAACACCCATGACAATTATAAAGCTGAACTCTGTAATCAAGACTTGTCTGAAAGTAAAAGTCTTAAGTCCATTTAAATATCCTTTAATACATATCACCACATTTTCTCAATTTACAATACCCCGAGTATTCATTATTTTATTGACAGGAGAGCTGACTATTCATCAAAATGCCTAAAATGTTTCAATTGGCAGCAACTTCACTAATATTGTGTTTGTTATATTAGAACTTTATCCCTGAGCCGAGATCTTCTGTACTTGAATAGCATTACAGCAGATGCTAACCATATTAATCAATAAATTGGACTGTTTACATAGTCGGAGAAAAAAAAGATGTTGACTTAAACCTTTAGAGTATTACTAAACCCACAACAGTAAAATCGGTCTGTATATGCAGTAAAACATGCTTGTTATACTCACTGTGGCACCACCTAAGGGGTTAATCCTCAGCATTGTGTAAAAAGGCTGTATGATCTTGTATGTACAGATCCCCCTCCTCTTCCACTGACTCCAAAACTTGTCCGGATAAGACAGTTACTGGAGTCACTCTGCACATGCTCAGTCTGGTGTGTATTGTTGGAGCGTTTCTTTTTTTTCTTGGGAGGGTGTGTGATCAGCACAGGGCCATTCAGCACTGTCCAGACAGAGGTTCAGGGGTTCTGCATCCTAATAGGACAGCCAGAGCAGTATGAAAGCGTCTCCTACAAGCTTTAACCACTTGACAACCGGCCCATTGCCAAAATACGTCATGTTTTTAAAGATGGATATCTCGGTAACGGCAGCAGCTGCTGCCACAACCGAGACATCTATCTCTTCATGGGCCGGTTCTGTTAATGATAACGGCAGTCTCCGTGGCGGATTCGCTGCGAGATCGTCGTTATCGGTGGCGGGAGAGGGCCCCCCTCCCGCCGCTTTCCCGTGCCCTCCGTCGCTTACCGTTGCCTTCGGTAGCGGCGGAGGTGATCGGGTCTGTTCGGCTCCTCAGCGGGGATACAAGTGAGGGAAAAATCGCCCCCACCCGTCCCCAGAGCTCTGCTGGGCGTAAGTGACGTCAAAATGTCAGTCTCGCCCAGCGTCTTAAAGAGACATTTTTTTTATGTTATTTGAAAAAATTACATTTTTTATTAATTTTTTGCATTTAAGCCTAAATATGAGATCTGAGGTCTTTTTGACCCCAGATCTCATATTTAAGAGGACCTGTCATGCTTTTTTCTATTACAAGGGATGTTTACATTCCTTGTAATAGGAATAAAAGTGATAATTTTTTTTTATTTATTTCGGTGTATAAAATTATAAACTAATTTAAAATAAATAAGATTTTTTTTTTTTAAAACGCCCCATCCCGACAAGCTCGCGCACAGAAGCGAACGCATACGCGAGTAGCGCCCGCATATGAAAACGGTGTTCAAACCACACAAGTGAGGTATCGCCGCGATCGTTAGAGTGAGAGCAATAATTCTAGCCCTAGACCTCCTCTGTATCTCAAAAAATGCAACCTGTAGAATTTTTTAAACGTCGCCTATCGAGATTTTTAAGGGTAAAAGTTTGACGCCATGCCACGAGCGGGCGCAATTTTTAAGCGTGACATGTTGGGTATCATTTTACTCGGCGTAAAATTATCTTTCACAATATATAAAAAAATTGGGCCAAATTTATTGTTGTCTTATTTTTTTATTCAAAAAAGTGAATTTTTTCCAAAAAAAGTGCGCTTGTAAGACCGCTGCGCAAATACGGTGCGACAAAAAGTATTGCAATGACTGCCATTTTATTCTCTAGGGTGTTAGAAAAAAAATATATATAGGGCCAGATTCAGGAAAGGTTACGCTGGCGGATCGAGTGATCCGCCAGCCTAACTGTGGCTTTGAGCCGGCGTTTCTGTTTTCTGTAACCAGAAAACAAGAAACGCCGGGTTGAAGTTCCGATGCGAGCAGCGTAACTGAGTTTCGCCATCGCATCGTTACTTCAACTTAAAAATGGCGCCGGGGGCGTTCCCGCCGATTTACGCTCAAAAAATATGTTAATGAGCGGAAATCGGCAATTCACGATCAAAATCCGGCGCGACGCAATGACGATACGACGTTTCCGGACGGGATACGCGGCGCATAGATATACCTACATGGGGTTGGAGTATCCTATGTTAGGTATAGGCGTCGTCATCGCGTCGGAAAAAAAACAAAAAACGTCGCTTGCGTAAAACGGTCATGAATGGGAATGTGACGTCATTGACGTTCATTCACAGATTTTGGAGCATGCGCACGGGGATGTTTTGACACTCGACGCATGCGCAGTACGTTGGCGGCGGGATCGCGCGTAGTTAGCATACTACACGCCCCGTACCCGCGACATTTGAATTCCGCCGGCTCATTTGTGATGCGCTGCCGCAACTTTAGGAGCAAGTGCTTCGTGAATGACAGCACTTGCTCCTAAAATTTCGGCAGCGCAACGCAAATCAGAAGCGTTACTCCAGAGCAAAGATGCTCTGGAATACGTGAATCTGGCCCATAATGTTTGTGGGTTTTAAGTAATTTTCAGCAAAAAAAACTGTTTTAGTCTCGTAAACACCGAATCTGAAAAACAGGCTCGGTGGGCAAGTGCCAGACGCTGATAGAAGTCACAAGACTGCTATATACTGCTGATCAAAAAAAGGTAATTAGTAGTTTATATTTACTAAAATTATTGCATTTCCATGTTCTGTGTACTGTGGGAGACCAGATATAGAAAATGCAGGGTCCTCGGTTAAGTAACACTTTAAGTAGACATTGTCATCCAAAAAACAAAGTTTAAACCTGAACTTCAGGCAAAAAAAACACGTTATTTAAATTATATTACTCAACAGCCATGCAGGGCCGTCTGTAATATTGATTGGACCCTGGGCAAATATTTTCTCCCCCCCCATCCAATTTCGCTCTCCACCTGCCTGAACACCATGGACTGGGGTGGTGAGGGGACCCATCAATAGTTACATAGTTAGCTAGGTTGAAAAAAGACACAAGTCCATCCAGTTCAACCATAAAAAAAATAAAAAATAAAAAATAAAATAATTTTGGGGTGAATTTTACCGCGTTTACCATAAACGGGGGGAGGGGGGGAAGAGGGGGAGTGGGTGGGGGGGGAGAGAGATCAGTGGGTGGATACAGCTGCTGCACTGAATGGTGTATCAACCAAGGCAGATAAAAATGGGGGGGGGGGGGGGTGTAGTGCTGCGCTGTAAGGAAGAAAGTGGGGATGGGATAAAATGAAGAGGAAGTGTGGCAAAAAACTAGATACGTGGAAAAAATAAGAAAAAAGGAATAACCTAACTATTATACATAGTAATGTCAGAAAATGACAGTGGTGTATATAAGAAATATATATTAAACGTGCTAAATGCAGCCTAAGCCGGCTGCCAAACCAATGACAGTGCAAAATAACATATAAAGTGTAACTTCCTTATAACAATCTGGTGCACAAAGTGCCAGAAATCGCACACAACAGTGTTATTCAGGGTGAATGTCCATACAACAGGTAACAATGAGTCAATGTAATGTATAAATGCAATATGGATATAAAGTTCAAAAAGATTGCTGATGTAAAAGCCAAAATGCCGTGATGACCAGTTGCAGATGCTATTTCCAAAATAAGTAAAGATGTCCCCTTACCTTACTGCTGTAAGGTAACAGCAGAAAACAAAGCCCAGGAGCACTTTTCAGGTTGAGTCCACTTGTGGTGTCATCCAAATAGGTAAATGTGGTGAGAATGGATCCTTCCTGGTAATCACCTCCAAACGATAATAGTCGCTCACATCCAGGAAAACAAAAAAATGCCAATAGTGTAGTACCATTAAAACAGGGGGGTTTTATTAAAACAATAAATGGGTACTCACAAAGTTGAAATAAAAAACAGGCATAAAAACACAGGGCGTCCGCCAACGTCACCTCTGGTACCTCATACGCGCATTCGTCACTCCTGAGGAAGTCACGTGGAGTGACGAATGCGCGTATGAGGTACCAGAGGTGACGTTGGCGGACGCCCTGTGTTTTTATGCCTGTTTTTTATTTCAACTTTGTGAGTACCCATTTATTGTTTTAATAAAACCCCCCTGTTTTAATGGTACTACACTATTGGCATTTTTTTGTTTTCCTGGATGTGAGCGACTATTATCGTTTGGAGGTGATTACCAGGAAGGATCCATTCTCACCACATTTACCTATTTGGATGACACCACAAGTGGACTCAACCTGAAAAGTGCTCCTGGGCTTTGTTTTCTGCTGTTACCTTACAGCAGTAAGGTAAGGGGACATCTTTACTTATTTTGGAAATAGCATCTGCAACTGGTCATCACGGCATTTTGGCTTTTACATCAGCAATCTTTTTGAACTTTATATCCATATTGCATTTATACATTGCATTGACTCATTGTTACCTGTTGTATGGACATTCACCCTGAATAACACTGTTGTGTGCGATTTCTGGCACTTTGTGCACCAGATTGTTATAAGGAAGTTACACTTTATGGGCCAGATTCAGGTAGATGAGAGCATCTTTGCTCCAGAGTAACGCTTCTCATTTACGTTACTCTGAAGACCCTTTCAGCGCAAGTCCTGTAATTCACATAGCAGTTGCGCGTAAACTTGCGCCAGAGTAACGATAATGCGCTGGCGTAACCCGACGCAAGTGGAAGTGGGTGTGATCATATGTAAATGATGGGCGGAGCCCAGCGCAGAGGCTTACGTTCAGCGCATCAACCACGGAGCATGCGCAGTGAGTGCGGCTCCACTCGCCCCCTTTGTGCGCATGCTCACAACTTCCGTCGGCACCACTTCACGGGAAACGTCAGCGCAATGCCTTCCGTTGGGCGTTTAAATGCGCCCGTAGAAGCGCCATTTCGGCACTAAAGTATATCCTGCTCCCCCTCCCCGCAGTGATGTTACTTTTGTTTTGAGATGGCTGCTCCCGTTCCCCGCAAACACACAGGAGAAAGCTGAACTTTAATGGCCAGGAGCTGTCAGCCGTCATCTCGGCTATGGAGACCTATGATGTCTTCCTCCATGGCTGTAAAATTTGACAGACAAGCATGGACAGAGGTGTTGTCCTGCAAGTGGGGGTGCTCAGCTAGCTCTTATCGTCGGTAACGCTGCTGTAGCTGCTCTCCTGCTGACCTGTGGCCATCTGGAGTAAAGATAAAGCAGCCTTTTGTAGAAATAACTTTGCGCCGGACGGACGAGATACGCGCGGCGCATGTAGCCAGCGTATGGTGCTAATCCGTTCGTGAATTGTGAAAAATCCCTCATTTGCATATTTGCAGGGGAAATCAATAGGCGCGACTGATGCGCCCAACGAAATTAAGCGCTGACGATACTCTGGCGTCGGAACGTTCCGCCAGTCGCAAATGACCCGTTATTGGGCGCATCTAGTTTGGTGGGTACGGGCACATAGAAACGACGGCGCATCATCACAGTTACGCGGCGCATATCCAAATACTCCAGCGCAAGTGTTCGTGAATCTGGCCCTATATGTTATTTTGCACTGTCATTGGTTTGGCAGCCGGCTTAGGCTGCATTTAGCACGTTTAATATATATTTCTTATATACACCACTGTCATTTTCTGACATTACTATGTATAATAGTTAGGTTATTCCTTTTTTCTTTTTTTCCACGTATCTAGTTTTTTGCCACACTTCCTCTTCATTTTATCCCATTCCCACTTTCTTCCTTACAGCGCAGCACTACACCCCCCCCAAAAAAATAAAATAAAACACAGTACAATCTCATACACCCAACTCCATACCCACAGTTGATCCAGAGGAAGGCAAAAAAAACCCCAGCAGAGTGATGATCCAATTTGCTACAGGAGGGGAAAAAATAAGACAGAAAACTCCTAGAACTAAAGTGATAAGTGGCAGTGATGGGGGGAGGGGATGGTGTGATTAATGGCAATGCAGATTTTACCAATATAAAGAGGAGTTTTAATACTGGCCACCAATATAATAGGGGTTTCACTGACCATTAATATAATAGAAGCATTTACAGTAACCACCAATGTAAGGAGGGTTTTACACTGACCACTAATGTAAGGGGGGCCTTCACACTGGCCACTAGTGTAAATAAAATGATTATACACCAAGCCCCAATGTAATGAGAAGTTTTACAAAGACCACCAATGTAAAGGGGATTTACACTGACCACTAATGTAATAAGAGCATTCACAGTAACCACCAATGTAAGGAGGGATTTACACTGACCACTAATATAAGGGGGACCTTTACACGGGTCACTAATGTGAATGAAAGGATTGTACACCAAGTCCCAATGTAATGAGAAGATGTACACTGACCACCGATGTAACAGAGACGTTTATCCTGCGTTCACATTTGTGTGTCGGTAACACATGCAAAATAGCTTTCCTGACACCACAGAAATGTGCTACCCTTTAGCAGATACACAGCACTGCCCTTATTTGTTAATGACACCCTCACGTATCTGCTGACATGTGCTGTGCAACCGTGTGGTTTTGAAAAAAGCGTTAGGGCCTTTCTTACTTATTTCTAGTGCATAGAGCAGCCCATTGAAATAATTGAGCTGCCCTACAGGCAACCTTCATCTTTATCAACCCTGTCAGTACATCTTTGCTGTCTGTTACATTGGTGGTCAGTGTACATCTTCTCATTACATTGGGGCTTGGTGTAGAATCCTTTCATTCACTCTAGTGGCCTGTGTGCAGGTCCCACTTACATTAGTGGTCAGTGTAAATCCCTCCTTACATTGGTGGTTACTGTGAATGCTCCTAATACATTAGTGGTCAGTGTAAATCCCTTTTTCATTGGTGGTCTTTGTAAATCTTCTCATCACGCTTGGCACTTTCTTCCGCATTTCTAGCGCATAGAGTAGCCCATTGAAATAATTGGACCGTCCTACAGGCGACCTACATCTTTATCAACCCAGTCAGTACACCTTTGCACCCCAAACCTCTGCCCTCCACTCCAACCCTCAACCCCCTTAACTCTACCCTGCCGCCTCTGCTCATCTTTGCACTTAACTTCCTTATCACTATACATCCACTCTTTGCTCACCTGTACACCCAAACTGTAATTCTTTCTCTGCCTATCTCTGCACACCCCACACTACCCTCCCCCTACCAACTTGCTTACCTTTGCAAAACCGGCTGTTAGGGTGAATGACCACAGTTGTAGGCCGGACTTTCAGGCATGTCCCTTAACCTCCCCATTGGTCAGCATTCAGTATCGTAAATAGTGCATATGAACTCAGGGGGACATGATATACATATGAATGCCACCTCTATTTACATATGAATGCCGCCATACTGTGGCTATTTACATATGAATGCTTCCGCTATTACTGACCATAGATTTGCGTTCAGTTTCCCTTAAAATCTGTACCCGAAAGGGCCTGGTAAGGATGCTGGTTTTTTTTTCCCTACATTTTTATTGCCAGCATTTGTTTTGTTTACATTAAGCTGTCAGCAGGGAACCCCGTTGACAGCTGATAAATCATCTCTTAAGGACGCGGCAGGCCAGCTTGCCAGCCCGCTCCTTTAACAACCAGCTATACATTGGTTGTTAAGGACAGCGACGGGCCACTGGCTACGATTTTTTTTTGGGGGGGGGGGGGGGAATCGATGCTTAGCAATGACTAACAGAGTTTAGGGGGCTTTTAGGAGATTTCAGCTTTTTTTTCCTGCTGTCAAAACGATCCCAAAAAGCCCCAAAAAAGGTTTTGTTTTCCTGCTGAAGCTTGAAAAACGCTCCTAGCTAACAGTAGTGTCACACTATTTGCTTCTAGGCGCGGTCGATTTCTTAGTTCTAGGTTACCAGCTGTGGCCTTGAAAAGGAGGGTTCACTCTGTGGCATTCTTCATTAGTGTACACTACACATAGTGCAGGAAAAAATTGAGACTCTTTTTGCTGTAGTTAGAGGAACAAGACTACATGTCTGGTAGGACAAAGCTGAGAACTTCAATGTGGAGCTCTCAGCAGTGAAAGCATTTGCCCATCACCAAAAATATGAATTTTGAGTGGACTGAGCTTGCCCAGGGCTGTCTTAATGAGAGGGCACACCTGGGCACTGCCCATGGGCCCCAGCTGCATGGGGGGCCCCTGCACTTTCCCAAAGCAGGGTGTAGAGGGGCCAGAGTGCTAGGGGCATATCTGGGGTATAGAGGGATGAGAGTGCTGGGGGGATATCTGGGGTGTAGAGGGGTCAGAGTTCTGGGGGGATATCTGGGATGTAGAGAGGTCAGAGTACTGGGTGGATATCTGGGCTGCAGAGGGGTCAGAGTGCTGGGGGATATCTAGGGTGTAGAGGGGTCAGAATGCTGGAGGTATCTGGGGTGTAGAGGGGTCAGAGTGCTGGGGGGATATTTGGGGTGTAGAGGGATCAGAGTACTGTGGGGATATCTGGGATGTAGAGAGGTCAGAGTACTGGGGGGATATCTGGGATGCAGAGGGGTCAAAGTGCTGGGGGAATATCTAGGGTGTAGAGGGGTCAGAGTGCTGGGGGGATATCTGGTGTGTAGAGAGGTCAGAGTGCTGGGGAATATCTGGGGTGTAGAGGGGTCAGAGTTCTGGGGGGATACCTAGGGTGTAGAGGGGTCAGATTTCTGGGGGGATATCTGGGGTGTAGAGGGGTCAGAGTGCTGGGGGATATCTGGTGTGTAGAGAGGTCAAAGTGCTGGGGGATATCTGGGGTGTAGAGGGGTCAGAGGTTTTTTTTAGGGGGGGGGTATCTGGGGTGTAGAGGGGTCAGAGTTCTGGGTGGATATCTGGGGTGCATTACTTTGCCCAGGGGCCCATGATGCTATTAAGACGGCCCTGAGCTTGCCACGTCCATATTATGGAGCTTGCTCTGTTTGTAGCAGCTGCCTGTCTCTGGCCGATTCTTTAGAGAACATGGAAGTACATTTGTCTATCATCACATCAGGCAGATCTGATATGACCTGGGTGTTGCCGGAGCACAGCTGTTACAGATGGTATAATAGTCCCTGAAAAGGTTAAGCAGTTCCTCCTGCACCTGCATTTTCCTGTTGCGTGTCTGGCGCTTTTACTGTAACAGAGCCCAGTGCAGGCTGCACTTCCAGGAAATCCTATGCTAGGGAGTATCTTTCATTCATCGGATGATGTGTAATAATGAAGAGGAACTGCTACAGGAGTTACCATAACCCTTTGCTTTGCTTGTAAAAAGAAACTAACAGTGTTTCATCGACCCAAACGACTTTTTACTGGTGTCCCATCATGACTGGTTTATTACGTAGAAAAGAGCCCTTGATACATGCCATTTTAGTGAACTTATAGAGCAAATAAAGTGCTGTAAACAATCTTACACTATCATTTGCAGAGCAGAGAACAGTCAGACAGGGTTTGCTACTTTGTTTTCTCAAAAGATGAACCAGCACTGGGGCCCTTTACTGCCCAATCAGCCATACACTCTACAACCTAACGCTGGCCATAGATGGGATGGAAGACAAAACACGGGCTAGTTTAACAGTGTGCCTCTTTTTATGATTATTTAATCACTTAACCCCCGGACCATTTGGCTGGCCAAAAACCAGGGCACTTTTTGAGATTCGGCACTGCGCCAATTAAACGGACAATTGCGCGGTCGCGCGATGTGGCTCCCAAACAAAATTGATGTCCTTTTTTCCCACAACTAGAGCTTTTTTGGTGGTATTTGATCACCTCTGCCGTTTTTATTTTTTGCGCTATAAACAAAAATAGAGTACAATATTTTGTACTTTTTGATATAATAAATATCCCCAATTTAAAAAAATAAATAAAAAATCTCAGTTTAGGCCGATATGTATTCTACATATTTTTGGTAAAAAAAATCTCAATAAGTGTATATTAATTGGTTTGCGCAACAGTTATAGGCCCAGATTCAGAGAGAATTGGATTCTCGTAGCGTATCAGAAATACACTACGCCGCCGTTTTTTACCTGGCTCTACGTGGAATCCAGGTAGATTTTGTCCAGTAAATGACGGCGGCGTAGTGTATTTCTCCCGTCGCAATCCATCTACGCGAGTAGGGGGCGTGAAGGATTTAAAATAGGCGCGTTCCCGCGGCGATCGAACTGCGCATGCTCCGTTCGCAAATTTCCCGCCGTGCATTGCGCGAAATCACGTCGTTACGTCATTCGTTGTTTGAGTAGCGTCGTTTACGGACATTTCTATTCCCGAACGAGTTACGTAAAAAAAAAAAATATAAATAAATTAAAATCGACGCGGGAACGACGGCCATACTTAACATGGGTTACGCACCGTTAGACCAGCAAAAAGCTGGTCTAACAGTACGTAAAAAAAACAGACGTAAGCGATTGCGAAGACCGCTCGTATCTTCGTGGATCGCCGTAAAAACACATTTGCATATCCCGACGCATCAAAACGACGCAAACTCCTCCCAGCGGCCGCAAATATATCGCAGCGTAGATCCGAAGGTTTACGAAGACGTAAGCCTCTCGGATCGAAGCCCGAAGCCGCCGTATCATGGTTTGAGGATTCAAACTAGTGATACGGCGCGCGAAATTTGAAATTACTCCTGTCTAACACCAGTTAGACAGGCGTAATTGCGTTATGAATCTGGGTCATAGTGTCTACAAAATAGAGGATAGTTTTATGGCATTTTTATTATATTTTTTTTTTTTACTAGTTATGGCGGCGATCAGTGATTTTTATCAGGACTGCGACATTATGGCGGACACATCAAACACTTTTGACACCATTTTGAGACTGGCTTATGTGCTCACTTGCCATTTACCATCCATGCCCATCCAGTGTGACTGCATAGAGAGAAATCTAATTTCCTGAGCTATATTCTATTCACTAATTTAACCCATTTTCATTACACTCCTTTGAGTCCCTGAAGAAGCTGACAAAGGCAAAACGCGTTGGAATGAGTTATCCCTCCATTGTGTGATACTTTATGTATAATCACTGTGTGTATGGTGGTTTTAAACATCAATTTATTCTATACTGCGTACATACACTAGGAGAGATCTCTACCTTCAGGGTTACTTTGGGTTTTGAATATGAGTTGTGAAAAACATTATGGTTATAAAAGGGATAGATATGCCCAATATTGCATTTTGAAATTAATTTTGTATTTTTTTCTCTATTTTCTATTAAGGATTCTGTATTGGCAATCATTCTGAAAGGGGGTTCAACACCTCTATTGCCCCAATAGTCATAAATGGAACTACCTGCACACAGATGCACAAAACACAATGTACATCCTGTGTGGGCAAAGATGGCCCATCGCATGGGTGTACAGACAGGTCCGCCCGTGTGAATGAGGACTTATTATTTGATACTCTCTCATTCAATTCTTTACAAACATTCCTTGTGCATAGAAAAAATGTTCCTTTCACATTTAACCAAAGATTACTGCAAGGCCTGAAACTTGCACATCGTAACTCTTAGGATATCAGTACAATTTGAGCCATTTTTGTCACCTTCACCTGTAAGATACAAGATCCCTTCTGTGTTTTAGACTGAAATATCAGGCAGAACAAGAAGCCAAAATGATGTCAAGTGGCCCACAGCTAACCTCAGTCTTGTTTTTTATTGCCTCAAAGAGAGGGATTGAGAAAATATTTATAGGCCCTAGAAGACGAGTAAAAGTTTGCAGGCATATAGGGATTTCAGTCAATAAACCTTTTGTGTGCCCTTCATGCACCCATAAAAACATAAAGCAGGAATCATATGCTGACAGGCAGTCAAAAATCCAAGCCGTACCTTTCATCAGCCAAATTACAGCACCCAGCAGGTGATCCTGCACTTGGTGCCCATCACATATTTAGCTGACCCAGAGATTTCATGCCAGCCTTGTGTGACACCTCATGATGTATTGAGAGACTCTTAAATAAATTAATTTATGCACTATAGCGTGTCTTGTTAATTTACAGAGCTTACGCTATGCCCATACTTCATCATTTGGAGAGACAAATTGTAAAGAAATACGTAGTTGTAGCCTGTGAATTTTATGTGTACAAAAAACACATAGAATTTATGGTAGATTGTCTTATTAATACTAAAGTATATTATGTCTTCCTAGCAGTTCTCATGATTGAAATCCAACACCCCTGACATGTAAAGTCTGGCCAATTTATAGCTTAGGCTCACACTGTTATGACACGGAAGTTACATGACTTCTGATCTGACTTTGCCCTGCAACTTCATGTCCGATTTCCATGCAACTTAACGGCATCCGACTTTGAGTCTGGTATGCATCTTGGTATGCTAATTTTTTTTTAAACATTGTGGGACCCCCCCCCCCCCCCCCCTAAGACCATACCAGATGCTTTGGATTTTGAGGGGAAACCCCACGGCAAAAAAAAAAAAAAGATGACATGCCCCCCCAAAATACATACTGGACCCTATCTGAGCACGCAGTTTGGCAGGCCAGGAAAGGGGGGGGGGCAAGAGAGCTAGCACATGTTGGTGGGGACAAGGGCCTTTTCCTCAAAACCCTGGGCTGTGGTTGTGGGGGTCTGCGGGCTAGCACCCCGCCCCCCTGAACCAAACCAGGCCAAATACCCTCAAGATGGGGGGGGTGGTCCCCATGTTGGTGGGGACAAGGGCCTCTTCCTCAAAACCCTGGGCTGTGGTTGTGGGGGTCTGTGGGCAGCGGGCTTATTGGAATCTGGAAGTGAGAGATCCTGCCCCCCCCCATGTGACAAATCAGAAGACTGCGCTGCATAATTATTGTGCTCCACTGCTCTATTTGTAAGTATAGTCAGGTCTGATTGGCTAAAAACAGACATTATGAGGCTGAGACTATTACATCAGTTGTTGATCAGACAACCAAAAGAGAGTAAAATAAGAGCTGCATATACATAAGCTTTAGATATTTAGTTATTTGGATGGTGAGCTGTATTGGATTTCTGCCAGACATATCAATTGGTGTTGAAACCAAATACTGTATTTATTGGCGTATAACACTCACTTTTTAACCCTGAACATAGAGGGTAAACTGTGCCTATGTGTTATACGCAGGGGGCGTTGGAAAGTTTTTTTCCTAAAACTTCCCTCTTAAAGTTAGGGTGCGTGTTATACGCCGATAAATACGGTAATAACATTTTACTCTCATCTGACCATAACACCTTTTTCCATGGTCAGATGAGACTTGAATGGAATTATTTGGCCTTAACGCCAAACAATATGTCTGGCATTAATCCAATACAGCTCACCATCCAAATAACACCATTCCAACAGTAAAGCATGGAGGTGGTAATATCTGTTATGGGGGCATTCCACGTTTTTGTAGTCCACAAACGGTCACCATCAAATGTAACTGATCTACAAAGAAGAGTGGGTGACATTGTGGTACTCTTCTAGATGCCTGGCTGTCATTTTGAATCACAAGCTTCAATAATTTCTGGAATATGCAGGTCTAAGATCGGACTTTACTAGCTGCATGCCTGTCCCATGATAGTCAAAAAGTACTGAAAACAGAGGATCAGAATGACAGCTAAGTAACTATAATCTTTAGAAGATATGTGAGCAATGGCAGCCTACATATTTTCCACAGATTTTTATGAGATTCCTTGGGAACTTCAGTTGAGAGATGTTTCTGCTCTGTCCACCTCTGTCTAAATTAAACACAAGGGATAGGAAGTCACCTTGTAATGGACAGATAGAGAAAGATGTGAAGAAAAAGAGGACAATGGGAACAAAAAGAGGACCTGGAGACCAATTCGGTTTCAAATTTTAAGCTGGCCATAGATGGATCAAATGTCACTGGTTCAGTAGATTTGTTCCATCTATGGGTGCCATTGATTTGAGTAAACAGGCATACAAGGATTCTTGATTACTATTCTTGTATAAACACGATGAAGGATGGGGTGCTCAGACGATGTATTTTTAGACGAAACATGTCGGGTTGACACTCATCTAACCAATGCGTTTTCTACAGACACACTGGAATGTATGACGAGATGCCTGTTTATTTCCTACTTGATGTAAGTGCGATATTCCTTTAATAAATGGTGTTATAAATGGTTTTACACTATGTGGAGATCTCTTTACTTTTATGATGATTGACCTACCGAGAGAGAGAGAACTTTACCCTGCTTGATGTGGAATTGGATTGGTGACCTGCCATACAGCGATGCCTGTTTGACTCAGTGCTGACAGCACATGAGTCCATATAATTTGATGAGTTAATTTAAAGTGGATGTCACAATGTAGAGTATAAGATTACCTATCATCTGTGCCCAGTCTTGCCACACAGAGTTAATCCAGCGCTGAGTAATCCTCTTGTAATGTTCAGTGTAAATTAACAGAATTCCAGATAAAAACTTGCCAAATTATAAAGTCCGTTTCTCTGTTTTTGCTTTCAGCGACAGGTTATTTACATATCTAGCTTGGACATGTTTATCTTATGTTATGTTTTGTTTATCATAACATGAGGTGATCCAAAGTTCATTGTATATTACCAGGATGTGTTATGTGGGGGAGGGGTGGATTTCTCACTTTTTATACCTCATGTTATGATAAACATGTCCTAGCTAGATATGTAAATAACCTGTCACTCAAAGCAAGAAGAGAGAAAACTGAAAAATGGGTTTACAGCCACTTTAAACCTTCTCATCTGTGGCGGTTTTCACACCAGGGTGACTTTTTTTGGATCCTCTTGGTTCCCTCCTATCAAAAATGAAGTTCAACACATTTATGACTATCATCTCTAAAGATTTCTTTGTGAATGTCACTTATGGACTCTTATTTTATTTGAATTCACATTCACTGATCAGTATGGATATTCAAATGAATATATTATTCTTTTATACACATTTTTTTTCATTATTATAATTCTGATAAAGTCACTTGATATTACTAAATGTAGCGTGGCACTTTCTAACCTTTTCCGATAGTACAATGTTTTGTCAAATTGTGGTGCCTGCAGCTGTTCAGTTCAAGGGTTAAAAGCAGTATTATATTGGAGATTACTATCTATAGGCAGGCTGGTTGTACTGAAATCAATCCATCGATCGAGTACAGTACAACCAGCCCATCAGATTTTTTTCACTGCCGGCAGCTATGGTTTTGCCAGCAGGGAAGGCAGAATACAATAGCAGAGTGTGAGGGATTCCCCCACCAACACCGAGTTTGTTGATGGGGGAATCAAACAATTTTCTTTCCTTCCATCTGTGGGCTGCTTTAGTCTCTTGAACATGAATCCGAGAATCAAATTGGTGACTACAAACAACAACTCACTTTAAATCTCATTTTTTCTGAACCTTTTTTTTTTCTGTTTCAATATTTTTATTAAAGTTCTTTCTCCCTGGTGTGGAGTGCCGTGCTCTCCCCCTCCCTTGGACTACAGGAGAGTCAGGACGCTCTCTACATTGCAGATAGAGAAAGGAGCTGTGTGTTAGTGAGCGTCCTGACTCTCCTGTAGTCCAAGGGAGGGGGCGAGCACGACACTCCACACCAGGGAGAAAGCCTTGCATTACTGTGTGGAGTTACAGACAGAAGAACAGGAAGTGAGGATTTCTCAGAAGAAATAAGGACATTTAAAAGCAAAATGGAAGGATGAGGTAAGTGAAGGAGGACTGCACTGAGGTAAAGGAAGCTATTTAGGGAAAAAAATTGTACCTTTACAACCCCTTAAAAAGGAGAAGTTCGTTTTTTAAAAGGAAATAATAAATGCACATTATTTTTGCATGTAAAAAAATTGTACCTTTACAACCCCTTTAAAGAGATTTTAGTATTGATTCTGAACAATACAGACCTTCCAAAATCTAAATATCATACCGTACAAAAATGGAAAGTGAAACTTTATAATTGCATAAGTACAATGTGAAGAACATATTATTACAATCCGCATGGCGATAGGCCCGTCTCCCCGAGACAACTGGCCTCTTATGTTTCATAGGTAAACAATCATAATCTGTAATAATTATGCTCTATTAACCACTAGTGTTGAGCAGAAATGCGTAATGGAGCACTCTGATTGGCTCAGAATATTCGTGATATTTTACAATACAAAATAATTGCGAATATTCGAGAAATGCGGAAGGAGCACTCTGATTGGCTCAGAATATTCGTGATATATTACAATACACAATAATTGCGAATATTCGGCAAATGCGGAAGGAGCACTCTGATTGGCTCAGAATATTCGTGATATATTACAATATAAAATAATTGCGAATATTCGAGAAATGCGGAATGGAGCACTCTGATTGGCTCAGAATATTCGTGATATATTACAATACAAAATAATTGCGAAATTTCGAGAAATGCGGAATGGAGCACTCTGATTGGCTCAGAATATTCGTGATATATTACAATATAAAATAATCGCGCGATATCGCTATTGCCGAATAATCGCATTGCGATTTTTCGGCAATATAAAATGAGCGCTGCAGCTACTCGGCCCAAGGTCTCTAATCATACCAGCAATGCTTTTAGACGTCGATGGGGATCTCTAGGATGTGATCTGTTCTAAAAAAAAAATTGAAAACATTCGAATATTCGAAATAGCGAATATTCGCCGCGATATTCGTGTTGTTCGCGATTACTCGAATATGCAATATTCATAGCGAATATTCGCAATGCGAATATTCGTGAGCAACACTATTGCTCACGAATATTCGCATTGCGAATATTCGCTATTTCGAATATTCGTATTTTTCAAATTTCGCAATAGCGACATTTCGCAATTTTTATTTTTTTATTTTTTATAAAATATAGCGAATATTCGTAAATATCGAATATTCGTGATATTTTGTCAAAAAAAAAAATAGCGAAATTTCGCAATCATTTTCGATTTCGCATATGCGAAATTTCGCAATAGCGACATTTCGCAATTTTTTTTTTTTTTAATAAAATATAGCGAATATTCGTAAATATCGAATATTCGTGATATTTTATCCAAAAAAAAATAGCGAAATTTCGCAATCATTTTCGCTTTCGCATATGCGAAATTTCGCTATTTTTTTTTTATAAAATATAGCGAATATTCGTAAATATCGAATATTCGTGATATTTTATAAAAAAAAAAAAAAAATCGCGAAATTTCGCATTGGCGAAAATTCGCAATTTTTTTTTTTTATAAAATATCACGAATATTCGAAATATCGTGAAATCAAATATGGCGTATTCCGCTCATCACTATTAACCACAGGCTTGATCGTTTATCTCTAAAGGTAACTGGAAGACAGAGTGCAAAGTCTAAACCTCTCAGTACATTCTTCTATTTTATGATATTAACACAGTTGAAGGGGTCTCAACACAGTTGAACGTGAGGACTCGGAGTAAGCTCCCAATGCTAAGGAATGTGCATCCCTCCCCTCAAGTAGTAAAAGATACTCCATCCCCCAAAAACGTGGAACGCAGTTTGGGCCCCTCAATACCAAAATATAAAAAATAAAAAAAAACAAGATGAAAGGAGGAAGAGAGAAAAGGGGAAAAGAAAGGACTCCACACTTTGGTCCATGTCAGTCAGGCAGTCCAGGGATCATTAGTCAAATATCCGATCCATGGACCCCATACCTTTTCAAACACCTTCAATTTATCCTGTAAGATTGCGGTCAACCGTTCATTTAACATAAGCCAGCAAAGTTTATGTTTGAGTCAAATGGTATAGCCGCCGACCTCCAGCTCCTCGCTATTGTAATTTTAGCAGAAACAAATATAAATGTGAGGAACAGTCTCTGAGTTTTGGAGGCCTCCTCAACCGTACATCCCAGTAGCATGTGTTTTGGGGACTTGGTCAGGTTAATTTAAGTAAGACTAAAAACTAAATTGTAAACTGATCCAGAACTGCCGTACCTTGGGGAATTGCCACCATATGTGGTAGGCCGTCCCTTCCTGCCCAAACCCCCGAAAACACTTAGAGGAATCCCCTTGGACAACATGGCCAGTATGGCCGGTACCATATACCATGTCTTTTTTTTTTTTTATAAATCGTCACCCATATCATACGAAGTAGCTCCAAACGGTTACATTTAGAGGGGTTGTAAAGGAAAAATGTTTTTTTTCATAATAAGAATCCTTTACCTGCAGATATTCCTCTTTTCACTTCCTCATTGTTCGTTTTTTGCACAGAAGTTGCACTATTTCTTCTCTGTTCTGTTCACTTCCTGCTTGTCTGATTTTACTGACCACCGTGAAGGGAGACTTTACTGCGGTGGTCAGTAACGTGCTCGCCCCCTCCTGGGAACTACATCTGTGTGGCAGGATGCTCTCTACGTGTTAGAGACTTCAAGGAGGTGTGAATTACTGGGCGTGCCACAATTCATACTGGGAAATGTAGTTCTTACATTAACAAGTGATGTAAACCAGGAAGTGAATGAGAGAACAGAAACTAGAACGCTGGAGGTGATATAGATGAAGGAATTTAATAGGTATTTACTCGTTTGTTAACAGAATCATTACACTATTCTGTCTACCTTGCAGAAATAAATTTTAGGCAAACATTTTTTTTCCTTACAACTCCTTTAATATAGAGCTCACATTGTACGACTTTTCAATAACTTACCCTTACGGCAATGTGTTGTGTGTACAACAAGCATGCCAACCCCTCTGCTGTGCGCTAGTCTCATGAACCTCACTCCTTTCCAAGACAGATACAACAAACTGTATTAACCTGCACCTCTTCTAGAGTCACTAGATACAATTCCTTATCTTTGTGAGCAGTGGAGGGCCTCACGTGCATGAACACTCTTCTCCTCTATTCACCTCCCCTCCTCCTTCTCTTTCCTGATACACATTTCCAATTTCAGCCCTCCTTTCAAAGGCCATTCATTTCCTTAGCCCCTGAGAATAGCATACAAGGGGTCCCTACACCTCTCAATAAAGGCAGACACACAGCTCGCATTTGAAAACCAATTGGCTGTGGAGGATGTACATAATAGGCAGGGGATAATCCGGGAGTGTATTACTCAGATACCGACTGAAGATGGGATATTATAGGCATTAGTGCACCTGACGCTGAAGTGATTATTTCCTCTGTGTCATATCGCCTCCACTAAGGAAGACTAGTCAGAAGATGACAGGGACATGTTTCTGTCATCACCTCATATCATCTAAGCTCAGCTTTCAATATTGCTTAGCACCCTAATGAATGAGATACTGATTTCGGCGCTATAGTTCTGTACTGATACCGTGCTCCTGAAGAGGAATTCAATTAGCTATTTGTGGGTCTCGAGAAAGCTCTCAATATCATGAGAACCAAATATATAAAACATTTCCATAGAAAAAAAGGACTCCTCTGACCTTTACCTCTGTGTTGTAAACCTCTCCTAATCCTCAGTTCTTGGTTACATAGATAGCTCTTAACTCCGAGTTTAACCAGCAACACCTCCGCTGGGAGGCTGTTGTGACTCATCCATTACTTAGAGGAAGCAGTTCATTTCTCTATTGATTCTGTGACTTTGTAAAAGCATTTGGTTTGCTTGATTTTTAGAGAATTTGAGAGAATTATAGAATATAGTCATTTCTGCAGTAACCCCCAGAGCAGGATTTGGTCAGAAGGAGGTCACTTGTCGCAAAGAACCTTAAAGGGGTTGTAAAGGAAAACATTTTTTTCCCTAAATAGCTTCCTTTACCTAAGTGCAGTCCCCCTTCACTTACCTAATCCTTCCATTTTGCTTTTAAATGTCCTTATCTCTTCTGAGAAACCCTCACTTCCTGTTTTTCTGTCTGTAACTCACCACCGCAATGCAAGGCTTTCTTCCTGGTGTGCAGAAAGCCTCTTGAGGGGGGAGGGGGCGAGCAGGAGTGTCAGGACGCCCACTAACAAACAACTCCTTTCTCTATCTGCAAAGTAGAGAGTGTCCTGACTTGCCTGCTCGCCCCCTCAAGAGGCTTTCTCCACACCAGGGAGAAAGCCTCACATTACTGTGTGTAGAAATAAGGACATTTAAAAGCAAAATGGAAGGATGAGGTAAGTGAAGGAGGATTGCACTAAGGTAAAGGAAGCTATTAAGGGAGGAAAAAAATTGTACCTTTACAACCCCTTAAAAAGGAGAAGTTCTCTTTTTAAAAGGAAATAATAAATGCACATTATTTTTGCATGTAAAAAAATGTGCATTATTTTATTTTGTATTTTTTTGAGCCTGTAAAGCAGCAACCTTTTGAAGAGCGAGGGCTCTGTTTTACACCCCCCCTGCTTAAATTGACTCTATTGCCCCAAACCTGTTTTTAAACATCTCTATGTGAAAGAAGGAGGTTAATTCTTGATGGTCCCATTGCCTGTATCTCCAGTCACAGAGGTACACCAGCCCACACTCCAGGGATGTTGGAATTCTGGATCCCCTACACTTGCGGTTCCTCTTGATTGGCCACTACATCATTACAAGATTCCCCCCTCGGCACGGGGGTAGAACCACAGCCCACAATAGGGGATCCAGACTAGGGATGAGCCGAACACCCCCGCGTTCGGTTCGCACCAGAACCTTTGAACGGACTAAACGGACCGAACGTTCGCGCGAACATTTAGAACCCCATTGACGTCAATGGGACTCGAACGTTCGAATTCAAAAGTGCTCATTTTAAAGCCCCATATGCAAGTTATTGTCGGAAAACGTCTTTGAGAACCCGGGTCTTGCCCCAAGGAACATGTATCAATGGAAATTTTTTTTAAAAACTGTTGTTTTTTCTGGAGCAGTGATTTTAATGATGCAGCATCATTAAAATCACTGCTCCAGAAAAAACGACCATTTAAAAAAAAAAAAATCATTGATACATGTTCCCTGGGGCAAGACTTCTCAAAGACGTTTTCACAGGCATACTATAGACACCCAGCAGGTACAATTTTTAAAGGAATTTTTCATTTTTATTTTTTTATTTTTTAATTAAGCATCATGATGCTTAAATAAAAAAAATAAAAAATGAAAAATTATTTTAAATATTGTACCTGCTGGGTGTCTACAGTATGCCTGTGTAGCTTTATGGTGCACACTGCAGAGGACACAGGCAATACACCACATGAGAATACTGCAGCTAGCGCAATCAACTACCTGCCAGTAAATTAGGAAGAACTGATCTAGCTAAACTATACAGTGTATAAATATATGTACAACACATGGAATGCATATATATCCTCTACACACTGCAAATTTAACTGACTAGCCTGCCTGCTCTATCTAGCTAGAAAAAAAGACACTCTCTCTCTCTCTGTGACTGATATCTAACCAGCGCCACAACACACTACACAAGGCCGCCCTGCAGGCGGCCTTGTATAGTGTGGGGCGTGAACTTAAGCCCTGAGCCATAATTGGCCAAAGCCACCCTGGCTTTGGCCAATTACGGCTCTCTGTACTGACGGCGCTGTGATTGGCCAAGCATGCCGGTCATAGCGCAATGCTGCAGTGAATTATGGGCCATGGCGCGTCACTCCAATTTGTCGCGAACGACCCGTTTTGTTCGTATTTCGACGAACGATCGAACATACATATGTTCAACTCGAACACAAAGCTCATCCCTAATCCAGACATCCAACATGCCCAGGGTGTATGTTGGATGCTAAAGATTCTTTGATTCTATAATACAGGCAGTGGGACTGGTAAAGGTTTTTTCTTTGGCAACTAACTCATTTTAAAATGTAAAGAATCTATAAACTTTATTATTTATATACAGTTCTTGTAGGAAACTGAATATAGCTTCCCTATAAATCACTAGTACTAGATAGCCTAAACATTATGCAATACCTTCCTTAGTCATACCTGTTAATAGGTTTTATGCACTCTGTGTTTTAACTTTGCTAACTTTGTATCTCCCTTTGCCCCAGCCAATTCCCCACAGGCAGCAGCCCCTTCCAAAGCAGGATTACAAAGTCAGTTTTACACATTAGTGCTGCTCTGAAGGATAAACTCAGCTCTATTCACTGCCAGACGGCTCTTTAATCCCAAAATCACACGTCAGTTCCAATTAAGAATATTATTCTCTAGTCCCCCTTGGGCCGATGTTTTACCCAAGTAAGCTTTGCCAGAAACTCGTATCAGATATGGTGAGTGTCAAAAAAGTAAGAGGGATGGCAGATAGAGGGCTGCCTTGGGGGGAACTCTGTTGTCCCAGACTGAACTCTAACAATTAAATTGTATCCTAATATCTAATTAGCAGACTGTTTCTGCCATAATGTTCTTAATGGGTGATATTATAACTTGCTGAACATGCAGCATCACAAAGTTATTGTCTTGGTTAACTAGATTTTAACAGGAAACTTTGCCTGAGAAATTGTATCTTACACTGACTACGTACAATGCAATTTCTGCTTGTGATACTTCAGGTTGGAGTTAATCTTTACCCAAGAATGATCACTTAGAGGCACGTAAAACCCAACCATTGAAAAATAAAAACTATTATAATAGCATGGCTCCAAACTGTCCCTGATTTCGAGGGACTGTCCCTGATTTGAAGCAATGTCCCTCTGCCCCTCATTTCTCCGAATTTGTCCCTAATTTTGGTCAGATCTATATAGATATATAAAAAATTCACTTTTATCAAAAAGTGTTTCCCAGTGCTAAACCTTTCATCCAATTTCTAAAATCAAGGTGGATCTGGCTTCCTGCTTAGAGGAAATACAGTCCTGGATGGGAGCCAGTTATTTAAAACTGAATATATCATCCTCAGTAATCAGAGCAAAGTCAGTTTGACTGACTTTGCCTCTTGGCCGACTTTGTTTACTCCATCTCTGTTTCCGGACACCCAGGTTAGGGACTTGGGAATCATCCTCGACTCTAAATTGACACTAAAGGCGCAGGTAAACCAGGTGGTAAGTTCATGTCACTACCAACTGAACCTTTTGCATTCCACATTCAAATTCATCGATGAAGCGGATAAAGTCCCCATGGTCCATGCTTTTATTGGCAGTCAGCTAGACCAGTGTTTCTCAACCTTTTTCCAGTCGGGGCACCGTTGAAAAGTATTTTCAGTCTTGAGGCACCCCAGTCCAAGGCTTGGTTCACATTACCGTGTGTCGCGGAACACCTTTTGAGTTTCATCATACAGCCGGGTACTGCACTGTAGGGGGAAGCAGAGAGCACAGCACACTCCCCTACACTTTCACGTTTGAGGCTGACGGAGCTTCTCACAGTGCCGATGTACAGTTCGGCAGGGGATCTGGAGATCAGGCTCATCTTACAGCCCTTCTTTCCCCTGATTCCGCGGCACACCTGAGAACCCTTGATGGCACACCAGTGTGCCGCGGCACACTGGTTGAGAAAGGCTGAGCTAGACTATTGCAATGCTCTGTATATGGGGCTTCCAAAAACCATCTTGCACAAACTCCAGCTGATTCAAAATGCCGCAGCGAGGCTACTAACGGGTGTGGGTCGTAGGGACCACATCACTTCATCTTTGAAAGCACTGCACTGGTTACCCGTTACTAAACAGGTTTTGTTTAAAGTGGGTTGTGTCGAGCATAAAGCCACCCATGGGAAAGGGCCAGGGTACCTGCAGGAAAAATGTGCCTACTATGCTCCTAGCAGAACATTGAGATCT
This sequence comes from Rana kukunoris, assembly GCA_029574335.1. Lineage (NCBI taxonomy): Eukaryota > Metazoa > Chordata > Amphibia > Anura > Ranidae > Rana > Rana kukunoris. Next base: position 124,127,047 of record CM056060.1, read on the forward strand.
GCTAATGAGGCAAAATTGATCATTCCTAAATTCTAAAAAGTAAAATGTGGGAGGACGGTGAATGAACAAGGAGCCACCTTTTGGAATTCCTTACCTCTATATATGAGACTTGAGAATGATCTATTAAAGTTTAGGAAGTTTTAAAAAACTTTTTTATTTTTACAAGCTTATGACCCAACTTAGGATCAGACATTAGTATTAGTATTTGGTTTTATGATTGTTTTACTATGTACTAGGCTGAGAGATCTTCTTCTGTATATGTGATATGTTGGTTTTTTGAGCGCATCGAGGCCCTCGGGTAAAGACTGCGCTCTCAATAAGCATTTTTATACATACATTGCTGCATTGGTACATTTTAAATGCCAATAAAGGAATAGTAGTGGTAACAAAAAAACACTTGTGGGTTTAATCTTTTTTTTTTTTTTTTTACAATTCTACTGTAAGGGGGTGTGGGAAGGGGTGTGTCCTATGCCTGCATACTTTTGCTGCTAGCCGTCCCTCATTTCCATCTCAAAAAGTTGGGAGGTATGTAATAGAGCACATTTCATAACTGTCAGTTCAGCATATACCATCTTGATTCATTATACACTATACACAAAGTAATGGGCCATCCCTCCAAATCATTGGATCAAAGTTTTACAAGCAAAAACACCTCTATGGCCACAAGTGTATAAAATCAAGCACCTAAGCATGAAGACTGCTTCTAGAAACATTTGTGAAATAATGGGTCGCTCTCAGGAGCTTGGTGAATTCAAGCATGGTACCATGATTGGCTGCCACCTGTGCAATAAATCAATCTATGAAATGTCACGGTCTACTGTTAGTGGTATTATAACAAAGTGGAAGCAACTGGGAACAACAGCAACTCAGCCATGAAATGGTGGTCCACGTAAAACTATACAGCGGGGTCACCGCATGCTGAAGCGCACAGTGCGCAGAAGTCGCCAACTGTTTGCAGAGTCAGTAGCTACAGACCTCCAAACTTTGTGTGGCCTTGGCCCAACAGCAGTGTGTGGAGCGCTTCATGGAATGGGTTTCCATGGCCGAGCAGCTGCACATCCAAGCGTTACATCACCAAGTGCAATGCAAAGCGTTGGATGCAGTGGTGTGAAGCAGTGGTTCTCAACCTCAGTCCTCAAGTACCCCCAACAGGCCATGTTTGCAGGCTTTCCTTTATCTTGCACGCATACTTTAAATCAGAGTCAATGGCTTGGTATTTTGGACAGCTATTGTATCTAAGAGAAATTCCTGAAACATGGCATGTTGGGGGTACTTGATGACTGAGGTTGAGAAGCACTGGTGTAAAGCACGCTGCCACTGGACTCTAAAGCAGGGGGAGACATGTTCTCTGGAGTGACAAATCAGCATTCTCTGCCTGGTAATCCGATGGACATGTTTGGGTTTGGCAGTTGGCAGTTGGTATTCTGCCAAGTGTAAAGTTTGTTGGAGGGGGTGAACGCGAACTCCAGACTGGACTATGCAAATGCCCTCTACCTCGGACTCCTAAAGTACCAAATCACTCGCCTGCAAGTCGTTCAAAATACGGCCGCCAGACTTGTGACTGGGAAAAAACCCTGGGAATCGATCTCACCTTCATTGAGATCCCTTCATTGGTTGCCAGTAAAAGACAGAATTACATTCAAAGCACTCTGTCTGACGCAATATCTATGCGAAAAAATAAAAGTCTATAACCCCAATCGCGTTCTGCGATCCACCAATCAAAATCTGCTCCAAATACCCAAAGCCAGATACAAGTCCAAAGGAGAACGAAGATTTGTGGTCCAAGGTCCCAGACTATGGAATACTCTACCAACCAGCATTCGGTTGGAGGAGAATCACTTGACCTTTAGGAGAAAGATCAAAACCCATCTCTTTTGAGTTCAAAGGAGAAATAGACAAACGAGCGCCCAGAGGCGATTCAGTTCGCATGTGCAGCGCTATATATACGTTTTTCACTCACTCACTCAACTCTGACAAGCTTCCCTGTCCCTGCTGAAGAAAAGCATCCCACACAGTGGGGATGGTGTGTTCAGGCTGATGTGCAGTGTTTGTTTTCTGTCACATATAAAGTTTTGCTTTAAGGCCGAAAAGTTAACATTTTGGTCTCATCTGACAAGAGCACCTTCTTCCACATGTTTGCTTTATCATGACTTCCCGCAAACTGCAAATTAGATTATGAATATAAGAAAAGGGGAAGATATTTTGTAGTCCTAACACAACTCCTGTCCTAGAGTGGCAAGCCGGCTGCTTCATAGACGCAGTATGTTGAGTAAACATTGTCACCCCGAGACATAATGTGTTACTGGCTGGATTACCAGGTGAAAAAAAAGAGAAAAAAAAAGCCACTACATCTAAGGATTGGTACACTGCAATCTAATACATTTTTGTTATTGGGTTTAGGAACACTTAACAACCAACTGACATGGGAACAGCCTATTCTAATCAACGAGTACCCAACATTCCATAGCAAAGAGTGGTTCTCTTGGAGCCAATACAAACACTTGTAGATTATTTCCCTTATCTGTAACAATGCTAAAACAATGGAAGTGAATAATTAATTTAATTAAAATATGGTATTCTACTGATTTTATTTTTAGCTTCTCCAGAATTCCAAAATTTTAAAAACCACCATACTTTTATTTTCTCAAGTAGTGATATAGAAGAAATCCAATAAAAAAATTCACTAGAACCATATGTAACAATGGAAACACTCCACGTACATATTTTATTGTGAACCAGGAAACTGAAAAATTCAGAAAAATACTGAAACAAAATAATCAAATGCAGCCACTGTGCCCATCAAATGCAGCCACTGCGCCCCTGAAATGCAGCCAGTGTGCCCCATTAATTGCAATCTCTGTGCCCCTCCTCCTCCGCCCACTGTCTGGCCGGCACCCCATCTTGGTGGCGGGTCAAGTAGCGGTGTTACTTTTCTAACATGCCTGGGTAGACTGCGAGCACAATGCTCTGAGCTCCAAGTCCAAATTTTTTTAAGCTTATAAGAGCCTATGGCTCTAATCAGGTGCTTCAAAAAAACATCCCCATCAATGGGATTCTAGGCGCCCAGCATCCAAAAAGGGGCCGGACGCCTGAATAGGGAGGTGGCAGCAGTGGCCATGGATAGATTCAGGCAATGCAATGCATGAATCTATCAATTTGTCATATAGGGGATGGCGTGGCAGCGCCCATGCACCCTTAAAAGATGGGCCGCCTTTGGTAGCAGCCGATTATACCTTAAATGGCTAAATTTAGTAGAAATCCCAGCAGGTTTTCAAGATACGTTTATCAGTCTGGTAAGTACCTAGAAATTGGCACCAGTTTTCAGCCCTCAAAGATATTCCAAATACAATTAAACTTGCCTTGCTTGGAGGGGTAGCTTTGTTGTCTCCCCTGCAAGGTATTCTTTTGAGCAAATATGGCCTGGTATAGTTCAGGGCAGGGACAGCCCATGCTTGCTTCTCTGGCTAGCCAGGCTACATGCCTGGATAAGGGTCTGGTTCTGGTTTTGAAGGGATTTTAGTTATTTTTTATATATATTTAAGGCCTCGTACACACGAGGCAATTCATTTGTTCAAAGCGGTCGGACCGACCGATTTGAACAAATCTGTCTGCTTGGATTTTGGTTTGCTCGCGTGTACACACGAGCAAACCAAAATCCCCGCCAGCAGACAGCACGCTGACGTGTCGGTGACATGGCGGTGACGTTGACGCCGCTACGTCACCGCACCAGGAAGTAAAACACTTCCGCGCATGCGTCAAAACCATTCGGAGCATGTGCGAGAAGACATGTTTGCTGGTTAGCGTACTAACCAGCAGACATGTCGGGCGGACGGGTTCCCAGCCGACAGATTTCAAAGCATGCTATGAAATATCTCGGGTGGCCAAATCCGTCGGCTCGCCCGTACACACGATCGAATCTGTCTGCTGGGACGGTCTATCAGACCGTTTCTAGCAGACAGATTTGATCGTGTGTACGAGGCCTTAGAGATGTGCGCGTTTTTGTAAGCAATATGTTACTGTCCTTTAAAAATAAAAACAATGGTGTGGGGTCCCACAGTGTAGATATATGGCAAACAATATTTAGTCGTCTGTGAAAACTCAAATTTAATATAGAAGCAATGCACAATTGCACAATAGATCTTATGCTGGCTATACACCAGTAGATTTTCGAATGAACGAATATACATACAAACACTTGTACAAAATTCAGAGTACATTCGATCACTTGACCAATAATGTTCAAAAGCACTTCATAATGTCGTTTGCTTGTAAGATTTGATTTAGAAGTAATTGTAGGTGACGGTTTTCCCCGAATGAAAACCTTATGCACTGTTAGAAATTGACCCCTTTAACAATGAATAAAATACATTAATGGTTGTAAAACATTTTTTTTATGAAATTCTAGAGTATGGCCAGAGAAAAATAATAATACAAACAAAAACAACTATGGTATTTAAGGGATACCAAATTGCACTTGTGATTGCGTAGTTTTTAGTCTCTGGCTATATTTCATTTCTAGGTTATCTGACAAGATAATAACGTTAACAATAATTCTGTCTGGAATATTTCCAGAAGGTATGTGTTTTCCATATAATTTATCAGATAACATCACATGCTACAGCCAGTTTACTGCTCCTCCTATCAGCTGTATTCATCCATTTCTGTATAATCCCTTACCTCATTATATTAATCCCCATGTTCCAAGCTGGTTTCTTTTTTTTTTGTTTGTGTTAGTGAATAGAACTTCTACTCAGAGAGGAGATGTGAGCTACAGGCTTCAATTTCACGGACCAGACTGAGAAGCTACCTAGAATGGCATCTACAATAGGATACATACTGTACATAAACACCAAGCAGACAGCTGAGACAAACAGTTGAGATCAATATCCGAGATAGAATGGGAGAAAATATTTTCAATAAATCATAAAACATCTATAGCAAACAAGTACCAAGAAAGAAAATTACAAAATAGCATTGAGATGTTATTGGAGTCCAGTAGCGTTAAATAAAATAAATAAGGGACAAACAGATATTTGTTGGAGATGTAAGGTCGGAAGGGGGACTATGGATCACATTTGGTATAGTTGTCATTTGGTGAGAAATTTCAGGGAAAAAGTTCATGAAATATACTCGAAAGCGTTGGGAGTAGAGAGGAATCTAAATTTAGATATTTCATTGCTATCTTTGATCCCAGACTCAATAAAGAGCACCAAGAATGACATTTTTCATCATATGACGACGGCAGCTAGAATAATAATAGCTTGTAACTGGAGAGTAAATAAAAGCCCAAATATAGCAGATTGGATATGTGGATATAACGAAATACAATATATGGAAAGACAGATAAGAGAAGAAGGATATACAATTAGTCAAATGCCAGAAATATGGCAAAAATGGGTTGAATTTTGGCTCTCGGAAGAAATGAAGAAATATATATAAATGGGAAATAAGGAGGAATATGAAGGGGAAATGTAAAGGAAGCGGAAAATGGGAGAGAAATAAGTGGGAGATGTGGGTTTTTTTTTTTTTGGGATGAATGGATGTGAGGATGAATAGATATGGAAGACAATAGGAGTATAAGTAGATAAATGATGAAAGGTATATTGTTTTAATGAGAAAGTAATCAGTAGATACTTATCAAGACTCAGTACATCTAATAATTAGTGGGAATAATGTATATTGTAACAATCTTGTATAATTGTAAAAGCTTTTTGTATTTGAGAACGATTAATAAAAAAAATGAAAACAAACAGTTGAAATACACATCTGTCCACCCTCTTACCTACCAAACGATTGTATTTCTCACCGTTCTTTTTTGCAATTTGTAAATTACTAGACAGCACAGCCAGAGAGGTGACACCACTTTCCCTGTCACAGTAAATTATTCAAGGGTGTCACCGCCAGTAGCGGGGCAAAGGTCATATAGAGCCCAGGGTGAACATGCCAAATTGTGCCCCCCACAAGTTGTATGGGCCTTTTACAAATTACCACTCCTAGCACACCTACCTAAATTTGCCCTCCTAGAGCAATTCTTACAACCCCCCCAACCACCCAAATTTCCATTCTCAACACAACCCCCCCCCCCAACCTCCTTGTGATGCCCCCCACCTCACATGATACCACAGTACCCAGGGCAGCCGCCCCTCCTTACCACCCCTTATTTCGACCCCGATCACCACCCTACCCTACCCCCAGCTTGCTGATTGTGCAATGAAGCAACATGTTGTAGAAATAATGGAAACTCAGATGATTTGTTACACAACCATTTATTCATAGGTCCTTCAGTTTATAGTCCATATAAAAAGATTATAGTAATGTGACCAGGTTGTGTAAGCATAAAATGTCCATCCACAAATGGAAGCCTCCACAAGGGGATTAGAACCAAAATCCAGCAGGAGCTCCAGAGTATTAAAGAGAAGATAGGCGCCTCTAAGTGTAGCAATATGTTGCTAAATGTACGTTCATTAAGAGCTGGTTCACACAGAGGCAACCTGACTTACAGCGAGACTTTGCAAGGCAACTTCAGCGCGACTTGAATCAACTTACAATGCGACTTAAAGTTTCTTTCAGGACAGGCAACTTTGGCTGTGGCCAATCACAGAATAATCAGCTCTGTGGGAGGGAGGGGTTTGCCTGAGTAAACTATTTTCTCTTCCTGTAAAGTTGCTTCAGTTAAGACAGTGATACGACGCTGGAGGCAACTTCCATTGAAATCTATGGGTACAAATTGCCTACACATTGCCTATAAGTAGTACAGGAACCTTTTCTGAAGTCGGAGCGACTTCAGTAGTGTACATTAAGACGGCTCTCATTCACTTCAATGGAATTTCTGTCGTGCAACTTGGGGCGACACAAGTCGGATCCCAAGTCGTGGTAGTGTGAACCGGCACTAAATGTAACCATATTGCTACACTTAGAGGAGCCTCTCTTCTCTTTTATACTTAGTTGTGACGTGACGCTACTTGTATATCAAGACATCGCTTGTATATCAAAATGTATTAAAAAAACTTTGCTTGTCTTGCAAAACACTCTCAAACCAAATTGCTCTCAAACCAAATTACTCTTAGGCCGCGTACACACGATCGAATTTATCTGCTGGAAACGGTCTGACAGACCGTCCCAGCAGACAGATTTGATCGTGTGTATGGGCGAGCCGACGGATTTTCCCAGCAGACAGATTTTAAAGCCTGCTTTAAAATATGTCTGCTGGGAACCCGTCGGACCGATATGTCTGCTGGTGAGTACGCTAACCAGCAGACATATCTGCCCGCAGATGCGTCGAATGGATTCGACGCATGCGCGGAAGTGATTTACTTCCTGGTGGGGTGACGTGGCGGCGTCAACGTCACCGCGCTCTCTGCTGGCAGGGATTTTGGTTTGATCGTGTGTACAGCGATCAAACCAAAACAGCCAGCAGACAAATCTGTTCAAATCGGTCGGTCCGACTGATTTGAACAGATTCATTTGCTCGTGTGTACAAGGCCTTAAACCAAGGTTTTACTGTATTCCATACAAAAGGTCCGATTGGATTTTCAGGACCTGTTTAGACCCACCATTCTCCTTTATGGAGCAGTGGATGCAAACAGACTTGTGTCCATTTACACCCGGCTACTGCTGATCTTATAAAAACAAATGGAAGGGTCTCTGTTCCCCTCCGGATCGGGTCGGAGGGCAGTCATGTGTAAACACCAGCTACTCTTAGTTCAGCAGGGGATCAATGGGATCCGACCCGTGTGAAAGGGATTCAATTACTGGGTAAGCTCATGGGAGTAGCCCAACAGTCTGGGCAAGCTGGTGGACAGACTTAGCAGCAGTTATGTGAGCAATGATAGAGGAGCAGAGAAGGTCTCTATCAGTACTACAGTGCTACCACACTATGGCACAGTCACAGTTGTGGCCAGTGTCAACGAGATGTTGCTTGCTTCAGAACTCCTTTTCTCACTTTAAAGGTCTATGGGATTACAAAAGTAGGTCAGAAGGCGTGCATTGAATATCAAAGCCCTTTGACACTGCCCTCGAAACTTGTGCTGCGATCACTGTTAGGATAGTTATGGAGTGCCCTGTTGCGAACGCTGTACTTACAAGATTAAAGGGCTTTTAAAATGAACATACAGCTGTAACAACAGGGTAGACGAATGCCTTGCCTATGCTAGCAGCAGCTACAGTGCAAGTCTAGCAGTGTGCACTGTTCTTATACACTCACCGGCCACTTTAGTAGGTGCACCTTGCTAGTACCGGGTTGGAACCCCCTTTGCCTTCAGAGCTGCCTTATTTTTTTGTGGCATAAATTCAACAAGGTGTTGGAAACATTCCTCAGAGATTTTGGTCCATAGTGACATGATAGCATCACACAGTTGCTGCAGATTTGTCGGCTGCATATCCATGATGCCTATCTCACGTTCCACATGCTCAATGGGATGGATATCTGGTGACTGTGGAGGCCATTGGAGTCCAATGACCTGATTGTCCAGTAATGAGATGATTTGAGCGTTGTGACATGGTGTATTATCCTGCTGGAAGGAGACATCAGAAGATGGGGACACTGTGGTCATAAAGGGATGGACATGGTCAGCAACAATACTCAGGTAGGCCGTGGTGTTTAGATGATGCTCAATTGGTACTAAGGGGCCCAAAGTGTGCCAAAAAAATACCACCCCACACACCGTTACAACACCAGCCTGAACCATTGATTCCATGCAGGATGGATGGACAACTTTCATGTTGTTTATGCCAAATTCTGACCCGGCCATCGGAATGTCGCAGCTGAAATCGAGACATCAGACCAGCCAACATTTTTCCAATCTTCTATTGTCCAATTTTGGTGATCCTGTGTGAATTGTAGCCTCAGTTTCCTGCTCTTAGGTAACAGGAGTGGCACCCGGGGTGGTCTTCTGCTGCTGTAGCTCAAGGTTCGATGTGTTGTGCATTCAGAGATGGTATTCTGCATACCTTGGTTGTAACGAGTGGTTATTCGAGTTACTGTTGCCTTTCTGTCATCTCGAAACAGTCTGCCCATTCTCCTCTGACATCAACAAAACATTTTCCTCCACACAACTACCGCTCACTGGATATTTTCTTTTTTTGGACCATTCTCTGTAAAACCTAGAGATAGTTGTGCGTGAAAATCCCAGTATATCAGCACATTTTTAAATACTTCGAAGGTATCTAGATGTGGTGAAGATGACTGCTGAAGGTCAAACTGAGCATCAGAAAAAGAAAGGAGATTTAAATGACTCTGGCACCAACAACCATGCCCCTTTCGGAGTCACTTAAATCTCTTTTTCTGATGCTCGGTTTGACCTTCAGCAGTCATCTTCACCACATCTAGATGCCTAAATGCATTAAGTTGCTGCCATGTGATTGGCTGATTAGCAGTTTGTGTTACCAAGTGTAGCACTACCCCTGAAGGAGCTGATGGTTTAGATTTGGGCCTGCCGTTACCTTACTGTTCCATGTACTCGTCTCAGGGGTTCTCCTTGAAGAGTTATCCATAGGAAATGTATGCACCAACACAAAGTCTCTTTCAAGGGTTTTATTGAACAAAAGATCTCAAACAGAGGGGTAGAGGAATAGGGAGATTCAGGTACCTTTTCTTTGCAGATCACAGGTACAAACTTAGATCCAGAGGATCAATTTGGTTCTATGTTGGATCTCAGCAACCACCAGATAGGCCTACTCTCACCAGCCTAGCAACTGGTACGAAGCTTGCTAAAGTCTCTGCCACAGATTTGATAAGTTCGTCGGGCCGTCTCACGATCTTCTGCCACAAGATCGTGCGACTACTCATGCACTTTGTAGAAATTTCAATAGAGTCCATGACTCACAGCGTCAATCCTTCAGCCAATCTGGCAGCACAGTGAGGTAAAACTGACAGGATAAGTCCTTCAAATAAATCTCAGTGGTTCAGCTCCCTTTGGCGTAGGCAAGACAGTGAAGGATGCTCCCTGGACTAATAGGCCCCCGCAACCTCTGGGCCTACTCTGTTATGAAGCCTCAGGCCTTTCGCATCACCTGAGGCCAGGAGGGCCATCAGGTCAGGATCGGAAGACCCCGCCAAACCGGTGTCCGTCCCTTAAGTACCCTCCCTCTCCCAGAATGCATAGCAGGTTGACAACGCCCCCTGAGCTGCTTCTGGAAAGAGGTACCCAATGCATCCAACATGTTGCCTTTCCAACCTCGACCTGCCGTGACAGCGACACCCACCATCAAGGGAAAAATCATGCAACCCAGCTCAACTGAAACAGAACCGTGAATTTAACAGAATCCTTCTAAACCAAACTACAGCTCAGACAACTATAATTTAAACACATAACGCCTACCCATTGGGAGCACGACGCTACACAAGCGAACAGGAGTACTTAATAAAATGGCCAGTAAGTATACCTGTGTCAATCACAGGAAGTACGCATATTTGAGTGGGATGATGGTGTCCAGAGAACGGAGGATGAGACAGATGACCCTGATCATGCAGCCATATGCTGTACTTTAAGCGCATACACAGCGGCATACAATGACGCAGACATTGCAACCTGAAGGGCTTCCCCGACTAAATTAAGTTTTAAGAGGCAATGCTGGGGTTCAACTGAATTTTTTTTATTAAACCACCTCAGACTCAACCACAGCAAGAGACTTGCTCATGATTTCATCCATTCATTGGTATCGTCTCTTCTTCGGTTTTGCATTATTTGTGGTTGTCCAAAAGATGTTTTTTATATTTTATCTTTAAAGGGTCACTAAAGGAAAACATTTTTTTTGCTGAAATGAATGTTTACAGGGTATAGAGACATAAAAGTTAACCGATTCCTTTTCAAAATGATTAAAAATAGATAAAAATCAATCATATAATGTGCATGCAGGTTAGTTTCACTTTTGAACTGGCTTCATGTTTCTGCAAAGTAGAAATAGACACACAGAACAAAAACAAACAAATCCAGGGCAGTGTTTTGTTTTTAAAATGAATCTGATTGGTTCTGGGAAGTTTTAGACACACAGTAATGACAGCTTAAACCATCGAGAGAAAGCTCCCAGTATGGTGCTTATAAGGAAACAGACAAGCAAGAAGTGTGGAGAACAGAGCAGGTTAACAGCAACTTCAAAGCAAAAACAAACAATAAGGACATGAAACCAGTACTGCAGTAAGGTAAGGGAAGCTATTTAGCTAAAAAAAAGAATTCCTTTAGTGACCCTTTAACTTCATTATATTTTATTTGTGATTTTTTTTTAATTATTATTATTATTATTATTATTATTATCCCCTTCCCAACCCCCTCTCCTCCCCTCTCTCCCCCTCCCCCCATTTTATACTGTATCTATCAAATTTAAGCGGCGCAGGGAATTCAGTGTGTAAAATCATTTGTTGGATTCCTCATACACCCCTTGAATATTTGACTTCAAAAGCATGTCTTTTTATGGAAAAATCATTGCTACAGCCAAGACCCATGCCACATTTCTTAGGGCAGCCTTGGATGACCTTTGGTGGTCAGTATCAGTTATGTAATTTTAGACAGTGACGAGTGCTATTTGTATCTAAAACATGCCAAATGATTTGTACCCTCTACACCCTCCACTTAAGTCCTTCTTCCCACTTTCTGTTCTCCACTCTTAAAAACCTCAGGATATTGCACAATGATCCAATGTGTCATCTGCTGGGCTGAGCTGGTTTACAGACAAGCAGGGGGAGGGTAACAGCAAATTCTCGACATAAAGTGATCGTTTTTTTTTTTAAGTATATATCTTTTTGCTGAAACTATTTCGCCATTTTGCAGATGGATAAAGCAGTAAATCAACACAGTTTGTGATGCATCAAGAAACCGGCGTGAAGTTAAATTAGCAGATCTTATAAATATCTTTCCTTCCTCCATTAGATTCCTCAGGAAACAATCGTGAATGTAATGCTATTGTTTTAAAATATATCTGTGACCAAAAAAAAAATCAGTGTTTGTGAGCAGTTAATTGGAAATGTAAAAAAAAAAGAAAAAAAAGAAAAGAAAAGAAGAATATTGTTTTATACTGCATTGTCTATTTCCACTGTACAGGGATAAAGTTGTCCCCATTTGCTTCATTCACACTTGCGTGCTGCTTTGATTCGAGTGATTGCGAGTTTTATTCAAATTTAAGCTCTCTAAGTCACATCAAAGTAGCACAGACAACCATTCAAAGTTGCGTCTACTTTAAAGTGTTACAAATGCCTGGTACACACAATGAGATTATCGGACGATCATTGATCGTCCCTTCTTTTTGCAATACAAAAATAATAATAATAATAAAAAAAAAGACAAAATTGTACGATGCCAGATCGTACGATTTTAATGTAATCAGTACAGCTGTCATTCTAAAATGCAATACAAATGCATTACAACACATGACATCACTTCCAAATTTTTATTCTGCCGTACGTGCCGATACTGCTGATCGAATCTCAAGAGTTTACTAAAGACCCGAAAATTTCCATACGACAGAATAAAAATTCGGAAGTGATGTCATGTGTTGTAATGCATTTGTATTGCATTTTCGAAAGACAGCTGTACTGATTAAACAAAAATCTGTGTCCAAAGTCGCACAAGTGTGAATGGAGCCGTAAATTGACACCTTGGGCCAGATTCTCAAAAGAGAGATGAACAATGGTATCTCAAAAGAGATACGCTGGCGTTTCGTAGGAAACACCAGCGTATCTCTGTTTTTTTTTACTGGGTATCTATGCGTGTGATTCGTAGAATCACTTACGCATAGATACAGTGAAGATCCGACGTGTGTAAAACAATTACACTGTCGGATCGTAGATGTAATGACATTGCTGGCCGCTAGGTGGCCTTTACGATGATTTCTCATTTGCCTATGCAAATGAGCCTAATGCGACGATTCCGAACGTTTTTACGGCGCCCCGTCGCCGTTTACGTCGTTTGCGTACGCGCAAGGTTACCCCTGCTATATTAGGGGTAACCTTACGAAGTTCCGTCGTTGCCATGTTAAGTATGGCGTCGGGTCAGCGTCGTCTTTTTCCGTCGGTTACGTTGTTTTACTAAGTCGTTCGTGAATAGGGATTTATGTAAACGACGATCACGTCGGTTTCATTCACTTTTTCCGACGTGAGCTGGAGCATGCGCACTGTGCTATTCTTGAGGCCGGCGCATGCGCAGTTCGATCGACACGGGGGCGCACTTAATTTAAATACAAGCCGCCCCCTTTGAATTACGCGGGGATACGTAGAGCCATTTACACTACGCCGACGCAACTTACGGAGCAAGTGCTTTGGGAATACGGCATTTGCTCTGTTAAATTGCAGCGGCGTAGTGTAAATGGCTTACGCTACGCCAGTGGCAATTCTACGGGAATCTGGTCCCTTGACTTTTGATAAAAAAAGTTTCTGAATCTCTTAGCAGTGGGGTGGTGCTTCAATTAAAATGTTAGTCTCCAATTAGAACATATGCAGCCACATAAAAATGGGGGGGGGTGTAGTGCTGCGCTGTAAGGAAGAAAGTGGGGATGGGATAAAATGAAGAGGAAGTGTGGCAAAAAACTAAATACGTGGAAAAAATAAGAAAAAAGGAATAACCTAACTATTATACATAGTAATGTCAGAAAATGACAGTGGTGTATATAAGAAATATATATTAAACGTGCTAAATGCAGCCTAAGCCGGCTGCCAAACCAATGACAGTGCAAAATAACATATAAAGTGTAACTTCCTTATAACAATCTGGTGCACAAAGTGCCAGAAATCGCACACAACAGTGTTATTCAGGGTGAATGTCCATACAACAGGTAACAATGAGTCAATGCAATGTATAAATGCAATATGGATATAAAGTTCAAAAAGATTGCTGATGTAAAAGCCAAAATGCCGTGATGACCAGTTGCAGATGCTATTTCCAAAATAAGTAAAGATGTCCCCTTACCTTACTGCTGTAAGGTAACAGCAGAAAACAAAGCCCAGGAGCACTTTTCAGGTTGAGTCCACTTGTGGTGTCATCCAAATAGGTAAATGTGGTGAGAATGGATCCTTCCTGGTAATCACCTCCAAACGATAATAGTCGCTCACATCCAGGAAAACAAAAAAATGCCAATAGTGTAGTACCATTAAAACAGGGGGGTTTTATTAAAACAATAAATGGGTACTCACAAAGTTGAAATAAAAAACAGGCATAAAAACACAGGGCGTCCGCCAACGTCACCTCTGGTACCAAGTGCTCCTGGGCTTTGTTTTCTGCTGTTACCTTACAGCAGTAAGGTAAGGGGACATCTTTACTTATTTTGGAAATAGCATCTGCAACTGGTCATCACGGCATTTTGGCTTTTACATCAGCAATCTTTTTGAACTTTATATCCATATTGCATTTATACATTGCATTGACTCATTGTTACCTGTTGTATGGACATTCACCCTGAATAACACTGTTGTGTGCGATTTCTGGCACTTTGTGCACCAGATTGTTATAAGGAAGTTACACTTTATATGTTATTTTGCACTGTCATTGGTTTGGCAGCCGGCTTAGGCTGCATTTAGCACGTTTAATATATATTTCTTATATACACCACTGTCATTTTCTGACATCACTATGTATAATAGTTAGGTTATTCCTTTTTTCTTCTTTTTTCCACGTATCTAGTTTTTTGCCACACTTCCTCTTCATTTTATCCCATCCCCACTTTCTTCCTTACAGCGCAGCACTACACCCCCCCCCCCCATTTTTATCTGCCTTGGTTGATACACCATTCAGTGCAGCAGCTGTATCCACCCACTCCCCTCCCCCCCCCACACACTCCCCTCTTCCCCCCCCTCCCCCCGTTTATGGTAAGCGCGGTAATATTCACCCCAACATATGCAGCCATATGTTACACTGTTTAAACCACAAAGACATTACTTTGAAGGGTCCATGTTTTTGCAGTTTTCATAACATGTTTTTCATCATTTTGCAGTGTATGCACATTGTACATTAACCTGCTTTACATTATTGGTTCTATCTTTTCACCTGTTTATGAACTGCAAGTTACAGTTAAGCAGGCCATACATGGGTCGAATTCCGAAATAATTTTCTTATGAAAATGGTAACCAAGAATTTTCGTTTGAATTTCGCACCATTAGTGGGCTGCAGCAATGGCTGATTTTTAGGCGGCCATCGAATTTGGGCATGTCAAAAAAAATGTGAACAAAGAAATTATTTTCTAATCAATGATGGGAGAATTGTGTGAGAAATCAAATTGAAAAGGGAATGCATATGAACTGTGACCTGGAAAGAAAAGATTCCCAGCCACAAATTCTGCTAAATAGGTACTTATACTCAAATACACTACAGTTTCCTATTGAAGAGTGTCACGATTCTTACAAAGTTTCTCCCCAAACTACATTTAGATCAGTAAACCCACATGGCGCAAAACAGCTTTGATGGGTGAAAGCCCATATGTGAATTTAAACCAAACTGCCAAAAGCTACCACAACTATATTAACCAACAACTGTTCACTTGCCATCTTCTGTTTTTTTTTTTTCTGTAGGAAACAGGTATTCAAATTACCCAACACATGTTGTATTAGAGGAAATCAGGCATGAGGGAGGCGGCACCCACTGTTGATCACTTCCTCTGAAAATACCACCTTCCTTGCTGTCTTGTTGATGCATTAGTCTTAATACATTCAAGTAATTGTTCTAGAACAGCTGTGGGGTTCAAGTGAACCTATTTCGCTTTTAGGGGTGACGTTAGGCAAAACATCCCCCCCCCCTTTTGGCTAGAGTAAGGTAAGGTTATAATAAGGTGACCAGATTTTTAAAATGAAATCCAGGGACATATTTTTTTTTACTAGTAATGGCGGCAATCGCCGACTCTCTGCCCGCCTCACAGCCTGTCAAGTCGTACTCTCTGGGACCCCGGCTACTACTGGGCAGGGAGCGGAGGAAGATCACTCCACCAGGGAAGACAAGGAGATGAGCAGGCAGGCGGCTGGCCAAGACTTAAGCCAAGGCAGAAGAAAATGCAAGCGGAGCTGAATGGGCATGCACCCGAAACGGAAGAAGTATTCCCTCCGCTCCGACCAGCACATGATCAACAGAAAGTGGCACAGATAATGGAAAAAAATACACCCCCTCTAAGCTAGTAGGAGTGGGGGGGTCGTGTAATTAAGATTTATGTTTTTTTAATTCTGCACTGACTGCCTTTGAAATTGCCCCAGCCCCTGTTCAAATCCAATCCGGGGACAAAACCAGGGACAGACTTGATCCAGGAACAGTGTCCTCAATGCAGGGACTGCCCCCAGAGACTGGGGATGTCTGGTCACCCTAGGTTATAACCAGTCAGTTTTTTTGCCATCTGTGTCCTATTGAGAATATTTCCACTCACGTCCTGTCTCATAGCCAAAACGGAAAATCCCTGCAAATTAAGGGAATCCCTTGGGTGGCCCCTGGGTCTCCAGAACTAGTGTCCCCATTGGAAAGTTTTCCCTTTCATTACTTTTCTGGGTACAACCCAAAATGTGTGATTTGCTTTTAATTTTACTTTCATTGGTAACGAGAAACAGGAAAAATAGAGAGGGTGAACCTCCCTAACGGGGGAGCAGACAGCCATTATTATTATTATACATGATTTATATAGCGCCAACAGTTTATGCAGCGCTTTACAATGTAGAGGGGGGACAGCACAATTACACTACAGAAGGTACAGGAGGGCCCTGCTCGTAGAGCTTACATTCTAAAGGGAGGGGGTGGTGGTACAAAAGGTAATAGCTGCGGAGAATGATTTGATGGGGGTGGCTCGGCTCAATTAAACCTAATAAGTGTTCTAATCCCTCTGTACTCTATCCAAAACTAAAAAAATAAATAAAAAGTTTCGCCTAACTTTTGACGCTTGCTTTGAAACTGTGAGCCAGAAATCGAAGTCAAAGACCATCTACATCTACTTAGTACAGTTAACCTTCAAGTTTAATTTTTAGTTCCTCAACTGGTAGCTGTTGCTTTAATATTCCTAATTCCCTTGTGTATGTAAGCTGCAAAATAGATGTCTACTTCATAGGATTTTACCTGACAGTCATTTTCAATTTTGCGATATTACAGTGTGGGGCATATTACTTTCTGATGAGGTACAAGGATATAAACAGACAGGGCCGAGGCCTTCTCAGAGGGGGGCATGGAGGGGAGAAATGTCATCCACATTAGCTCATAAAATCCACAATTTGCGTTGCCCTCTAAATATATTGGTTAAAAGATAAATATATTGAAAACATTGAGAACAAACACCTATAAGTTATTTTGTTTTTGAAAAATGCTTTCTTATTATAATGTGTTGTCTGGTTAAACACGGGTCAGAGAAATAAAGGGTTAAGTTCCTGTATCTAGTATCCTGTAGCAAGTCCATAACCCTTCGCTTTCATGTCACCGGCACATTTCCAAACCAGCAGATAAAGTAATCGGCGTCGTTACAAGCCTTCTCTGGTGCCACTGCACGGTGCAGGACCCTTATTAAGTTGGAATTACCAGACGTCGTCATGACGACCAACTCTTAATTAATAAATATGTCTCCTCGCTTACAGAGGCTGGGCACAGGTCAGAGGGAGCCAAGGTTCAGAGACTGGCGTGGAAGCGGCGCGATAAACCTTTTCATAACACCTACTCCCTCGCGTCTCTCTGTCTTGTGGTTACCCCAAAAAAGGAGTTATGAGAAGAATCCAGAGGCCCTCGATCAGCCAAGACCTCGGCTCTGAAGGGCTAAAGAGTCATTTAAAGAAAGATACAGGAATGTATAAGAAATCCTGTGCCTACTGTTAAAAATAAAGCTGAAAAAACAAAGGCAAACACATGTTCAGTATGTTCCAACATATAGATCAGAGGACTATTTACAGTAGGGCTAACATGACATGGATGTTTCCATTGTGCCTTCAGGAAGTAATCCAGATGTTTGTCAAGCACTCCAGGAGCTCGTTGAATGACATCAAAATGACGGTGAACGCAGTACTGTTTGATAGTAACATTGCAATGCAACATTCAGGTGGCTTGGCTCAACATATTGTAACAGCCACAATACTGTTAAAGGGGTTTTAAAGGTAATTTTCCCCCCTAAATAGCTTCCTTTACCTTAGTGCAGTCCTCCTTCACTTACCTCATCCTTCCATTTTGCTTTTAAATGTTCTTATTTCTTCTGAGAAATCCTCACTTCCTGTTCTTCTGTCTGTAACTACACACAGTAATGGAAGGCTTTCTCCCTGGTGTGGAGAAAACCTCTTGGGGGGGGAGGGGGCGAGCAGGCAAGTCAGGACGCGCTCTACTTTGCAAATAGAGAGAGAAGCTCTGTGTTAGTGGGCATCCTGACACTTCTGCTCACCCCCTCCCCCTTCAAGAGGCTTTCTCCACACCAGGGAGAAAGCCTTGCATTACTGTGTGTAGCTACAGACAGAAGAACAGGAAGTGAGGATTTCTCAGAAGAAATAAGGACATTTAAAAGCAAAATCGAAGGATGAGGTAAGTGAAGGAGGACTGCACTAAGATAAAGGAAGCTATTTAGGAGGGAAAAAAATTACCTTTACAACCCCTTTAATGGATACTTTTCGCAAATGGTTGTCAAATACCAGTAGGAAATATGAAAAAATACTAAAAAGCGTAGACACTTCTAGACACACGACATATTTGAGGAAACCAATAAGAGTGAATCGTTTTGTTTTAAACTGCCTCTTGCTGGACTAACCAGACCTAAGTGAAGGCACTAATGCCCAACCTTCTTTTCCTATGCGGTCTTTGCTGCTGCACAAATGGCCTTACGTGCAGCACACAGATTATAAACAATAAAAAAAAAAAGTGGGTTTTAAAAAGATGTTGGCTCTGTAAAAAAGCACCAAAAATGTGAGAACAAGAAATAGTTTTGATTGGTATTGGAAAACTTGACTCTGCAAGGAACTGGCTTGAAACCTTCAAGGGAAACTCCACTGCTGCACATAAGTGGAGGCAGGATAGTGCCTATTCCCAGCCCATCATGATGATGGAACGACATACCACCCATCTGACGTGTTGCGCCCCATCTTGGCTTTCTGAAAGGTGCTCCTTCTGGGTTTTTGAGAATGCCTCGAATGGGCACAACCCGCCAGGCTGGAGCCATTTCATATGGAGTTCAGGGGCCAGGATTAATACCCATTTCAAACTGAGGCAGTTTTCAGGCATTTTAGCGCTAGAAATAGCGCCTGAAAACTGCCTCCCATTCATTGCAATGGGTGCTTTCGGACCCTAATGCTGCGTTTGTGGGACATTAGAAAAAAGTCCTGTAAGCAGCATTTTTGGGGCAGCTTGGTAGCGCTCCCAAATGTCCCTGCCCACTGCAATGAATGGGCAGCGTTTTTGAAGTCTCTGAAAAGCGTTTCCGAAGCGCCACACCACAGAAGTTTTTAACCCCTTTTTTGGGGTTAAAAGCGGCCCGCTAGTGGCCAAAAACAGCTAAATAGAGCTCCAGTGTGAAAGGGCTCTTAAGTGGAGCTTCACCCAATAGGGGAAGTTCCATTTTAGGCACTCCTCTCCCCCTCCCCCTGCCACATTTGGCATGTACTTTTTTTTGGGGGGGGGGGGGGGTACCTAGTTTTGACAGGTACCAGCTCCCAATTCCACTCAGGTCGCCTAGGCGATCCCAGTGGAAGTTCTCCTCTTCCTCTCCCTCCCTGCAGACCTGTGACGTGTCCCGGAAGATTATCAAACCATTCGGCAAGAGCAGCAGGTATGTGCAGTGGGCACCCGGCTGTGACGCTGCAAGCTGTCACAGTTGGGTGCCCACAGTTGAAATGCCAGTGCCAGGGAGAGGAGAGGGAGAGAAGCGATGGTTCGGATGACCACATCGCTGGAACGTAGGACAGGTGAGTGTGCGTTTATTAATGTGTTCATTAAAAGTCAGCAGCTACAAAAAGTGTAGCTGCTGACTTTTAACCACTTCCATACCAGGCACTTACGCACCTTCCCGCCCAAGCCAATTTTCAGCTTTCAGCACTGTCGCTATTTGAATGACAATTGCGCGGTCATGCTACACTGCACCCAAACAAAATTTGCGTCCCTTTTTCCCCACAAATAGAGCTTTCTTTTGGTGGTATTTGATCACCTCTGCGATTTTTTTTTTTTGCGCAACAACTAAAAATAGAGCGAAGATTTTGAAAAAAAAATAAAGTTTTTATTTTTTTCTGTAATTTTTTTTGTAAATGAGTATGTTTTCTGTTTCAATTACGGGCACTGATATGGTGGCACTGATGGGCACTGATGAGGTGGCACTGATGGGCACCGATGAGGTAGTTCTGATGGGCACCGATTAGGTAGCACTGATGGGCACTGATAGGCGGTGCTGGTATGGGGCACTGATGGGCACTCATGGGCGGCACTGATGGGCACTCATGGGCGGCACTGATGGGCACTCATAGGCGGCACAGGTGGGCACTCATAGGCGGCACAGGTGGGCACTCATAGGTGGCACAGGTGGGCACTCATAGGTGGCACATGTGGGCACTCATAGGTGGCACAGGTGGGCACTGATAGGTGGGCACTGGGCATGGATTGGCACTGTGGGGTGGCACTGACAGACACTGGGGTGGCATTGATGATCACTGAGGGGTGGCACTGATGGATCAATGTTGCCAATCAGTGCCCATGTGTGGGCACTGATTGGCATCATTTTTTTTTACTGCCCTTTTTTTTTCTTGCTGACTTTTTTTTTTGTCCTTTTTTTTTTCTAAGTTCCCTGGTGGTCTAGTGTGGGCACTCCCTGGTGGTCCGTGTGGCGATCCGAAGGGGGGCTGCGCTGATAAACAATCAGCGCGAACCCCCCCTGTCAGGAGAGCCGCTGATCGGCTCTCCTGTACTCGCGTCTGTCAGACGCGAGTGAGGAAGAGCCGTCGGCGGCTCTTCCTGTTTACATCGTGATCAGCCGTGATTGGACACGGCTGATCACGTGGTAACGAGGCTCCGCCGGAGACTCTATATCGAGATCGGAGGTGCAGGTGTCAGACTGACACCCCGCATCACAGATCGCCGCGCTGCGCGCCCGCACGGGCGCGCGCGGCATGAAATCGTGCTAGACGTTTGAGAACGTCTAGTCACGATTTCATAACCACTTCCCGGCCGTAAATCGGCTATTGGTCGGGCGGGAAGTGGTTAATGAACACAAAAACAACTGGAGCTCTGCTTTAAGTAACGCACAGGGTTCAGAGACCAGGCTGAAGTAACACAGAGTTCGTTCAGACCACAGGATTAAGTAACGCACAGAGTTCAGAGACCAGGCTGAAGTAACACAGAGTTCAGAGGCCAGGATTAAGTAACACACAGAGATCAGAGACCAGGCTTAAAGGAACAGTAAAGGTTTGTTTTTTATTAGATCAATTGATTGCTCTAAGCTAGAGCATTTAAATATCACTTGTTTTTCCTTTTGACTTCCAAAATACAGTATTCCAGGTTTGAAAATGCCATTTCCTGTCTCTCCTCTTCTTGCTTTCCACCAGCATCTGAGCCGTTTTGCATGGTGGAAAGCAGAATGTGCTCACCCCCTCCCTCTGACTACAGCCCTGCATGAAGATTCTCTCTTATCCCTCACAGGCATGGAGGCTAAGCCTAATGGGAACTGTAGCTCCCATTAGGCCGTGATGCAGCAAGAATGAACGCGCACCGCAAACCAGGAAGTCAGTGAGAATAACGATTCAGAAGTGACGGAGGTGAATAAAACAGCTAGATTTCAACAGGTATCAAACTAGTTATAATGCAAAACATTACTTTTTACTTTATCAGCTACTGTCAGACTTTAATTTAAGAGGAAAATATTTTTGTCTTTACAACCCCTTTAAGTAACACAGAGTTCAGGGCCCATAAATAAGTAGTGCCTAGATTTCGGGGGCCAGGTCAGGTGCAAGTACATCATGGATTGCAGCTGGTGTGATGTCCCATGTCTGGAAAAAGGGCACCATAGATTGATGCAGGGTGCAGGCTGGAACAGCATGCGATTGCATGCCAACATTGATCGCTGTGCACACACAAGCTGCTGAAGTGGATTGCTGCTCGTGCAGTTTGGTTTCCAGGGAACAAAATCCGGGAAATTCCCATTTCTCTGGTACAAACCCCTCACAATTGGAACCATCTCCAGAAAACAGGGAGATGGTAACCTTATGCCTCTATTATTTTTAGTGCTTCTGTTCTGGTTTTTAACTGCAAATGAGGCGTTTTCAGAAATGTTTTGTCCGGGTACCCCGGTAAACAGCACTCAGCTTGCTTTCTAAATTCTTCATAATAGTTGTGATCAGTAAACACCTCTTGAGCAATCAGCTCAATTATAGGGGTATTTTGATGTCAGGAAAATCAGCTAAACATATCCATGATGTCATTACCGCAACTTGCTACAAACATGTCTAACCTTTTGAACTTTTTCACTTGTCAGTTAAGGTAACACTGCAGACTGCTGCTAATGCAAGTATTGGGCTGGGTATTAATAAAAGTACTGGGTGGAGAGTCTGGCCATAATAATGCCGATACACATGTAGCGGTCTCCCCAACTTCCAAAGGGCTGATGGTGACCCACAGAGCCAGGGAAGCCTGACATTCCTCGTCAGGGTGCAGGTTAAAAGGCATAGTGGGGTGTGGTGCAAGGTGAAAAGATTGGGCGCCAGTAACTTTTTGTAAAAATCAACAAAGAGTTTTATTTCTCTTAACAGGAACGGAGGGGAGAGAGGGTTTAGGGCTCAGGACACCCTTAGCGGATGCAATTAAGGCAAACTCTGCAGACTAAAATAGAACTAGGCAGACAGCAATACAGAACGAGGGCCTTTAAGCTCAATGCAGCAATCTGTGTCTTGTAGCAACCACTCTCTCCTATGGCAACAAATTCTCTCATGCCTCGTACACACAACAGTTTTTCTCGGCAGGAAAAAAAACAAAGTTTTTCTCGATGGGATTCCTCTCAAGCCTGCCTTGCATACAGACATTCAGGCCAAATACCGCCTGTCCAAAGTTCGGTGACGTACACCACGTACAACGGGACTATCAAGGGAAAGTCCCATTCAAACGGTGCCACCCTTTGGGCTGCTTTTGCTGATCCTCGTGCAGCGCTACCCCCTCAGGAGCCGCTGGTTAGATGTGGGATCGGCATAAGTTAAGTTACCTTTGATGTGTCTAGGGAAATCGATGGTAACAACTTGTGAGAGCAGTAACGGAATGTCCAAGCCAAGAGTTGACGTTTTCTAAGTGCTTTATTTTGGTCCAACATCGACCAACAATTCAACTTGAGGTAGACAGGATAGGTTGGTGAAGAGAATAACTTTGCAGAGTCAGGCTATGGATAACGAACAGAAGCAGTCCTGCTTTTAAAGTATATTCTTTTCTCCCGTCGCATACTGATTTTTCCCCTCGGAAAAGCACACACAACCGGTTTTCTCATCTTGAAAACGTTCGCCGGGAATCCCGATGGGAAAAAAGAAAGCTGGTTCTCTTTATTTTTTTCTGGCAGTTTTCTCGCCAGGAAAACTGCGATGGAGCATACACACACCCAGTTTTCCTGGTCAAAAGCTCTAATGGCAGATTTCCCGACTGGAAAACTGGTCATGTGTACGAGGCATCACAGTATCCTTTGGTAGATCGTCCAGTTTAACTCAAAGTAACCCATTGTAGATCTTCCAGCTTCCAGAGACTACCCCAAACTCAGACATAGGACAGGAGTCAGTGGATCAACATACCAATTAGCCAGGCTAGTTACCACCTAGCACAACTAGATATTTTAGCAGCCCTGTTTAGGACCAGGGTGCTACACACATTTTAGGTGCTGCCCCTTACCACGATCTGTGATCAGCCGAGTCTGTGAAGCCCTCCTGGCATTGTAAGCCTGCGCTGTAGCCGTCTTTCAGCTATAGCGCGGGCAGGAACAGGTTACATTTTTATCATTGATTAATCATAAGAGGCTGCAGTTTTTGCCTAGAAGCCTAGAAGCACTATGGCAAGACTGTGGAATGTGGCTGCATTATAGTGAATTTACTGAATTGAATAGATTGTGAATAAGCTAAACCTTCATCAGGTTCTACCATTGTGTCCCCATTTTGGGAGATTGCTCCTTACTTCCTGTCTCAAAGAACCAACACAACAGAAAATGCAAAAATAGCAACATTTCATAATTGGAGTTTTTACCCTACTTTTTTCTGGTGGGAATGAAACTTGCCAATTGAGTGTCACAGACCACAATGAAAGAGTGAGAGAGGTTTTGACTCCTTCCACCTTACCCACAAATTGAAGAAATGTTTTACGTTGAGTTCCACTTTAAGCAACGTTGATTATTAGAAAGTGTTAGGACTTCACTAATAAGTACTTGCGCTACTATTTAATCATCTCCTTTGCCAGTCACTAGACAAGACCACAACGTGTGTCCTAATCCCACCTACACTGCCATTCTATTTAGAGGTGAGATGGCAGGTAAGAGTTAATGAGCTCTTGTATCAGACAGCAGGATTTCTTGCACAATGCCAGCAGCAGGAGATCGGGAATGAGGGGACATGCCTGCCCTGACATGCTTGTACCTACTCTCTGGCTGCTAGGTGAGCAGATCTGTGTCGGATACAACGTCTCACGTCTCAGTCTACCAGCACAAAACACCCAAACAGTAATTACACAGGGTACATTTACTGAATTATTACTTAAAGCACAAGCTATGAGCACTAATTTTACCAAATATATCTGCAAATTACACACTGTATAACACTTTATATCACACATAAACATTATGTTGTGAGCAGCTCCTTGGAACAAATTTTCAATTCAATTTTATTAATGTTGAATCTCAAAGCTCTCAGCTAAACATTAAAAACACTGGAGAGAAATAAACCATCATGTATATATGATTCCTGGTTTTCTGTACAACGCCTGTAGATGCGAATATACAAAAATATTTTCCCCCACATATACTGTACTGTGCAAAAGTTTTAGGCAGATCTATAAAAAATGCTGTAAAGTAAGAATGCATTAAAAACAATTTTTTAATTGTTTCTTTTTATCAATATACAAAATGTAAAGAGAGCTTTTACAGAAGAGTCCATAGAGGAGGAAGAAGAGATGTGGCAGAATCACAACTAGCTTTTTAAAAGCGTGGTGGCGGAACAAGCTCCAACACTGAAACCTGTCCTGCATCCTTCCCAGCTGCTAGCAGATTTACCCAGTGCCCCGTGAAGGAAAGGTAACATCTCTGACCATGCCTGCTGAACCATGAATCCGAGGTAATATGAACCTTGCTGCTGACCGCCCTCCTGTCCAACAAGGCCAAAACCTTGCCTTCCAGATATGGAAGAGAGCTGGAATGGCCTTACGTGGAAAAAAAAATTGTTTTGGAACCTGGCATAGTGGTACAGCACATACCACAAATTCACGAAAGGGGGCAGAGTCTACCAGCTGAAAAGGCAGCAGTTGCAGTGCTAGCAATTTGGCCAAGCTAGCATTTAGACACTGAGCATGTGGATGGCTGGGACAATATATATATTTTTTTACAGTTCAGCAACTGGGGTGGCGAAATGTGCCTGCTGATATCAACTGGTGGTGTACTGCTAGCAGACTGGCTGCAAGTACTTGTGACACCTATTTCTATACCTTCATTCCTCTCAGTGCAGGTTTTTGAGAAGACTGGAGGTATAGTAGGGGTTGAGATCACAGATAAGAAGCAAGGAGAAGTCTGGATAATTCTGGCGACTCCTCCATGCATGATGGTAGTAGGGTTGCCACCTGTCTGGTTTTGACCCGTCTGACCAGTCTGGGTTTGGACACATGTGCCCGGTTTTGAAGCCTCCTGAGACCTGGCCCGGCCGCAACAGAGCTGCACATCCCCGGCTCCACCAGCTTGCCTGAGTGTTAGTAGAAGGTGTGCCGCCCGCAGCAGTGCTCTCTGTTAGCCCCCTGTAAACATGTGTGCATCCGGGCTGTAAACATGTGTGCAACTTCTCACTGTGCTAGCCCCTCCCCCTCCCTCCCTCCGGCGTGCCTCCGTCTGCATTGTGTGCTGCAGAGTGGAAGAGGACACATGGGACACAGAGTGCTCAGCTCTTCTCTGACTGGCTACAGAATACACATGGAGGTGGGTGGATGGGCGGACCATACACTACCCCCACCATACACTAAACATACAGTTCTGCCCCCCCCCTGCATATACCATTACCATCCACAGCCGTATATACAGTTCTGCCCCCCCTCCATACCATCCACAGCCATACATACAGTCCTGCCCCCCCCTGCATATACCATCCACAGCCATACATACAGTCCTGCCCCCCCCTCCATATACCATCCACAGCCATACATACAGTCCTGCCCCCCCCCTCCATACAGGGCCGGAATAACAGAGGGGCTGATGGAGCGGGGGTTGTAGCTCGATGACCAGAGGTCACAGAAACCCCACATTTGGGGGGTAGTCAGTTGAAGACCTACCCCACAACTGGTCAAAATATGGGATGGCTATCATTTATGGTTCTGGAGATACGGGGCTGCTTGCACAGCCTGTCAGAAGCTACATACAGAGCGGCCATTATAAATACAAGCTGACACACTGCAGCAGACTGAGAAAAAAAAATCATCATAAATTTTTTGCTAGAAAATTACTCTATGGTGGTCTTTGCAACTTTTTATGTTGCACGGCATAGAGCTGCACGATTCTGGCTAAAACGACAACTGCAATTTTTTTGCTTAGAAGATAGATGACGATTCTCTCACGATTCGTGCGGCATAACATCATCTTTCACATTAAAATGAAAAAAAAAAAAAAATGGACTAACTTTACTGTTTTGTTTTTATGGTTTTTATTATTCAATGAAGTGGGCAAATGCAGCGTGACATAAAATATTGCAGCAATTCCCATTTTTGTCTCTGCTAATATATATATAATGTTTGGTGGTTCCAAGTAATTTTCTAGCAAAAAATATTGCTTTTTAACAAGTGTTGGACTTTAAGTGGTTACATTTCTTGCATTTACACACAGAAGTTTAATCTAAAAAGGAAGTTGGTTACAATGTTTCATGTTGTTTACAAACTTGGCAGACTGCCCGGATATTTTCTTTACACACAGAAGTTTATCCCTTTGTTCTATGAAGAAAGTGTTAGTTACAATGTTTCCTGATAAGAACTTGGCAGACTGTCCAGATATTTTCTTTTGACAGCTGAAAGTCTCTCCACTTGTTATATGAAAGAATCAGCAAACTCTGCATTGGAGATGTCAGGGGGGGAGGGGAATCGACATCACAATTTTTTAACGATTAATTGTGCAGCTCTAGCACGGTACTGTATTTGCGCAGCAATTTTTCAAACGTGTTTTTTTTTTGGAAATAAACGGTTTCATTCATTAAAAAAAAAACACTAAAGTTAGCACGATTTTTTTTGGTATCCTAAGCGATGCTTTAAATTTTTTTAGGTTACATGTTTAGAGCTACATACCCTCCACACTCCTCTCCTGTACATACTGCCCACTATCATACCCTCCACACTCCTCTCCTGTACATACTGCCCACTATCATACCCTCCACACTCCTCTCCTGTACATAGTGCCCACTATCATACCCTCCACACTCCTCTCCTGTACATACTGCCCACTATCATACCCTCCACACTCCTCTCCTGTACATACTGCCCACTATCATACCCTCCACACTCCTCTCCTGTACATAGTGCCCACTATCATACCCTCCACACTCCTCTCCTGTACATACTGCCCACTATCATACCCTCCACACTCCTCTCCTGTACATACTGCCCACTATCATACCCTCCACACTCCTCTCCTGTACATAGTGCCCACTATCATACCCTCCACACTCCTCTCCTGTACATACTGCCCACTATCATACCTTCCACACTCCTCTCCTGTACATAGTGCCCACTATCATACCCTCCACACTCCTCTCCTGTACATAGTGCCCACTGTCATACCCTCCACACTCCTCTCCTGTTCATACTGCCCCCATCATACCCTCCACACTTCTCTCCTGTACATACTGCCCACTGTCATACCCTCCACACTCCTCTCCTGTACACACTGCCCATTGTCATACCCTCCACACTCCTCTCCTGTACATACTGCCCACTGTCATACCCTCCACACTCCTCTCCTGTACATACTGCCCACTATCATACCCTCCACACTCCTCTCCTGTACATAGTGCCCACTATCATACCCTCCACACTCCTCTCCAGTACATAGTGCCCACTGTCATACCCTCCACACTCCTCTCCTGTTCATACTGCCCCCATCATACCCTCCACACTCCTCTCCTGTACATACTGCCCACTGTCATACCCTCCACACTCCTCTCCTGTACATACTGCCCACTGTCATACCCTCCATACTCCTCTCCTGTACATACCGCCCACTGTCATACCCTCCACACTCCTCTCCTGTTCATACTGCCCCCATCATACCCTCGCACCCCTCTCCTGTACATAGTGCTCCCATCATACCCTCCACACTCCTCTACTGCATATACTGGTCACTGTTACACCCTCTTCACTCCTTTCCTGCAAGTAATACCTACCCTCTGCACTCATTTCCTGTACATAATGTCTTACACTTTGCACTCCTTTCCTACACATACCAACATACGCGCCACACTCTTGTATATACTGTTGTAAATTCTGCACTCCCTCCCTGCACATACTGTAATACCCTCTGTACTTAATGAAAATTAAAAGGTGAACTAATGCCCCTGATCTCCACTGTACTTACCTCTGTAGTAATGGAAGAGTTTTATTTAAATGATTGTGCTGAGGTTTATTCATGTCAGTGAGACTCTTACTTGTGGCACAGCAAAGTAAGCATATTTTATAGGTAAAATAATTATTTTGTTTAATTTAATCATGCCTCGTGAAGCCCCTCCCTCAATATGGCCACACCCACCATATGTAGTGGCGTGTTCGGGTTTGGCTTGAGGAAAAGGTGGCAACCCTAGATGGTAGGGCTACGGAAGGAGTAACTGTGGACAAGGAGGTGGTGGAAAAGGCCACTTTGGCAGCTGTGTTGGAAGGCAAACTAGTATGAGGCTGGGTGATAGAGGATGAGGAGGATGAGGACGACTTGGTTATCCACTCCACCAACTTTTCTGCATGCTGTGGCTTAATAACACAGCCAGCAGCAGAAAAAAAGAACAAGTGTGCCTCGCCTGCAGAGGATGCACTTTGTCCGTAACCGCCCCTTTTCACTGCAGGCACAGAGGCCGCTTGCCTTTTTTTTTAGTGGCCTGTGAGCGTCTGCCTTGTTGGCCTACCGGACACTACAATACACTGTATTACTGTACACTGCCTGAAGTGTATTAGAAATTGAACACACTGTATTTTATACTGTGTACACTGCCTGCACTGTATTATGTTCTGTACACTGGCTGCACTGTAATATATACTGCACACTGGCTGCACTGTAAATATATATATATATATATATATATATATATATATATACACACACACACACACACACACTAGACTACCTGCACTGTATATATAGTCTACACTGATATATATATATATATATATATATATATTAGGGCTGCGGAAATTAACGATTAATTGTTCGATTAATCGTTAATTTCTTTGATCGACGAAAAAAATTTTGATCGACGATCCGCGGAGTGAGCTCCGCGGTCTCGCCGATAGGAAAGACCGCGGCTTCGGCCTAGCTCCGGAGCCGCGGCCATCTTGGTCCACCCGGCGGCAAGCAAGTAGCGGCGCGCCGACGTCATCATCACCCGCAGCATCCGGCATCCTCCTTCTCCCCCCTCAGCGCCAAGTTCCCCTACATGTAGCTCCGCGCTACTTCCGGGTACTTCCGGGTTTCCTCGCTCTAGGTATGGTGGACTGGTGGAGCAGGAGGCGGCAGGGGGGATTGTGCTGGTGGTGGTGCTGCGGGACCTGGCTGGGACACCCAAGATGAGAACAGGAGGCTGAGCCGTGAACAGGTGGAGGGAGAGATGTGCGAGGCAGTGCTGCAGCTGCTGGGGAGAAGGTAATGCTGGTTCACAGAGAGCTGTGTATGTGATGTCGGATGAGCTGTATTATATGTCACACTTCTCCCCGTCACACTGCTCCTTCACCTGACACACTGCCCCCCCCAGAACTGCTACCCCACCTGACACACTGCTCCCCCACCTGACACACTGCTCCCCCACCTGTCACACTGCTTCCCCACCTGTCACACTGCTTCCCCACCTGTCACACTGCTTCCCCACCTGTCACACTGCTTCCCCACCTGACACACTGCTTCCCCACCTGACATACTGCCCCCCCCCCCCAGAACTGCTCCCCCACCTGTCACACTGCTTCCCCACCTGACACACTGCTTCCCCACCTGACATACTGCCCCCCCCAGAACTGCTCCCCTACCTGACACACTGCCCCCCCAGAACTGCTCCCCCACCTGTCACACTGCTTCCCCACCTGTCACACTGCTTCCCCACCTGTCACACTGCTTCCCCACCTGTCACACTGCTTCCCCACCTGACACACTGCTTCCCCACCTGACACACTGCTTCCCCACCTGACACACTGCTTCCCCACCTGACATACTGCCCCCCCCCCCCAGAACTGCTCCCCCACCTGTCACACTGCTTCCCCACCTGACATACTGCCCCCCCAGAACTGCTCCCCCACCTGTCACACTGCCCCCCCAGAACTGCTCCCCCACCTGTCACACTGCTTCCCCACCTGTCACACTGCTTCCCCACCTGTCACACTGCTTCCCCACCTGACACACTGCTTCCCCACCTGACACACTGCTTCCCCACCTGACATACTGCCCCCCCCCCAGAACTGCTCCCCCACCTGTCACACTGCTTCCCCACCTGACACACTGCTTCCCCACCTGACATACTGCCCCCCCCAGAACTGCTCCCCCACCTGTCACACTGCCCCCCCAGAACTGCTCCCCCACCTGTCGCACTGCTCCCCCACCTGACACACTACCCCCCCAGAACTGCCCCCCAGAAACTGCTCCCCCACCTGTCACACTGCCCCCCCAGAAACTGCTTCCCCACCTGTCACACTGCTCCCCCACCTGTCACACTGCCCCCCCAGAACTGCTCCCCACCTGTCACACTGCCCCCCCCTTTGACAAACTGCTCCCCCCACCTGTCACACTGCTCCCCTGGCTGTGTCTAACCCCCTCCCTACCGCCCCTGGCTGTGTCTAACCCCCTCCCTACCGCCCCTGGCTGTGTCTAACCCCCCCTACCACCCCTGGGGGCAGATGTGTATATTACAGCATGGGGGTAGATGCTGTAATATACACATCTGCTCCCATACTGCAAGAATATACACATCTGCCCCCATGCTGCCCCCT
Organism: Rana kukunoris; assembly: GCA_029574335.1. Classification (NCBI taxonomy): domain Eukaryota; kingdom Metazoa; phylum Chordata; class Amphibia; order Anura; family Ranidae; genus Rana; species Rana kukunoris. The sequence continues at coordinate 124,158,312 of CM056060.1, forward strand.
CCACATTTACCACTGACTAATGCAGAGTTGCAATGCAAGGAGATCAGCTAAAAGTAGTTGTATCTGTATGTGCGTTAATTAATCGAAATTAGTCGATTAATCGATTAAAAAAAAAAACGATTAATCGAACACAAAAATTTTAATCAGTCACAGCCCTAATATATATATATATATATATATATATATGTAGCGGGGGTCATACTGTCAAAGCCTTTTGGTAATCTTGCATACCTAAATCTCTCCCCGGGAGTTCCAGTTACACTGTATATATATATATATATGTTTATTTATTTCTAAAAGCAATGCATTGTGGGATTAGAGGTACCAGCAGAAACGGAGTCCATTGACATTAGTAGAAATAGACTACAGTTCCCACAATGCCTCGTCTCCCTGGAGCACATGACACCTCCGCACAGCTTTATGGGGGATGTTATTTAAATACTGGAAGGAGCCGAACTTGCTCTCTTGGGACCTGCACTCCTCCCTCTGCAGAACGAGGGAGAGCACCACAGCCGAGTACCTAGGCCTGAAGCCTGGGCCTGTGTCACCGGAAGACCAGCCATCCGGAGAAAGACAAGATCAAGTGCATCCAGCTGTGCTTCCAATAGTCCGGAGTCTTCCACCAGCTGACAATTGTAACAGTGGCAAGCAAGAGACTGGAGACTGTGTGTTGCAGAGTGGTCACCAATCGGCGTGTTTGTTGTGAGGAACTCAGGCGGACTAGGCCTGCTTGGGTCAGAGGGCAGTGGCTCAAAGCTTTCAATACTACTTTAGCCCCACTAGGGGTAGCTTGCGAGCATAGACAATTGTAGTTACTTTCAGATTCCATGATATTACTATTTCAGTTGGTTCTTACTGACTTTCGCAAGGGCCCTTGCAGAGTCAGCTGTATATATGCATATGTTTGTGGTCTATTGTTGATCTGTTATCTTTTCTTAATACATACCAAGTAAAGTTACCCTTGGTTCACTACATTGACTGTGTGAGGTGTGCTTGCTTCTGAGGACTGCAATCAGAGAAAGGTAATGACAATATTGCATGTCACTGTGTATTTTATGTGTGTGCTATTGTGGTCCTAGCTAACGTGGGATTCACAATATAGTTGCGTGTGCCAAGGGAGGGTTCAAGTCACTTAAAGGGGTGAATAGATTGGAGAGTAAACCCAAAACTAATCAGCAGTTATTTCGAGAGTACCGCTACATATATATATATATATATATATTAGGGCTGTTACTGATCAAAATTTTTGTGTTCGATTAATCGTTTTTTTTTTTAATCGATTAATCGACTAATTTCGATTAATTACAACGCACATAGAGATTCCCAGTGCAGCTCCCAACAACTGGAAAAATGCATAGCAGGATACAAAAAAACACACAAAGGCAGCGCTCGATGGGAATAGCATTAAAACTTTTATAGTCTTCAAGTAGGTAACACAATAAATATTGCACTGGAGATAAAATCGATGTAGCTACATAGGGCCAGATTCAGGTAGATGAGAGCATCTTTGCTCTGGAGTAACGCTTCTTATTTACGTTACTCTGCCGGAATTTTAGGAGCAAGTGCTGTCATTCATGAAGCACTTGCTCCTAAAGTTGCGGCAGCGCATCGCAAATGAGCCGGCCGATTTCAAATTGGGCGGGTACGGGGCGTGTATTATTTAAACTATGCGCGATCCCGCGGCGAACATACTGCGCATGCGTCGAGTGTCAATGCATCCCAGTGCGCATGCTCCAAATTCTGTCAGTGAACGTCAATGACGTCACATCCCCATTCATGAACGTTTTACGCAAGCGACGCGAATATATTTTTTTCCGACGCGATGACGACGCCTATACTTAACATAGGATACTCCACTAGGGGGCTGCTTTATCTTTACGTCGCATATCGCTTCCGGAAACGTCGTAAAGTCAATGCATCGCGCCCGAAAAAGATCGTGAATTTCCGACTCCCGCTGATTAACATATTTTTTCAGCGTTAATCAGCGGGAACGCTCCCGGCGCCATTTTTAAGTTGAAGTAACGATGCGATGGCGAAATTCAATTGCGCCGATCGCATCGGAACTCCAACCCGGCGTTTCTTGTTTTCTGGTTACAGAAAACAGAAATGCCGGCTTAAAGTGACAGTTAGGCTGGCGGATCAATGGATACTCCAGCCTAACTCTACCTGAATCTGGCCCATAAACTGTAAAAATGGTGCGAGTAATACCAAACGGTACCAAAAACAGTCATAATAACATGTAGCCAAGTATGATACTGGTATAAAAATGTGTACAACGATACCACTGCTGAATCCAGACGAGGAGAAGTTAACATCAGTCCGTCGGCATGTAGATATCCCATGAAGGGAATTATCACAACTCCCAATGGATGGTTGTAGAATCCCAGGTTGATAGAGGGACGTGTAACAGCCCTTGCATGTGGCAGGTCCCCCCGGCATGCAGATATGAAGGCACAGCAAAGATGGACACGGTAAGCCCCGCCGGTGTCTGTGACATTACCGGATCTCCAACAGAACTCCCTGAAAGCCCAGAAGCCGGTGGAGAGATGAGTACCAATCAAAAGAGTTTTAATCGATCAAAAAGATTTTGATCGATCAAAAAGATTTTGATCGATCAAAAAAATTAAAGATTAATCGATCGATTAAAAGTTAATTTGCACAGCCCTAATATATATATATATATATATATATATATATATAGGGGTAAGTAACTCAAGTGCATAGTGAGTCCACATCAGACAGACTTTTATAGTTAAGGGCCTTGTGGCCCATATTTATTAACCACTTCCCGCCCGGCCAATAGCAGATTTACGGCCGGGAAGTGGTTATGAAATCGTGACTAGCCGTTCTCAAACGTCTAGCACGATTTCAATGCCGCGCGCGCCCGTGGGGGCGCGCAGCGCGGCGATCGGTGATGCACCTCCGATCTCGGTAACGAGTCTCCGGCGGAGCCTCGTTACCACGTGATCAGCCGTGTCCAATCACGGCTGATCACGATGTAAACAGGAAGAGCCGCCGACGGCTCTTCCTCACTCGCGTCTGACAGACGCGAGTACAGGAGAGCCGATCAGCGGCTCTCCTGACAGGGGGGGTTTGCGCTGATTGTTTATCAGCGCAGCCCCCCCTCGGATCGCCACACGGACCACCAGGGAGTGCCCACACTAGACCACCAGGGAACTTAAAAAAAAAAAAAAGGAAAAAAATAAAAAAAGGACAAAAAAATAAAAAAGTCAGCAAGAAAAAAAAAAGGGGCAGTAAAAAAAAATGATGCCAATCAGTGCCCACACATGGGCACTGATTGGCAACATTGATCCATCAGTGCCACCCCTCAGTGATCATCAGTGCCACCCCAGTGTCTGTCAGTGCCACCCCACAGTGCCAATCCATGCCCAGTGCCCACCTATCAGTGCCACCTATCAGTGCCCACCTGTGCCACCTATGAGTGCCCACCTGTGCCACCTATGAGTGCCCACCTGTGCCGCCTATGAGTGCCCATCTGTGCCGCCTATGAGTGCCCAGTGCTGCCTATGAGTGCCCATCAGTGCCGCCCATGAGTGCCCATCAGTGCCGCCCATGAGTGCCCATCAGTGCCGCCCATACCAGCGCCGCCTATCAGTGCCCATCAGTGCTACCTAATCGGTGCACATCAGAACTACCTCATCGGTGCCCATCAGTGCCACCTCATCGGTGCCCATCAGTGCCACCATATCAGTGCCCGTAATTGAAAGAGAAAACATACTCATTTACAAAAAAATTAACAGAAAAAAATAAAAACTATTTTTTTTTTCAAAATCTTCGCTCTATTTTTAGTTGTTGCGCAAAAAAAAAAAATCGCAGAGGTGATCAAATACCACCAAAAGAAAGCTCTATTTGTGGGGAAAAAAGGACGCCAATTTTGTTAGGGTGCAGTGTAGCATGACCGCGCAATTGTCATTCAAATTGCGACAGTGCTGAAAGCTGAAAATTGGCTTGGGCGGGAAGGTGCGTAAGTGCCTGGTATGGAAGTGGTTAAACGGAATAACAAAACACAAAGTCCATTCAGGATTCCCACGCAGGGGTTTAACTTCACTTAGCACTCAAAAATATGGAAAACATACCGAGCCACCTAGCTCTCTTGTCAGCAGTTCCTGTGCTTGCTCTCAGCAGATCCGATTTTTTCCATCCCCCTGGACTCATTGGCTTCCGTAGTCGTCCTTACTGTCTAGGCTGTCCAGCCTTTCCTTGTCCTTGGGTAAAGATTCCCCCTAACTTGGGCTGCAGTCTGCCACAGGGCAGACAGCTTTCCAGACACAGGTCTGTATTCATACAGCAGTAGCAAGCTGCTCACACTCTACCTTCCTTTCCTCACTGCTCTCACCAGTCCCTCGTTATATGGGCTGTGTGCACTTGGGCACACAACCTAGTGGCTATCCACAGGACGCAGACACAGGGTTGGAGTCCCCATCCCACCCAAAACTCTTAAGGATCTACAAACTGCAGAGTCCCATCTGAAATTGGCAAGATCCAGAGAAAGCTGCCAGAGCAGTGCTCTCCTTTTCAAATCTACACTCTGTAGCTCTGCAGTCCGCCAACATGCAGACTTTTTGTTCCATTTCCATAGGGACAGGGACTCTCACTATATATATATATATATATATATATATATATATATATACATACATATATATATATATATATACACACACACATACATACATATGAATATATACACACACACACACTAAACTGCCCGCATGCTTCTAACCTGCCTAATCTAGCTCTAATTCTCTCAATCTCCATGTCACACTACATAGGGCCACCGTGTAAGCAGCCTTATATAGAGTGGGGTGTGGACTTAGCCCCCTGAGCCATGATTGGCTAAAGGCATCCTGCATTTGGCCAATCGTGGCTCTAATAGCAGATTGCGCTGTGATTAACCAAAAGCATGCATGTAAGGTGCATCCTTCTTTACAGGGTTACTGTAAAGGATGACACCACGCCTTACAAAGAAAACTGAGAATTCCAGTCTTGCATAACAAAATATAACCAGTTAGTTAATGAAGGGTGTCAAGTAAATTTCACATTTCTGCCAGGATTTCCATTCAGCATTTGGAAATCTCAATTTTTTTTAAAACAAGTGCCTGGCATTGCAGGCCAGGCAGAAGAAATCACGAAGCCCCTTCACAGGTCATAATCAATTATCTGAAGGGTGTTGTACTGCTGAACTAAAAATTATTTCTTTGGAAATGTCTCCATTAGGCCCACTACAGGCTCAAGTAGCTGAAATAATAACAATATGATATGTTAAATGTAACAAAGATAAATTTGAAGCACCATGTATTATTGAAAAAAAAAAAAAAATCTTAAAAAAATACTTGTTTTCCTCTAAATTTTCTACTTTGTTTTCTTTCAGTCAGGGCTGTCTTTAAGGCAGGGCAAAAGGGTCGGCTGCCCTGGGCCCTGTCATTGTTGTGGGGCCCAAAGCAGCTGCCTCATACTTGCCAACTATCCCAGTTAAAAATGCCCTTGTCCCTTGAAGTTTTAGTCATGTGCTGTGTCCTGATATCTCAGTGTGAAGTGCTGGTACTAATGCTGACCAGCTCTGCCCTATTATTGTGTACAGATGACTCACCTGCAGACCCTGTGTTTACATGTAAAAAACTGTCATTCATATATAAATAACAGGAGCATTCATATGTAAAGAACTAAGGCTGGTGGCATTCATATGTAAATAGCTGAGGCCGGCAGTTTTCATATGTAAATTAAGGGGCATTCATATGTATATCATGCCCCTCTGCAGTGAAGAGATGATGTTGTAACCTCTAGCAACCAATCAGTGAGCAGTATTACTGTACAGTAATCTCTAGCAACCAATCAAGAAGAAATCATGTGCTGTAACCTCTAGCAACTAATCAGTGAGCCGTAATGTGGGCTGTAACCTCTAGCAACCAATTGCAATCACTGCCTGATCTGATACAGTAAACTGATTTTTAAGTCTAGCTGATATTTACTGTATGTCTCAGAGCTGGGAGAGAAAAATTGCATGGGGCAGCCCTTTTGCAACTACTTGTTGTTTATATAAACTCTCGGGGGGGGGGGGCTGCACATCACTTTTTAATAGACATGTGCACAACAAAAATGTTCCGTTTCGTCTCGTTCCGTACATTCGTAAAGATTCGTAATTTCGTAGGACTCAAGTTTTTCTATTCAGACCCATTCGTATTTTCGTAACAGTTTTATTTTGGTTTATACTGAATCATTGGTAATTCTGTCTAATTTATTTTCGTTGATTCGAAATTCGTAATTTTGTTAGATAATTTTCATTTAATGGATTCGTAAATTTTGTTCTTTTGTGAATACATAGCAACACGCGGCTAATCCATATTAAGGACTTTTTGCCAACAAACGTCAAAATTAACTTTTTCGGTTTCAAAAGTCTGGCCAACTCCCTTCCAACAAAAATCCATGAAAAATTTGTTTGAAGTCCGATCGTGTGTACGAGGCTTTACACTGTACAAAAGAGATAAGCTAAGATATTAACCACTTGCCGACCGCGCTATAGCAAAAATACTGCTACAGCGCGGTCGAGCTACTGTGACACGACGTCCCTGGGACGTCGTTGTGCACTTTCCCGATTGCGCGTCCCCTGGGACGCGCTCGCGAAAGTGTCCGTGGTCGCCGGGTCTAGAAGACCCGGCGCATCACGGATCACGGTAAATTGCCGCTGATAGCGGCCGTTTACCACGTGATCGCGCCGTCGAATGAATTTTCGTATTTTGGTTCTTTCAGCTTTTCGGATGTTCGAATTGATACGAATGTACGAATACTAACAAATTCGTAAGAAAATCCATTCGTTACGAATGGGAACGCACATGTCTACTTTTTAAGTCTGGTTTCCTGCAGTCCGGATGACAGCGCACAAATAGGACCCAAGGACAGTGTAATCACTCTATAACAGAGGGCGTATGGACAATGGCTTTCATGGGAGAATCGCCAGTTATTTAATAAAAACTGCAAATTTTAAAATATTGAAAATGACTTTTTGGAAAAACATTAAAGTGGATGAAAACCCAAAAATCGGAGACTCTTTACCTAGATCGGTGTTGCTGGGTGTCAGACTGACACCCTGCAACAACGATCGCCGCGATGCGAGCAGCGGCTCAATATCCTGAGGACGTCATAAGACGTCCACTCAGGAAATTGAAACCACTTTGCCGACGTCTTTTTGCATAAGGTGGGCGGCAAGTGGTTAAATGACAATTGTGCGGTCAGGCAATACTGTACCCAAATTATATATATTTTTTCATACAAATAGAGCTTTCTTTTGTTGGTATTAAAACACCACTGGGGTTTTTTTTTTTGCTAAATAAACGAAAAAAGTCTGAAAAATTTGAAAAAAAAAAAACACATTTTTCTTTGTTTATGTTTATTTAGCAAATATTTTTTCATAAATTTAGGCCAAAATGTATTCTGCTACATTTATTTGGTGAAAATAACCCAAATCAGTGTATATTATTTAGTCTGTAGGAAAGTCCACAAACTTTGGTATTTAACCTAATCTAATTTAGTAGAGATATACCCCAAAATATAACATTTTTTAAATTGTAGACAATACAAGGAATTAAATAAGAGGGATGGTGAGTTTTTTATACAAATTTTAATAAAAAAAGTTAATGATAAAATACTGTATATACTCAAGTATAAGCCGAGTTTTTCAGCACATTTTTTTGTCAACTTTTTGCGCCTGATCTCCTGAACTTTGGGGACCTGGTACCGGCCAGCCATTGGTCCCCTGGACCCCAAACTTGGCACACATATAGCCCCACTCTTTGTTGTCCGGGGGACCTATGGCCGGGGAAGCATCAATTTTTCAAAGCCGGGGCACCCCTTCCATGGACTCCCATGTTAAACGGTAATTTCTCCGGTGATTTTGGGGACCCGGTACCGGCCGGTCGTAGGTCCTCTGGACTCGGAATTTGGCACACATGTAGCCCCATTTCTCCTGTACAATTGTGAAAGTTTGTTGTCTGGAGGACCTACAGCTGGGAAGCAATGATTTTTCAGAGCCGGGCACCCCTTCCATAGACTCCCATGTTAAACGTCAGTCTAGCCATGGGCACAGTGAGGCGTGCACATGGACACAGTGAGGCAAAGTGAGGCATGCAGATGGACACCCTAGGCTTTTACTTGAGTCAATACATTTTCCCATTTTTTTGTGGTAAAATTAGGTGCCTCGGCTTATATTCGGGTCAGCTTATACTTCGAGTATATACGGTAAATGGATTGTGGCAACGTATGCATCACATGCGTGGTTGTGATTCATATGGTACCATTAACCCAACTTGGTTTGATTGGGCCTTCAGGGGTGTTTTACAGTTTCAGGGAAGCCATTGGATACACACAGCACTCAAGTGTAAAGTAGGATATGATCTTACTGCTGGGAAGCTTTGGAATATGTATTTTTCCAGGTACAAGTTTTATTTTTTATTGTGATTGTAATGCACAGTATCCACAGCTTTGTTTCCTCCTAAAACATGCCATCCATGGCCCCTCCAGACCGACAACCTTTATGAAAGACTACAAAGCATTCTCTGTTTGCTCTGTAGAGCTTTAGTGAAGCTTAACCCCATTAAACAACTTATACTTGTACCTCGTTCTCGCAAGCTAAGATTCCGTAATCCATCTCTACCAATATTTTCATTTGTCTGCATACCGTCTAGGTCTTTTGGCCTTATTTAATGACCCGAAACATTGTGAAGTGCCCTTAAAACACTGAGGCATTTGTATCCCCTGGAGGGTTCACTCATCTTTCTCCAACCTGCTGTCTGAAGTACAGATGTTCTGCTTTAAGGTCTCTGATCAACAGCTGTGTCCTTGAGAATACCTTCTATGAGAACCATACTCTCAGGCAACACAGGCAATCGTCTTGGGCACCTCTAAGCTTATACAGCAATGAAGTGCCCATGGGCATCCAAAGTAGCTGTAGAAGAGCACCACATGGCCTCTCAGAGGGGAGCCTCAGCTAATGCCTAGACCCTGAAGTGCTGCAACTACCAACTGTGGCTGGTCTCTTCAGAACATATGGTGGCTGCCATCCACTTCTGTAAAAGCTGTTCCTCTCTACAACTCCATCTGTTTATTTGTAACCCTTTTACCAGTATTGAAAAGGATTATGTTGAGTTGACTGTGCAATCAGAAAAGGCAAATTCAAGAAACATAACCCTATAAAGTCAGATAAAGTCTGAAGGTGTACATAATAGACAAGGTTAGCACATCAAAGAAGCGTTTAACTGACTTCAACTTGAAGCAGATCTATATTCTAAATGTATGTAGCAGCCTGCTCCTGTTGAACAGGTGCCGCTTTAAATTTAGTGGGGTTTGAGCTGTTATCTGGGCTCAGACTAATGTGATTAATGGCAAATTTAGCCTCTGTTCCAGCTATGACTGTGCTGGGAGTTCCCACCATTGTTCACCTGGGGGTGTCATTACCACTCCAGGCCAAGGGTGGCAGCAGCAAGGTCAAGATGCACTGGGTGTCCCCCTCGGCAGCGAATCAGTGGGAGTGGTCGACCCTGCTGTGCATGCTGGGGAGGGGTACTCAAGGGATAGACGCCATTTGGGTCCATCCGTTGTTCGCTGCTCGTGGCCCGCCTGGCCGGGGGCGTGTCCTGAATCCCGACTCTGAGACCACATTGGTCTGGGATCGTGGCTTTGCACGGTAGGCCCAGTAGTCAGACTGGGGCCTGCTTTCTGAAGAGGTGATTATGTGCTGTTCGTCCTGCAAGGAGGGCCCTTTATGGTTTCTTGCACTGGTGTTCTAGTTACGCCTCTGCCAGGAAGAAAGCGGACTCTGCCAGCGCAAATCTGCTTCCATGCTTGTCATGTACGAACCAAGAATCACCAGTTATTTAGCAGCAACATACAAAATAATACAGGCTTCGTTTACTAAGAACTATATGGATAACACAACACATTTTTTTTTGGGGGGGGGGGGGGGGGGTAAGGTGCACTAAGGTTTTTTATTTTCTGTATCTAAAAAACATTATAAAGAAATAAATGTCACCTTAATATTCACTGTTTTTTAGGGCCGTTACGGATTAAAAATTTTGTGTTCGATTAAATCAACTGATCGGCTCATTTCGATTAATTATAACACACACATACAGATCCAACTACTTTTAGCTGATCTCCTTGCAGGCTGATTCCCAGGGCAGCTACCAAACACTGGAAAAATAGAAAGCAGGATACAAAAAACACACAAAGGCAGCGCTAGATGGGAATAGCATTAAAACTTTTAATGTCTTTAAGTAGGTAACAAAATAAATATTGCACTGGAGATAAAATCGATGTAGCTACATAAACTGTAAAAATGGTGCGAGTAATACCAAACGGTAGCAAAAGCAGTCAAAAAAACATGTAGCTAAGTATGATACTGGTATAAAAATGTGTACAACGATACCACTGCTGAATCCAGATGAGGAGAGGTGAACATCAGTCCGTCAGCATATAGATGTCCCGTGAAGGGAACTATCACAACTCCCAGTGGATGGCTATAGAATCCCAGGTTGATAGAGGGAAGTGATAGAGGGAAGTGTAACAGCCCTTGCGTGTGGCAGATAGTAAGGTCCCACCGGCATGCAGATATGAAGGCACAGCAAAGGAGCCCTTCAGATGGACACGGCAAGCCCTGCCGGTGTCCGTGACGTCACCGGATCTCCGACTGAACTCCTTGAAGACCCGGAAGCCGGCGCAGAGGTGAGTATCGATCAAGAAAAATTAACGATTGATCGAGGAATTGATAGTTAATTTCCGCAGCCCTACTGTTTTTGCAATAATGTTTTGCAATGTAAGCTCCAGGTTAGAAAGAAGATAACCGCTCAGATGTAATCAAGGAGCCTCCTCACTGAATCCAAACCATGGGTGCCGGCAATGCAATGGTAATGCAAAAATACGAAAGGGAACTTGGACAGCCGCACTCCAAAAACTTTCCTTTTATTAAAATAGGTCACAAAAAATACATGCCACAGCAAAAATCAGAACAAAACTGACGCGTTTCACACTGTAGCTCGGTGCTTAGTCATAGCTAGTACAAGCTCCAGGTTACTAACACTGTAATGTTACTTCAATATTTGACTTAATTTTCAATAGAAAATTAAAAAAGCCATTTGTAGGTGTACCTATTCAGAGAAGGTTCACTGCCGATGCTTTATATACAATATGTAACTGTTTGAAGTTGCCTGAGGACTTTTGGGTTACCCGACTTTGCCATAACACAGTTTGAATGGAAAACACATTGAAATCAAAGGTTGTCAAGGGTAGACTTGTTCTGGCCCTCAGACTAACCCGGAACGACTCTTGAACTACGGAACATAAATTGAAGGGGGACATGGTATCCATCAACTCGCCTATTTCCTCCCACAAAGCTTTTCCCATTTCGTGGAACTGCATTTCAGGTTTACTTGTCCTGTGACCTTCATGGGTAAACTGTTCTATGTAAAGGAGAAGCAGATGAGCAAAGGACTGTAATTTAGACCTATGACTATCGGAGTAACACAACATATCCAAACCATTCCCATGAAGATTCTGAGAACACAAGATATGCTTCAGTGAAGTTCCTGACATTCTACAGATCAGGGATTACTGATTCTCCGAGAAGATTAAATGAAGTTCATAGTGGAGGTAAGCCAAACAAAAAGGTGTCCAGTTATAGTTGGCAGCTACTGGTCATTAAACCTTAGCTGCCTACAATGCTCAAAAATAAATCTGTAAAATGTATCTCAATACATTGAGAGTCATGCCACAATAACTTCCCTCAGGGAAATTAAAGTGATTGCTGCTCTGTATGTCCATTCCCGGATAAAGTCCCTCCGAACACGGGAATAGACGTCTGCACTGTGTCACAAGCAAACAATACTGTTCCACCCTATTAGGGTGTAGTGGGGTTTGACTGGTAGCCTCTCAACTTCTGGGGTGACAGCTGGCATCCCTCAGTTGTCGGTGGCTCTGTGGCATTCTCCCCAATGATCAGGCAGCAGCACCAATCAGGCGGTAGCACCAGTCAGACAGTGGTGTTCAGGGTCGCCATCAGGGGGGTACAGGTAGTACACCTGTAAGGGGCCTGGAGGTCCCCAGGGCCCTAGATGGCAAACCCCCTTTTTTTTTTATTTATATATTTTTTTATATATATATATTTTTTAGTTTTTTTGTTTTTATTAAAGGGACCAGAGGTCCCCCGGGCCCCGGATGGCAACCCTCTTTTTTTATATACATTTTTTTTTTTTAATTTTTTTTTTTTTTTTTTATAAAAGGGCCCAGTGGTCCCCAGGGCCCCGGATGGCAACCCCTCCCCCCTTTTTTTTTAATATACAACTTTTTTTTCTTTTTATTAGGGCTGTGCAAATTAACTTTTATTTAATCGATTAATCTTTAATTTTTTTGATCGATCAAAATCTTTTTAATCAATTAAATTTCTTTTGATTGGTACTCACCTCTCCGCCGGCTTCTGGGCCTTTAGGGAGTTCCTTCGGAGATCCGGTGACGTCACGGACACCGGCGGGGCTTGCCGTGTCCATCTGAAGGGCTCCTTTGCTGTGCCTTCATATCTGCATGCCAGCGAGACCTTACTATCTGCCACACACAAGGGCTGTTACACTTCCCTCTATCAACCTGGGATTCTACAACCATCCACTGGGAGTTGATAGTTCCCTTCATGGGACATCTACATGCCGACAGACTGATGTTAACCTCTCCTCACCTGGATTCAGCAGTGGTATCGTTGTACACATTTTTATACCAGTATCATACTTAGCTACATGTTTTTATGACTGCTTTTGGTACCGTTTGGTATTACTCGCACCATTTTTACAGTTTATGTAGCTACATCGATTTTATCACCAGTGCAATATTTATTTTGTTACCTATTTGAAGACTATAAAAGTTTTAATGCTATTCCCATCGAGCGCTGCCTTTGTGTGTTTTTTGTATCCTGCTATCCATTTTTCCAGTGGTTGGGAGCTGCACTGGGAATCAGCCTGCAAGGAGATCAGCTAAAAGTAGTTGGATCTGTTTGTGCGTTATAATTAATCGGAATTTCGTCGATTAAAAAAATAAACGATTAATCGAACACAAACATTTTGATCAGTAACAGCCCTACTTTTTATATATATTTTTATTTTATTTTTTATTAAAGGGCCCAGTGGTCCCCAGAGGACAACCCTTTTTTTTATTTATTTTTATACATTTTTTATACAATATACAATAATACATATATATATATATATATATATATATATATATATATATACACACACACACACACACATATTATATATACTATATATATACACACACACACACACACACATATATATATATATATAAATTATTAAAGGGCCCAGAGGTTCCCAGGGCCCCAGATGGCAACCCCCTTTTTTAATTAATTTTTTTATAAAAAACAAATATTATTTTATATATGTTTTTTTTGTTTGTTTTTTTGGAGGTCCCCAGGGCTTCAGGTTGCTACCCCCCTTTTATTTTTTTCTGTAAGGGGCCCAGAGGTCCCCAGGGCAACCCCCCAAATTTGTGGCACCCCCCCGCTTCTCAATTTGAGGCGGGGCAGCACCCCCCCCCCCAGTTCTCTGCTCCAGGGGGCCCATGCTTGAAGCTGTGTAAGGGACCCCATAACTCCTGATGGCGGCTCTGGTGGTGTTCTAATGATCAAGCCAGAACACCCAAAATGGTCACCTCCAGGGTTGACGACACTTCATATTCAATATATTCAAATAAAAGATAAAACTAAATTACAGACGTATAGACTAAAAAAAGGATGAAACACAAAACTAAAAAAAAAAAATTCAACTTGAATCATTATTTAGCTATTGGTAGGTGGAAATGAAAGGGAAATCTAAACCTTTTTGTTCATTTACCCACTGGATTATTTGTGAAATCAAACTTCTTTAGAAATGGATATATTGCATACAATTATTTTATAACATTTTTGTACAACTGAAAATTTGAACAACATTTCCTTCTAACCATGGCAACGTGACAGTTTTCTATGTTTTATTTATTTTTCTATTCACTGATTTTGACACAGATTTTTGTCAGTTATCTGATTTCTTCTATGGAATTGACTCACTGCTTTTCCCAGCAGTTTTTCTATTTTAACAACACAGGAAGTGATCATGAGATTACAGTACACAGCCCGCCCACTTAGCAAAGAGGGAGGAACAAGAATGGCCTCAAATTCTTTAGAACAGAAGCAGGTAAGAATCTACAATGAGGTTTTCTACACTCCTTCCAATGTATACAGTGGGTCTGTATTGCTATTTTTCTAACTGGGTGAGAAGGAACAAATTCAGCAGAGGAGATACATGAAAGGGTGGAAGGGGAAGTAGACAGACGGAGTTAACTGTGTGATCAGTACTGACGTTCACCTGATTGGTCAAGTAGACATGTTGATTGGGAGGAGCTGGAATGTTTAGTTGCGCTGGGGAGTTGTGGTTAACGTTCACTTGCAGTGTAGAAATTGTTGAATGAATGTCCCTCCCTTCCTTCCACCCATAGTTTTTCTGGTAGACATGTTTTATTTATTTTGTTCTTTGATGGTTTGAGGTCCTTGACAGGGATCTAAATCTGGTCCTAATGGCCTCCTCTAGTTGGTACGCTTCAATTCAGTGACCAGGTAGTGATAAGATTGGTGGGGATCCTAGGTCAACTGGGTTAGTTCCCGAGGCGTCTGGGGTCGTAACTTCGCTATCTGGTGCCACAGACAAAGTTTTGGCTATATGGTACTGTCGAAGATCTGCAACCATTGTTACCTGGATTAATATGTTTATCGTTATGTTTTGTTATTTAAAAGCTTATGTTTATGTTATCATGGCACAGCTGGGCAAATGGGAGTATATACTGTATATATACAAGTCCCCTTTAAAATTGCCGCTGCATTGTCGCTCGCAACCCTGTTGCAAGCTCCGTGACCATGCCCACAGACTCGATGTCCGCCGGTGTCCCGCAATTACAGAGCTGAAGAATGGGAAGATGACGGTGTAAACGCAACATCTCCCCGTTCTTCCTAGTGACATTCCAATGATTGTCTGTTCCCTATCATTGGTAACAGCGATCAGTGATGTGTCAGGCAAGCCACGCCCCCTAACAGTTAGAAGCACTCCCTAGGTCACACTTAACCCCTTCAGCGCCCCCTACAGGTTAACCCCTTCACTGCCAGTGTCATTTTTACAGTAATCAGTGCATTTTTATAGCACTGATCGCTGTATAAATGACAATGGTGCCAAAATGGTGTCAAAAGTGTCCGATGTGTCCACCATAATAAAAAAGGGAAAACTACAGCGCTGACCAACAGTGAATAAACGTGAACAGTGAAAGTCTAAACTAAATAATATGCAGCTCAAATCTGTTATGTGCTAACAACAAAGAATGAATATAAAAGGAAAGTGATGAGCGCAATTCTAAACTAAACTACAAGGCGCAAATAGGGCCCCTATGGCAAGAAAGTGTAAATAGTGCACATTCCAACCACAAAATATAACAATGAAGATTCGATAAACAAAAGTCCAGTGATGGTGATAAATCACAACTGAGTAGGATGGACACAGAGATCAGTCCAAAAGGTGAAAAATAGCAATAATCGTGTCAAAACAATTCAATAGCTTCTATCACTTTAAGCAATCGGAAAATCCAGAGACGTCTTCCAAGATATCTGTGCTCACAGAGTGCTTACCTCCCAACAGGAAAAGAAGGGCCTCAACTCAATCCTAGATATTGTTGTTGGATTCCGTCTTGGATAGATAATGCTGTCCACATCCAGGCGTAATCAGGGTCCGCTCATCGTGGGTTAAGCAAATGCATAAAATGGAAAAAAATGAAGCTCTCATCGTGAATTATGTAAAAACTGAAAACAGTTTAATGGATAAATTCACTTACAAACAAGAAACGTATAAAAACGCCAACAACGGCACTTCCGGTCGGACGGTCAGGGTGTCACGTCACTTCCGGTTGACCTTACGCGTTGCGTCACGTGACTTCATCAGAAGCTATTGAATTGTTTTGACACGATTATTGCTATTTTTCACCTTTTGGACTGATGTTTGTGTCCATCCTACTCAGTTGTGATTTATCACCATCACTGGACTTTTGTTTATCTAATCTTCATTGTTATATTTTGTGGTTGGAATGTGCACTATTTACAAGTTTTTGCCATAGGGGCCCTATTTGCGCCTTGTAGTTTAGTTTAGAATTGCGCTCATCACTTTTCTTTTATGTCCACCATAATGTCGCAGTCACGATAAAAATCGTCGATTACCGCCATTACTAGTACCAAAAAAAAAAAGATTTATAAAAATGCCATAAAACTATCCCTTATTTTGTAGACGCTATAACTTTTGCGCAAACTAATCAAAAGCTTTTTGCATTTTTTCTTTAACAAAAATATGTAGAATAATTCATATTGGCCTAAACTGAGGAAAATAAATATTTTTATATATTTTGGGGATATTTATTACAGCAAAAAGTAAAACATATTGATTTTTTTTCAAAATTGTCGCTCAATTTTTGTTTATAGCACAAAAAATAAAAACCGCAGAGGTGATCAAGTACCATCAAAAGAAAGCTCTATTTGTGGGAAAAAAAGAACGTCAATTTTGTTCGGGAACCACATCGTACGACAGCGCAATTGTCAGTTAAATCAACGCAGTGCCGAATCGCAAGAAGTGGCCTGGCCTTTGGCAAGCCAAATGGTCCGGGGATTAAGTGGTTAATGAAAGGCAGATTTGGACATTTTACTATACTTACGAGTAGCGTGGTCTTTTCCTGAGAGGTTATGGGGAGGTCGAGTTTTTGGAATTTGTGGGTGAGAGGTTAGGATTCAGAATGGAGGTGAGCTCTGATCTAGGCTTGTTAAGGACCATTCGTACCTTTGAGCCATGTTTTTTTTTTTACACACAGAGATCCACGTCCTTGTCTGTGTAATGGCCGATCTCGGGCACCATCGCGGCCGCCAGGCACGCGCCCCCGCACCTCAGGGATGCGGCAGCACGCACGCGCCGCCGGCGGTGCTTGCACACCCCCCAGTGGCCGGAGGAGCTGAGGACGTCGATAGACATCCTCCCGGCATTGTAGAGCCACCTTGTGGCCGTCATTTTACAATGGCCGGACCTCCAAGTGGTTAATAACTATAACAATGGATTCTTTTATTTGAAATAAATTCATCTAGTCCTTTAAGTTTCATTGATTTTGGTATTACTGCCTCATGTGGTAAAGCATTGACGCTTTTACTGCAAAGATCACCTTCCCAAACTGATAGTAAACTGATGGCATACTCGCTATGTTTTGAGAGTTCTAATTCAGTTTCTTCAATGTTCCTTCCCAGTAAGATGAGAAGAGGGAAGGCTTGGCGCTGATTAAATGCATATCACGAAAGAGCTACGTCCAGTCACACAGCAGCACAATGACTATTGATCTTGTGAGAGAATTATCTCTGCTGGCAGACTGGGGAGATGTGACGCCGAGCCATATTAACATAATGTTAGCTAAGATACGAGCGTTTAGCTTCACACAAGCACATCTGAAATAAACGGTTATTGTGCAGATTAATACTCCAATATTCATCGCAGCAGAATGAAAAGCGCAATTTCCTCTTTACTACAGATCAATGGTTTCCCCATTCACTTATACTGGTGTAATAATTGCATTACACTCAAATACTTCTTAATGGCTTCTTTGTGCATATGTGCCTGCAGCTTTTATAGCAGAGGACTGGGGCGGGCTGAAGCGGCACACAATGCTTTAATCATTAAAGTGGCTCTTGAAGCTCCGGACATTTTTTTACATTCTGTAATTATTGCTAAAGAATCTCTGCTGTGAATGAGATAAGTGAATCTGTTGTAACAAAATAGACCGTTTCTGGCGGTAAAGAATAGGTAAAACCATTGATCACAGGCTAATGCATACTATAAAGGTAACAAAAAATATGTCGTAACTTAGTGGAATGAGCATGGATATCTTGTTTACTCATCTCTCTCTTTTTTATATTTTATTTTTTTATGGAAATTATGTCCCTTTGAGTTAAACTTCAGGCAAACAAACCAAAAAAAAAACACGATTTAAATTCCAATTCTTGACTGATCCTCTATATTGCTTATCTGATCATCTTTCATGCCATTATATGACATCTTGAGGAAGATTTACTAAAACGTGCACACAGAATCTGGTACAACTGTGCATAGTAACCAATCAGCTTCGAACATCAGCTTCCTCAATTAAGCTTTGACAATAAGCCCAGGTTCACACTGGGTACGATTTAGTTCGATTTGAGATGCGATTTCACATGTGAAATCGCATCTCAAATCGGCGGCAATTGCTGGCAATGACACCGTCCTAATCGGTGCGACTCCGCATCTGCGGCGCTGCACCGATTTCAAAAAGTAGTTCCTGTACTACTTTTTGCGATTTCAGGATGCGATTTACATTGACATCTGTGCAGAACCCTGCACAAATGTCTCCTAAATCGCGCCGAAATCGGAACTGCCAGAGGGAGTGAAATCGCGCGAGTTCAGCTGAAATCGCGCGATTTCACTCCCGCAGCCCAGTGTGAACCAGGGCTTAAACTTGGAAGCTGATTGGTTACCATGCACAGCTGTTAGAGATTCTGTGTGCATCAGTTTAAAATGGATGTAAACCCAAATTATTTTTTTTGATGTCACAATGTACAGTATAAGGTTTCCTACCATATGTGCCCAGTCTTGCCACACAGAGTTAATCCAGCTCTGAGCAATCCTCTTTTATTGTTTAGTGAAATAAAATGGACTAAGGGCTCTTTCACACGTCCGTTCAGTTTTTTAGATCATTTTTTTCCCCTTTCAGTTGATCCGTTTTTTCGTCCGTTTTTCGTCCGTTTTCCGTCCGTTTACATCCGTTTTTCGTCCGTTTTTCATCCGTTTTTTTCATCCGTTTTTTTAACCGTTTTTTTTTTTTAGAACTTTTTTTTTTTTTTTTTACATATTTCGATGAAAAACTGACGTTAGCGGATCGGATGGTAAACGGATCATCCGCTAACGTCCGTTTTTTGTCCGTTCCGATTTTTTGAAAAAAAACGGAGCTTACCGCAGACGGATGTTAACGGACGTTAGCGGATGCTCATCCGCTAACGGACGCTAACCCATAGGGAAGCATTGAGGTCCGTTAACGGACGTCCAAAAAACGGACGACCGGAACGGACGTGTGAAAGGACCCTTACAGAGAAAAACCTTAGTCTGTTCCGCCCCCTTGCTATGAGTGACAGGTTATTTATATATCTCATGCACTAGCTTCAGACAGGCATTATTTTTTAATACCCACCCTCACTCCTTTTCTGAAGTCATGTGGTTACTTTTCTGGATTTTGACTGGATGTTAGTGATCATAGCAGAATTTAGTGTAAGAAATACATAGGAAAAAATGCATGTTGACAAGGGGAGTGTCAACTCCACCCACCGAGCTCCAGACAACAGATCCACCCACAGAATCTGCAGTTTTTCAGGTCTCATAACAGGCAGAGGGGAGACATTTGACAGGTAAGGATACATGCAGGGGACATCTATATCCTTATAGATCAGCACTATGGCAGTAGAAAGGATAAGAGAGGGTTTACATCCACTTTATTAAGACCAGCCGCTGCAGTTGTACTGCAGCACGTTGGCTCTCCTGGGTGAATCGCCGTCATTGTACGTCGCCCGCTTTAAGACCACTAGGGTGCCCACGGCACGATGCCAAAGACCAGGGATCCTCAAACTACGGCCCTCCTGCTGTGGTGGAACTACACATCCCATGAGGCATTGTAAAACTGACATTCACAGACATGACTAGGCATGATGGGAATTGTAGTTCCTGAACAACTGGAGGGCCATAGTTTGAAGACCCATGCCAAAGACGATGCGCGTGGCCAGTGGATGTGATCTCCGCCGGCCACCTGTGATCACTCCTGAGAGACAGAATATGGCTCTGTGTATGTAAATAGACAGAACCCCGTTCTGTCAGGGGAGGAGAGACAGATCTGCTGTTCCTAGTGATTAGGAACGGCGATCTCTCTCCTCCTCCAGTCACTACATTCCTCACACAGTTAGAAACACCTAGGGAACACTTAAAGGGGTTGTAAAGGTTCAATTTTTTTTCCTAAATAGCTTCCTTTACCTTAGTGCAGTCCTCCTTCACTTACCGCATCCTCCCATTTTATTTTTTAAATGTCCTTATTTCTTCTGAGAAATCCTCACTTCCTGTTCTTCCGTCTGTAACTCCACACAGTAATGCAAGGTTTTCTCCCTGGTGTGGAGTGTCGTGCTCGCCCCCTCCCTTAGACCACAGGAGAGTCAGGACATTCTCCACGTTGCAGAGAGAGAAACGAGCTGTGTGTTAGTGGGCGTCCTGACTCTCCAGTAGTCAAAGGGAGGGGTCGAGCATGACACTCCACACCAGGGAGAAAGCCTCACATTACTGTGTTGAGTCACAGACAGAAGAACAGTAAGTGAGGATTTCTCAGAAGAAATAAGGACATTTAAAACAAAATGGAAGGATGAGGTAAGTGAAGGAGGTCTGCACTAAGGTAAAGGAAGCTATTTAGGAATTAAGCCCTTGATCACCCCCTAGTGTTAATCCCTTCCCTAGCTGCCAGTGACATTTATACTGTAATCAGTGGCTTTTTTAGCTCCGTTTGCTGTATAAATGTCAATGGTCCCAAAAAAGTGTCAAAAGTGTCCGATCTGTCCGCCGCAATGTCGCAGTCCCGCTAAAAATGGCTAATCACCACCATTACTAATAATAAGAAAATTATAAAAAGGCCATAAATCTATCCCCTATTTTGTAGACGCCATAACCAAAATAATAAACGCTTATAGCAAATTGTTTATCAAAAATATGTAGAACAATACATATCAGCCTAAACTGATGAAGAAATTCGAGTTTTTTTTACTTTTTTGGGGCGGGTTATACAGATCTTTTTCTAAAACCGTATCCCATTTACAATTAACACAATTATCACGCAAATCCTTGCACAGAAGTACCTATTGCTATGCACATTCCTCTGTGCCAGCATAATCTTACGCTTGCTCCTCGGGTTCTTGTCTGATCATAGGCAATGCCTGCACATTTACAGAATGACCTGTACACAGAAGCCATGATTTACTCAGACTGATGTCAGAGGAGAAGTGCTCTGACACTGTCAGTCTCTGGAGTGGTATTAGGGCTACTCGAGCACAGATGACATGGCGCTGACAGCCCCTCGTGCCGTTGTGAAGTTAAGGTCATGCCACATTGACTTCGGCAAACAATTCTCAGCCTAGCCACTGGCATCCATCACCCGCTAACTTCACTGACTGAAATGGTTTAAGTCAAATGGCACATAATTCTCCTCTGCAGCATTAACCACAGCACAGGAGGACATTAATCCACTCTCAGAGGCCCCTCGAATGAGGGAAGCTAAAAGGAAAAATAACAGAGACCCCAACAACAGACTGAAAGGTCACCTTCCTATCATCATGTAGACCTTTAGTCCTAAGCCCTATGCTATTCTTCTAGTTTAAATTAAAAACAGTATTTACTAACTGCATCACAAGTCATGGATTGCTATGGAGTTCAGTAAATGCAATAAAAAAAAAATGCCTCAAAGGTTTTGTGTCCAGCTGTGCAGCATTTTATCTTGGCAGCACCGGCACTTGGCAAATAATCAGAATGGAATGAACGCGTAGGCACATATAGCAGATTGCTAAGAAAAAAGAACAAGCTATTGCGATCTTCAGAATGGCTTTGTGGCCTTGCCTTGTGAAACAGACCTGGCATGTTTCAGAGCTTCAAGTCAAGCCCAAGGGTGAGTCTACGTAGAGGTCACTTATATTTATTTTCGTAAATATCAATGCATGTTTTTTTTTTCATCCAAGAACGCTTTTTCATGGGCCAAGTGGTTAGCACTTCGGCCTAGCAGCACTAAGATTGTTGGTTCAACTCACAACCATGGCTCTACCTGCCTTGAGTTTGCATGTTCTCCCTGTGCCTGCGTGAGTTTCCTCCCACATTCCAAAGACATTCTGGTAGGTTAATTGGCTCCTGTCTAAATTGGCCCTAGTATGTGTATGTATGAATTTGAGTTTGATTGTAAGCGCCCCTAGGGCAGGGGATGATGTGAATGAAAGACCCTTGTCAACTTAATCAGTGAGTCGGAGTGGCTCTTTCGGGATTGTCTACAATGGCACAACGTAACTGGGTGGAACCGGAACTCTAGAAAAGTCTACACAGAGGCACGTTCCACTACTTTCGGGAGAATTTAACGTCACAAGCGTTGACCACCCTCCCGCCTGTTGTGCGTTTTCGTCACAGCTTCCTTGCAGTTTTACCTTGCCAGCAATTAGTATTACTTTATGGGCTATGCCCTCAAGTTTAATTTATAGGGTCAGGCCTCTTAGACTATACGGTTTGTTTATAGATGCTCGCGGTATAACCGTGACCAGCATTTGTATTTTGAAGGTTATTATACAGATATGTTCAATAAAGCTGTGGCCTTGCCCTACTTCTAACTAAAAGTGGTATATGTGTCTTTTTGGGGGGCAAGGTTTGTTGTGGTTTAAATAAGTGGGGGTTAAGACAAACCTAAGCTTCTCAGCAGTCATGTACAATATACATGTAAAGCGCAAAAAATTCCACAGTAGCGCACTAATTAATCTACAAATCTCCTAAATATTAACATTGTGATAAAATCAACATAAAAGGCCCGTACATACAGTAGGTGACTGGGATATTGTGTCAATCTCGCTCCCTTTCTCGGCGAGATTGAGCACTTGCGAGCTCCATCGCGAGAGCCAGCGCCGAGCTGGCTTGCCGCGATGGAGAGCGAGCGCGTCATAGAAGCGACGGGGATCCGACGCGGATTCCCGCCAATTCTACACGTGGGCGGAGTTTGTTATGAATCCTGAAGGAGAAATCCCCGCCGGATTTAAAAAAAAATCCGGCATGGGTTCCCCCCTCAGGAGCATAACGGGCCCTTAGGTCTGTTATGGGTTGTAAGGAGACCCCCCCTACGCCGAAAAAACGGCGTGGGGGTCCCCCACAATCCATAACAGACCCGTATCCAAAGCACGCCGGCCGGCCGGTCAGAAAGGGAGTGGGGGCGAGCGAGCGCCCCCCCCCTCCTGAGCCGTACCGGGCAGCATGCCCTCAACATGGGGGGGTCAGGTGCTCTGGGGTAGGGGGCACACTGCGGCCCCCCACCCCAGAGCACCCTGTCCCCATGTTGATGAGGACAGGGCCCCTTCCCGACAACCCTGGCCGTTGGTTGTCGGGGTATGCGGGCGGGAGGCTTATCGGAATCTGGAAGCCCCCTTTAATAAGGGGGCCCCCAGATACCGGCCCCCCACCCTAAGTGAATGAGTATGGGTACATTGTACCCCTACCCATTCACCTGCAAAACAAAAGTTTAAACACAAATAAAACACACAGTGTATTGAAATATTTTATTAGTTGGCCGCCGGGGGGGGGGGTGTGTATGATCGCTTTTAGAAAAGCGCCCCCCTCCGGCGGGCTTCTGTGAGGGGTGGGTGCCGCCGTCTGGTTCTTTTCCGCCGCCGGGGGGGCGCTTTGATAAAAGCGCCCACCACCCGGCGGGCTTCTTTCGACGTCTTCGGCGGCGGGGGGGGTCTTCTCCCACTCTCCGGGGTCTTCTCCCGCTCTCCGGGGGTCTTCTCCGCTCTCCGGGGGTCTTCTCCGCTCTCCGGGGGTCTTCTTCTTCTTCAGGACTCGCCGCCGCTATCTTCGTGTGTTAGCTCAATTACTAGCGGCGGCGGTCCCCTCTTCTGCGACGTCGGCGGCGTCTTCTTCTTCTTCTGCTGTCCAGATGTTGACGCGACGCTTCCTCCCGCTGTTATGCCCGGCGCGCGGCTCGCAGCGAAATATATAGGCCTGTCTTGTGACGTCGCAGTCCCATCATGCTCCGGTAGGTACCACGTGATACCTACCGGAGCATGATGGGACTGCGACGTCACAAGACAGGCCTATATATTCCGCTGCGAGCCGCGCGCCGGGCATAACAGCGGGAGGAAGCGTCGCGTCAACATCTGGACAGCAGAAGAAGAAGAAGAAGAAGACGCCGCCGACGTCGCAGAAGAGGGGACCGCCGCCGCTAGTAATTGAGCTAACACACGAAGATAGCGGCGGCGAGTCCTGAAGAAGAAGAAGACCCCCGGAGAGCGGAGAAGACCCCCGGAGAGCGGAGAAGACCCCCGGAGAGCGGGAGAAGACCCCCGGAGAGCGGGAGAAGACCCCGGAGAGTGGGAGAAGACCCCCCCCGCCGCCGAAGACGTCGAAAGAAGCCCGCCGGGTGGTGGGCGCTTTTATCAAAACGCCCCCCCCCGGCGGCGGAAAAGAACCAGACGGCGGCACCCACCCCCCACAGAAGCCCGCCGGAGGGGGGCGCTTTTCTAAAAGCGATCATACACACCCCCCCCGGCGGCCAACTAATAAAATATTTCAATACACTGTGTGTTTTATTTGTGTTTAAACTTTTGTTTTGCAGGTGAATGGGTAGGGGTACAATGTACCCCATACTCATTCACTTAGGGTGGGGGGCCGGTATCTGGGGGCCCCCTTATTAAAGGGGGCTTCCAGATTCCGATAAGCCTCCCGCCCGCATACCCCGACAACCAACGGCCAGGGTTGTCGGGAAGGGGCCCTGTCCTCATCAACATGGGGACAGGGTGCTCTGGGGTGGGGGGCCGCAGTGCGCCCCCTACCCCAGAGCACCTGACCCCCCCCATGTTGAGGGCATGCTGCCCGGTACGGATCAGGAGGGGGGGGCGCTCGCTCGCCCCCACTCCCTTCCTGACCGGCCGGCCGGCGTGCTTTGGATACGGGTCTAGTATGGATTGTGGGGGGACCCCCACGCCGTTTTTTCGGCGTAGGGGGGTCTCCTTGCAACCCATAACAGACCTAAGGGCCCATTATGCTCCTGAGGGGGAACCCATGCCGGATTTTTTTTTTAAATCCGGCGGGGGATTTCTCCTTCAGGATTCATAACAAACTCCGCCCACGTGTAGAATTGGCGGGAATCCGCGTCGGATCCCCGTCGCTTCTATGACGCGCTCGCTGGAATGTGCTTTTACTATTCCAGTGAGTGCGAGATATCGGCAGCCTGTCGCCGAGATTCAGCGCGATGCTGGCGTGCTAAAAACACAATCTCGGCGGCAGGCACTGTAATAAAAAGTGTCCATACAACATACCCAGAAAATATATGCGAACATATGCAATTCAATATGGTAATACAGTTCAACTTAAATTGATGAAAAAATTGCGTGAAACAAAATCTGTTCCAAAATCCTTCACCAAAGTGATGTGTGCCACTTCCACTCCTTAAGAATAAAGCTCACCAGACGCTGTTGCCATTCACTTTTGTGTCTGGCAAATATTGCCTTATTAAAGGTTATTAAAGAGCCACTTAAACATGCCAATCTCCATCCAGATCAATAAATACACTCTCCACATGTGGGGGTAGAAATTGAGACAGAGCCTTCAAAAGTGTAATAATACCTTAAAATGGATGTAAACCCTCCATACACCCAGTGAAGTGAACAGCCTCAGATGATACACTGAGAATAACCAAATCTCCCTACATAGGTCTTATATGTATATCTGCGGTGTTCACATTTATATACTGTTCAGAAAGTTGAGATTGTGTTAGGAGATTTTCTCTTCCTGGTTAGCACAGAGTGTGATGTCTGGGCATACAGCCAATATAGCCAACATTGCTGATTGGAGGAAAGGCACACACCCCCTCTCCTCATAGGCAGAGACTCTCACAGCTGTTTTGTAATAGGAGCAGCTTTCTGCTAATCTATTTTAGCAACCACCTTTGACAAAAGATTCTGGCTGCTTTTGTATAAAAAGTCAAAAAATATGTCAGGAGTTCTTAGGCTGATAACAGAGGAACCGTTCAGAAAAGAGCTATAAGACTTAGCTTATTGAAAAGAAATAACAAAATACTGCAGATATATGTGCCCAGCTCAAATTTCATGAATCGGGTTTATATCCACTTTAAGGTAATCAGTTTATCAAAAGTAATGCACTTACATCATAAAATATTCAAATCGCCTTGTTAAAATTCCAAACTGGGCAGGTGACTCAGTGTTGCGATCTCCTCATAGCTTCCCTCACACACATGGAGCCACAGTTTTAACGCTGCCGTGTAGCCAAGCCCAGACGCGTTTCGTCACTTCCGACTTTGTCACAGGCCCCCTGTATACATGTGAACGCTCCGTAAATTGACCGCAGTATACAAGTACCTGTAATAAATATTAATTAAATAAATAATAGTACAATTGATAGGTCATATCTGTACAGTTGTAAAACATGACAGCATGACTTCGGTATAGTCTAATGTAAACCTGAACCTATAGTCTGCCCATTCAAAGCAAAGTAACATATTTACCTGTAGTCCAGCTCCCCATCATTACTGTGTTCCTCAGTGTCATATTTGACTGAACCAAGTATAGAAACAACGTGTGCCTTTAATTATACATAATTTGATCAAACAAAATAGCCCGACACGTTTGATGACGAAACTCCCCCATCATCAGGGCTTAGAATGGGATAATGACTTGAATGGACTTAGAAGACGCTAAAACCAAATGGATCTATTTATGGAATGGTATAAACTCATTTAAAGCTCACCACACACATTAAAATCTCCTTTAAATTTACCATCTTTGTAGCGCAAGTGCCTTCCTGATTGGATACAAATTGGTTGAATACATTAGATAGGTTCTCATACTGCAGTTTTGGAAAGTCTAACGTTAATTGTACCAAGAATGTTTGGTCAGATTGTAATATGTAGGACAATCCTAAGACTAGAATTGTAAGTATGCACCTTATTCTAAACCCTAATGAAGGCGAAGTTCTGCTGCCCCCTCCCCCCAAAAGGTTTTCGATTTTGTTTTGTTTTTATGGATTTATGAATAAAGTGATCTTTGGATTCTCTCACCTCTTGATTTGTTGTCCATTGTTTTTATACTTTTAGTTGCCCATTGCAGAGGCATCAAAGTTTGATTTAGTTTTAGTCCTAGTCTTTTGACACACTGCCATTTTAGTTTAAGTCATATTTAGTGATCTGCAATTGTTTTAGTTTCAGTCATATTTAGTTGACTAAAATCTCTAGTACATTTTAGTCTACTAAAATCAAATGGGTTTAGTTAAGTTGTTATGCATTATTTAAGCATTTCTCTAGAATTTCCACACTCTATTATATACTCCTGGAGTAAAGAAAATCTAATCATGTGATTACTTATGGTATTAAGGTTTGAAAAAACTACACAGACACTCTGGACAGTCGTCTGAGGAGACCTGTAATGCTGCACAGTGCTCTGGATGGTGGTCTGGTGGGAGACCTGTAATGCAAAGTGCCCAGGACGGTTGTCTGGGGAGGCTTGTAATGCTGTACAGTGCTCTGGATGGTCGTCGGAGGAGGCTTATAATGCAAAGTGCTCTGGACGGTTGTGAGTCAGGACTCTTGTGAGGCCTGTAAAGCACAGTGCTATGGATGGTCGTCTGAGGAGGCCTATAATCCTGCTAATGTACAATCGCTACCTTGTTTTCAAGGAGGGGAAAAATTCACAGGCTTCAGAGGTGGTGCTCCAAGGAAACTGGAAGTTCACATGAGTAAACCTCCCTCCCTCACATATTCATTTCGTTTTCGTTCATTGACATAAATGGAATTGATTTTCGTCATAGTTTTTTGTCAATTGGCGAAAATGTGGAGTAATTTTTGTTTTGTTATGCCGCTGGCGAAAACACTATAGAAATATCTGCTTTGTTCAGATTTCACTTTAAAGTAAAAAAATATATAATTCTACCTATTTAAAATCACTTTAAATAGTGAACTATATTATATTATAGCTGGAAGAATTATTATGTACATATATGCTTGTAAACAGGCGCACTATATGGACTATAATGTGTCAGGAAGACCTGGAATTTTTACATCAGTACCCTGTGCAGAGACCCCAATAGGATTAAATAGTTACATTTCCCTCTTATACCACTAAACATACTTCCTGCCCTAGGGGGAAAGCTGATAACATTGTGTGAGATCAGTTCAGTTCAAAGGAAGTTACAAGGACACTGGAATTATGGCACGACCATAAGTATTTTATGTCCTTGCAGAAAATATTCATTAGCCTAAAAAAACAAAAACTAAAGCGTCCACCACATCTGCAGACTTTTAGGCTGCAATGCATTACATTTTTTGTTCTTGGGATCGAATATCCTTTAAGTTTGCATTATTTTCTGTATGTGATTCACTTCCGAAATATATAGCCTTAAAGACATAATGATGATAAAGAATGATGTAAAGTGTACATTAGATTAAAGTTGTTTACATCAAAGCAGTCGAGAAAGGGGGTCGGCTTTTGATCATATATGCAGCGAACGAGTTACTGATCATTCTCCAGCTTTTCACCGGATTCCCAGAAATCTTAGGAATGGGATTTAATCACCAGTGAGCAGAGCAGCTGTACAATGGGATCCTTGTGAGCCGTAATGTGTTTCCCAAATGGAGTGCAGAAGCCGAGATGGGAACAGGATGCGTGGGGAGCAGGTCCCTGCCCAGGTATCCACTGCTGTACGTGCTGCAGAAATTTGGGCGTGCTGGCATGGGAGACAAAATTCGCACAGGCTGAACACCAGTCAACTCATGTGGTTCAATAGACACACATTTTCAAATTATTCACCTAGCAGAATTGTAAAAACAACACATATTATGCCATTACATAATGCACAATGCAGGTAAAACCATATAGAATAATTGCTAAAGTGTCCAGTCCCCAGCTCTCTGCTCTGCAGCGCCAGTCCCATGGCCACTGTGAGCCCCTGGATGATTGTCCCTTGACAGTCGGGGAGGTGGGGGACAGCTGCAAGCACTGACCTCCCTGTATGGCTTTTCAGCCGACAGCCGTATCACCTCCTCTCCCTCCCGTGACTGTCGGCTGAAATGCCATACAGGGAGATCGGTGCTTGCAGCTGTCCCCCGCCGCTTCTACGATCATTCCTGACTGTCCCCTGTGTCTTCCTCCACCCTGGTGTCCTCCTCTGCCCCAGTGTTCTCCCCGCTATATTCTCCTCCTTTGCCCCCCCCCCCCCATTCACCTCAGCCAGCTCCCCTCATCTCCTCTCCTGCTGCCTGCAGGGGATCTATCAAGATGGAAAGCGGAGGAAGGGGCCACTAAATATGTAATTTACCGACCCCTTCCTTTTCTGAATTTGGCACAGTGAGCATCAGTACTGATCGCTCCTGTGTCCTGTGATAACTAAGCAGAGTAACCTGTGATTACTCTGCTTCAGTTTACGAATGAACAGGAGTTGCTGTCCCTGTTAATTCATTTTCAATGCTGAGAAAGGGACTGGGGAATATCTGTAATCGGCCCCGTGCTCGGTTTCAAAGGGGAGATGTCAATGGTCTGTTTAGGCCCCTGATATCTCACCAAAGGCCACCGACAGGGCGGATAAGAAAAAAATAAAAATAAAAAATAGTCTTACAAAATAAAAATTGTAGAAAAATAACATAAAATTAAAAATTACCGACGCCATCCCCGCCTTTCCCCCAAGCTAGTAGAAGCCGCGGAGTGGAGGTGTGTAATTCAGATTTTTGTTTTTTCATTCTGCACTGAATGTCTTTGAAATTGCCTCAGCCCCTGTTAAAATCCAATCCGGGGACAAAACCGGGGACAGACTTGGTCAGGGGACAGTGTTCTCAATCTGGGGACTGTCCCCTGAAACCAGGGATGTCTGCTGGTCACCTTGCCTTACAATCCGCACTCCTCTCTTGCACATAACACCCACCATCATACACTCCATACGCCTCTCCTGCAATTACTACCGGCAGCTGGCGTTTTTTTGGGGGGGCAGCAAACAACCACCCCCTGGTCAGCTGGCACCACCCCCCCACGGTCCGTTGGTCGGGTCACCAGCAACAAGTAAAAAACCCTGAAGGTGACCCCCTAAAAACAACAAACCAAGCTGAAGGTTGGTGGGAGAAACCTTCCTGCTTCTGTGAACAATCTCCGACTAAACTCTGCTGGAAACTACGCCCCCCTACATCCACGGGACACCCCCCAACCTATCCCCAACATTTTCTCCACCTCACTGCCCACCCCAGTCATGCTGGCCCTCAACCCAGTTGCAATTTCTGCTCCGGGCCATTTATATGGAGAATTCCTACTGAATCTTATCTAGTACTGAAGAGACATCACTATGAATACTATATGAAGAGGTTATAGTAAAACACAAAGGTTGGGGGGTGGGGGGATATATTTTGGTTGATCCCCAATAATCAGCCATAATGGAGTTCCAGTGTCACAAGAGGTTAGCCTGAGTTACATAAATGTTTAACATTCCAATTTGCGGTCTGGTGAAAAATGTCATCTGCAGGTGTACAAAGCAGCCGAACGCGCGGCGTGAGCGGGATATGACAGACATAATATTATTATACAGTATATGCACTCTGTAATGTGGCTGCTAGAGGTTCCTTTCCACTCTGGCACAGTGAGCTGTGAAAGGAACATGCACTGACAGAATGAAGCTGACAGAGACAGATGGTCTCTCAGTGAAGCAGACACACAGCTCTCACACCTCATTTCTGGGCAGGGACCGGGACCGAGGGCAGTGCTGGATTAGCTGAGGGTCACAGAGCAGGGACCGAGCAGGAACATTATCAAACACCACAGGGACCAAAGAACATTGCCATATGTACAAAGAATATTGTATTTAAAACACTATAGTAAAAATGATTTTAAAAGAACAACAGATAAAAGGTATACAGACATCATAGCATGTACTACCATAGCTCCCAACTGTCGAGGGACTATCCCTGATTTGGAGCAATGTCCCTCTCATTTGTCCCTCATTTTGGTCTGTTCTACATAGTGGTATATAAAATGCACTTTTTATCTTTCAAAAGGTGTTTCCCAGTGCTAAACCTTTCATGCACATTTTAAATCACTTAATTTGTAAATTTTAAAAGACAATATAAATGAATAGTGGTGGTAAAAAAAATGCCTGTGCATTTATTGGACTTTTTTTGGTTACTTCTCCTTTAAGGGGTGTGACAGGGGGGCTTGTCATATGCCTGTCCCATGCCAGTAGGTGTCCCTCATTCCCATCTCAAAATGTTGGGAGGTATGAGTACTACTAATCCCCTTCCTGCATTACCGACTTCTGAATATGCATCTACACAGTAAGCTTAAACAGAGGGCACAGCTGCTCCGGGGCCCACTTAGAATAGCTACTCTACTTTGGGTACTTGTGTGCTGATTTTATATTTTGTATATAGGAATGCTATCCATACACCCATGAAGAAATCTTATAGGTTCCTATCAGGGTCGGGACAAGGACTAGGCAGGAGGGGAAGCTGCCTTGGGACACTGTGGTATCATGTGAAGTGGGCGGTGTCACAGGGAAATGGGGGGTATTTGTGTTAGGAGGGTAATTTGGGAGGCAGCAAGGGGTAAGAAATGTTCCAAGAGGGGAAAATTGATAGAGGGGTGCAAGGAGTGGTGATTTTGTGTTGTGAGGTGGGAAAGGATTTGTACTATGAGGGGGAATTTGAGCTGGGAGAAGGATGGGGGGGGGGGGGGGGATCAGGGGCAAATTTTTGCTTAGAGCAGCCTTTCTCAACCTTTTACCCCAGGGGAACCCTTAAAATAATGTTCAGGTATCGGGGAACCCCTGATAAAACCCATTCATTGGGGGTCAGTGGGAACAATGTCCCTTACTTTGGTGGTCAGTGAGAAGAATGCCCTTTTTTTCAGTGGTGGTAAGAATGGCCCCCTTACAGAGAACTATGAAGATCATTGGTGTCATACCACTGGCTCCTCCAAGTGGAATTGGCTCAGAACTATGTAGGCACCATCAAACAGAAGGTAAATCAGTCACAGCTCAAGGAACCCCTAGCCACCTCTGGAGGAACCCTAGGGTTCCACAGAACCCTGGTTGAGAATGGCTGGCTTAGAGGGTAAGGATGCAGAGTAGTGCTCAAATTGTTCTGATTTTTGCTGATACATAATGCTCAAACTTCCTGGGGGCGGTGGGCTTCATAGTTTGATAAGTTCGCCCTTGGCTCTAGATGACCTTGTAAGTACACCCCTCACATGTTTGTAAATATTTTGTTATATCTTTTCATGTGAGAACGCTGAAGAAATGACACTTTGCTACAATGTAAAGTAGTGAGTGTACAGCTTGTATAACAGTGTAAATTTGTTGTCCCCTCAAAATAACTCAACAGCCATTAATGTCTAAACCACTGGCAAAAAAAGTGAGTATAAGTAAAAATCTCCAAATTGGGCCCAATTAGTCATTTTTGTTGCTGTACATAAAGATGCCCTAGGCTATAAGAAGCTTGTCAAAGCCCTGAAACTGAGCTGCAGCATGGTGGCCAAGACCAAAAAGCGGCTTAACAGGACAGATTCCACTCAGAACCTCGCCATTGTAGACCAAAGAAGTTGAATACACGTGCACAGAGTCATATCCAGAAGTTGTCTTTGGGAAATAGACATATGAGTGCTGCCAGCATTGCTGCAGAGGTTGAAGGGGTCAGCCTGTCAGTGCTCAGACCATACGCCGCACGCTGCATCAAATTAGTTTGCATGGCTGTCGTCCCAGAAGGAAGTCTGCTGAAGACTAGCAAACTAAGGACATGGATTACTGGAACCATGTCCTGTGGTCTGATGAAACCAAGATAAACGTATTTGGTTCAGTGTGTGGCGGCAACCAGATGAGGAGTACAAAGACAAGTGTGTCTTGCATACAGTCAAGCATGGTGGTGGGAGTGTCATGGTCTGGGGCTGCATAAGTGCAGCCGGCACTGGGGAGCTACAGTTCATTGAGGGAGCCATGAATGCCAACATGTACTGTGACATACTGAAGCAGAGCATGATCCCCCTCCCTTTGGAGACTGGGCTGCAGGGCAGTATTCCAACATGATAATGACCCCAAACGCACCTCCAAGACGACCACTGCCTTGATAAAGAAGCTGAGGGCAAAGGTGATGGACTGGCCAAGCATGTCCCCAGACCTAAACCCTATTAATCATCTGTGGGGCATCCTCAAAGGGAAGGTGAGTAGCAAAAGGTCTCTAACACCCACCAGCTCTGTGATGTCATCATGAAGGAGTGGAAGAGGACTCCAGTGGCAACCTGTGAAGCTCTGGTGAACTCCATGCCCAAGAGGGTTAAGGCAGTGCTGAAATATATAGGTGGCCCCCAAAATATTGACACTTTGGGCCCAAGTGACATTTTCACTTAGGGGTGTACTCACTTTTGTTGCCAGCGGTTTAGACAATAAAGCGGAGCTCCACCCTAAACTGGAACTTCCGCTCATCGGATTCCTCCCCCACTGCTATGCGGCAGTGATGTCACTGCGGGCTCCCTCCTCCTCCCTCCTCCTTAAAATCAACCACCAATCAACCCACCATGCCTTGACTTATACCACTCATTGGCATGTACCAATGCCGAAAAACCCAGTGCAAAACTTGTCATTTTGTCCAACACTGACAGAAAACTTTTAGTACTAAAGGCAAAACTTATCCTCTCAAAGAATTCTTCAATTGCTCCTCTGAATTTGTTATATATGGCCTAACCTGCCCATGCAGCCTCTTGTATTTAGGCTGTACTATCCGACCTTTAAGACAAAGGTTCGGAGAACATAGGAGGAACATAGAGGGTGGCACTGATCCACACAGTGTACCAAAACACTTTACCACCACACATCAGAAATCCACTGAAGGACTCCAAGTATGGGTCATAGAACAAATCAGCAACTCCCTAACTCCAGCAGAAAGATTCAAAAAATTGTGCGCTAGAGAAACTTATTGGATTTATAGTTTAGATACACTCTCCCCCAGAGGTATCAAGGAAAGTATAGAGATTGCCACCATTTTATAATTTGACCCTTAAGGCCGTATATACATATATATATATATTTTCTAAAATATGCATTTTTTTTTAAGTATCCACATGTGTATGTATGTATTTTTGTTATGTGTATGTATGTATGTATATATATATATATATATATATATATATATATATATATATGTATATTTGTGTTCATATGCATGTGTATATGTTTTACATGCGTGCATATATGTGACTTTATTGTGAACACATTTTTCCATTATGCTTGCATGCTTGTATATGTAATCTGCATATTTTTAGCCCCCCCCCTCTTTTTATAAACAAGCCTCTATAACCATGTTATCTATATTTTCAGGTGTCTAATACCCAAAGTGTCCCCTCATAACCTAAGGAGATGGGAGTAAGTACGGTATATACAACCCTCCCCTTTTCCCCCTCTCCCCCCCCCTGTTTTTTCCCTACCCCCCCCCCAATTTGCAGGAATATATATACCCCTCTTACTAATCTCAACATAGTTCCCATCTCCTTCCCTAACCTTCATTGGTTTCATTTATTCATTATCTGTGCAAAATCTTTTTATTTATATGCTCTCATTTGCCAGCTACATCGAAAATAATCTAATCATTTAAAAAAAACCTAATTGCACTTTATTCCTTTTCCTTTATCCCCTTAATCGCCCCTCTTGCCGTCTAAATATCCTTCATAGTCAATTATACAACTACCAATTCTTTTATACCCATCAAATTCAGCCTGTTTATTCTATTCAGTCTCCTTTACCTCCTCCCCTTTTTCCCGCTCATCCTATCGTCATTCTCCCTTATTTCCGTGTCCTCCCCTGTCACGCCCCCCTGCATTCATTACTGTATCATATCCCCGTTGTTCCGCCCCGTCTCCTCCCCCCTCTTGATCTCTCAAAACTAGCTCCTCTCCCCTCCTCCTATATGCTTGAGAAAGGAGTGTAGCAGCCAATCCATTCGCTGCTTTAAACTCGGAAACGAGTCACACTATTGATGACGTCATCATCCCTCGTCTGCCCTCCACTTGCGCTCCACACCTAGGGTTGAGGATCCTCCATTACAGCCGACTACCATCGTCCTATGGTGAAGTACTATCCCCCCGCACAGCGCTCCAGCAGACTGCAGAGGACAACATCCAGATGACAGCTCATCCTCCCTTGGAAACAACTCCTACATGCTAATTTGTCACTTCTTAAATGCGAGTGAGATTGCTGATGGTTTACTAATAAATTGCTTTTAACTACTACACCCAGAGGCGCGTCTCTCCTTGCCTTTTTTCCTATAGAATCGGAACATGGTTTCTGTACCCCTCTGATGGCAGCCCTGAGAGTGTATACCCACATCAAATAACCCACAGACTTGTCAGTTTATGTTAAACATTACTCACTGACTTTCTCCCATTTTCTCTGTTTATATACACATATATGCTGACTTAATACCTGAGGCATTGTGTTTTTGTGCATTTATTACTTGTTTTGTTCCCTCCTCCTCCCCTGGCCGCCGGGCTAATAGGAGAGAGGAGCGGGGCCTCGCGCATGCGCAGTAGGGATCCCGGTATGAAGCCAAAAGCTACACTGCCGGGTTCCCTTAACCGCAATGGCAGCACCCGACAGCTGATAGAAAAATTAGCTGCAGTGCCGACATCGAGGGACTGCAGGACATGTAAGTGTCCATTTATTAAAAGCCAGCAGCTGCAATGTGTGTTGAGTCATTTTGAGGGGGCAGAAAATGTACACTGTTATACAATACTAATTTACATTGTAGCAAAGTGTCATTTCTTCAGTGTTAAAAAGATATAATAAAATATTTTTAAAAATGTGAGGGGTGTACTTGCTTTTGTAAGATACTGTATGTCTATTTGGAGTGTGCTTCATTATTACATACAGTATACTCTAAATGTATGTTAAAGCTGGCCATACACTAGTAACCGCTTGAATTAACATTTGTACAACAAAATCTCAGTACATTTGACGAGTCGATAATTGTTCGAAATTACTTCCAAAATCAAATGTTAAAAGTGATCTCAATTTTGAAGTAATGACGGAAAACCACAAACTTTCTTGACATCATTGGGTCAACTAATTTAATTTAAAAGCCCTTAAAATTTAATCTAGAGCTGCTACTTGAATACAATTCCAGATGTATTAAACAGGTTTCATTCCAATATGCACAATTCTTTCAGAACAAAAACCACATTCACAGATTTAATTTGTTCAATAAAAATGATCTATCCTTCTACTTAATTAATCCTTAATTAGTGCCACTACATTCGAAAATGAACGTCTCTTTAACCTCACTAACCAACAGAAAATCAAACAAACCTTCCTAAAACAACATATTTCGAATGAAATTCTACTAGTATATTTTCAACTGAAATAGCAAAAATAAAATAAATATGGTAAAAAATAACGAACAATTGAACAAATATATAGTCCATATGAAGAACCAGTCCTCCTTTAAATGGCACCACAGTGACGCCACATAAAGAAAAAAGTGCCCAACAACCGTAATATAGACCTGCTTACCGAATGGCAAGCTTAACCACTTCAGCCCCGGAAAGGTTTTACCCCCTTCCTGCCCAGGCGAAATTTCAGCTTCCGGCACTGCGTCGCTTTAACTGACAATTTTACGGTCGTGCGACGTGGCTCCCAAACAAAATTGGCGTCTTTTTTTTCCCCACAAATAGAGCTTTCTTTTGGTGGTATTTGATCACCTCTGTTTTTTATTTTTTGCGCTATAAACAAAAATAGAGCGACAATTTAGAAAAAAAGTCAATATTTTTAACTTTTTGTTATAATAAATATCCCCAAAATATATAAAAATAATAATAATTTTCCTCAGTTTAGGCCGATACGCATTCTTCTACCTATTTTTGTTAAAAAAAAGAATCGCAATGTTTGTGCAAAATTTATAACGTTTACAAAAAAGGGGATAGTTTTATGGCATTTTTATTATTATTTTTTTTTACTAGTAATGGCAGCGATCTGCGATTTTTTATTGTGACTGCGACCTTATAGCGGACACATCTGATACTTTTGTGACATTTTTGGGACCAATCACATTCATACAGTGAACAGTGCTATAAATATGCACTGTTAACTGTATAAATGTGACTGGCAGGGAAGGGGTAACCACTAGGGGGCGGGGAAGGGGTTAAATGTGTAGCCTAGTTTGTGTTCTAACTGTAGGGGGAGGGGGTGACTGGGGGAGGTGGCCGAATGTGTCCCTATGTACAAGGGACACAGTTCGGTCTCCTCTCTCCCTGACAGGACGTGGAGCTCTGTGTTACTGGGCAAGCAAAGCGGTGGGTGCACGCGCGCGCCCTCTAGCGGCTTTAAAAGACAGGACGTCATATGACGTCCTGTCAGAACAACAGAGCTACCTTGCCGCCGTCATTTGACGGCGGCTGGTAGACAAGTGGTTAAAGGACTGTTGGCTATAACTCAGCCACGGCCTTTAGCTTGCAATAGCTGACCACTGGAACACACAGAAAGCAGATTGGATGGCTAGATTCTCCCTTAGGCGTCTCACAGAATCTGTGTCTCTAATTCAGTATAAGCTCAATGGAAAGAAAGCTGACCAAAGAGTGATACAGTCTATTTATATTTTATTAAACACTTTGTATTGTACTTACATATAGTTAAAAGAAAAGATTGCATATAAAACAAATGCCGTCCGGCAGATACAGGAGCACAGCCTCCTCGAACGACGTGGCGACGTCAGTAAGTGTCCTCTCTACGCGTTTCAATGGGGTACCTGTGACGAAACACGTCTGGAAGGGCACATACTGACGTGACCACGTCGTTCGAGGACAACGGGCTCCTGTATCTGCCGGCCAGCAGATACAGCGTTTTATATATAATCTTTTCTTCTAACTATATGTAAGTGCAATACACATTTTTAATAAAATATAAGAGACTGTATCACGCTATGGTCAGCTTTCTTTCCCTTTTGAGCTTATACTGAATTACGGACACAAATTCTGTGAGACGCCTAGGGGAGAATCTATCCATCCAGTCTGCTTTCTGTGTGTTTGAGTGGTCAGCTATTGCAAGCTAAAGGCCGTGGCTGGGTTATAGCCAACTGTCCTTTAAGCTTGCCATTCGGTGGTTGGGCACTTTTGTCTTTATGTGGAGTCACTATGGTGCCATTTAACCACTTAACCCCCGGACCAAATTGCTGCCCAAAGACCAGAGCACTTTTTGTGATTCGGCACTGTGTCGCTTTAACTGACAATTGCGCAGTCGTGCGACGTGGCTCCCAAACAAAATTGGCGTCCTTTTTTTCCCACAAATAGAGCTTTCTTTTCGTGGTATTTGATCATCTCTGCGGTTTTTATTTTTTGCGCTATAAACAAAAATAGAGCGACAATTTTGAAAAAAAAATCAATATTTTTTACATTTTGCTATAATAAATATCCCCCAAAAAATATATTTAAAAAAAACGTTTTTTTTCCCTCAGTTTAGGCCAATACGTATTCTTCTACATATTTTTCATTAAAAAAATCGCAATTAGCGTTTATTGATTGGTTTGCGTAAAAGTTATAGAGTTTACAAAATAGGGGGTAGTTTTATGGCATTTTAATTAATATTTTTTTTTTACTAGTAATGGCGGCGATCAGCGTTTTTTTTCAGTACTGCGACATTATGGCGAACACTTCTGACACTTTTGACACATTTTTGGGACCATTGGCATTTTTATAGCGATCAGTGCTATAAAAATGCATTGGATTACTATAAAAATGCCATTGCCAGTGAAGGGGTTAACACTAGGGGGCAGGGAAGGGGTTAAGTGTGTTCCTGGGTGTGTTCTAACTAGGGGAAATCACTGATCTTCTGTTCATACATTGTATGAACAGAAGATCAGCGTTTCCCCCGCTGACAGGACCGGGAGCTGTGTGTTTACACACATAGCTCCCGGTCCTCGCTCTGTACCGGTGCGATCGCGTGTGCCCGGCAGCGATCGTACCCGCCGGCCACGCGCGCAGGACTCGGGGACGAGCGGGGACGCGTGCGCCGGCGGCACGCGCCCCCTAGTGGCCGCAACAGTAGCCGACGTAGAGCTACGGGCTCTCTCCGAGAAAAGCCGACCTGCCGCCGTAAAATGACGGCGGCTGGTCGGCAAGCAGTTAAAGGAGGACTGGTTCATATGGACTATATATTTAATTTATTTTTGGCGCAGCTTTTTTTTTTTTTTTTGCCATCTATTTATGTGTATATCTCACATTATGCTGCTGCCTTTTTGCTGGTTTACTTCTCATTTTTTTTTTACTTAAAGGGGTTGTAAAGGTACAATTTTTTCCCCCTAAATAGCTTCCTTTACCTTTGTGCAGTCCTCCTTCACTTACCTCATCCTTCCATTTTGCTTTAAAATTTCCTTATTTCTTCTGAGAAATCCTCACTTCCTGTTGTTCTGTCTATAACTACATGCAGTAATGCAAAGCTCTCTCCCTGGTGTGGAGAAAGCCTCTTGAGGGTGGAGGGGGCGAGAAGGAGTGTCAGGACACCCACTAACACACAGCTCCTTTCTCTATCTGCAAAGTAGAGAGCGTCCTAACCCTCCTGCTCACCAACTCCCCCCTCAAGAGGCTTTCTCCACACAGTAATACAACACTTTCTCCCTGGTGTGGAGTGTCGTGCTCGCCCCCTCTATTGGACTGCAGGAGAGTCAGGACGCCGACTAACACACAGCTCCTTTCTCTATCTGCAATGTAGAGAGCATCTTGTAGTCCAAGGGAGGGGGCGAGCACGACACTCCACACCAGGGAGAAAGCCTTGCATTACTGTGTGGAGTTACAGACAGAAGAACAGGAAGTGAGGATTTCTCAGAAGAAATAAGGACATTTAAAAGAGAGATGGAAGGATGAGGCAAGTGAAGGAAGACTGCACTAAGGTATTAAACAATTGAAATAACCTCAAAGAGATTGGGATTGTGCAGGCAACAAATAATAAATTCAAAAATGTATAAAAAATAATACAAATGTATTACAAAAGATATAGATATATATCATATATCTATATCTTTTGTAATAAATTTGTGTTCTTTTTTATACATTTTTAAATTTATTATTTGTTGCCTGCACAATCCCAATCTCTTTGAGGTTATTTCAATTGTTTAACACTTTAAGGGATGATGGCAACCACATGCCACCTTACATGAGTTGATCTTTTTTCGACTGCACTAAGGTAAAGGAAGCTATTTAGGATTTTTTTTTTATATACCTTAAACTCCCGGGCGCGTCCACGTCATCCTCTTCAGTTCCCAGCCTGGCCGTTGATTGGCTAGGCTTGGCGGATTGAGAGCAGCGTAGCCATTGGCTGGCGCTGCTGTCAATCACAGCGGATGTCAATCACAGCGGGGGCGGGGCCGAGTGATACAGTCGGAGGCTATGGCCGCCGCTGTATCACGGGAGCGCGCTCGCAAAAGCTTTCCACCGTGCGAGCGACCTCGCATGAAGATGGAAAGCTTTTGCGAGGAGGAGCCCAGACAGCCGCCGAGGGACCCCAGAAGACAGCTTTCCGGGCCACTCTGTGCAAAACGAACTGCACAGTGGAGGTAAGTATAACATGTTTGTTATTTTTTTTTTTTAAAACAACCTAACTCTAGTGTTCCTTTAAGCTTGCCATTCGGAAAGCAGGTGTTTATTACGGTGGTTGGGCACTTCTTTCTTTATGTGAAGTCACTGTGGTACCAGTTAAAAGGAGGACCGGTTCTTCATATAGACTATGGGCCAGATTCAGATACATGTGTTGTACCTGTCCGGCGGCGTAGCGTATGGTCTTTACGCTACGCCTCCGCAAATATGGGCAAGTGCCTTATTCAGAAAGCACTTGCTCCATAATATGCGACGGCGTAGCGTAAAGTGCCCGGCGTAAGGCCGCGCAATTCAAATGTTGAGGATGGGGGTGTGATTCATGTAAATGAATCATGACCCCACGATCATGACGTTTTTTGTGGACGAATCCCAGTGCCCACGCGTGAAATCACGTTGCCATTTGTCAATGTTAACGACGTGAACTTAACTTACGTCGAGTCCTATTCCCGAACAATTTACGCAAACTACGTAACCAACGTACAATTCGACGCTGTCCCGACGTCCATACTTAACATTGGCTGCGCCTCCTATAGCAGGGGTAACCTTACGCTGGAATAACGCTTACGCAAACGACGTAAACTAAGACGGCCGGCCGCAAGTACGTTCGGGAATCGGCGTAAATAGCTCATTTGCATATTTTACGCATTAAAACTACGTAAGCGCCACATAGCGGTAAGCGGAAATATGCAACTAATATACGAAGGTGTAACAGACTTACGCCGCTCGTATATTAGCAGAATTCCGGCGTATCTTCTTATTCGAATACCAAAAAAAGATACGCCGGCTTTTCTTAGTATTTACACGGCGTAGCTCTTGATACGCCAACGTAAATACTTTCTGAATCTGGCCCTATATATTTGCTCAATTGTTCATTATACCATATTTAATTTATTTTTGGCGCAGCTTTTTTTTCTTTTTTTTTGCCATCTATTTATGTGTATATCTCACATTAAGCTGCTGCCTTTTTGCTGGTTTACTTCTTATTTATTTGTTTTTTTACTCAACTTAAATAGTATCTGAATAATAATATATTGTTATACTAACTTCCTATAATGCCCTGCAGAACAGCATTCAGACGTGGAAGGGGTACAATTGTAAGCCAATCAGAAATTGTATTGCTGAGAAAGAAAAAAAAAAAAGAAGCAAACTGATTGGAGGAGATAATACAGAGTTGAACTTATAAGAAAGCTGATTATTACCCAACTATCCAATTACAGTCTTGACCAAGCTGTATTGCTTTGACTGCAGTGGAAAGTAAGTGGTTAGGACTTCATACAGTGTCTGGCAGGGGCATGTGGATAAAAAAAAAAAAAAAAACTGGCTGAACAAAATTACAGTTTTCTGGCAGGTAAGATAATTTCCATATGTGTTTTAACTGTGCATTTAGCTGCCTGCCAACACCTACACTATTAAGCCCAATTGAAGTTTTATTTTTAAATGCTTAGTTAAGTAAAGAGTGCAAAAAAACAGCATTTTGTGCATTTTTTTACTTTGATTTTGTATTTAACTCTCCAGTGGCGGCACAATTTTATTTCCCCATGTAACATCCTGCACAGACAAATTACTGCTTTCCTTGTAAAAGCAGTGGCATCTCTGAAGTGGTCCAATATCTTCCCTCTAAAGCCTCATACACACGATCGGATTTTCTGCAGAGGACTTTCGTCCGAAGGGCGTTGGCTAGAAACTTGTCTTGCATACAAACGGCAAAGAATTGACAACCAACAAACACGAAACTATGTGGTTTTTCAGTGCTTTAGCACCACCCTTCGGGCAACTTCTGCTAATGTTATGTTATGGTGAGCATGGCTTCTGAGCATGCGTGTTTGTACTTTGGAGTTTTGTCCGATGGACTTGTTTACACACGATCGAAAAATCCGATAACACACAATTTTAAAGCAGGCAATTGTCCGATGGAGCATACAAACGGTTGGATTTACCGACAACAGCCTGTCATCACACAATTCCCGTTGGATAATCCGATCGTGTGTCTACGGCCTTAAAGGAACACTAAAGGCAGACATTTTTTTTTTTTTAAATAACAAACATGTTATACTTAGCTCCACTGTGCAGCTCGTTTTGCACACAGTGTCCCTGAACCCCGTCTTCTGGGGTCCCTCGGCGGCTGTCTCGGCTCCTTCTCGCAAAAGCTTTCTACCTTCATGCGAGCGAGCTTGCATGGTGGAAAGCTTTTGCGAGCGCTCTCCCGTGATACAGTGGCGGCCATAGCCGCCGACTGTATCACTCGGGCCCGCCCCCCCGGCACGCCGCGTCATCCTCTGTGATGGGCAACAGCGCCAGCCAATGGCTGCGCTGCTATCAATCCACCCAAGCCCGAGCGGTCAGGTAAGTAAAACCGGGGCTCGGGGGGGGGCGGTGCTGTCGGACGTTTACCATTACAACCCCTTTAAAGTGGATGTAAACCCTCCATACACCCAGTGAAGAGCCTCAGATGATACACAGAGATGAACCAAATCTCCCTACATAGGTTTTACATGTATATCTGCAGTCTTCACATTTATATACTGTTTAGAAAGTTGAGATCATGATAGGAAATTTTCTCTTCCTGTTGAACACAGAGTGTGATGTCTGAGCATACAGCC
This sequence comes from Rana kukunoris, assembly GCA_029574335.1. Classification (NCBI taxonomy): domain Eukaryota; kingdom Metazoa; phylum Chordata; class Amphibia; order Anura; family Ranidae; genus Rana; species Rana kukunoris. The sequence goes on from CM056060.1 coordinate 124,201,431, forward strand.
AAGATAGCAACCATTGCTGATTGGAGGAAAGGCACACACCCCTTCTCATTTTGTAACAGGGCCAGCTGCCTGCCAATCTATTTATAGCAACCTCCCCGGACAGAAATTTCAGACTGCTTTTATCTGATTTGTCCGAGAATTTGTCAGAAGTTATCAGGCCGATAACAGAGGGACCAGACTTAGCTCTTTGAAGAGAGATAACAAAATACTGCAGATATATTTGCCCAGCTCAAATTTCATGAATCGGGTTTACATCCACTTTAAGTCAGAGATAGAGCTTTCCAATCAGCAAGAAGCACGAGCGCCAACTCAGATTCAGCAATAGGTATTTTAACCACTTCAGCCTCAGTAGATTTGGCTGCTCAATGACCAGGCCATTTTTGCGATTCGGCACTGCTTTGCTTTAACTCTATGTTTTTCAACTCCAGTCCTCAAGGCACACCAACAGGTCAAGTTTTCAGGATTTCCCTCAGATGAAATGGCTGTGGTGATTACTAAGGCAGTGAAACTGATCAAATCACCTGTGCAAAATAATGGAAAGCCTGAAAACATGACCTGTTGGTGTGCCTTGAGGACTGGAGTTGAAAAACACTGCTTTAACTGACAATTTAGCAGTTCTGCAACGTTTTACCATATTTGCCGGCGTGTAGGACCCCCTATTTTTCCAGCTAAAATGTTGGCTTTGGGATATACTCGCCATATAAGACGACCCCCTTCCTACTAGTCATGCCTCGCCTCACCTCACTGTGCCATTACATGCCTCACTGTGCCATTATATGCCAGACTGTGCCACCATTACATGCCTCACTGCGCCACCATTACATGCCTCACTGCGCCACAATTACATGCCTCACTGCGCCAGCATTACATGCCAGACTGCGCCACCATTACATGCCAGACTGCGCCACCATTACATGCCAGACTGCGCCACCATTACATGCCAGACTGCGCCACCATTACATGCCAGACTGCGCCACCATTACATGCCTCACTGCGCCACCATTACATGCCAGACTGCGCCACCATTACATGCCTCACTGCGCCACCATTACATGCCTCACTGCGCCACCATTACATGCCTCACTGCGCCACCATTACATGCCTCACTGTGCCACCATTACATGCCTCGACGATCCCTTACCTTATCCCTGACATGCAGACTCTCAGTCAGACCGCGGTCGTCCATTTTTCAAAAGTCGCGCCTCCTCCTCGTGCTGTTCTGCGATAGGCAGAACACTCAGCTTCCCAGCAGACACTGTGTTCAGTGTTCCGCCTATCACGGATGCCCTCTCGTCCGAGACCGAGGACGAGAGGGCATCAGTGATGGGCGGAACACGGAACAGAGGCTCTGCTGGGAAGCTGCGTGTTTCGCCTATGACGGAACAGCATGAGGAGGAGGCGCGGCTTTGGAAAAATGGACGGCCGCGGTCTGACTGAGAGTCTGCATGTTAGGTACCGGCGTATAAGACGACCCCCAACTTTTAAGAAGAATTTCATGTGTTAAAAAGTTCCACAAAAAAATTCCACATCACTCAGGTGTGAGCTGGGCTTCACAAAGGAAAATCATTTTTGCAAATTAAACACGGCACAGATCTTACAATCCTATACTGAGTGATAATGTGTTATGCCGCGAACACACGATCGGAAAATTTGGAAAAGTCCGACGTGAGCTTTCGGAAGGAAATTACGAACGAGTGTAGGCTCCATCAGACTTTTGCTGTTGGAATTTCCGCCAACAAAAGATTGAGAGCTGGTTTGCAAATTTCCAGACAGAAAAAAAAAATCCTTTTGCAAAATTCCGACGCATGCTTGGAAACAATTTGACGCATGCTCGGAAGCATTGAACTTAATTTTCTCGGCTCTTCGTAGTGTTGTACGTCACCTCGTTCTTGCCGGTCGAACGTTCTGAGATCTTTTGTGTGACAGTGTGTATGCAAGACAAGCTTAAGCGGAAACCTTGGATGGTTTTTGCGATGGAAAATCTGACCGTGTGTATGCGGCATAAGGCTTTATCACATGTATCACGTCTATATTAGGGATGAGCCAAACACCCCCCCCCCCGTTCAGTTCACACCAGAACCTTCGAATGGACCGAACGTTCGCTCGAACATTTAGAACCCGATTGACGTCTATGGGACTTCGAATTCAAAAGTGCTCATTTTAAAGCCTAATATGCAAGTTATTGTCGTAAAACGTCTTTGAGAACCCGGGTCTTGCCCCAGGGAACATGTATCAATGGAAAAAAGTTTTAATAACGGTTGTTTTTTTTAGGACTCCTGAAAAAACTAGCAATTTTAAAACTTTTTTCCATTGATACATGTTCCCTGGGGCAAGACCCGGGTTCTCAAAGACGTTTTCACAGGCAAACTATAGACACCCAGCAGGTACAATATTTAAAGGATTTTTTTTTTTTATTTAAGCATCATTAAAATCAAATTTTAATGATGCTTAACCACTTAAAGACCCCCGCACGCACATATACGGCCACAGAATGGCACGTACAGGCACAAGGGCGTAAATTTACGTCCCCGCCTGAGTGCGGTTCGGGGGTCCCATCGGGACCCCCTCCGCGGCGTGCGGGGGTCCCCCTACCTCTGGGAGCGATCCGGGATCTGCGGGCGGATGTCCGTGATATCCGCCCCCCCCGCGATCGCTCCCAGCCAATGGGAGCGCGCTCCCAGCCTGTCACTTCCTCCTCCTGTGTTTACACAGGAAGGAGGAAATGATGTATTCTCTCATCGCAGCGCTGTTTCCCAGCGCTGCTGATGAGAGAAGACATCACAAGTAAGTGTGCACCAACACAACACTGACACACACTCACATAGGCATATTAACCCCTTGTGATCGCCCCCCCCCACCCCCCTGTCACAGTGTCACTGAATGCAGTGATTTAATCACTGCATTTAGTGTCAGTGTGACAGGCACTGTAAAAATCAGTTAGTGTTAGGTTCAGGATAGCCCCCCCACCCCCCCTAATAAAGTTTTAACCCCCTGATCACCGCCCTAGTTAACCCTTTCACTCCCTATTGCCAGCGTCACTAAGCGATCATTTTTCTGATCGCTGTATTAGTGCCGCTGTTCCTGCTAGGTAGCTATTTTTTTTTATTGCGATTTTTTTTTTTACTAAAGACATGTGGCTAAATACATTTTGGCCTAAATGTTTGACTAAAATTTAGTTTATTTGATTTTTTTTTAACAAAAAGTAAAAAATAGTGTTTTTTTTTCAAAAATGTCGCTCTATTTTTGTATATAGCGCAAAAAATAAAAATCGCAGAGGTGATCAAATACCACCAAAAGAAAGCTCTATTTGTGGGAAGAAAAGGACGCAAATTTTGTTTGGGAGCCACGTCGCACGACCGCGCAATTGTCTGTTAAAGCGACGCAGTGCCGAATCGCAAAAACTCCTTGGGTCATTTACCAGCATATTGGTCCGGGTCTTAAGTGGTTAAATAAAAAAAAATAAAAAAAATAATTAAAAATTCCTTTAACTATTGTACCTGCTGGGTGTCTATAGTATGCCTGTGAAAACATCTTTAACCACTTAAGGACCTTAGGTGTTTTTCAGATTTGGTGTTTGCAAGACTAAAACTGTTTTTTCTGCTAGAAAATTACTTAAAACCTCCAAACATTATATATATTTTTTTCTAACACCCTAGAGAATAAAATGGCGGTCATTGCAATACTTTTTGTTACACCTTCTTACAAGCGCACTTTTTTTGGACAAAATTCACTTTTTTTAATTAAAAAATAAGACAACAATAAATTTGGCCCAATTTATTCATATATTGTGAAAGATAATGTTACGCCGAGTAAAATGATACCCAACATGTCACGCTTAAAAGTTGCGCCCGCTCGTGGCATGGCGTCAAACTTTTACCCTTAAAAATCTTAATAGGCGAAGTTTAAAAAATTCTATAGGTTGCATCTTTTGAGTTACAGAGGAGGTCTAGGGCTAGAATTATTGCTCTCGCTCTAACGATCGTGGCGATACCTCACTTGTGTGGTTTGAACACCGTTTTCATATGCGGGCGCTACTCGCGTATGCCTTTGCGAGCTCGTCGGGACGCTTTAAAAAAAAAAAAATTCTTGTTTATTTTTATTTATTTTATTACTTTTTACACTGAAAAAATAAAAAAATATTTTGATCACTTTTATTCCTATTACAAGGAATGTAAACATCCCTTGTAATAGAAAAAAGCATGACAGGTCCTCTTAAATATGAGATCTGGGGTCAAAAAGACCTCAGATCTCATATTTAAATGCAAGAAAAAAAATTGAAACTGTCATTCTTTCAAATGACAAAAAAAAAAATGTTTCTTTAAGACACTGGGCGGGACTGACGTTTTGACGTCACTTCCGCCCAGCAGAGCTATGGGGACGGGTGGGTGCCATGTTGGCCTCACTCACATCCCCACACAGCAGCCGAGCGGACCTGATCGCCTCCGCCGCTACCGACGGCTACGGTAAGCGGCGGAAGGCACGGGAGAGTGGCGGGAGGGGGCCCCTCTCCCGCCACCGATAACGGTGATCTCACAGCGAATCCGCCGCAGAGACCACCTTTATCGTTTACAGGACCCTTAGCACTAAAGATGGATACCTCGGTTGTGGCAGCAGCTGCTGCCGTTAACGAGATATCCATCTTTAAAAACAGGACGTATATATATACAGTGCAGGGTCCTTAAAGTGGAGTTCCACCCAGGAAAACCACATTTGGCCAAAAGTTGTAAAAAAATAAATTAAAAAAAAACTTGAAAAAAAAAAAAAGTACTCACCCGAAATACATGTTGCTATGCGGAAGTCCGTAATCTGCCTCTTCCACACCGTGGTGTCTTTTCTTCTTGTCCTTCTCCTTGTGAATGGGGCGCGCTGCTTTCTGGGAACTGTGTGTGTTCTCAGAGAGCAGCGCGCCCATTCACAAGCCAGCGTGAGACTCACGCAGGCTCAGTAGGAAATGGGCAGTGAAGCCGTAAGGCTTCACTGCCTGTTTCTCATAGTGTGAATGGCGGCGCGGGACCCAGAGCGATCGTGGGACCGACATCGGGGGGGGGGGGGGGGGGCCGTCAGCGCGGGCGCCTAGGACAGGTAAATGTCCTTATTTAACCAGTTAAGGACCCCCGCACGCCTATGTACGTCCACAACATGGCTCGTACAGGCACAAGGGCGTAAATTTACGTCCTCGCCTTAGTGCGGTTCGGGGGTCCCATCGGGACCCCCTCCGCGGCGTGCGGCGGTCCCCCTGGCTCTGGGAGCGATCGCCGACGAGCGGGCGGATGTCCGTGTTTTCCCCCCCCCCGCGATCGCTCCCAGCCAATGGGAGCGCGCTCCCAGCCTGTCACTTCCTCCTCCTGTGTTTACACAGGAAGGAGGAAATGATCATTTCTCTCATCGCAGCGCTGTTTCCCAGCGCTGCTGATGAGAGAAGACATGCCAAGTAAGTGTGCACCAACACAACACTGACACACACTCACATAGGCATATTAACCCCTTGTGATCGCCCCCCCCCACCCCCCTGTCACAGTGTTACTGAATGCAGTGATTTAATCACTGCATTTAGTGTCAGTGTGACAGGCACTGTAAAAAACAGTTAGTGTTAGGTTCAGGATAGCCCCCCCACCCCCCCTAATAAAGTTTTAACCCCCTGATCACCGCCCTAGTTAACCCTTTCACTCCCTATTGCCAGCGTCACTAAGCGATCATTTTTCTGATCGCTGTATTAGTGTCGCTGTTCCCGCTAGGTAGCTATTTTTTTTATTACGATTTTTTTTTTTACTAAAGACATGTGGCTAAATAAATTTTGGCCTAAATGTTTGACTAAAATTTAGTTTATTTGATTTTTTTTTAACAAAAAGTAAAAAATAGTGTTTTTTTTTCAAAAATGTCGCTCTATTTTTGTATATAGCGCAAAAAATAAAAATCGCAGAGGTGATCAAATACCACCAAAAGAAAGCTCTATTTGTGGGAAGAAAAGGACGCAAATTTTGTTTGGGAGCCACGTCGCACGACCGCGCAATTGTCTGTTAAAGCGACGCAGTGCCGAATCGCAAAAACTCCTTGGGTCATTTACCAGCGTATTGGTCCGGGTCTTAAGTGGTTAAATAAAAAAAAATAAAAAAAAAAATTAAAAATTCCTTTAACTATTGTACCTGCTGGGTGTCTATAGTATGCCTGTGAAAACATCTTTAACCACTTAAGGACCTTAGGTGTTTTTCAGATTTGGTGTTTGCAAGACTAAAACTGTTTTTTCTGCTAGAAAATTACTTAAAACCTCCAAACATTATATATATTTTTTTCTAACACCCTAGAGAATAAAATGGCGGTCATTGCAATACTTTTTGTTACACCGTCTTACAAGCGCACTTTTTTTGGACAAAATTCACTTTTTTTAATTAAAAAATAAGACAACAATAAATTTGGCCCAATTTATTCATATATTGTGAAAGATAATGTTACGCCGAGTAAAATGATACCCAACATGTCACGCTTAAAAGTTGCGCCCGCTCGTGGCATGGCGTCAAACTTTTACCCTTAAAAATCTTAATAGGCGAAGTTTAAAAAATTCTATAGGTTGCATCTTTTGAGTTACAGAGGAGGTCTAGGGCTAGAATTATTGCTCTCGCTCTAACGATCGTGGCGATACCTCACTTGTGTGGTTTGAACACCGTTTTCATATGCGGGCGCTACTCGCGTATGCCTTTGCGAGCTCGTCGGGACGCTTTAAAAAAAAAAAAAAATTCTTGTTTATTTTTATTTATTTTATTACTTTTTACACTGAAAAAATAAAAAAATATTTTGATCACTTTTATTCCTATTACAAGGAATGTAAACATCCCTTGTAATAGAAAAAAGCATGACAGGTCCTCTTAAATATGAGATCTGGGGTCAAAAAGACCTCAGATCTCATATTTAAATGCAAGAAAAAAAATTGAAACTGTCATTCTTTCAAATGACAAAAAAAAAAATGTTTCTTTAAGACGCTGGGCGGGACTGACGTTTTGACGTCACTTCCGCCCAGCAGAGCTATGGGGACGGGTGGGTGCCATGTTGGCCTCACTCACATCCCCACACAGCAGCCGAGCGGACCTGATCGCCTCCGCCGCTACCGACGGCTACGGTAAGCGGCGGAAGGCACGGGAGAGTGGCGGGAGGGGGCCCCTCTCCCGCCACCGATAACGGTGATCTCACAGCGAATCCGCCGCAGAGACCACCTTTATCGTTTACAGGACCCTTAGCACTAAAGATGGATACCTCGGTTGTGGCAGCAGCTGCTGCCGTTAACGAGATATCCATCTTTAAAAACAGGACGTATATATATACAGTGCAGGGTCCTTAAAGTGGAGTTCCACCCAGGAAAACCACATTTGGCCAAAAGTTGTAAAAAAATAAATTAAAAAAAACTTGAAAAAAAAAAAAAGTACTCACCCGAAATACATGTTGCTATGCGGAAGTCCGTAATCTGCCTCTTCCACACCGTGGTGTCTTTTCTTCTTGTCCTTCTCCTTGTGAATGGGGCGCGCTGCTTTCTGGGAACTGTGTGTGTTCTCAGAGAGCAGCGCGCCCATTCACAAGCCAGCGTGAGACTCACGCAGGCGCAGTAGGAAATGGGCTGTGAAGCCGTAAGGCTTCACTGCCTGTTTCTCATAGTGTGAATGGCGGCGCGGGACCCAGAGCGATCGTGGGACCGACATCGGGGGGGGGGGGGGGGGCCGTCAGCGCGGGCGCCTAGGACAGGTAAATGTCCTTATTTAACCAGTTAAGGACCCCCGCACGCCTATGTACGTCCACAACATGGCTCGTACAGGCACAAGGGCGTAAATTTACGTCCTCGCCTTAGTGCGGTTCGGGGGTCCCATCGGGACCCCCTCCGCGGCGTGCGGCGGTCCCCCTGGCTCTGGGAGCGATCGCCGACGAGCGGGCGGATGTCCGTGTTTCCCCCCCCCCCCGCGATCGCTCCCAGCCAATGGGAGCGCGCTCCCAGCCTGTCACTTCCTCCTCCTGTGTTTACACAGGAAGGAGGAAATGATCATTTCTCTCATCGCAGCGCTGTTTCCCAGCGCTGCTGATGAGAGAAGACATGCCAAGTAAGTGTGCACCAACACAACACTGACACACACTCACATAGGCATATTAACCCCTTGTGATCGCCCCCCCCCACCCCCCTGTCACAGTGTTACTGAATGCAGTGATTTAATCACTGCATTTAGTGTCAGTGTGACAGGCACTGTAAAAAACAGTTAGTGTTAGGTTCAGGATAGCCCCCCCACCCCCCCTAATAAAGTTTTAACCCCCTGATCACCGCCCTAGTTAACCCTTTCACTCCCTATTGCCAGCGTCACTAAGCGATCATTTTTCTGATCGCTGTATTAGTGTCGCTGTTCCCGCTAGGTAGCTATTTTTTTTATTACGATTTTTTTTTTTACTAAAGACATGTGGCTAAATAAATTTTGGCCTAAATGTTTTACTAAAATTTAGTTTATTTGATTTTTTTTATAACAAATAGTAAAAAAATAGTGATTTTTTTCAAAATTGTCGCTCTATTTTAGTTTATAGCGCAAAAAATAAAAATCGCAGAGGCGATCAAATACCACCGAAAGAAAGCTCTATTTGTGGGAAGAAAAGGACGCAAATTTTGTTTGGGAGCCACGTCGCACGACCGCGCAATTGTCTGTTAAAGCGATGCAGCGCCGAATTGTAAAAACACCTTGGGTCATTTAGCAGCATAAGTGTCCGGGTCTTAAGTGGTTAAAGTCAGCAGCTACACTGTTAGTAGCTGCCGACTTTGAAAAAAAAAATGCGGGTGGAGATCCTCTTTAGGTGGTTAAATAGCGCAATCACCTGCCTGCCAGTAAATTAGGAAGAACTGATCTAGCTGAACTATACAGTGTATAAATATATGTACAACACCTGGGATGCATATATATCCTCTACACACTAATATTAACGGACTAGCCAGCCTGCTCTATCTACCTGCACTCTCTCTGTGCTCTCTAACCACCGCCGCAACACACTACACAAAGCCAACCTGCAGGCGGCCTTTTATAATGTGGGGCGTGTACTAAACCCCCTGAGCTATAATTGGCCAAATCCACCCTGGCTTTGGCCAATTATGGCTCTCTGTTTTTTGCGCGCTGTGATTGGCCAAGCATGCGGGTCATAGTGCATGCTTGGCCAATCATCAGCCAGCGATGCTGCAGTAAATTATGGTCTGTGAAACGTAACTCGAATTTGGCGCGAACGACCAGTTTTGTTCGTATTTCGAAGCTCATCCCTGGTCTCTATGATTTATATTTTTATCTTATTCTGATTTATTCCAAATACATGTAGTTACAGGTACATTTACAAAGCAAAATACTCTTCATTTGTTAACTGCTTCCTATCAGCAATCCATTAACGTTTTATTCACTATGCCTCATGCAGAGGATATGTTAATACAAGCCCTGGGGGAGAACTAGGAGCCGACGCTCATGCCAGCTGCTAGTTCTGTGACTAAGCTGTATCTGAAAGTTTTACTATCATAGATCAGTGATCAGGATCCAAGCATGATTCCTAATCAAGTGATCACTAGGACAGCCAGCCACAGTATTCCCATAACGCAAAAAGCCAGCAAACATTACATTGCAGCTCACCAGTTCTGAGATGTGATGGCTACATTATTATTTTTATTTTATTTAGTCTTTCCTTGCTTCATTTTCACCTGGTGATCTGGCCAGTATTTTTTTTTTTTTTTTTAAAAGAACAAGCAGATGTAGCAGGGGGTTGAAACAAATAATTTACCACTGACAAAGGTTCTTACAATGATCAGCTTTTATATGTTTATGTAAAACTTGTAACTCAATAGGGTAAACTGTTGCTGTAACTGCTTATAAAGTGTGAGCTGGATTTTGGCTTGAATTTGTTAGTGTTTCTAGGGCTGCCCATACAAGAGTCAGGTTTTTTTTGGTTCAACCAGTGGTAAAAAAAAGCAGAAAAAAAGAAAAAAGAATGCAGCCACCACATCTAATGATTTAATACATAAAAGTTTTGGGTTTAATACTGCTTTAACAACTTCCATACCAGGCACTTACGCACCCTTCTGCCCAAGCCAATTTTCAGCTTTCAGCGCTGTTGCACTTTGAATGACAATTGCATGGTCAATCATGCTACACTGTACCCAAACAATTTTTTTTATCATTTTGTTCCCACAAATAGAGCTTTCTTTTGGTTGTATTTGTACACCTCTGCGATTTTTATTTTTTGCGCAACAACTAAATAAACACAGAAAAAGATTTTTATTTTTTTCTGCTCATTTGTTTTGTAAAAAAGTAAGATTTCTTTTTCAATTACGGGCACTGATATGGCGGCACTGATGGGCCCTGATGAGGTGGCACTGACAGACGGTGCTGGTACTGATGGGCACTCATAGGTGGCACTGATGGGAACTGATAAGTGGGGAATGGGCATGGATAGGCACTGAGGGGTGGCACTGATGAACACTGAGGGGTGGCACTGATGGCATTGCTGGGCATCATTTGTTTATCCCATATTGTGCCAGTCAGTGCCCATGTTGCCAGTCAGTGCCCATTTTTGGGCACTGATTGGCCTCTATTCTCATTTTTTTAGTGTTTTTTTTTTGCTACCATCCCTGGTGGTCCTGGCGGCTTCCCTGGTGGTCCAGTGTGGGCATCCCAGGTGGGGCTGCACTGATAAACAATCAGCGCAAACCCCCCCTGTCAGAAGAGCCGCCGATCGGCTCTCCTCTACTCGCGTCTGTCAGACGCGAGTGAGGAAGAGCCGATCAACGGCTCTTCCTGTTTACATTGTGATCAACCGTGATTGAACACAGCTGATCATGTGGTAAAGAGCCTCTGCCGGAGGCTCTTTACCGAGATCAGAGATGCAGGGTGTCAGACTGACACCCTGCATCACCGAGAGGGGCGTGCACCGGCATGTTATCCTGCTGGACGTCAATAGACGTCCAGTCAGGATAACACAACCACTTCCCGAACGTCAATTTACTATTGACCGGGCAGGAAGTGGTTAAACTAACCCTTTTAATATATGGTTGACTTAAAGGCGTTATAAAGATAAACATTTTTTTTCCTAAATAGCTTTCTGTACCTTAGTGCAGTCCTCCTTCACTTATCTCATCCTTCCATTTTGCTTTTAAATGTCCTTATTTCTTCTGAGAAATCCTCACTTCCTGTTATTCGGTCTGTAACTCCGCACAGTAATGCAAGGCTTTCTCCCTGGTGTGGAGTGTTGCCTTGGTCTACAGGAGAGTCAGGACGCCCACTAACACACAGCTCCTTTCTCTATCTGCAATGTAGAGAGTGTCCTGACTCTCCTGTAGTCCAAGGGAGGGGGCTAGCACGACACTTCACACCAGGAAGAAAGCCTTGCATTACGGTGTGGAGTTACAGACAGAAGAACAGGAAGTGAGGATTTCTCAGAAGAAATAAGGACATTTAAAAGCAAAATGGAAGGATGAGGTAAGTGAAGGAGGACTGCACTAAGGTAAAGGAAGCTATTTAGCAAAAAAAAAAAAATGTACCTTTACAACCCCTTTAAAATCTTTACCTTATGTACAACAATGCTGAAAGAAAACAGGCCATCTCCATACAATACCAATGTCAAAATAGAGTTGCCAAAAGAAGCATGATCTATAAACACTTCTGAGTTAACAGTCATAGGACATATACAGTGCCTTGAAAAAATATTCATACCCCTTGAAATTGTTAAATGTTACACAAAAAACGTAAATGTATTTTATTGGGATTTTATGCGATAGGCCAACTCAAAGTAACACATAAATGTGAAGGAACATGATAAATGGTTTTCATTTTTTTTTTTACAAATATCTGAAAAGTGTGGCGTGCATTTGTATTCAGCACCCTTAAGCCCTGGTTCACACTGGGCTGCGGGAGTGAAGCCGTGTGAGTTCAGCTGATCTCGCACGATTTTACTCCCGCTGGCAGTCCCGATTTCAGTCGCGATTTAAGAGACATCTGTGCAGGTTTCTGCACAGATGTCAATGTAAATCGCGGCCCGAAATCGCAAAAAGTAGTACAGGAACTACTTTTTGAAATCGGTGCAGCGCTGCAGATGCGGCGTCACAGCGATTAGGACGGTGTTATTGCCGGCAAATGCCGCCGATTTGAGATGCGATTTCACATGTGAAATCGCATCTCAAATCGAAGCAAATCGTACCCAGTGTGAACCTGGGCTTACTCTGATACCCCTAACTAAAATCTACTGGAACTGATTGCCTTCAGAAGTCACCTAATTAGTAAATAGAGTCTACCTGTGTGTACTAATTTTATCTCAGTATAAATACAGCTGTTCTGTGAAGCACTCAGGGGTTTGTTAGAGAACCTTAGTGAAGAAACAGCATCATGAAGACCAAGGAACACACCAGACAGGTCAGGGATAAAGTTGTGGAGAAGTTTAAAGCAGGGTTAGGTTATAAAAAAATATCCCAAGCTTTGAACATCTCATAGAGCTCTGTTCAATCCATCATCTGAAAATGGAGAGTATGGCACAACTGCAAACCTACAGTACCAAGACATGGCTGTCCACCTAAACCAACAGGCCGGGCAAGTAGAGCATTCATCAGAGATGCAGCCAATAGGCCCATGGTAACTTTGGAGGAATTGCAGAGATCAGGTGGGAGAATCTGTCCACAGGACAACTATTATGCCATGTACACATGATCGGAAATTCCAACAAGAAAACCGTGGTTTTTTTTCCGACGGAATCTTGGCTCAAACTTGTCTTGCATACACACGGTCACACCAAATTCCGACTGCCAAAAACGCAATAACGTACAACACTATGACAAGCTAAGAAAAATTAAGTTCAATGCTTCCGAGCATGCGTCAACCTGATTCCAAGCATGCATAGGATTTGTCTCCGTCGGAATTGCATACAGACGATCAGAATTTCCTCCAAGAACTTTTCCCGTCGGAAAATTGGAGAACCAGCTGTTAAATTTTTTCTTGGCGGAAATTAACAGAAAAATCCTGTTGGAGCCTACACACGGTCGGATTTTCTGACCAAAAGCTAACAAACTTTTCTTGTCGGAATTTCCGATCGTGTGTACGCGGCATTAGCTATGCACTCAATACATTTGAGTGTGGCAAGAAGAAAGCTATTGCTGAAAGAAAGTCATAAAAAGTCCCGTTTGCAGTTTGTGAGAAGCCATGTGGCCATGAAGCCACAGAAAAAATGTGGAAGAAGGTGCTCTGGTCAGACGAGACAAAAATTTTACTTTTTGGCCTAAAAGCAAAACGCTGTGTGTGGCGGAAAACAAACACTGCACATCACCCTGAACACACCATCCCCAACATGAAACATGGTGGTGGCAGCATCATGTTGTGGGGATGTTTTTCTTCAGCACAGACAGGGAAGCTAGTCAGAGTTGATGGGAAGATGGATGGACCCAAATACAGGGCAATCTTAGTAGAAAACCTGTTATACCGCATACACGCGAACGTATTTTCCACTGGAAAAAAAAAAATCGGATGTTTTTTCCGACACAATTCCGCTCAAGCTTGGCTTGCAAACAACGGTCACACCAACTTCCGACCGTCAAAAATGCAGTGACGTACAAAACTACAAGCCAAAAAATAAAGTTTAATGCTTCCAAGCATGTGTCGACTTGTGTCGACTTGGTGTGGTTTTTAGTGCGTTGGAATTGTATACAGATGAGCGGATTTTCAGATTTTCTCCATTGGAAAAATCGAGAACCTGCTCTCTATCTAAGTCCGTCGGACATTCCATCAGAAAAAGTATACGGCATACACACGGTCGGAATACCAGATGGAAAGCTCCCATCTGACTTTTTCCATCGGAATTTCCGACCGTGTGTACGTGGCATTAGAGTCTGCAATAGACTTGAGACTGGGGCAGAGGTTCGCCTTCCAGCAGAACAACGACCCTAAACATACAGCCAGAGCTACAATGGAATGTTTTAGATCAAAATATATTAAGGTGTTAGATAGAATTTCCCAGTCAAAGTCCAGACCTAAATCCAATTGAGAATCTGTGGCATGACTTGAAAATTGCTGTTCAGACGCTCTCCATCCAATCTGACAGAGCTTGAGCTATTTTGCAAAGAAGAATGGGCAAAAATGTCACCCTCTTGTTGCACCCTGTGCAAAGCTGGTAGAGACATCCCCAAAAGACTTGCAGCTGTGATTGCAGCCAAAGGTGGTTCTACGAAGTATTGACTCAGGGGGGCTGAATACAAATGCATACCACACTTTTCACATACCATATTTATCGGCGTATAACACGTGCCAATTTAAGAGGAAATTTTCAGGGAAAAAAAAAATGTTGTTTTTTTTTCAAATAAACCACTTTGAAGCAAAATAATAGTCAGTGCCAATCGATGCAGCCTGATTAGTGTCCATCTGCAGCCTCAATGCAGCCTGATGCCCATCTGCAGCCTCAATGCAGCCTCTGTGCCCATCTGCAGCCTGATCTGCGCCGATCCAATGCAGCCTGATGCCCATCTGCAGCCTCAATGCAGCCTCTGTGCCCATCTGCAGCCTAAACTGCGCCCATCCAATGCAGCCTCTGTGCCCATCTGCAGCCTGATCTGCCCCCATCCAATGCAGCCTGATGCCTATCTGCAGCTTTATCTCTCATGCAGTGCAGGAAATCAGGAGGGGGACGAGCGCCGCCGAAATCACCGAGCTGTCATCTTCTGTTTACAGTACTCGGCTCTCAGTCGACAGTCACATACACAGTCCCGCCTCCGCCATCGGACCAGCTATTGTGATTGACAGAACACTGGTCCAATGTTGGTGGTGGAGGCGGGACGTGTGTGTGATGTCAGAGCCAAGTAAACAGGACATGACGGCTCGGTGATTCCGGCAGTGCTCGTCCCCCTCCTTCTCCTCCGAGGTACGCTATCGGCGTATGACACGCACCCGTGATTTCCCCCTATCTTCAGGGAGAAAAAAAGTGTGCGTTATACGCCGATAAATATGGTATTTATTTGTAAAAAAAATGTTGAAAACCATTTATAATTTTACTTCCACTTCACAATTATGTGCCACCTTGTGTTGGTCTATCACATAAAATCCCAGTAAAATACATTTACGTTTTTGCTTGCAACATGACAAAATGTGGAAAATTTCAAGAGGTATGAATACTTTTTCAAGGCACTGTATATTGGTTTCTGCAAAAAACACAAGGATACTTTAACCACTTTCCGACCAGCCGCCGCAGTTATACGGCGGCAGGTCGGCACGGGTGCGCGAGAGCCCGTAGCTCTACGTCGCGCCTTTCGCGGCCACTAGGGGGCGCGTGCGCGCCGCCGGCGGCCCGCGCGCGCGCCCCCCGCTCGCCCCCGAGTCCCGTGCGTGTGCCCGGCGGGCGCGATCGCCGCCGGGCACACGCGATCGCTCGTTACAGAGCGGGGAACGGGAGCTGTGTGTGAAAACACACAGCGCTCGTTCCTGTCAGCGGGGGAAACGCTGATTTTCTGTTCATACAATGTATGAACAGAAGATCAGTGATTCCCCCTAGTAAGTCCCCCCCCCCCATACAGTTAGAACACAAATAGGAACACACTTAACCCCTTCCCCGCCCCCTAGTGTTAACCCCTTCACTGCCAATGGCATTTTTATAGTAATCCAATGCATTTTTATAGCATTGATCGCTAAAAAAATGCCAATGGTCCCAAAAATGTGTCAAAAGTGTCCGAAGTGTCCGCCATAACATCGCAGTACCGAAAAAAAACGCTGATCGCCGCCATTACTAGTAAAAAAAAAATTATAATAAAAATGCCATAAAACTACCCCCTATTTTGTAAACGCTATAACTTTTGCGCAAACCAATCAATAAACGCTAATTGCGATTTTTTTTACGAAAAATATGTAGAAGAATACGTATCGGCCTAAACTGAGGAAAAAACATTTTTTTTTTATATATTTTTGGGGATATTTATTATAGAAAAAAGTAAAAAATATTGCATTTTTTTCAAAATAGACGCTCTGTTTTTGTTTATAGCGCAAAAAATAAAAACCGCAGAGATGATCAAATACCACCAAAAGAAAGCTCTATTTGTGGGAAAAAAAGGACGCCAATTTTGTTTGGGAGCCACGTCGCACGACCGCGCAATTGTCAGTTAAAGCGACGCAGTGCCGAATCTCAAAAAGTGCTCTGGTCTTTGGACAGCAATATGGTCCGGGGCTGAAGTGGTTAATGTGTGAAGACCTACACTTCCTTGGGAACAGGGTGATATCTGTGTGCTAATGAAACCAAATGGCTGGCCTGTTAAATAGGCCTGCTTGTTATATTTATAGTAAAAAGGGTGCTAAGTGCTAGTTATTATTTTCTCATTATTAAGACTGGGAGTACGTTTACAATTAGCACTTTGCATTCTTAATATTTTTAATCATGTTTTCCACAAATAATCTTCTGGACATGTCTAACCAGTTGTAAGTGATCCAATGTGAAATCATAGAGCAGCTTATTGGTTTGTTCCTATATTACTTGTACCATCAGCAGTAAAGTGGCGATAAGTGTATACCGCAATGCATGACTAATATTAACCCCAACCTAACACAAATATGCGGTCACACTGGACTGTTTTATTTTCAGTGGGGCCGCATTATTGCGTATCTCCCTTTGTGCTGGGAGATATAGAAATACAAAAATACCTAGATATCTAGATCAAGGTTTGATCTAGGTCAGTGCCAGGGTTAGTCAGTGTTTGGGTCAGTATATATTTTTTTAATTACCTAGTATCAGTGTCAGTGCCAGTCCACATATATGCGATACGGGAACCAGAGCGATTCCAAAAAAAAAATTAAAAAAATGATTGTTTCTTGGCTGTACTGCGGGTACATCCAACATACACATACGTGATATCGCTGCGATCGTCAAGAGTACAAGAATTTTGTTTGTTATTTTTTTGGTGGTAGATTATGGTAGAAACAAGGAAATATATGGTTAAACGTAAAAAATTTCGGCCAGTTTTCCTTTAACCACTTCAGCCCCGGACCATTTGACTGGCCAAAGACCAGAGAGATTCAGCACTGTGTCCCTTTAACTGACAATTGCGCGGTCGTGCGACGTGGCTCCCAAACAAAATTGATGTCCTTTTTTCCCCACAAATAGAGCTTTCTTTTGGTGGTATTTGCTCACCTCTGTGCTATAAACAAAAAAAGAGCGACCATTTTGAAAAAAACACAAAACACACAACTGGCCAGATTCACAAAGCACTTACACCGGAGTATCTCGAGATGTGCCGTCTAAGTCTAAATTTGCTCCGGAATATTTTTTGCACCGTACCCACAGAACTAGATACGCACCAAAATAGGCTACTCCCGACCGGCCTAACTTGCCTACGCCTGCACATCCTGGCCCAGATTCACAGAGAATTAGATTCTCGTAGAGTATCAGAAATACACTACGCTGCCGTATTTTACCTGGCTCTACGTGGAATTCAGGTAGATTTTGTCCAGTAAACGACGGCGGCGTAGTGTATTTCTCCCGTCGCAATCCATCTGCGCGAGTAGGGGGCGTGAAGCATTTAAAATAGGCGCGTTCCCGCGGCGATCGAACTGCGCATGCTCCGTTCGCAAATTTCCCGCCGTGCATTGCGCGAAACCACGTCGTCACGTCGTAGTAGCATCGTTTACGTACATTCCTATTCCCGAACGAGTTACGTTAAAAAAAAAAAAATATTTTCAAATCGACGCGGGAACGACGGCCATACTTTACATGGGTTACGCACTGTTAGACCAGCAAAAAGCTCCTCTAACATTACGCAGCCAAAAAATGACGTAGGCGATTGCGAGGGACACTCGTACCTTCGTGGATCGCCGCAAAAACTAATTTGCATACCCCGACGCATGAAAACGACGCGAACTCCTCCCAGCGGCCGCAAAAATATCGCAGCGTAGATCCGAAGGCTTACGAAGACGTAAGCCTCTCGGATCGAAGCCCGAAGCCGCCGTATCATGGTTTGAGGATTCAAACTAGTGATACGGCGCACGAAATTTGAAATTACTCCTGTCTAACACCAGTTAGACAGGCGTAATTGCTCTGTGAATCTGGGCCCCTAGGTGCACATTTACTCTGTCCACACCATTGATTTCCTATGCAAATATGCAAATGAGGGAGATACGCCGATCCACAAAAGTAAGTTTGTGCGGTGCAGTCTACACGATGTGCTTATCAGCTGCACGGAAAGTCTAAAATTAGACCATATAAAAGCAGGTTTAAAATTAGACAATCCATCTACATGTCAGCTAAAGCAACACCGTTAGGGACGAGCTGAGCACCCACACTTGCAATCTATATGCCAACATGCAGGGTTGCCATCAGGGGGGTACAGGCAATACACCTGTAAGGGGCCCAGGGGTCCCCAGGGCCCCAGATGGCAACCCCCTCTTTTTTATATCCAGTTCTCTGCTCCAGGGGGCCCATGCCTGAAGCTGTGTAAGGGACCCCATAATTCCTGATGGCGGCTCTGCCAACATGCCAGGGGCATCCTTGCTCATAGCTATACTACTGACTTTAGATGAGCACAGAAGGGAGGAGGGCATGGAGGAGGGCACGGGAGAGGATATACCGCACACGCATAGACATCTTTGGCATGAGTGATTCTGAGGTGTATCGCATCTTCAGATTCACCCCTCATGCCATCCTGGAATTAACCACAACCCTGCAGGAGGACATCACCAGCCCAATACACCGCTCACATGCAGTGCAGCCACTGGGCAAGGTCCGGGCAACACTCCATTTCCTTGCCAGTGGCTCTTTTCAGCGTACAAGTGGAGTGGTGGCAGGAAAATCACCCCCACATTCAAAAATCATTCACAAACAGAAAAAAAAATCAAAATAAAAAAAAAATAATGCCCAGCAAAATAAAAAATAAAAAACTCAGCAAAAAACACTCTCCAAATCACTCTCCAAAAATCTCAAAGACACGTCACAAACCAACAAACACTAACAAACAACAGAACAAAAGCACCTTGCTGTAGGAAGGGAAAAAAATTGGATGTACTTTTGCAATGGAAGGGCATTTCTCTCGGTCTATTCAAGCACTGTGCATAGCTCACTAAGTCTGACTGGCCTAGTTCCTATCTAACTGATTGTGCTGTGCCGAGTTCTGAACATGTTTAGAGAGGTGCTGACCATAGTCTGCTTCATGTGCACATGCCCAGTCTGGCCGGCCCTTCATTTGCATGGGGTCACGGCTCATTTCAATGGAACACGCCCACGTCCTTCCCACTTTGAATTACACCGCCTTACGCCTCGGAATTTACATTGCACCAGACACTTTTGTCTCTATTTTGGGACCATTTACATCTACATAGCGATCAGTGCTATAAAAATTCACTTATTACTGTGTAAATGTGACTGGCAGTGAAGGGTTTAACCAGGAGGGGGCGCTGAAGGGGTTAAGTGTGTCCTAGGGATGTGTTCTAACTGTAGGGGTGGTTGGGCTGTGTGTGACATGACACTGATCACCGCTCCCAATGACAGGGAACTGTGATCAGTGTCCTGTCACTAGGAAGAATGGGGAAATGCTTGTTTACATTAGTGTAGCGTCACTCCCGAAAGGGCCGCTGGGTTAAAATGGGATCGGCAGATTAAGTTACTAATTGAGTGTCCACACCGTCAATAAAGATTTTCTCAATGCTTTAATTCCAGGCCAACATAGCCAAACATCAACTCGGTGAAAGGAGAATAGGTTGATGAGGAGAATTAGATTCTCGATGTCAGGCCTGGATGTATGTACAGCAAAATCAGCCCCTTGAAAGATAAAATGTTGCACGCGTCGCCACTTTAAATGCTGATTGGGAGGAACAGGTCTCTCTCACTGACCCGGCTCTAGGCCTCTGCCACAGGCCAATGTAGTAAAGATAATTTGTCAACGTCCGAACAGAGCAAATCCTCCTCGCAGTTATCTCAGCACAGATCACCGGGTGACAGCAGAGCGTACCTGTCTATGGCCCGGCACCGGATCCTCTCTACAGCATCGGGAACCCAGAAAAACCCCCTCCAATTGGCTGCTGAGGAAGACTCCATCCTCCAGAAATCCCTCTGGCTCCCACTGCCGGCCAAGGATGATATTAACATCCCCAGAATGCAGTCCGAGCCAGTGGACCTCTCCAGAATGACACAGGTCATTAATCTAAACAAATCATGACCGGGAGCAAGGTAGCTCTCCCAGTCAACTAGTTTTTTAGCGTAGTGCCCATGCTAGAAGCAAGGGGGCGCTACATTAGCATTTCCCTGTTCTTTCTCTACATGAGATAATCGCGGGTATCCCCGTGGATATCGAGTCCGTGTCCCCCGCGATCACACTCACGGAACTCGCTGAGGCCGGCGCGCCCACAATGCTGCATCTTAAAGGCGACGTACAGGTGCCAGTCGGCAATCGGTTAATGATAAAAACAAAAACAAATCAAGAGAAATCCGTTACCATTTACCACCAAAAGTAAGCTCAATTTGTCTTGAAACAAAATGCGGTATAATCCAACTGGATGCACAAAGTAGTTGTGATGATCGGTACGGTTTTACTAACACTAATGTCAAAGTTGCAAAATTGTGCTTAGGCATTTAGATCTGTTTTACCCTGGGTTAAAAACATAATAGAATCATTTTAAAAGAGAATGTATCGTATTTTACATGCATTTTCTTTTTTTTTTTTTTTTGTTTATTGTGTTTAGAATTTAAAGCATATAAAAACATTTGGTTAAATATATCATATAAATATTTAGACTTATACGGAGCCAGCAGGTGGAGCTCTAATGTCTTTTTCTATTTTCAGCTCTCTTACCTTATCATCTTTGCTCTAAGGCTACTTTCACACTTTGGCAGTGATGCGTTAGCGGTAACGGCGCTTTTCCGTCACTTTAGCTGCACTTTTCGGCCTCTAGCCAGGCGCTTTTAACCTCTGCTAGTGGCCGAAGAAAGGGTTAAAAGTGCCCGTGTTGCAGCACTGCCAAAGCACTTTGCAGGCACTTCGGCAGCGCTGCCCATTCATTTCAATAGGCAGGGCCCAAAGATGCTGCTTACAGGACTTTTTTCCCGTCCTGCAATCGCACCGCCCCAGTGTGGAAGCACTCAGGCTTTCACCCTGGGGAGGCTTGAGAGGTGCTTTGCAGGCGCTATTTTTAGCACTAAAGTGCCTCAGTGTAAAAGTAGCCTAAGAAGCCAGTTTAAAGAACTCAACTTAACCCCTTCATGCGACCGCCCACTGGACGTTTTTTTTTCCCTGTGGTGCTGCATATTTGCATATCTCCCTTTGTGCAGATAGCGCACCACACAGCGTATTCTCAGCTCAGAGACTGGGGTCTCACCGAGACCCCCGGGCCCCGTTTCAACAATCGGGACCTGGAAAGTCCAATTCTGGGTCACCTGATCGTTGCGATAGCCTCTAATTGGCTATGACAGTGATAAGTCACTGTGAAGCCCGCCCCCGTGTTTTCTGTCTCTGTGAATGGAAGAGCGATTTACATTGTATCATTCCCTGTCCTTGCAGAGATAAAAAATAATAATACCTAGATCAAAGGTTTGATCTAGGTCAGTGCCAGGATTAGTTAGGGCTCTTGTTTCTGGGCTGTACTATGGGTACAAACAACAACTAACATACACATGTGGAAACATTGTGATTGTCAGGAGCAGGAGAATTTATTTTGGGTTGTTCTTTGGTAGTAGATTATTGTCGTAACATGACAGTTACATTAAAACATTTTTTTTTTTTTTAATTTTACTATTGTGGGCAAAATTTCCTTAGATAATACATTCTATTTATAGGAGATATCCATTACCATTACGGGATCGGCCCAACTTTTTGGTACCAAAATATTCAGACCCTCTGGCCCAGATTCACGTACATCTGCGCATTATTGGACTGGCGTAGCGCACCGCCTTTACGTTAGACTTGCGCAATTTTGTCGCGTAATCACCCTATTCTCGTAGCTTTTGCGCAGAAAATTGCGCATGTGTAACGTTTTTTCAGAGGCGTAAGGCGGAGTAATACAAATTGGGAAGGACATGGGCGTGTTACATTGAAATGAGCCGTGACCCCATGCAAATGAAGGGCCGGCCGGCTCGTGCATGCGCGCTTGAAGGAGACCATGGTCAGCTCCGCTGTGCGCATGCTCACAACTCGGGAGCGGCGCAATCAGTGAAATTGGAAATGGACTAGGGCAACGTTGTGAACTACGCAAACAGCATAAATAGACAGACACAAAGGCACTTGCATTGCAAAAGTACATCCCTTTGTCCCTTCCCATTTAACCAAGTGCTTTTGTCCTGTTGTTCGTTGCATTGTGTTTTGTAGTTGTCAGATTAGTGTTCTGTGTGATCAAGTGTTTGTTAGTAGACCTTTGAAAGTGTTTTTTGATAAGTGTTTGAGTGACTGTTTGTTTGATATATTTCTGTTCGTTTGTTTTCTTGCTGTTTTTTTGCTGTTTGTTTTTGTGACTGTTTCTTGCTGAGTGCTAGTGTGATTTTTTTGGGTGTTCGTTTTCTTTTTGTGTGTGTTCTTGCTTGATTGGTTGTGCTTGTTTTTGTGAGTGATTTTTGTTGACTGGGAGTGAGTTTTTTTGGAAGTATGACAGAGAGAAAGCGAAAGCTCAATTTTACTGTGGGGGAAAAAAGAATTCTTGCCCGGGCCATTAGCGATTATGGGCGTTTCCTCCACGGCCCAGACAGTGCCAACACCACCCTGGCCAGGAGGAGGGAGATTTTGGATATGATCACTGAGCAGGTCAATTCAGCGGGGGAGGGGGAGACACGGATCCGGTCTGGGAATGACAAAAAAATCAATGACCTCCGGCGTCTGGTCAAACAGAAGCTGGCCAGAATGCATGCCCATGCCAGGGGCACAGGAGGGGGCCCACCATGCCGTATTAGGCTGACAGCGGAGGAGCGTGCGGTGGCCCTGACCTTTCATCGGCATGAAGTTGAGGGCCTGCCCGGCTTTGACTCAAGTCCGGAGCCCGTGGTGCCAGGTAAGTATTTTTTTTAATATCAGGTGTGTAGCATGTGTGGGGGAGGGGGTGAAAGGGAATATGTGGCAAGTGTGTGGATCCTCCAACCTGTGAATGTTTTGTGTCATCCACAGATGTGCAGGAGGGTGCAGGACCATCTGGCCTGACCGCACCATCCCCAGGACAGCAGCCTAATGAGGCCCCCCCAACAAGGCCGGAGTCCGCGGAGGAGGTTTAGGAGGAGGAGGAGAATCATGAGGAGGAGGAGAATCATGAGGAGGAGGAGTCCATGTCAGGCACTGGACGTTTGGTTTTTGAGGACTCTTCCCCTCTGGCTGGCAGCAGGCAGCCCTCCCTAAGGGGGAGCCCCCCCTCCTCCCCCAACATGGCTCCCCTCCCAAGGGCCTCCCCTTCTCCCCGGCCACAAGCATCAGCTAGAGGCAGGATTTCATCCCAGAACACCAGGGGGTTGGCCGATCTCCTGCCCGCCACTCTGAGAAGGGACCAGTTCCTCCAGACCCGCCATCTGGGACAGGTCAGCCAGACATTGGTGCGGATGGAGGAGAGCCTGTCCTTCATCAAGGATACGCTGGGGAACCTGGACTCCCACTCCCGGGCTTTCACAACCTGCCTAAACGACCTGCAGACTACATCAGCAGGCGTTGGGCAGGATGTACCCAGGCTATCCAGGCCAACACGGCAACACTTGGTGCTGCCCTGGACAGAATAGCCGTGGCCTTGGAGGGCAGGCCGCCAGGTGGGCAGAGATCAGGGGCTGCTCCTCCTTCCCCGGTTTTCCCCCTCCCCCATGAGTCTCCCCTGAGGAGCCGGGGCCGTGGCAATAATTTTTTAACTGATGGTGTGTACGCACCATCAGACCATCAGTCTGTGAACCGATGAAAACGGTCCGTCGGACCATTCTCATCGGGTTGGACCAATCGTGTGTACGCGGCCTTAAGGTTTACAGATGCAATTATGAAATAGCTCTAGTCAGATAAGTGATCCAAGGGTCCCAAGTGTTTTAAAATCTGGTCATCTTATTCTGCAGCAAGGCAGAAAGATGCCCATTAAGCATAATCCAGGACAATTTGTCCTTTAAAAGATTAAAAGGTATCATAGGGGATTTCCAGGACCTCGCTATAATGATTTCTTCTGCTGTAAAGATAAACCCTATCAGGTGTGGGTCTCGGGGGTTCCCTCCACGGCGTGGCCAAACAATGCTTGTGGCCGAGATCTAGTCAAGTTAATCCCAGTAAGGGAGTAAATAAATTTGTAGGTGTGGATCCAAAACCTGTGGGCTACCAGGCACATCCACCAGGTACTCTATTCCTTCTTGGGTCACTGGGTACAACAGCAGTACCTTGTAATTGGCTTTGAGCAAAGATTTAGCAAGCCAAGCTATGCCACTCTGCAGCGCCCAAGACCTTCCCCATGTCCCTTTCCCATCTTTCCATGCAAGGACGTTTTCCCTCCATAGAGGACAGAATACTATAAACCTTAGCTATGTAACCCGAGTGTTTATCAATACATTTACATAAATATCCCATGGGTGTTGTTGTAGAGAGGTCAGACACTCTTCTCAAGGAGGTAATAAAATGAGTTGAGTATAGCGGTAGTATTCCGTAGGCGGCAGATCGTATTTCTCTTTAAAACTCTGTTTTTTAGGTTTTAAAAATTGACCTAAATGCCCCTTTAATAAAACTCATGGGCATGTGACGTGCCAGGTCCCCTCTTTCTTCTAGTTTGCAACTTGGGATGGCCCTTCTTGTTGTGCATGTATTTTCCTGGTGCTGTCAGCGATGCCCAATGCCTATCAGTATCAATCACAGGGACCTGAATCTTTCAATTGCATAAAGTCGTCAAGAAATGTATAGCAATAAAAGCTCATCACCAGTCTTCACTATCAGAAAAGGTGCCACATACTTTCACATAACAGTGGATTCATGTGATTTTGGTGATTTAGGGGCTCATTCACATGGGCACTCAGCTCAGCCCTGTGTAGCTTGTGTCGCAGTTGAATTTCTTAGAGCGAGTAATATCACCCAGCACAGCATGGATCTCCAGAATTGGTCCAAAGCTTTATTCAAGCTTACAGCAAATAGCAAGGTTTCAGAGCCACACAAGACCCCTTCGTCAAGCATGCGATGCTACCTGATGAAGGCGACCTGCGTGGCTCCAAAACGTTGCTATTTGCTGTAACCATGTGATCGCTGAACATTGCTTTGGACCCATTCTGGAGATCCAAAGGGCCAGATTCAGGTAGAAGTTACGCGGCTTATCTGTAGATAAGCCGCGTAACTTCTAACCTACGCCGTCATATCTGTTTTCTGTATTCAGAAAACAAGATACGCCGGGATTGAGTTCAGATACGAGCAGCATAATTGTATTTCGCCGTCGTATCGGAACTGCAATTTTAAAATGGCCGCTAGGGGCTTTCCCGCTGATTTACGCCAAGAATATGTAAATCAGCGAGATACGCCAATTCACGATCGTACGCGGGCCCGGCGTAAAGATAAAGCAACAAAAAGCACGCGTATCCTATGTTAAGTATGGCCGTCGTGACCGCGTCGAATTGAAAAAGTTTCACGCCGTTTGCGTAACTCGTCCGTGAATGGGGATTGACGTCATTGACGTTCACGTAGAAAACACCGTCCTAATGTGGAGCATGCGCACTGGGATACATTAGCTGGCCGGCGCATGCGCAGTGCGTTCGCCGCGGGATCGTCCCTAGTTTAAATACTACACGCCCCCTACCCGTCCAATTTGAATTCCGCCGGCCCATTTTCGTTACGCCGCCGCAACTTTAGGAGCCAGTGCTTTGTGAATACAGTACTTTCTCCTAAAGTTTAGGCGGAGTAACGTAAATGAGAAACGTTACTCAAGAATAAAGATGCGCCCATCTACCTGAATCTGGCCCATAGTGTGCTGGTGACATTTCTCACTCGGACTATTCACGGTTTCAACTGATGGTCGCTTCAGCACCCGCTTATACACACAGCCATCTCTACGGGAACGTGCGTGTTGGGAATAGTGCATTGGAGCAGTTAATTATTTATCTATTTATTTTGCACAAATGCAAGTAGCCAATATAATGTGAATGAATATGCGTTCGTTGTATGGGGACTCACCTACACAGCTGAGTCTTTCAGGTACACAGGGATGGGTGCACTTCCTCCAATGCGCTTGCTCTGTGTCTGCATCCCTGTGACACTTGGCTGTGCACATGGGTGTCCGCTCCATAGGGCAAGGGGGGTCGTTTGCCCCCCCTAGAATCACCAGGGAGAGCCAGGAGCAGGGCCAAACTGGCCCTGGGGCCGCTTTAAGCTCCCCTCCTTCTGTCCTCTGGCGCTCGTATCGTATGTCACGGAGCTGGGTCTGTGTGCAAGGTCTCGTCCACATAGTTCGGCTCGTCTGATAGTCTTCTAGTGTTCCGCCTATCACACGATCCGAACTAGGGGGACGGGACCTTGTACACAGACCCAGCTCTGTGACATACGATACGAGCACCAGAAGACAGAGGAGGGGAGCGCCGTTTGATATAGTTTACCAGGCCTGTGCTTTGTTTGTTCCAACATCTGTTGCCACAGGTAACACTAGACTATTTTCTGATGTGTTTTTAGCAAGTCTGGAAACGCAGAGCAAACACAACACAGAGTTGTAGCCTACGGCATAGTTTCTAGTTGTCCCTTATTTAGAGTGCCTGTCCCTCTTCTGGAAAATCAAAATCCATTTGTCCCTCATTCCAAAAGGTTCCTCTTTTTGACCTGAAATAAAAATGATGTCAATATAGTGTAGTGTTTCAGTCAAGGGAAAGGGGTGCTGTGTAATGTAAAGGGGTCCAGAGCTGTGGGGTGCTGTGTAATATAAAGGGGTCCAGATCTGTGAGGTGCTGTGTAATGTAAAGGGGTCCAGAGGTGCAGTGAGAGGGGGAACACAGTAGTGACAAAGAGATATTAAAAGATGCAGGGGGCACAGTGGGGTGTTTTAACATTTTAACGTGGGGGGGGCGCTTTTAACCCCCACTAGCGGTCGAAGAAAGGGTAAAATGTGACTGTGTATCGCCGCTGCCGAAGAGCGCCCCCCCCCCCTGAAAAAATTTCAGCGGACGCCCATGGCTGTGCAGTTGATTTCATACAGCCGACGCAAATCCATTCACTTTATTTTTTTTTTTTAAACATCAAGAGTTTATTAGTGAAGTTATTGAGCAATACAGGTCATAGCATATACACCGTATAGATAGCATTGTACATTTCAAACAGCAGTAACATGTCATTTTCATAGCAGGGCAAAAAGATAAAACCTAAGGCGCTATAGTAAAACATAGGCCCCTTCAACGATAATGGTCGCCCTTACAATAAGGGTGTGGACATTGGCTATATTGCCGTAAAGATTATTGTTATAACATTTGTCTAATAACCGTAACTATCCATAGGTAAATGCTACTCGAAATATTGGGAATTTCGATTTCAATCAATCAAGAACAGCGGGAACAGATATGAATAAGAAGAGGAGAGAAGTTAAGGTGGGGAGTAGGGGGGGGAGGGGTGGAGAGGAGGGATCTGAGGGGTGTGACCCCATTCAGCACGGCCAAGGGTTACCATCAAGGAAAAAACTACGGACCTCAGAACTAATTTCAGCAGTCACAGGTGTGGGGTACACTGTCCATTCCTCGTATTCTACAGAGCCAGTAATGTGTCATACTGACGGGAAAATCTAAAGGCAAACCACGGGGACCATGTGTCATGGTATTTTTCAGCTCCGTCAGTGGCTTGGGCGAAAGTGTCCTCCATGTAGCAAGTCTCCGACACCCTCCTCAGCCATTCTGGTATTGAGGGGGGAGAAGTGCTCTTCCAGTGGAGAGGGATCAGGGACTTGGCTGCGTTCAGCAGGTGTTTGGTCAAGGAATGCTTATAACGTCTGAGTGGTGAGTCAGAGATATGGAGTAGGCAGCATGCCGCGGAGAGGTTCAGTGTGGTCCCCGTGATCTGCCTCACAACCTCCCTAACCTCATCCCAGAAGGGGCTCAGAACCCCACAGTCCCACCAGACATGGATGAAGGTTCCTATTTCGGTACCACATCTCCAACACAAATCTGAGGTACTAGGGTACCATTTCTTGAGCTTGTCTGGTGTGGCATACCACTGTGTGAGGAGCTTATATGAGGTTTCTTGTGTCCTGGTGTTGATTGAGCACTTGTGTGAAAGGATGCATGCCGTCGTCCACTGCCTATCAGTGATGTCAGTGTGAAGAGCACTGGACCATGACCTGCGAAACCTGTCCGGGGAGTCTGTATGGGAAGTCTGCAACCAGGTGTAAGCAAGTGAGGTCGCCCTGTCGCATCGGTTCCCCTTGGCACAAGTGTCCTCCAAGGCAGTCAGTGTCCTGGAGAAGTCAGGTGCTCTCGAGACCTTATTAGCGTAGTTGCGGATTTGTAGGTAAGTCCACCAGTGAAGTTTCAGGAGGCTATTGTCTTCTCTGAGTGCTATGTGACTTTTGAATTGTCCTCCCCTGAAACAGTCCCCCATCTTGAGCTGCCTCCTACCGTCCACAGATAAGAGGATGGAGCTATCAGTACCAGGTGGGAAGTCAGGGTTGTCTGTCAGAAGGGATAATGGGCTGAGAGTCGAAGTCAGGTCAGTTTTGTCAGCTATTGTCCTAAACAGACTGAGAGTGGCGCCTGTCAGCGGGTGATTCTTAAGGAGTGTCCTCTGATTCTGCCAGGACGTCCATGGGGAGAATTTCAGGCAGCACTGCGTTAGGGCATTCTCAAGAGGTACCCAGTCCTTTGAATCACCGTGGCAGTGCCAATCGATGACCCTAGTCAGGTGTGAAGCTAAGTAATAATTGTGGAAGTTGGGCAACCCCATTCCTCCGCGGTCTTTCGGTCTGGTGAGTAGTAAGAATTTGATTCTGGGCTTTTTCTGTCTCCATAGAAAGTGCAAGAGGGTAGCTTGCAGGGTGCTAAAGAATTTCTGAGGAATTTTAACAGGAAGCGCTCTGAACAGATATAGCAATCTTGGAAGGACGACCATCTTTATGATCGCAGCCCTTCCGAACCACGAGAAGAATTTGGGCTGCCAACCCTGCAGGTCTCTCCTGATTTCCGAAAGCAATTTGGGGAAGTTGCGTTCGAAAATTGATGTCAATTTTGGCGTCAACCACGTACCTAGATACTTGAGCTCGGTAGTAACCCACCGGAAGGGGCAATTAATTGTTGCCCCATGCTGTGGGCCCGCACCCCGGGAAATGTTCATCGCCTCCGATTTTTCAAAGTTTATTTTGAGGTTTGACAGAAAGCCGTATACTGTAAAATGCTGCATCAGGTTGGGGATAGTCGTCTGGGGGTCAGTCAAAAAGAACAGAAGGTCGTCGGCATATGCCGCGACCTTGTATTCAGAGCCTGCTATGTCAAGTCCGGTAACTGTCCTGTCCTTGTTCACCATTCTGATGAGCGGTTCCAGTGTCAGGATGAATAGCAATGGGGATAGTGGGCACCCCTGGCGTGTCCCATTCCTGATCCTGACCTCCTTGGACAAAGTGCCGTTAATTTTTAGTCTAGCGGTCGGGTCATCATACAGGGCAGCCAACCAAGACAACATGCTCGTGCCTAGTCCCACATGCCGGCATACGGCCATCATGTAGTCCCAAGCGACTCTATCGAAGGCCTTCTCCGCGTCCGTAGACAGGAGAAGGCCTCCAGAATCCCGACCACTCCCCTCATGAATCAGGAGTAGCGCTTTAATCACGTTGTCCCTGGCCTCCCTGCCCGGCATGAAACCCACCTGTTCAGGGCCTATCAGGGTTGGAAGGAGCGGACGTAGCCTGTTGGCTATCACTTTCGCTAGTATCTTAAGGTCTAGGTTCAGTAAAGAAATGGGCCTATAGCTGGAGCATGCGGTTGGGTCCTTGCCCGGTTTTGGGATGACGGTGATGTGGGCAGAGAGGAAGTCAGGGGGAATAGGTCTGGGGGAGGACAGGGAGTTCAATGCCGTCAAGAGGGGCGGGGACAAAATGTCACTAAACGTTTTGTAGTAGAGAGACGTAAAGCCGTCAGGACCCGGACTCTTCCCTGCTTTGAGTCCCTTGATTGCTAGTCTAATCTCGGATTCCAAGATTGGTTCTTCTAGGGGGGCTAGGTCCTCGGGTCTTAGTTTTGGCAAGCCACTTTCCAGTAAATAATCCTGAATAGCTTGGGGTCTATCAGGGCCTACTCCTTGGGGCCTATGTTGTTTTGGTAGGTTGTAAAGTTTTGTGTAGTACTGGTGGAAGTGAGTGGCAATGGAGTCTGTCGTGACGTCCAGGGTCCCCTCCTGAGATCTAATCCCCGCTATATGGTTAGCGGAGCTGACTTCCTTTAGGGCCCTGGCCAAAATCCTGCCCGATTTATCACCCGCCTCATAGAATAATTTCTTCCTGAAAAACAGCAGTCGTTTGGCTTTGTCCTCAAATATTTGTTGCAGTCGCTTGCGGGTCTCTAGCAGTTCTTTCGCAGACTGCACCGAGAGAGATTGTTTATGTAGTCCCTCTAGACCGCGGATTTTATCCGCTAGTCTCTTAACTTCTTGCTCCTGCTTCTTCTTCCTCTGAGCCCCCAATCTGATCAGCTCCCCCCTGACACAGCATTTATGTGCTTGCCACACCATCATCGGGTCCATGCCCGGTGTGCTATTTAGTGTGAAGTAGTCTGTCAATTTAGTGGTCACCAGGGGGAGCAGGTCAGGGTCCGTCAGCAGTGAGGCGTTCAGTCTCCAGGTGTCCGGTCTAGGAGGTTGAGCTCCCAGATCGGCCACCAGCGAAATCGGAGCGTGGTCCGAAATCGACTGCACGCCTATATGTGCACCCTTTACAATCTGTAGATCTCTTTGGGTGACAAAAAGATAGTCCAACCTGGAGTAGCGGTCATGCGGGATCGAGTGGAACGTGAAGTCCCTGGAATCTGGGTGTTTAAATCTCCAGGTGTCTATCAGGTGTAAAGAGCTCAGTAGTGATTTTATCTTCCTAAGTGCTCTATATGTCACACAGGACTTCCCCGAAGAGGTATCAACTGTGGGGTCAAGAGGTAGATTGAAGTCGCCTCCCAAGATCACCATTCCTGCTGCAAAACCCTTCAGTTCCCTGACCAATTTCTGACAAAAAGTTACTTGTGACTTATTGGGGAAGTACACGTTAGCTAGTGTTACAGTCTTGTCGTAGTAAGTGCCCCTCAGAAAGACATAACGACCCTCGGGGTCCGTCAGGCAGTCCGAAAGCGTAAAGGGGGCTCGTCTGCTGATCAGAGTCGAGACCCCTTTAGTCTTTGCCAGGTCATTTGTGGAGTGGTATGCTGATGTGAAAAAGGGATTAGTGAGTTTCTGTATGTGGCCTGTCTTGAAATGGGTTTCCTGTAAGAAAACAAAATGTGGCTTACCCTTCTTAATCTCCCTGAGTAACGTTGACCTCTTTTCAGGGACATTCAGGCCTTTCAGATTGTGGGAGACCACCATGGGATGTCGGCCCAACGCGGAGTATGCCATTTGTGCGGCCCTTGTGTCAGATGGTATTGGTATAACCTGTAATATATCTACTGTGAGCTGTTATATATCAAAATTCAGAGGGGTGGCCCCTATATGATAGGCGCCGGGGGGGGGAGGTGGGGGTTATGGACAGAGAGGGACAGTGGATAGGGATAGGGTAAACCAGGAGAGTAAGGAAAAGATCTAGAAAAGGGAGGAAGAGGAAACAGTGAATTTGGTTAGTCAAAACCAGCTATAGAGAGAGTAAATCACGTCACACCGCTGGCGAAATCAATGTCCGCCAACAGAGGAAATAGTGTACCGGAGCGAGAAAGTTCCCACACCGGCACTCTGTGTGGTGGCGTGGGAAGCAAGCAAACAGTGAACCAAAACAGTTACGGAGAACTAATGGGTAGTCCGTAAGTATTTCAAATGTAAAATAACAAGTATAGAGTCGTAAGACACAGCCTCTAGAAGCTGAATGGTCAACTGGCCCATATTGGGCGAACAAAATGCAAACATAAATGAGCAAGATATGAACATCAAAACACATCGTGTATTATCAAACAGTACCCGAGGTAAAGTAGGTAGGGCTTAGAGCGGGTATGGTGGGGTCCCACATCCCAGCTTCAAGAGCAACAACAGCAAGGTGATGGGGGAGGTATACACACATACAAAAAAAAAAAAACCCCCAAGGGGGGGGTCCTCGCTCCCGCCGCATTAGCGGGATGAAGCCTAAGGTAGGTGCGGGTCCTTCCTTAATCTGGTGTTCTTCATAGACATCCCTGTGTCAGCCTCAAAGGGAAAACTGAGTTCAGACCTATCTGGTGGGGATAGCTGGGTGCCTCTTTCACATACGTCCCCATGGGGTACAACAAGTAGAATGGAAATAAAATAAAAGAACCGAAACAAAATAAAACAAAAACCCCCAGCAAAAACAGGAGAGTCAATGCAAAGCATTTCTTAGAGCATATGTAGGGAGGGAGCCTCTTAAGACATCCCGGGGGGTTGGCTTGATAGTATCACATCAAAGTCAGTGTAAAAGTTCCGGGTAGGGAAGGGAACATCAAACCGCATTGCGTGATCTGGATGGGGTAGCGCGTGATGCAGGGGTCCCGGCCTGTGATCCTCCGCCATGGCGCAGTTTTTTGTGCGCATGCTTGTCAGGGGTGGAGAACGGTGAATCAGGTGGGCTCCGGACCGGGGGTGGCAGGATGAATTCCTGGTACCATTCAGGGAGGGCAATCGGGTCCAAGTCCAGGGCATCACAAAAGGCAGGCAGTTCAGAAGGGAAACGCAAAACATGTTGTTTACCAGCAGTCGTGACAACCAGGGCGAACGGGAAGCGCCACGTGTACCTAATGTCTCTCTCCCTGAGCTTGTCTAGTAGAGGCCGTAGGGCCCGCCTGTTCTTCAGCGTGATCTGGGACAGGTCCTGATATAGCATTATTTGCGCGCCATTAAAGATGATTTGATCGTTTCTCCTCGCTTTCCGCATAATCTCCTCCTTAAGTGGGTAGTTCTGTAGGCAGCAAATAACATCCCTAGGGGGTGCATTGTCTGGACCTTTGGGCCTAAGAGCCCTGTGAGCTCTAACAAACTCAATGGCCGAGTCCTCTTGGCGTTCCAGCAGGCTGTTGAACACCCTCTGGAGAGCGGGGATAATCTGTTCCGCTTCCACAGACTCAGGGATTCCCCTCACCCGTATGTTCTTTCTCCTCCCCCTGTTGTCGAGGTCCTCTAAATGGCGGTTAACCTCAATAAAGTGCGAGGCGTGCATGTCTGCTACTTTTTCTAGCCTATGCAGGGCCCTGTCCCTTTGCTTCCCACGGACCTCCACCTCCTCCATCTTGTCCGAGAGGACCAGCAAGCTAGACTTCAGGTCTGTGACAGCTGCAGAGAATGTAGCTTTTATGTCGGCTGCAAAGCCTGACATATCCGCGTACGTGAGCGGTTTGTTTGAGCGAGCCCGACTCCTACCTGAGTCCTCCATTGCTGACTGCGAGTCTTCGCTGAAGTCCTCCTCCTCTGCTTGGGACCGCGCCATCTTGTGTGCGGCCACGTTGCTCCGCTCTGAGGTCTTGTAGCCGAAGAGATCGGGGATGCTCCTGTTCGCGGATGCGCTCGAGCCTCGGCGGGATCTGGTGTGCGGGGTCTGGTGGGACAGCTTGCCCATTTCCAGAGCCAGGAGAGCTGGAGAAGTGTGCTGGCGGCTGTGTCTTTCACGGAGCTCCGTTAATGTGCGTCCATCTCGTTCGCTCGCTAGGCCACGCCCCAATCCATTCACTTTATATGGGCTGCCTGCACACAGCTTAGTGCTAGTGCAAAAAGTAAAAAAAAAATTACAGATACAAAAAAAACCCCTCCAAAGTTAGGTTTTAAATATGGATTTATATTTGAAATAAATAGCAAAGAAAATAGATGCAAAACTCTACTAAAAATCTGGGCCTGGATTCACATAGCATTTACGTCGACGTATCTCGATATATGCAGCGTAAATTTCAAGATGCGCCGTCGTATCTATGCATAGCAATCACCTAAGATAGTCCACCGACGTAACTTGCCTACGCCGGCGTATCTTGGGCGCATATTTACGCTGGAGGCCCCATTGCAAATATACAAATGAGTAAGATACGCCGATTCGCGAACATAGATGCGCCCGGCCGCTTCATATACGCGATTTGCGCAAGGCTTACGTCCGGCATAAAGTTACCCCTCATATAGCAGGCGCAGGTAATGCAAAGGTATAGGCCATCAAACGACGCTGTCGAATTTTACGTCGCGTACGCCGTCTACCTAGTACTACGAATAGGGCTGTGCGTAGGTTACGTTCACGTCGTAGGCAGTGTTCAGCGTATTTTAGGCAGCTATTTTGACGTAACTGTGAGCATGCGCACTGGAATGCGTCCAAAAGACGATGCATGCGCAGTTCGTTTTTTGAAGCTCAGCCCATCATTTGCATGGGGTCACGCTTCATTATAATATATCACGCCCACTTCCACCTACTATAACGTACGTTGGCTTACGCCGACAACTATACGCTACGCCGGCGCAACGTGGAGCGCATATTCTTCGTGAATGCTTGCTTCTCTACGTTGTGCCGGCGTAGCGTAAAGACGATGCGCTACGCCGGCTTAAATGTACGCCGATCTACCTGAATCTGGCCCCTGGCCTCAAACAAGTATGTGGTTCTGGAAAGTCAGAGAATTTTTATATAACATCAGTTTTAAAACAAATAAACCCTAGGGAACCAATACAATTATTAAATATTTGTATCCAAATTTTTTCCACTTGACCTCCGGAAGATTTACCCCCCTTCATGACTAGGCCATTTTTTGCGATATGCCACTGCATTATTTTAACTGACAATTGCACGGTCATGCAACACTTTTTATGTCCTTTTTTACCTTTTTTTTTGCGCTATAAACAAAAAAGGACCAGCAATTTAGCAAAAAAAAAAACTATATTGTTTGCTTTCTCCTATAAAACATATCCAATAAAATAAATAAAATAGAATATATATATATATATATATATATATATTTATATATTTATATATATATATATATAAATAAAAAAAACTCATAAATTAAAGGTGCATATGTATTATGCTACATATTTTTGGTAACATAAGCATATATTGATTGGTTTGCACAAAAGTTATAGGCCCAGATTCGCCGTAGCGCAAACCCAGTACGCCACGCAGCGCGGAGAGGCAAGCACTACATTCAGCAAGCTATTGCTCCCAATGCTGCGTCAGCGTATTTTTCAAAGGCACAGGCCGACGTAGGTGGAAGTGGGCGTGACCCCATGCAAATGATGGTCCGAGCATGGTGCAGTGTTTTACGCCCGGCGTATCACGAACTGCGCATGCGACGTGGCGCTGCAGCGACGTGACGTTGCAGTGACGTGGATGCTAGAAACAGATCCTTATGCGCATGCTCACAACCACGCCGGCACAACTTCATAAGCTACGCCGGATCACCACGTACGCCGTGAACGTAACGTACGCCCGATACGCCCGCCTGTGTTCTCTGGTGCAGACCTTTGCATGTATGTTGCCAAGTTGCACCTCATCTATGGGGAATAACTTTACGCCGCATGTACAACTTAAGCGCACCTCGCGTAGCATGCGTCGGGCGCACGTACGTTCGTGAATCGCCATATTTCCCTCATTTGCATGTTTGAATGCTTAATCAATGGGAGCAGCAACATACGTCCAGACGAAAAGTGCGCCCACGCTACGCCGGTGTAAGTAAGCTACGTCGGCGTAGGGTGACCAGTTTTTAGGCGTATGTTGGTTTGTGGGTCTGGCGCACAGATACGCCAGCACACATTTGCACTTACGTCAGCGTAAGTGCTTTGTGAATCTATGCCATAGTGTCTACAAACTATGTGATTTTTTTATTTATTTAAAAAAAATTATTGTAATGGCGGCAATCAGCAACATATAGTGGGACTGCGATACTGCGGTGGACAGTTGGACACCAACTGACACTTTTTGGGGACCAGTGACACGAATACAGTAATCAGTGCTAAAAATATGCACTGTCACCGTACTAATAACTGTCTGGGAAGGGGTTAAAAATAATCAGGGGCGATCAATGGGTTAACTTTGTGCCTAGCCAGTGTTTATATGTACTGTGATTTAAGGTGCTTTTACTGTTTCCCTCCTGTCAGAACGGCGATCTGCCTTGTTTACAAAGGCAGATCGCCATTCTGGTTCTCTGCCCAACAATCGTCAGGTGCCGGCAGACATCAAGTTTGCAGTACCCGCGATTTATCCCGATTTATCGCAACTGCGACATTATGGCGGACATATCGGACACTTTTGACGCTATTTTGGAACCATTGTCATTTATACAGCGATCAGTGCTATAAAAATGCATCGATTACTGTGTAAATGACACTGGCAGGGAAGGAGTTAACCACTAGGGTTTAAGGAAGGGGGTTAAGTGTGTCCTAGGGAGTGATTCTAACTGTGGGAGAGGCTGGGCTACCAGTGACACGACACTGAGCGCTGCTCCCGATGATGGAGCAGTCAATCACTGTCCTGTCACTAGGCAGAACAGGGAAATGCCTTGTTTACACAGATATTCCCCTGTTCTGCAGCTCCGTGACACAAGCATGGGACACCGACAGACATCAAGTCTGCAGGTCCTGCGGGCATGGTCACAGAGCTCGTGGCAGGGGCATGCGCCCACACAGCGGCAAATTCAAAGGGACATACAGGTACGTCCAGTGGCGGTGCGTCCATAGAGGGCACAGGAGCGCTGCCCCCTCTCGCACCTGCACCGCCACTGAAAAATAATACATAGATTCATGCATTGCATGAATCTATGTATTGCCGCTGCCGGCCACTATTCAGATGGCTGGCCCCCTGGTGAGCGCCGGGCATCTGAACAGCAGCATCTGGTTGGCTTTGGAAGTGTCTATCAGGGCTGTCTTGAGGGCTGTAATCGGCTTCCAAATAGTTAACCAGGGGATGCAGGGGGTGTGCGTTCCCTGGTTAACACTGACTGGTGTCTCAGCCAATCAGGTTCACCGGTTCTGGTTACCGGTAACCTGATTGGCTGACATCGAGGGCGGGACTACTTCGAGGGAACGTGGAGGAAGATCCAAGGATGGCTGACCAAGAAAGGTAAGTGCCAGGCGGGCAGGGCAATCTGGCAACATTTTAGGGGAAAACTGGCAGCAATTGATGGGCACAGTGGCGACAATGGCATAGCACAGTGGCGACAATTGATGGGAACAGTGGCTGCGTTTAGCATGGCACAGTGGCTGCGTTTGGCATGGCACAGTGGCGACAATGGCATGTCACAGTGGCGACAATTGATGGCACAGTGGTGACAATGGCATAGCACAGTGGCAAGAATTGATGGGAACAGTGGCTGTGTTTAGCATGGCACAGTGGCTGCGTTTGGCATGGCACAGTGGCAACAATGGCATGGCACAGTGGCGACAATGGGATGGCACAGTGGCGACAATTGATGGGCACAGTGGCTGCATTTGATGACATAGGACAGTGGTGACAATTTTATGGCACAGTGGCAACAATTTTTTGGCACAGTGGCTGTATTTGATGGGCACAGTGGCGGCAATTGATGGGCACAGTGAGGCGGCAATTAATGTTTGTTTTTTTCGTTTGTTTGCGCCCCCCAAAAATGTTGAGCACCAGCCGCAACTGTCCCTTTGCGCAGCCGTGCCATTCTGCCGACGTATAAGTGCGTTAGCCGGTCGGCAAGTGGTTAATTACAAGTTTTAGCATTGTCTGCACAGCTTTTGGTTGGCACGGTACATGAGAACCTGTTTGAGAAGACCTGAAGAGCTATTGATGCTTCTCTAGAGGGAAACTGATGACATAAATGAAAAGTAAAGTCTATGTGTGACCTCTTAGCGGCAGCCTGTGCACAAGAGCCGCTGAATACAGAAGCAGACCAAATTTCCACAAGTGGTTTACTTTGGCCCCTTCGCTCTGTTCCATTTTCCCTTCGAGGTGTGAACCAGGATAGTAGCTGGGAATCCTGCTGTGGGTTTCGCTGGCTGTTCCATCTGTGTAAACTTCAGGCTGCCAGTCTAGGGGGTACTGGTTTTGCCAGGAAAATCTATTCAGTCCCATTAACCTTGTGAAAGCTAAAAAATTGGTCAAGACATGTTGTATTTTTAACACAGAGAAAAATAGGCTGATGTGCTCTGCTGGAGAACAGTTCATTAACTAGAAAGCATTTAATAACCCGTGACAAGAACAGCAATTGTTTTGGGGCTATAGGATTTTCTGGCCTTGACATGTGATGTATATGCATGTTGGTGACACAGCACACAAATTTATGTAGAATTAATTAAACTTTAATACGGTCTTTTAAATGTACCCACCTGTTTCAAAATTCTTTAGAATCCTGCCATATTTTTGGTAGACTGTATGTTGCCATGTAATCATGCACTACATATTGAATTTTTAATGGGTAAGACATTTGCAGTGAAGATGTTATCCTACACTATATTACCAAAAGTATTGGGACACCAGACTTTACACGCACATGAGTCTTAAAGGGGTTGTAAACCTTCATGTTTTTCACCTTAAAGGTGTTGTAAAGGTAAAAAAAAAAAAATCCCTAAATAGCTTCCTTTACCTTAGTGAAGTCCTCCTTCACTTACCTCACCCTTCCATTTTGATTTTAAATTAGGGTGACCAGACATCCCAGGTTTCAGGGGACAGTCCCTGGATTGAGGACACTGTCCCCGGACCAAGTCTGTCCCCAGTTTTGTCCCCAGATTGGATTTGAACAGGGGCTGGGGCAGTCAGTGCAAAATTAATTAAAAAATCTGAATTGCACACCCCGCTCCGCCGCTCCTACTAGCTTTGGGGGTGTATTTTTTTCCGTTATCTGAGCCCCTTTCTGATGATCATGTGCTGGTTGGAGCGGAGGGAAAATTCTTCAGTTTCGGGTGCATGCCCATTCAGCTCCACTCACATGTTCTTCTGCCTTGACTCAAGTCCCAGCCAGTCGCCTGCCTGCTTATCTCCTTGCCTTCCCTGGCAGAGTGATCTTCCTCCGCTACCCACCCAGTAGTAGCCGGGGCTCGGAGAGTGAGACTTGAGAGGCTGTGAGGCGGGCGGCGGCGGCGACAGGCAGAGAGTCACTCTCTGCCTGTCGCCACCGCCGCCCGCCTCACTGATTGCCGCCATTACTAGTAAAAAACATATACGTCCCCGGATTTCATATTATAAATCTGGTCACCATATTTTAAATGTCCTTATTTCTTCTGAGAAATCCTCACTTCCTGTTCTTCTGTCTGTAACTACACACAGTAATGCAAATCTTTCTCCCTGGTGTGGAGTACCGTGCTCGCCCCCTCCCTTGGACTACAGCTTCCAAAAAAATGGCCAAATTACGTCATTTTTTAGAACCCGAAAAACGGTCGTGTGTACGCGGCATGAGAGTCAAAGCTGGGTTTGTTTTTCTGTTATATTGCACTATGCACCACTCCTGAAAATATACTCATTGTGTAATAAACCTTCAAAAACATGACATTTTTACATACCAATCGGCTTAGTTCTCAAAACGCAGCATTCACTAATAACATTGCCGCAATATAGCAAAATATAGTATGAAGTTTCACCTCTCGTTATTGAGGGCAATGGAATTTGACACAATCATGCAACTTCAATACCCCTTCACAGAACGCTAGTTATGAAGAGTAATTCTGATTTATAGTATATTAGAATGTATTGATTTTGGAACAGAAACCCAAGAGGACGGTGTTTTGATGTCATTCAGCAAAAAATGAAAGCGTCAAGGTAATAAAAAAAAAATTAAAAAAAATGAGCCTACTCCTTTAAATGTTTTATAGCTTTGGTTTTAGAGTTCATATTAGGTTGTGGTCGCAGTTAATGAATAATGTTGGTTGTACATCTAGTAATAAAAATTGTAGAGTTTTAGGACCGTTTGACCACTTGACCTCCAGAAGGTCCCCCCCCCCCCCCCATGACCAGGGAGTTTTTTGCTAGTCTGTGCCATTTTAATTGGCATACAAATAGAGCTTTCTTTTGGTGGTATTTGATCACCACAGTTTTTCTTATTTTTTTTTATAATATACACAAATACCAGAAATTTGGAAAAAAAAGGATTTTTCCAATACAAAACATATCCAATGAATGAATGAATGAATGAAAACTTATATAGCGCGGCACATGCAAACTGAATCGCCTCTGGGCGCTTGTTGTTCCTGTCTCCTTTGATATCAAAAGAGAAAAGTCTTGACCTTTTTCCTGAATGCTAGGTGGTTCTCCTCCAACCGAATGCTGGTTGGTAAAGCGTTCCATAGTCTAGGACCTTGGATCGCGAATCTTCTTTCTCCTTTGGACTTGAAGTTGGCTTTCGGAACCTGGAGCAGGTTCTGATTAGTGGATCGCAAAACGCGATTGGGGTTATGAGCTTTTATTATTTCGCATAAATAAAGGGGGGCATTCCCATGGACACATCTATGCGTAAGACAGAGAGCTTTAAAAGCAATTCTGTCTTTAACTGGCAGCCAATGAAGGGCTCTCAGTGAAGGTGAGATGGATTCCCAGGGTTTTTTCCCAGTCACAAGTCTGGCGGCCGTATTCTGAACGACTTGCAGACGAGCGATTTGGTATTTGGGGAGTCCGAGGTAAAGGGCATTTGCATAATCCAACCTGGAGTTTACAATTGCTCCCACCACGACCGCTAAATCCTCTTTAGGGATGAACGGAGTGAGTCTGCGTAGTAGGCGCAGCAGATGGTGAGATCCGCTGACTACTGACCCTATTTGTGCGTCCATTGTCATAAAGGAGTCAAAAATGACCCCTAGGCTTTTGACTTTGGCGCTAGGGGTGATGAGTTTGCCCAAAATAGGCGGGGGTGTCCACGCTGTTGAAAGTTGATTCCTGCGCTTGGCGTGAAACAGAAGAAGTTCTGTTTTTGCTCCATTGCGTTTAAGATAACTCTTTGTCATCCAATCCTCTATCAAAGAGAGGCATGTCTCTAGATTGAGGTGGTGATCCTGTCTATTGCAGATGCGGAAATACAGTTGCGTATCATCTGCATATGAGTGGTAGAGCAGTTTTTGGCTGCTGATAATCTCAAAAAGAGGACGAAGATAGATGTTAAACAGCACTGGTGACAGAGGCGATCCTTGAGGGACTCCGCATGTAACTGTGCGTTTCTCAGACGTAAAAGGTCCTAACTTCACTGTTTGCGATCGGTTTTCCAGAAAAGAGGAGAACCAAGATAAATCGCCTTCTGCGACTCTGGCTACTTCAGCAAGCCGAGTCAGTAATAGTTTGTGGTCTACCGTGTCGAAAGCTGCACTTAGGTCCAACAGAACTAGAAGACAAGATTCTCCTTCGTCTGCGGCCTTGAGAACATCGTCCCATACTTTCAGCAATGCTGTTTCCGTCCCGTGTCCGGGGCGGAAGCCTGATTGCAATGGGTCAAGTAGCTTGTGGGTATCCAGATGCTGTTGCAGCTGTTGTACCACTACTTTCTCCATTATCTTTGAGAGTACATTGAGACTTGTTATGGGACGGCGGTGGAGTGGGTCCTTGGGGTCCAGGGAGGGTTTCTTCATGATGGGTTGGATTATACCCTCTTTCAACTGTGAGGGCACTATGCCCTCCAAGAAAGACTGGTTGATAAGCTGCGTGATGGGAGGAGCCAGGATGTAGGCGCATTCCTTCAGCAGTTTTGTGGGGATAATGTCATTTGGCGCTGTGCTATTACGCAAAGCGTCAATGACATTCTTAGTGGTCTCAATGGAGATGGGTTCCAGGGTAAACTTACCTGATATAGGAGAATTACTATGGGTGCTGTGTGAGAGGCTGCAGGGGGGGCTGAGGGGGGAATTGTTTTGCTGAATGCTTTCACGGATTGCCTCGATTTTATTAATGAAGCAATCCGATAGTTCATTGCAAAATTCTTGTGTGTCCAAACTAGGGGCTTCAATGCATCCTGGTTTCATGGTCTGGGTGACCATCTTGAAGAGTTCGCGGGGGCGGTTCAAGGCGCTGTTGATAGCCTCCGAAAAATAATTTTTCTTGGCTTGGAAAATTTCTTTGTGATATTTTCTTGTCGCCGCCTTGTAGATGGATAGGTGTAGCTCTGAAGAACATCTTTTCCAGGCAGATTCTGCCCTTCTGCGTTCTTGCTTCAGTAACGACAGCTGGTTGTTAAACCAGCTGCGGTTGTTTTTTCGGATGCGGGTTTTACGTTTCGGTGCTACCAAGTCGGCTGACTGTAGCATGGCCAAATTTATGGCATCCAGTGTTACAACGACCGTTTGATGCGGCTGAATTGTTTGTATTTTTTTCCTTAACGTGGTTTTGAAGAGATCCGAGTGGAGCTTCTTCTGACATCTGGTCCAGTGTGTTGTCACTGGATTTGATGTAATTGTTAAGGGGGGGATATTGGAAATAATGAATTTGATTGCATGGTGGTCTGTCCATGGCAATGGTTCATTTTCCAGAATTTTTATTTCCAGATTTTGTCTGAAAATAAGATCGAGTGTGTGACCTGAAGCATGTGTGGGCCCACATACAAGTTGTTGTAGCCCTAATCCTTCCAGGTGGTCGATGCAGGCGTCGGCAACAGGGTCTTGTGAGGAGTTGGCCCAGAGGTTTAGGTCCCCGAGCAGCAAAAGTTGTTTGCTGTTGAGGGTATAAGTGGAGATAAACTCCGTCAATGATGGTAGTAGCTGCGATTTTGGGCCAGGTGGTCTGTAGCAGAGTAAGATCCGGACGGTCTCCTGGGAGTTTACTTGCAATTGCAGAGTAAGGGTTTCCATGAATGGAAGAGGGTTTTGAAGTACTGGTTTAGTGATCGCAAGGTGAGTCTTATGGATCACCGCCAGTCCTCCTCCTCTTTGACCTATTCTGTTTTCCGTTATAATACGGTAGTTTTCTGGCACCAATTCACCTAGAATGGTGTTACAGTCGGCTGTGAGCCAGCTCTCTGTAATAAAGAGGCAGTCTAAATCGTGTTGTAGAAGGAAATCATGGATTTCTAGTCAGTGTTTTACTGCCGATCTTGTGTTGATCAAAGCACATAATATGTGCTTAGATTGGGGTAAACGTCTGCAATTTTTGATAGTCGATCGTCGATCGCTTCTCAATAGTCGCTCAATTCCTAGGACTTTTTTGGTGCTGGCTGGCAATATTGCGACAAATCGCCTCAGATCCCAAATGGTTTCCGCAGAATATTGCAGATTAGCCATGGTCGCCAAACACCGGGGGGGTGGGAGGGGGGGTGGTGGGTATTCAAGGATTCGTTGAATCCTCTTTCTGTCTTGGTCCAGAGGAAGGCAAAAAAAAAACCCTAGCAGTGCTAGGCCAATCTGCTGCTGTAGGGCAAAAAAATTCCTTCCTGACCCCTTGAGAGGCGATCGGACGAACCCTGGATCAAGTACTGATAGTATTGGGAAGGGGGAGAGTGGGGCTGGGTGTAGCAAGATGGCTGCCGATCCTGCAGCAGGATCCAGGATGGGGGCTGTGATCCTAAGTGGATTGGTGCTGCTGGGAAAGACTGGGATAATGGTGGGGAAGCCGCTGCTTTTCTGGGGTAGGAGGGGGCTTGCTAGGGCAGTTTAGGTGATAGCAGGGGCTATGGCCCGGCGTACCGCTAGGCCGCGGGTGAAGCCGCGGCCTTTCCTAGTTCGCGGCTGCCGCGATTGTGATCAGGCCGGCGCGGTTGTAAAAAAAAAAAGACTCCCAGAAGCGGCGGAGATTAAGGGGAGAGGTTGTGGAAGGATGCCTTGGGCAGTTATGGCGGTGTACGGGTACAGGAAGGGGGGGGAACGGAGCGCAAGGGCCGCAGCCGCGGCTTGTCCTGAAAAGGACGGCCGCCCAATGGTGTTCAAGGGGTGGATGGAGCGCCCTGTGCCCTGTGTCAGGGGCTTACCTTAAGGCTCTGGAGATTCCTGGAAGGGAGAACCAGGGGATCCGGGGCGGTGGATCGTGGGTCAGAGCGAGTCTGACAGCGGAGACTGAGGCTGGGGGGGGAAAGCCCTGCCTGTCTGGCTCCAGGAGCCGTACGCCCTTCTGCAAGGAGCGCACGCCGATTACTACTGGAGCTCAGTTCTAGCCCTGGGGAGGAGTCACTCTTTCAGACTCAATCCTAAAATGTCTTTATTAAAAAAGGTGGGAACTAATGCACATGCCAAAGGGAAATAATCTAAAACCTAAAATAAATAGCAGCAGCCACCTAAAAATGTTCGCACATAAATAATATTATTATTTAGGCCCACGTGTATTCTACTACATGTCTGTGGTAAAAACCCAACTGCGTTTTTGGGGACAATATACCATTAGTGGCACTAGTACTGTATATTTATGATCATGATACTGATCCATATAGATGCTCTACTGGTAATGGCGGTGACTTATAGTGTGACTGTGATAGTGTGGCGACCAATCTGGCACTAACCGACATTGGCTGGCAGGGACACTAGCTGACTGACAATGATGTCACTAGTGACAATAATACAGTGAAAATACACTGTAGTAATGACACTAGCTGGGTGGTAGCGGTAATCAGGATGGCAATCAAGGGATTAATTTAATCAATTATTCAACTAATTTTGATTAATTATAAAAGACGTCATCTCCCCCACTGTAATATACGTCATCTCCCCCACTGTAATATCCGCAATCTCCCCCACTGTAATATCCGCAATCTCCCCCACTGTAATATCCGCAATCTCCCCCACTGTAATATCCGCAATCTCCCCCACTGTAATATCCGCAATCTCCCCCACTGTAATAGACATCTCCCCCCACTGTAATAGACATCTCCCCCCACTGTAATAGACATCTCCCCCCACTGTAATACACATTTCCCCCCCACTGTAATACACATCTCCCCCCCCACTGTAATACACATCTC
Source organism: Rana kukunoris (assembly GCA_029574335.1). Lineage (NCBI taxonomy): Eukaryota > Metazoa > Chordata > Amphibia > Anura > Ranidae > Rana > Rana kukunoris. The sequence continues at coordinate 124,246,266 of CM056060.1, forward strand.
CCCCCCCACTGTAATACACATCTCCCCCACTGTAATACACATCTCCCCCCACTGTAATACACATCTCCCCCCACTGTAATACACATCTCCCCCCACTGTAATAGACATCTCCCCCACTGTAATATACGTCATCTCCCCCACTGTAATATCCGCAATCTCCCCCACTGTAATATCCGCAATCTCCCCCACTGTAATAGACATCTCCCCCCACTGTAATAGACATCTCCCCCCACTGTAATAGACATCTCCCCCCACTGTAATACACATTTCCCCCCCACTGTAATACACATTTCCCCCCCACTGTAATACACATCTCCCCCACTGTAATACACATCTCCCCCACTGTAATACACATCTCCCCCCACTGTAATACACATCTCCCCCCACTGTAATACACATCTCCCCCCACTGTAATAGACATCTCCCCCCACTGTAATAGACATCTGACCCCACTGTAACTAACATCTGCCCCCACTGTAACAAACATCTGCCCCCACTGTAACAGACATCTCCCCCCACTGTAACAGACATCTCCCCCCACTGTAACAGACATCTCCCCCCACTGTAACAGACATCTCCCCCCACTGTAACAGACATCTCCCCCCACTGTAATAGACATCTCCCCCCACTGTAATAGACACCTCCCCCACTGTAATAGACATAGGCCACTGCCGGGTGGACCAAGATGGCCGCCGCTCTGGAGCTAGGCCAAAGCCGCGGCCTTTCCTATGGGCGAGGCAGTGGAAACCCAGAAGCCGGCGGAGAGCTGAGTAACCAATCAAAAAAATGAACGATTAATCGAAGAATTAATCGTTAATATCCACAGCCCTAAATTAATTGTGTGCCTAATAAGTGTATGCAGGTGTATGTGTGCTGCTTTTACTTACAGATCTGGTAGGAGTCTCTTCTGGCTTTCAGTTCTGAATGGTAACTGATAGCAGGAAAAAATCCACACAGAATCTGTGCCTTGTGTTTACAAAGACACAGATCTCCGTTATGTGATTGGCCACAGCCGATCAGCAGGTATAAAGCCAAATCATTGGCTGTAACCTGTTGACAAAACAGATCAGCAAGGGGTTCTTGTGTATGCACGCCTTTAAACCAGAACATTTATTGTGACGCAAGGGTACGTCGTGGTGCCTATGGGAGCCGCCCACCAGCGGTAAATGTACTGCGGTTAAAAATATAGCTTTTTTTATTATTATTTCGCTATTTTATAAACATATTGTATTAATATATTTTGTAAACAATTATCGTCAAAAAAAAATATATATCCTGGTTTAAAGTGGAGTTACTTTACTTTTTTTTTGTTTGTTTATTTAAAGTCAGCAACTACAAAAAGTTTAGCTGCTAACTTTAGGGATTGTTTCCTTTTAATCTTTTTCTGGTGGCATACAGAGACTAAAAGTATGAAAATGATGCCTGTGTCCAAATGTATATGGACCAGTATACTTTACATATATACATACACACACACACACACACACACACATTTTTATTTAATTTTTTACTTTATGCTATGACACATATCCAAACAAAAAAAATATATTTCTTCATCAGTTTAGGCAAATATGTATTCTGCTACATATTTTTGGTAAAAAAAATCCCAATAAGCATATATATTGATTGGTTTACACAAAAGTTAAAGGGCTAAATTCAGGATGGAGAGCATATCTTTGTGCGGGCGTAGCGTAGACATGTGCATTTCGTTAGGAATTCGAATTCGGACGAATTTTTCATTATTCGGAAATTCGGATGCATCCGAATTTCCGAATTACAAAATTAACGAATTTAAAGAAATTCGAAAAAACGCAAACAAAATTCGAATTCGAAACAAATTCGAAAAGAATTCAAATCGAATTAGAAAAAATTCGAATCGAATTCAAAAATAATTCGAATTGAATTCGGAAAAAATTCTATTCGAATCGAAAACAAATTCGAATGAAAATTGAAAGCAAGTTTGAATCAAAATCTAAAAAATATAAATCGATTTCTAAAAAAGAATACAATAAAATAGAATATAAAATAATAAAACAATAGAATGAAAATCAAAGAATAGTAAAGAACAGAATAGAATTTAATAGAATGTAATCAAATACAATAATACAAATACATACAATCAAATCCGGTTGAAATAATTTCAAATTCGGTTGAAATAATTTCCAAAGCGGTTGAAATAATTTCCAATCCGGTAGAAATAATTTCAAATTCGGTTGAAATAATTTCCAATCCGGTGGAAATAATTTCAAATCTGGTTGAAAAAAATTCCAATCCGGTTAAAATAATTTCAAATTCAGGTGAAAAAATTTCCAATTTGGTTGAAATAATTTCCAATCCGGTTGAAATAATTTCAAATTCGGTTGAAATAATTTCCAATCCAGTTGAACTAATTTCAAATCCGGTTGAAATATCATCGAATTTGGTTGAAATATTAACGATAACGGATGAAATATTGTTGGATTCTGTTAAAATATCATATATCAAAATATGATCGAATTCGAATCCGGTAGAAATATTATCGAATCCAGTAGAAATCTTTTCGAATTCGGTTGAAAACTATCGAATTCGACCAGGGTTTTTCGAATTCGGTCGAAAATGATCGAATTCCGAAAACGAATTTAACAAATTTAACGAATTTAACTTAACGAAATTAATTAAATAACGAATAAAAACGAAACAAAACAAATTTTTTCCTTTTGCACATGTCTAGCGTAGCGTATCCGATTTACGCTACGCCTCCGCAACTTTTACAGGCAAGTGCTGTCTTCACAAAGCACTCCGTTAGTTGCGGCGGCGTAGCGTAAATGGACTGGTGTATCCCCGCATAATTCAAATAGGGTAAGTAGGGGGGCTGTTGTATTTAAATTAACACTGACCGCACGTAAATGACGCGCCGAAAGTACTGCGCATGCAGTACCCAGTGCACATGCTCCAAATCACGTCGCAAATAGTCAATGAAAACGACGTGAACGTAACTTACGCCCAGCCCCATTCTGAATCGGCTGACGTAAACGACGTACAATACGATGCTGTCCCGACATCCATACTTGGATTGGATTGGATTAAATACTTATAGAGCGCCAAATGCAAGTTGTGATACTCGCGTCTAAGCACTTACCAACAAGCTAAAAAAAAACTTAACATTGGCTGTGCCTCATATAGCAGGGGAAACTTTACGCCGGACTTACGCAAACGACGTAAAATACGGCGACCGGGCAAAAGTACGTTCGTGAATCGTCTTATCTAGTTCATTTGCATATTCGACGCGTAAATCCACGGAAGCGCCACCTAGCGGCCAGCGTAAATATGCAACTAAGATACGACTGCGTAAGAGACTTACGCCACTCGTATCTTAGCTTTCGGCGTATCTGGTTTTCTGAATACAGAAAAAAGATACGCCGGCGCATCTGAGAAGTTACGTGGCGTATCTCGAGATACGCCGCGCAACTTCTTACTGAATCTAGCCCATAGTGTTTACTATGGGATATAGTTATGTATTTTTTTTTATTTACTAGTAATGACGGCTATCGCTGGACAAATCGGACACCAATGCTATTTCAACATGATAACGACCCCAAACACACCTCCAAGACGACCACTACCTTGCTAAAGTAGCTGAGGATAAAGGTAATGGACTGGCCAAGCATGTCTCCAGACCTAAACCCTATTGATCATCTGTGGGGCATCATCAAACGGAAGTTGGAGGAGCGCAAGGTCTCCGAAATCCACCAGCTCTGTGATGTCATCATGGAGAAGTGAAAGAGAACTCCAGTGGCAACCTGTGAAGCTCTGGTAATCTCCATGCCTAGAGGGTTAAGGCAGTGCTGGAAAATAATGGTGGCCACACAAAATATTGACACTTTGGGCCCAATTTGGACATTTTCACTTAGGGGTGTACTCACTTTTGTTGCCAGTGGTTTAGACATTAATGGCTGTGTGTTGAGTTATTTTGAGGGGACAGCAAATTTACACTGTTATACAAGCTGTACACTCACTACTTTACATCATAGCAAAGTGTAATTTCTTCAGTTTTGTCGCAAACATGTGAGGGGTGTACTCACTTTTGTGAGAAACTGTGTATATATATATATATATATATATCAAATCCGGTTGAAATAATTTCAAATTCGGTTGAAATTATTTCCAAAGTGGTTGAAATAATTTCCAATCCGGTGGAAATAATTTCAAATCTGGTTGAAAAAAATTCCAATCCGGTTGAAATAATTTCAAATTCAGGTGAAAAAATTTCCAATTCGGTTGAAATAATTTCCAATCCAGTTGAACTAATTTCAAATCCGGTTGAAATATCATCGAATTTGGTTGAAATATTAACGATAACGTATGTGTGTATATATATACACACACATACATACACACACAGGGCCGATCCTAATATCAGAAATATTTCTGGCGCCCCCACATGGGTGTGGTCATTTAACTTCTCCCCTTTACAAATGTTTCTATGGCAACGACTCAACCACAGAAATGCTCCCCCGGCAAAGTCTTCATTACCCTGGGATCCTTACATGATCTCTTAACAATAAACAAAGTACAGGAAGAGAAGCAGAGTACTTTATTGGGACCTGGAGGGGGGCCTCTCTGATGGACACAGATAGGGCTTCTGTTAGAGAGTCTGTTAGAAAGACCCCCAGACGTACTACAGACATGATACAGGAGATGGTCAGAGACTGCAGACATGATACAGGACACAGTCAGAGACTGTAGACATGGTACAGAAGATGGTCAGAGACTGCAGACATAGTACAGGAGATGGTCAGAGACTGCAGACATAGTACAGGAGATGGTCAGAGACTGCAGACATAGTACAGGAGACAGTCAGAGACTGCAGACATAGTACAGGAGATGGTCAGAGACTGCAGACATGGTACAGGAGACGGTCAGAGACTGCAGACATAGTACAGGAGACGGTCAGAGACTGCAGACATAGTACAGGAGACGGTCAGAGACTGCACACATGGTACAGGAGATGATCAGAGACTGCAGACATGATATAGGAGATGGTTGGAGACTGCAGACATAGTAAAGGAGATGGTCAGAGACTGCAGACATAGTACAGGAGATGGTCAGAGACTGCAGACATGATACAGGAGACAGTCAGAGACTGTAGACATGGTACAGAAGATGATCAGAGACTGCAGACATAGTACAGGAGATGATCAGAGACTGCAGACATGATATATTAGATAGTCAGAGACTGCAGACATAGTACAGAAGATGGTCAGAGATTGCAGACATGGTACAGGAGATGGTCAGAGACTTCAGACATAGTACAGGAGATGGTCAGAGACTGCAGACAATAGTACAGAAGATGGTCCATTAGACCCCTTTCACACTGGAGGGGTATTTCAGGCACTTTAGCATTAAAAAAAAGTCTCATTTGCTATCCTAGTGTGAGAGCCCGGGTGCTTTCACAATGGAGTGGTGCGCTTGCGGGACGTTCAAAAATGTCCTGCAAGTAGCTTCTTCGAGGCACTTTCGTGTGTGTACTCATATCGGCGCCCCCACCTCTGCAGACGCCTGGGTGCAAAGCACCCTGCACACCCTGCCTAGGATCGGCCCTGCATATACCAACACACCCATACATATACACACACACACATACACACACACTTACACATGTGATCTTGTGCAGCGCGGCAGCCCTGTAGCAGTAAATGTTCTATAGGGCAGTTGGCAGGCGGCTAAAACACGTAACAATGTATAAAAAAAATGAAAACACAACAAGATAACCTTGCAAAATAATATTTGTTTTTTTAATTGGTGCAACCCATGCTTGCGATACGAGAACAGTGTATCACTGTGCAGACTTGAAAATGTGTGACATTTGGTTGTTTAATTTCATTATGAGAGGATTTTGTTGTTGTATGAACGGTGAGAGTCGATATTACACACTGCTTAAAATATTAATTATATTACAAATTCTGTAGATTAGATGTCAATGAGAACAAGTGTTTGAATGTCTGCATATTAGAAGCTGGTGGGAAGCGCGGCTCTGCGGATTAGAAGTCGGTGAGAGTGAAGTGTCCTGACATGTGTAAGGGAAAGTGAGCTGAATCAGAAAATCAGACGGGAAGAACGTACTCGGACAGATGTGTGCCTTTGGACAGGGAAGTAGGCGTCCATGATGGTTACAGGGTGAGTAATGAGGGTAGAGGCAGAGGACATGCACCCTTTTCCTTCCCTTTACTCCCAGCTGCAATGGATGAGGAAGCTGGAGAGGAAGAGGTGAGGTTGGGTTATTCGATGACGCCGAAGGAGATTCCCTCCCTGCTCTGTTTCCTCCCAGTCTGATGAGCTGAAATATTGAATATATCCAATCACTCTGCATAAAAGTATATGAAGATTATCCTTCAGTTTGTGTTTTGTGGAGGTGAATGTCAGTCACAGATGCCCTTAGAGGGCTTGTTCTGAATTACATCACAGAGTCGATTTACTGAAGACGGGGAATTTTACTTTAGTTTAGTGAATGTGGTGAAAATTCACTTTGCTTATTTGTTGATATCCTTGCTGTATGATGTGTTGATTTTAAACCAGAGGGAGTGCCTCCCAGGTTTGTGTTACCTTTTCTGCTTAACCACTTAAAGACCCCCGCACGCACATATACGGCCACAGAATGGCTCGTACAGGCACAAGGGCGTAAATTTACGTCCCCGCCTTCGTGCGGTTCGGGGGTCCCATCGGGACCCCCTCCGCGGCGTGCGGGGGTCCCCCTGGCTCCGGGAGCGATCCGGGACGAGCGGGCGGATGTCGGCATTTACCCGCCCCCCCGCGATCGCTCCCAGCCAATGCGCGCGCTCCCCCTTTGTGTCACTTCCTCCTCCTGTGTAAACACAGGAAGGGGGAAGTGATGTAATCTCCCATCGCAGCGGTATTTCCAACCGCTGCGATGAGAGAAACACCTCACAGTAAGTCCTGCACCAACATTACACTGACACACACACACATAGGCATACTTAACCCCTTGCGATCTGCCCCCCCACCCCCCCCCCCGTCACAGTGTCACTGAATGCAGTGATCTAATCACTGCATTTAGTGTCAGTGTGACAGGCAGTGTAAAATCAGTTAGTGTTAGGTTCAGGATAGCCCCCCCACCCCCCCATATAAAGTTTTAACCCCCTGATCACCGCCCTAGTTAACCCTTTCACTCCCTATTGCCAGCGTCACTAAGCGATCATTTTTCTGATCGCTGTATTAGTGTCGCTGTTCCCGCTAGGTAGCTATTTTTTTTATCGCGATTTTTTTTTTTTTACTAAAGACATGTGGCTAAATAAATTTTGGCCTAAATGTTTGACTAAAATTTAGTTTATTTGATTTTTTTTTAACAAAAAGTAAAAAATAGTGTTTTTTTTTCAAAAATGTCGCTCTATTTTTGTATATAGCGCAAAAAATAAAAATCGCAGAGGTGATCAAATACCACCAAAAGAAAGCTCTATTTGTGGGAAGAAAAGGACGCAAATTTTGTTTGGGAGCCACGTCGCACGACCGCGCAATTGTCTGTTAAAGCGACGCAGTGCCGAATCGCAAAAACACCTTGGGTCATTTACCAGCGTATTGGTCCGGGTCTTAAGTGGTTAAAGCAGAGTTCCAGTCCCCCCAAAAAATATGTTTTAATGACTGCTCTGTAATTTTTAAAACCTGGAAAATAACATTACTAACATGGCATATTTTATTGCTCCTTTACTTTCTTGAAAAATAATTTTTTACTCACAGATCTTGGATGCAGGCAGGTTCCATTTTGGCTGTGGGCTGTGTGAAGCCGTTCTGTGTTCATTTCCTGGACTTTTGTGATGCCTGATAGTGTTGCTCACGAATATTCGTATTGCGAATATTCGGCTCGAATATGGCATATTCGAGTATTCGCGATATATTCCGAATTTCGCGGTGAATATTCGCTATTTCGAATATTCGTATTTTTTCTATTTTTTTTTTTAGAACAGATCACATCCTAGAGATCCCCATCGACGTCTAAAAGCATTGCTGGTATGATTAGAGACCTTGGGCCGAGTAGCTGCAGCGATCATTTTATATTGCCGAAAAATCGCAATGCGATTATTCGGCAATAGCGATATTGCGCGATTATTTTCGAGAGATTCGCAATATAGTTTTTAGCTAAAATAACACATATATTCGATTTCAGAGTGTTACTGTCGAAATTCCGCAATCAATTTCTCATTCGCATTTTGTGAAATTTCGATAAAATATCTCGAAAATTCGATTTCAGAATGAGCCAATCAGAGCGCTCCTAAAGCATGTATCGAAATTCCGCAATAAATATCGCAATCGCATTTTTGCGAAATTACGATAAAATATCAAGAATATTCTGAGCCAATCAGAGTGCTCCTTCCGCATTTGCCGAATATTCGCAATTATTTTGTATTGTAATATATCACGAATATTCTGAGCCAATCAGAGTGCTCCATTCCGCATTTCTCGAAATTTCGCAATTATTTTGTATTGTGAAATATCACGAATATTCTGAGCCAATCAGAGTGCTCCATTCCGCATTTCTCGAAATTTCGCAATTATTTTGTATTATAAAATATCACGAATATTCTGAGCCAATCAGAGTGCTCCTTCCGCATTTGCCGAATATTCGCAATTATTTTGTATTGTAATATATCACGAATATTCTGAGCCAATCAGAGTGCTCAATTCCGCATTTCTCGAAATTTCGCAATTATTTTGTATTATAAAATATCACGAATATTCTGAGCCAATCAGAGTGCTCCTTCCGCATTTCTCGAAATTTCGCATTCGCAATAGCGAAATTTCGCAATCATTTAATTTCCAAAAAATATCGCGAATATTCGCATTTAGCGAATATATCTCGAATATTCGACTATATATTCGAGATATATCGCGAAATCGAATATGGCATATTCTGCTCAACACTAATGCCTGAGTAGTTGCTATAGCAATGTCCATTCATGTAACATAAGGAGGGAGCTGGATCCATGGGACTAGAGCCGTTTGAGAAGCGGGTGTGTGTGTGTGTGTGTGGGGGGGGGGGGGGGTTTGGGTGCTGCCGCCGAATGAGAAAAAAAGTTGTTAGGCGGGGGGTTGCTGCTGCCGCCGAACAAGCACTTTGTACGCCGCCACCTCGGACCTCCTCTTCCACCGCTGGTATGAGGTATGGTAGCGGGTGCTGTCAAGCCGTCACCTCATTTCCCCCCCCCCCCCAGACAACGACCATGTGGGAGGAGGCGAGCTGCGGGCTGTCAGAATGTTTCGTACCGCTCGCACCCTCCTCCCTTTCTCCTCCCTTTCTCCTGTCATTGGCCATTCGCGTCATCTGCAAATAACGCGAGATCTCGGCAGTAGGCGATATCCCAGAAACCCTTGTAATCGCCTAGGCTATTAGGGGCGGAAGTCAAGAAGAAAAAGGTAAAAAGGTATTTCTAGACAGAAAAATAAATAAATAAATGCCAATGTGAAAAGGATTAGATTAGGAGATTGAATATAGATCAAGTTAAAAAAATGGGTGGAACTCCTCCTTAAGAATCAAAGATTGAAAGAAAATTCACTTCTATATCTCATCACGTATATACAAAAACCTGTGCTATTGATAACACTTAAAGGGGTTGTAAAGGTAAAACAAAAAATTCCCTAAATAGCTTCCGTTACCTTAGTGCAGTCCTCCTTCACTTACCTCATCCTTCCATTTTGCTTTTAAATGTCCTTATTTCTTCTGAGAAATCCTCACTTCCTGTTCTTCTGTCTGTAACTCCACACAGTAAAGCAAGGCTTTCTCCCCGGTATGGAGTGTCGTGCTCGCCCCCTCCCTTGGACTACGGGAGAGTCAGGACGCCCACTAACACACAGCTCCTTTCTCTATCTGCAACGTAGAGAGCGTCCTGACTCTCCGGTAGTCCAAGGGAGGGGGGAGCATGACCCTCCACACCAGGGAGAAAGCCTCGCATTACTGTGTGGAGTTACAGACAGAAGAACAGGAAGTGAGCATTTCTCAGAAGAAATAAGGACATTTAAAAGCAAAATGGAAGGATGAGGTAAGTGAAGGAGGACTGCACTAAGGTAAAGGAAGTTTTTTAGGAAAAAAAAATTGTACCTTTACAACCCCTTAAAGTGTATTTTTTCGTTAAAATTATCATTTGATACAGCTGCTGATTTGATCAGCTGCTCAAATATTCGTAGTGATACAAATAATTGCAACAGACACCATTTTATTCTACAGGGTCTCTTCTTTCAGAAACAATATGGGTTCAAAGTAATTTTCTAGCAAAACATTTATGTGAAAATTAAAAAAAATTGCCCCGGACTTATACCCCTTTCACACTGAGGAGTTTTTCAGGTGGTTTAGCGCTAAAAATAGCGCCTAAATACCACCTGAAAAACTCCTGCCCTGCAGTCCCAGTGTGAAAGCCCGAGGGCTTTCACACTGAGGCGATGTGCTGGTGGGACTGCTCCAAAAGTCCTGCCAGCAGCATCTTTGGAGCGGTGAGAGGAGCGGTGTGTTTAGCACTCCTTCCCATTGAAAACATTAAGACACTGCGGCTGTAGAGGCACATTGCGGGCTGTATTAACCCTTTTTCGGCCACTAGTGGGGGTTAAAACCACACTGCTAGCGGTCGAAAACCGCGGCAATTCTGACGGTATAGCGCCGCTAAAAATAGGTATGAAAGGGGCCTTAAGGGCATTAAAGAAGTGAAAATGATATAGTAATAATTAGTAAGAAGATGTGCTTTGATAAAACGTTTGTTCTGCAAATTTTTTCATTTCAAATAACAGGTCTGAGTTGCACACATTTGTTCACTATAGTATATTCAATCTAATCTGGTTTAAATGTAAAACATCTGCAATTGCGTACATTTGTTCACGTGTGGAAGCTGCACGCTGCATTTAAGTGCCTCTGCGTCGCATAGATGCTCCGATACAACTGACAGAAGGCAGGAGTCGACCCAGTTTTGTCATTCTAAGAAATAATAAACGATCCTTGAAAGAGGACGCTGAACCCAATTTGTTTTGATTCTATTAGTGCTGAGAGCAGGTCAGTCCTACTGAAATCTACTTTGATTCCTCAAAGGGACCTAACTAGGCCATGCACCCAGGGCACATTACCCTGCATCTCCTGCTGGGCTCCCCGGGTCCTGATATTGTGATCGTCTACATTTTTCTTTTCACAATTTTAAAAACGTACGGCATGCACACAATGCCTATGGCAGTGCAGATGACAGGCAAATGGCAGAAAGCCAATCAGAGTGGCTCTGTGCCCTGTGATTGCAGCAATTGCAAAAAAATAAAAATTTGAGAGCCCTCCCTTTCCTCCTTTACTGCTGGTTCTCTGCCAATGCTCTTCATTTCTTCTGTGCCAGGGCATCTTCGCTGATCATGTGAGCAACACTGCTCCCACTTACTACCCATACCTCCCAACCATCCCGAATTTTGCGGGACTGTCCCGTGATTCGCGGTAAACCCCGCGGCACCCCCCGCAAGTACCGTGAATCGCTTAACAACTCAGATCCGCGGAACCCCTCCGCGCAACTTCGATCTGATCAGCAGGCACCCCCCCCCCCCTCAACAAAAATGTCCTGCAGGGAAATTTTTAAATGTTGGGAGGTATGACTACCTATGAAGGGGGGGGGGGGGCAACACTGAGCAGCAAGAGAGGAAAATGGACCACAACTGAGCACTAATCTAAAGGGGGCACAGACGCTGACCACTAAATTAAGGGAGTCAACTTTGCAGTTGCAGGACAAGTCGCACAAGTGTGAAATGGTCCTAAAGCGTGACATGTTAGCAGGGATGTATTTAGGTTTTGTGCTGCCCTAGGCCTGACTAAACTCGTGCACCCCTAATTTAAATATGACCCACCCCTTCCTGTCAAGGCCACACCCCTTGCTGTTAAAGACCTGCCCTTCCCTTACCCTTACTCTATCCAAAATTAAATCGAAAAGTGTTCCTAAAGTTCTACTTTAGGCCCAAAATTCTGATAATTTTATGGAGAGGACTAAAAAGATATAACCATGCCTATGGTACAGCAGAAAACATATAGCACAGTGAGGAAGGTTTGTGGTCCAGGATGATATGACAGTCAAAATTAGAAGCTCCGCCCCTCCTACAGTTGCGGAATGCTTGCCTCTCTGCCCAGTCCGCCCCATAAGACTGGCGCTGCACTAACAGTGCTACACTAATAGTGCAAGCCGGCGGAGACTCTTTCCGTGCTGCCCCCCAGCAACCTGCTGCCCTAGGCCTGGGCCTTGTAGGCCTAGGCCAGGATACAGCTCTGCATGTTAGGTATCTATTTTCATGGCATAACATCATATTTCACACTATATAAAAAAAAATGTAGGTAAATATTTTTTAATTTTAGAATTTCCCCCCCAAAAATTGCTTTTGAAACATAAAAAAATTGCTAGTGTATCTCCCCCTACTTTCAGTATGGGCGCTACGCTAAAGTGAATAGGGAATGGGAGAGTTATTTTGCTCCCATTCATAATCGTGTAAAATTTGGGCTGCTGTCATTCAGAACTGTCCTGTTGGGTCAGTCTGCGCTCCAGGGGTGATGTTCACACCCCCGGGCAGCAGGTGGCGCAAGAGGGGTTCTGACGAAGCCACTTTTCCCCAGCAGCCAATTAGAGGAGTTTTTCCCTCACGGGACATGCTGGGGGAGGGTATATCCGTGGCGGACGCCACTTTCTTTGGTTCTTCACAGGTTCCAGGTGTGGCACCCACCTTCAGGGTGTGCGCACCCAACGGACCCCGGCAACATGGCCTACCTGGCCGGGGTCATATGCTACGCGGAGTTCCATGCGGATGCTGAAAGGGGCCCTAGTGACTTACTGGGTCCCCAGCTACACTAAAAAGGATCCCAGGCTTTATGCCGTTCGGTGGGGGATCGGCTTGAGGAAAACCCGGAGGCAGGTGATCCAAGAGGGCTTGAACGAACCATCGGGAATCTGGTGACCGGGAGATTGACAGGTACACTTCAAACTGTCAACCGGTGACCCTGATTGAACTTACTGGGAGGATTCGCTCAAGAATCCATTTAGCTCGTCCAAGTACTAGGCCTGTGGCAGAGGTCAGTTCCTCCCAGCAACCTAAGTGACACTTCGGCTGCCAGGCTTGTGGCAGAATTCTGTCCGGAGGCGCTTCTCCCACTCTGGAGTGGCGACGAACTGTGCTATTGATGAAAGCAAGCTTGCTTTCCCTACCTATCCTGGGCCTGATACTGCAAATCTTCTTCTGCTTCATCAACCTTTCCTATCCCACGTCCGTCTCGGGCCTTGGATTGGAAATAAAGCATTTGAAAACTCCATTGCTGACTGGACATTCGCTCACTATCTTTACTCACTACCATCACCTCTAGAGAAGCCACCGAGGGTAACTTAACTGCTTGCCGACCGCCGCATGTACATTTACGTTGGCAGAATGGCACCGACAGGCACATCAACGTACATATACGTGCCTGCCTTGCCGTGGGTCCGATCGGGACCCCCCCGGTACACGCGGCGGTCCCTGTTGCTGTACGAGCGATCCGGGATGAGGGGGGCGGCGGTTCGTTTTTGTCCGCCCCCTCCGGATCGCTCTCAGCCAATGCGCGCGCTCCGCCCGCTCTGCACTTCCTCCTCCTGTGTAAACACAGGAAAGGGGAAGTGATGTGATCTCTTCCTCGGCGGTTTTTTCAACCGCCGCTGAGGAGAGATCACATCTCACAGTAAGTCTGCACAACACTACACTGACACCAGTACACGCAGGCACATTAACCCCCCTGATCGCCCCCCCCCCCCGTCACAGTGTCACTGAATGCAGTGATCATATGTATGATCACTGCAGTTAGTGTCAGTGCGACAGGCAGTTAGTGTTAGGTCCAGGGTAGCCCCCGTACCCCCCCTAATAAAGTTTTAACCCCTTGATCACCGCCCTAGTTAACCCTTTCACTCCCTATTGCCAGCGTCACTAAGCGATCATTTTTCTGATCGCTGTATTAGTGTCGCTGTTCCCGCTAGGTAGCTATTTTTTTTATTGCGATTTTTTTTTTTACTAAAGACATATGGCTAAATAAATTTTGGCCTAAATGTTTGACTAAAATTTAGTTTATTTGATTTTTCTTATAACAAAAAGTAAAAAATATAGATTTTTTTTCAAAAATGTTGCTCTATTTTTGTATATAGCGCAAAAAATAAAAATCACAGAGGCGATTAAATACCACCAAAAGAAAGCTCTATTTGTGGGAAGAAAAGGACGCAAATTTTGTTTGGGAGCCACGTCGCACAACCGCGCAATTGTCAGTTAAAGCGACGCAGTGCCGAATCCCAAAAAGGGGCCTGGTCATTTACCTGCATTTTGGTCCGGGTCCTAAGTGGTTAATACGCCGATCCCAAAAAACAACCAGCGGCTGCTGAATGGGGTAGCGCTACACTAGCAAAAAAAAAAAATATGCTTTTTACATGTAGGAGAGAGATGCCAATCTTGCAATCTTGGATTGGATGACAAGTGTTTTTTTTTGTTTTTTTTTTCTTTAAAAAATTAAAATTTTCTCGCCATGAAAAACGGTCGTGTGTACGCGGCATAAGACTTCTTGTTGATAAATCTATTAAATAGAGCAGACAGAAATAATTAATATTGTATTTTAGGATTATGCATTTATTTGAATCTGGTGATCTGTCATAAAAGTGTCCAGTCTTGGAGGAAAGAGAAATGCCTGGATCCGGGTTAAAAGGGAAATGTCCTTTACAAAAGGTTTAAGCTGGGAGTTGCGTACTTTTCCTTGCAGTCCGTATCCAATAGTCCAGGTCTGCACGTGTAAAGGCAGCGTCAGGGCTCTGTTTACTTCCTCCTATATGGGGGACTATTGGAATGTCAACATTTTTCATGGTGACAGATGGCCACTGTAGGGACCCCAATACAAACAGGAAATGCTTCATTAAGAAAGCTGGAGATCCTATCACTTCCTGTACATCCTCTCTCACCCACAGCCGTACAGGAAGCAGTCGTGATTGGTGGCGTTCCCAATAAGGCACACAAGGGTCAGGGCTGACACCGCCAAGTCTATATCACTGTATCTGAAAACTGATCGGATACTTTAGCTGAGCTAGAAAACACTTCATGCTCAATAAGCTTCTCAATGATTAGATGTCACAAAGCCTCCAATTTATAACCTGGGCCTGGGAGGTTCAGAGCACAAGGGGGCCATACACAGGACGGTTTATAGCCCATTACATCCGCTGTTTACTTGATGGAGCACCTACAATTAGAGCAATTCTAATTAGCTGTTTCAGTTTCTCTGGAAAGGAGGAATACAGATATTTCACTGTGACCGTTATTGCATGACTTTCCTGTATTTGTGTAATTTTTTATCATCAATCTGTACCATTATAGTAGCTCTAGACATAATGCCCACTTATCAATTAATATAATTGTGAGATATGGATAGCCAACTAAGATTTTTTTTATGCTACAGTTTGTTAACTAAAATCTATAGCGAACACATTATATCATAAAAAATGGTTTCTTGAGAGTTTTTGCTTAATACTCATGGCAGAGTCCTGGCAGATTTTAACAGCTCCAAATAATGAAGGAACTATGCCTGTCAGATGGGTGATGTATGCATGGTATGAATGGCTTGTTTCAGTAAAACTATTTTTCATCCTATGGTGAGCTCTGATTAAAGTTAAAGAGGATATAAACCCCCCAAAAAAATGTTGATGTCACAATGTAGAGAATAAGATTTCCTATCATCTGTGCCCAGTCTTGCCACACAGAGTTAATCCAGCGCTGAGCAATCCTATTTTTATTGTTCAGTGAAATAAAACAGACTAGCAGATAAAAACCAAAGTCCTTTTTCGAGTGACAGGTTATTTACATATCTTGTGCACTAGCTTGCAGACATGCACAGCTTCTGTAAAGTGCACAACTCACATCCCCTTCTCCTCTCCAGCTCTCCCAGGATTGGCTGTCTTTCCTGTGTTTTGATTAAATGTTTTCAAAATATGGAGTGACCCACAGTTCAGTGTGAACAGCCATCAGAATATACATAGACAAGAAGCCGTGCATGTCTTCAAGCTAGTGCACAATATATGTAAATAACCTGTCACCTGTGCTCATAAGTTTACATACCCTGGCAGAATTTGTGACTTCTTGACCATTTTTCACAGCCGGACACGCACTGCGCATGCGCGAGCCACGCTGCACACCGCGATTGGCCGAGCACTCATCTGGGACCTGTGACGTGTTCCAGATGATTGCCGAGAGGGAGGGGGGAGAGGTGACCTTCCTTCCGGCGCCGCGGTGCCCAGGGAGGAAGTGGGAACAGGGTCGTCTTAATAGCATCATGGGCCCCCAGGCAAAGTAATGCTCTGGGGCCCCTACAATGATGACAGAGGCAAACAGACATTAAGTAGGTAGGTGGCAGACTGTCTCCCCTTTGCATCTATCACTCTCAGTGCCATCATGGGGCCCCCAATTTCGGGGCAGCGTGGGCTCAAGGACCAGCTGTTTTGGGGAACGAGCAGGGGCCCCCCATGCAGCTGCGGCCCCTGGGCAATGCCTAGTTGTGCCCTCTCATTAAGACAGCCCTGAGTGGGAGTGGAAACCCTCTAAAAAGAACATGCCAAATGGGGCATGTCAAGGGGTCACCTTCCTATAAAGCAGAAGTTCCATTTTTGGGTGGAACTCCGCTTTAAACACTTTTAGAAACACGGACGCCTTAATCTAGCGATGTAGTTGTCATTCTGCCAGCCGTTTGTGAGCTGTGCCCTTAATTATTATACCCAGCATTGCCATTTTAAACACAGGACAAAAGGGGCAGCTGACAGTCGTTGTGGGGCCCAAAGCAGTCTGCGCTGCCTACAAATATTTGATGAGTGGATTCAGGGGGTCTCAAGAAAATGTTTGTCCAGGATCCAATCAATATTAAAGACAATTCTGATACCCAGAGGGTACCCCTGACTTTCCTCTTATTTGTGGATCTGGGAAATGATAGTACTTTACAAACTTGACATTAGTTGTCACTGTCTAGTTTATTGCTTTTGCTGCTCGTCACCATTTACTAACTAAAAAGTTCATTGTTCAGGTATATAGCATCCAGATTGTTTGACACACTAAAAACATCCCCTCCCAATCCCCCTTGAAAGAGATCATTAGGTAGCCATATTACACTGAGTAAACATAGGAATTGATGTTTGTGTTCTCTTGGGAATAGCAGTTGGCCTTAGGTTACAAAAGAAATCATAAGCATTGATAGAAAGGTGATTTACTTGCTGTGAATTAGTGTTGATCAATTAATATTGACTCCTATAGTAATTGAATTGTATTCGGATAAGTGACTTGGAACAAAATACATACCAATCTCTACGGTGTGCTGGCAGGAATGGGATGCATAATACAAGCTCCTGTTCCCTGAGTAATTGCTTAACTTATGAGAGCAGAATCATAGAGGTCAGTTTAAAAAGGAGTTAAATGGCTGGTCTGCTTTTCTATCTATGACCTTTAGGGCTAGTTTACACTTGATTCAAAACAAGGCTTCGGACAGGCTTTGTTAAAGCTCTCTGAAAGCTAGTCAAAACTCCTGTCACTATATAAAATGGTTAGCTTACAGTCCAGTTTACACTTTGCGTTGGCTCGGTGCTTTGGTTTGGGCTTCGATGAGCCTTTGGTGAAGCTTCAATGAGCCTTTGGTGAAGCTTTAATGAGCATTTGGTGACTCTTCGATGAGCCTTTGGTGAAGCTTCGATGAGCCTTTGGTGGAGCTTCGATGAGCCTTTGGTGGAGCTTCGATGAGCCTTTGGTGGAGCTTCGATGAGCCTTTGGTGGAGCTTCGATGAGCCTTTGGTGGAGCTTCGATGAGCCTTTGGTGGAGCTTCGATGAGCCTTTGGTGGAGCTTCGATGAGCCTTTGGTGGAGCTTCGATGAGCCTTTGGTGGAGCTTCGATGAGCCTTTGGTGGAGCTTCGATGAGCCTTTGGTGGAGCTTCGATGAGCCTTTGGTGGAGCTTCGATGAGCCTTTGGTGGAGCTTCGATGAGCCTTTGGTGGAGCTTCGATGAGCCTTTGGTGGAGCTTCGATGAGCCTTTGGTGGAGCTTCGATGAGCCTTTGGGTAGAGCGTCAATGAGCCTTTGGGTAGAGCGTCAATGAGCCTTTGGGTAGAGCGTCAATGAGCCTTTGGGTATAGCGTCAATGAGCCTTTGGGTAGAGCGTCAATGAGCCCTTGGGTAGAGCGTCAATGAGCCCTTGGGTAGAGCGTCAATGAGCCTTTGGGTAGAGCGTCAATGAGCCTTTGGGTAGAGCGTCAATGAGCCTTTGGGTAGAGCGTCAATGAGCCTTTGGGTAGAGCGTCAATGAGCCCTTGGGTAGAGCGTCAATGAGCCTTTGGGTGAAGCGTCGATGAGCCTTTGGGTGAAGCGTCGATGAGCCTTTGGTGAAGCTTTGATGAGCCTTTGGTGGAGCTTCAGTGGGGCTTCATACCAGCTTTGCCATAGACTTCTATGGAGGCTTTGAAAACCCTTTGAAGGACAACTACACCGACATGGGGTATAATTTTTGAAGCGAAGCTGAAACAAAGCAAAAGCACGGTGTAAACAGGACTGTAACCTAACCATTTTATTTAGTGACAGGGGCTTTGACTGGCGTTCAGAGAGCTTTAACAAAGCCTGTCTGAAGCTTTGTTTTGAAGTGTAAACTAGACGTTAATGTGTGTTGAAGCCAAAGCTAAATAAAGTGTAAATAAACTCCTTAATGGTTTGCATTTTAGCTTTTTTATAAAACATAGGAAAGTGATGGCAGAAAAAAAAACAAGTGGTCCATCAAGTCTTCCCGTTTTTTGGTCTGAATACCTTGTTTGTTGTGTCTTTAGGGAATAAAGGAAAATGTTCCGCGCCAAACAAAATATATATAAAACGATAAAGCTGCTACTTGGTAAACAAAATAAAAATTGTCAAGTGATGAGATACAAAAATAAGTGCGCTAATAACATATAATAAGACACAACCCAATGTGCTAAATAAACTAGAAAGTATTGTCCATAAATAGTGTTGCGTCTTTAACCGCTTGCCGACCGCCTCCTGTACATTTACATCGGCAGCATGGCATGGCTGCACGTCCCTGCTGCAAGCTCCTTGACCGTGCCCACGGGACCCGCGGACTCGATGTCTGACGGTGTGCCGCGAAGGTTAACCCCTTCACTGCCAAAATGCCATAAATCTATCCCCTAATTTGTAGGCCCTATAACTTTTGCGCATACCAATCAATATACCCTTATTGCGTTTTTTTTTTTTTACCAAACATATGTAGAAGAATACATATCGGCCTAAACTGGGAGAGAATTTTTTTTAATATATATATATATTTTTTTTTTTGGGGGGGGGGGGGGATATTTAGTGTAGCAAAAAGTAATATAGCTTTTTTTTTCAAAATGTATGCTCTTTTATTGTTTATAGCGCAAACAATAAAGACCACAGAGGTGATTAAATACCACCAAAAGAAAGCTCTATTTGTGGAAAAAAAGGATGTCAATTTTGTTTGAATGCCACATCGCGCAATTGTCATTCAAAACGTGACAGTGCTGAAAGCTGAAATTTCCCCTGGGCAGTAAGGGGGTATATGTGCCCAGTAAGCAAGTGTTTAAGGCTAAGCAACTGGTGGTTACTCTGCATTTTTTACCACCCCTGACTGCCACCTACTAAACAACATAGCGGCTGCTCAGGTCCATATAGATTTGTGCGGCAAGGATGCTTCGTGGTGTGGCACAACCATGGGAAAAAAAACTGGCATTCAGGGGCAGCTCTGCAGCGTCACCTCCTGAATGCCTTCAGACGACTGCTCACTCACCTCTGAAAAGAAACCCACTGTGGATCACATTTAATAGAGCCAGTAAACTCTGCTGCCAGTGTAAATTAGGTACTACTCTCGCCAGGAATTAAAAGCAGACTATCAGCACTGGAGAAGCTGTAGGGCCCCCTTTTTTTTCTTGTTTATCAGCACCCAAAGCCCCCCGACCTCAATTTGCGGCGGCAGCACCCCCCTCCCCAGTTTTCAATTCATGGCCCCCCCACTTACTAATTAGCGGCGGCACCCCCTGCTTCTCAATTTGCGGCAGACAAAAAAGAGGATATCTCCCCTAGGTGGGACTTTAAAGGCCAAACAAAGTGTTGAGGTATAAAATGGTATTATAGAAACAGGTACACATGATGGCACTTAATAATAATACACGCAAAAAGCACCTAGTGTACATATAAAAAAACAACAAATTTACAGATACCAAACAGTAAAACAACACATATGCCACAAAAAGTGTCAGATAAGAAAAAACTCTCCTAGTTGATGATTCATAAATGCCCGACGCGTTTCTAGAAATAGACCGTCATCAGGGGCCACAGATGAAGAGAGTAGTACAATCGTGTTTTTTTTTTACACAAACCAAGTCATTTCATGGATACAGACTCTCCTTGGCTGCATGAATATATAGAAATAGGGTTTGTGGCTGAGTGTTCCTCAAGCCCAGAGGTATATGGAATGAATGAGCCCAGGGCCTTCCCGGTGTGTTAATACCAGATCGTGTCCTGCCCAAATCCCAGTCCAAAGTGCCCTAGAGCCCCCACTGGCTCTCTAGGTCCAAAATGAAAGGATCCAGAAATGGCGTTTTCCCCAATGTACAGGTGCCTCAATTCGCGGCACCCCCCTCCCGGTTCTCTGCTCCAGGGGGCCCAAGCCTGAAGCTGTGTTAGGGGCCCCCATAATTCCTGATGATAATAAAGTGCCTGGTTTCAGTTCCTGGTGAGAGTTTAATAAGTTTAAAGACGTGACAGGTTTATTTTAATTTGACTTTAACTCCATAATACACCAACAAGTTTGACAGTTTTCAACAGTGTTTCACATATCCCATTGATTTTACCATATTTATGCCTCTCTTAATAGAAAAGTGCTGCCTGTCTCTTTTATTGAGCTGCATCAGCATAGGAATGAATGGAGATTGCTCTCTGCCTGACATACAAGAGAGCAGAATGGATTCTATTCTCTGCATGACACACACGTCTACCAACCACCCACTTCTCCCAGATTTAGCATCTATGTAGGTGCCTAAAGGTCCGTACACACCACTGGATATTCTGACAATTGTCCGACGGATGCGTTTTTTCAGATAATCCGACTGTCTGTATGCTCCATCGGACAATTCTTGTCGGAATTTCCGATTCCTGTGTGAACCACATGTAGCATCTGCACAGTGTTGCCAACCTACCAGATTGAAATTTACTGGCACGACACCCGAAATTTACACCACTTTTTACTGACATTTCACAAAAGTTACTAAATTAAATTTATAGGTGAACATTTCAGTATTTAGGCTACAAACAAGTTACGCTAGGCAAATAGCAATGTGTTTAAGGTAGATATTAAGATATAATGAGGGCAAATTATTTAGTCACATCAGCCCCTGCCTCCATCCCCCCTCTGCCACCAACACCCCCTGCCTTTACCCCCCTCTGCGGTGCCACAATCTCCCCCTGCCTCCAATCTCCCCCAGGCCCCCTGCCTCCAATCTCTCTCTGCCTCCAATCTCCCCCAGGCCCCCTGCCTCCAATCTCTCTCTCTGCCTCCAATCACCCCCTGCCTCCAATCACCCCCTGTCTTCACCCCCCCTCTGCGGTGCCACAATCTCCCCCTGCCTCCAGTCTCCCTCTGCCTCCAGTCTCCCCCAGGCCCCCTGCCTCCAATCACCCCCTGCCTCCAATCACCCCCGGCCTCCATCCCCCTCTGCAAACAAGTACGCTAGGCAAATAGCAATGTGATTTAAGGTAGATATTAAGATAACATATTTTTCCCCCCAATATAATAAGGGCAAATTATTTAGTTACATCACCCCCTGCCTCCATATCCCCTCTGCCACCAACACCCCCTGCTTCACTCCCCTCTGCGGTGCCACAATCTCCCCCTGCCTCCAATCTCCCCCTGCCTCCAATCTCCCCCTGCCTCCAATCTCCCCCTGCCTCAAATCTCCCTCTGCCTCAAATCTCCCTCTGCCTCAAATCTCCCTCTGCCTCAAATCCCCCCCAGGCCCCCTGCCTCCAATGACCCCCTGCCTCCATCCCCCTCTGCGGTGCCTCCAATCTCCCCCTGCCTCCAATCTCCCCCTGCCTCCACCCCCCTCTGTGGTGCCACCGCAGCCACCATCACCCCCTGCCTCCAATCACCCCCTGCCTCCCATCTCCATGCGCAGTTCCAAACCAAACCGATCTTGGCTATTTTTACTCCCACAACCACAGACATTTATGAACGGAGGGAAAAAGTGCCCGTTTTTACGAACTATCTGTAAAAATACGGACGGTTGGCAACACTGCGTCTGCATCGTACAAGTGTGAACCCAGGCTGACCCTTTCCAAAAACGCAACAGCTGTTAGATGTGAACGCATCGCAAAGGAAACCATGTTAAATGGCCGGTAGTGCATTTCTGCAAAAAGCAATAAAAAATGCATGGGTGTAAACTGAGCCTAGCTAGTGGTTTTGCCTGAAGCGAAAATACAATTAACTGATTTGAGGGGATTATGTGCGCCAATTCAAAAAACAAATACAGTATTGATTTTTTTTCAAGGGGATTATGTAGCAGAATATTGGGAAGTCTACAAACTTACTGCATTGTACAGGGATATGCATACAAACATATGAAATGCCTGTCTTTTGTGTTATGTGCGCATTAATGCACCCCCTAGTGTACAATGTCAGGATACTAAACATCCTACAGTCTGTTTATAAATGTCAGTTAAATAACAGTTCTGCATAATTGAGCGAATATGTTCTTTCCATGCAGATTTCTTTTTCATAATTTTCTGAAGAAATGTTCCCAAATTTTTACGGGTTTGCCATTTTTTTTTTTTAAATTGTATTTTAAATAACACTTATTACAAATGTGTTAACTTTCAGTATAAAATAGTATAGTGGGACACTAGATTTTGTGTAAAGGAAGGAAACAGTATTTAACCACTTCAATCGTGGGCATTCTCACCCCCTTCCTGCCCAGACCAATTTTTAGTTTCCAGCGCTGTTGCACTGTGAGTGACAGTTGCGCGGTCATGCAACACTGTACCCAAATTAAATCTTTATGGGTTTTTTTCCCCACAAATAGAGCTTTCCTTGGTGGTATTTGATCACCTCTGCGGTTTTTCGTTTTTGCGCTATTAGGGACAATTTTGAAAAAAAAGAAAAAAAAATGTTGTTTTTTTTGATTTAATAAATATCAAATAAAAAAAAAAAAATATGTTTTTCCTCAGTTTAGGCAGATACGTATTCTTCTACAAATGTTTTGTTAAAAAAAATCACGAATAGCGTATATTGATTGGTTTGCGCAAAAGTTATAGCCTCTACAACAAGGGTGCCCAACCTTTTGAAGAACAAGGGCCACTTAAGCGACTTGGTAACCGGTCACCGGTCAGAGCTGCACCTGTGGATCAGTTTGAAAGCAGCTCAGAAATGCCCATATATACACTGTGATTTTAGTAACAGTATTCTATACCATACCAGAGCAGGGGGTCCTGGGCCACATCAGAGGGCTCCGCGGGCCACATGTGGCCCCCGGGCCACCACTGATTGGGCACCCCTGGTCTACAACATAGGAAATAGTTTTATGCCATTATTTTTTTTATTTTTTTACTAGTAATGGCGGCGATCTGTGCTTTTTAGTGTAATTGTGACATTGTGACGGACATAGACACTTTTGACACGTTTTTGGGACCATTCACATTTATACAGCGATTAGTGCTATAAAACTGCACTGATTACTGTGTGAATATGACTGGCAGGGAAGGGGTTAACACTAGGGGGTGCTGAAGGGGTTAAATATGTTACCTGGGAGTGATTCTTACTGTAGGGGGAGGGGACTCGCAAGGGGAGGAGACTGATCTGTGTTCCTCTGTACTGGGAAAAAAACAATCGGTCTCCTCACCTTTGACAGAAGGTGATCTGTGTATTTACACACACACAGATCCACACTCTTACCGTGATCACAGGCAATCGCCGGCGCCCGGTGGACATTGCGGCTGCCAGGCACGCGCACCAGGTCCCGAACGATGCCGCGGGCTCGCGCTCCCTAGCGGCCGGGAAGCCCAGGACATCATCTGACATCCACCCAGAGGGAGACAAGGTTCTTGCCAACGTCATATTACTATGGCTCGGTAGGGAACTGGTTAAAGGGTAGGTTTACCTTTAGTAACAATGTACAGCTGTATTTAGGGTGTAATGTAACATTTTACTATTAAGCACGGCCCCTTGTCCCCTTTTGACAGCAGGCAGGGGTTCTTCTCCCCGCACCCGCTGTCACATTTTAAGAACGGTTCCGAGATCCCCACGTCATGCATTTACAAGAATCTGTTAATGAATGAGTCAGACAAACTTGTAGTATCAATGTACTGTGAGAATGCTAATTAGCATGCTTGTAGTTCATTCACACAGGTGCAGGCAGAGAGCTCTAAGCAGCTTGTGCAGGAGCATCACATTGCACCTGTGCTCTGCAAACGCCTGTCAAAAAATAAATAAATAGTAAATGCACTTATTTTTCTGCAAAAATATGTTAATTTTTTTTTTAGAACATAAATATAGCCATCTTCACAAAGTAAATTTACAAATTGTAGGTTTATGCAGATGAATAAAGCCTCGAACACACAATCGTATTTTCAGATGGGAATTATGTATTGGACAACCTGTTGGTGGAAAATCAGATAGTTTTTACGCTTCATTGGACAATAGTTGTCTTTTTTGGGCTTTTTTTACTCTTTTCTGACGATCTGGCCAGCTTAGAGGGTCAGCTCCCCTTTTTAGAATAAAAAATGAAAAGGTGAACAAAAACACCATGGGCCAGATTCAGGTAGATAGGCGAATCTTTATTTTGGAGTAACTTTTCCCATTTACGTTACTCCGCCAAAACTTTAGGAGCAAGTACTGTATTCACAAACCACTTGCTCCTAAAGTTGCGGCGGCGTAGCGAAAATGAGCTAGCGGAATTCAAATTGGGGGGGTAGGGGGCGTGTAGTATTTAAAATAGGAGCGATCCCGCGGCGAACCTACTGCGCATGCGTCGACTGTCAGTGCGCATGCTCCAAATTCTGTCAGTGAATGTCAATGACGGATGTTTTACGCAAACGACTCGAAAAATTTTAAATTCGACGCGATGACGACGGCCATACTTAACATAGGATACTCCACTAGGGGGCCGGTTTTTCTTTACGCCGCGTATCTCTTACCAAAACGTCGGAAAGTCACTGCGTCGGGCCTGAATACGATCGTGAATTGCCGATTCTCGCCGATTAACATATTCTCGGCGTTAATCAGCGGGAACACCCCGAGCGCCATTTTTAAAATTGCAGTTCCTATACGACGGCAAAATACAATTACGCCGCTCGTATAGGAACTCCAACCCGGCGTTTCTTGTTTTCTGCTTACTGAAAACAGAAACGCCGGCTCAAAGTGAGAGTTAGGCTGGAGTATCATTGATACTCCAGAGTAACTCTACCTGAATCTGGCCCCATGTCTTCGGTCCCCACTGTACTTGCCCCCTTGGGTGAGGCTCTGTCAATCCCCACCAAAATCGGTTTAGCGGTCCAGGGATTTGAAAGATCTTCTTTTTGGAACCGGACCCTTAGTAGGCATTCTGCAGATCAAGCTGTACACAGTTTACATTTACAACATGCCGCCAACAGGTGGCATTCTATTCAGTACTCTGCGAAAGCTCTTTCTCACAGCTGCAATGCTAAAAACAGACCTAAATTAGAGGAAGGACAATCCCGAGCAAATAGTTTAACTAGTGAATTGCCAGACAACACAAGCTAGTGCTGGATTTTGTAATGAGAAAACCCAAGAAGGTAATTGTACAGAATATTATGATGACCATGCAAGCCTTTTCAGATTATCCTGGATGCAGCTTATAATAAAAGTTTTGTTTTTAATAGAGATATTCTACAAATCACTTTAAAAATTATATATTTTAAAGGCTAAAAAAAAAAAAAAAGGAATATTGACCAAAAATATAGTTTCCTTTAACCAATTCCCGACCGACTCACGACGATGTACGTCGACAGAGTGGCATGGCTGCGCAAATGGGCGTACAGGCACGTCCCCTTTAATTTGCGAGCCGTGTGGCCGCACGCTCGCAACCCTGCCTCCTGCCTCCACCAAGGTAGTATAAATGTTTGTTTTTTTCCATTTATGAACTTCTCTTTTAACCACTTCAGCCCTGGAAGTTTTGGCCATTGACGGGCCATGTTTTGCCATACGGCACTGCGTCGCTTTAACTGACAATTGGGTACAGTTGTGCGACATTGTACCCAAAAAAAATTGATGTCCTTTTTTCCCTACAAATAGAGCTTTCTTTTGGTGGTATTTCATCACCTCTGCAGTTTTTATTTTTTGCGCTATAAACAAAAAAAGGAGCGACAATTTTGAAAAAAATAATCAATATTTTGTACTTTTTGCTATAACAAATTTCCATAAAAAAAAAAAAAGCAATTTTCTCAGTTTAGGCCGATATGTCTTCTACATATTTTTGGTACTAAAAATCGCAATAAGCGTATATTGATTGGTTTGCACAAAAGTTATAGCGTCTACAAAATAGGGGATCGATTTATGGTATTTTTATTATTTTTTTTACTAGTAATGACGGTGATCTTTATCGGGACTGCAACATTATGGCGGAAATTTTTGACACATTTTTGGGACCATTGACAGTTTTTACAGCGACAGTGCTATAAAAATGCATCGACTACTGTGTAAATGTCACTGGCAGGGAAGGGGTCAACGCTAGGGGGCAATCAAGGGGTTAGCTGTGTTCCCTAATGTGTGTTCTAAATGTAGGAGATGACTGGAGGAGATGAGAGATCTTGGTTCCTAGCTAGTAGGAACTCACAAGCTCTCTCTCTTCAGAGAATTGTGACGCGTGTCTCCCTGTTCTGCCTTTCGTGCCCACGATCTTGCATGGCTGGCGCACCTGCTCTCCTGCCTAATTGAGCTGACGTACAGCTATGACAACTCAAGGAAAATCGTGCTGACCTGCCCAAGTATAATGACAGAAGCAGGTTGGCAAGTGGTTAACCACTTTCCACCTAGCCGCCGCAGTTTTACTGCGGCATGCTGGCTCGGCAAATCGGCATTACCTTACGTCGCTTCCCATAGTGGCCACTAGGGATGAAGCGGTTAAAGCAACTGCACCATTTTTCAGATGCCAGGATACAAAGTTCACTTAAAGGGGTTGTAAAGGTAAAAAGTTTTTTTACCTCAATGCATCCTATGCATTAAGGTAAAAAAACATCCGACAGCACCACCCCCCTCGAGACCCCGTTTTACTTACCTGACCGTTCAAAATTCCCGGGCGCGTCCATGTCATCCTGTTAAGTTCCCAGCCTGGTCGTTAATTGGCTAGGCTGGGCGGATTGATAGCAGCGCAACCATTGGCTGGCGCTGCTGTCAATCACAGCAGATGACACGGAGCGCCGGGGGGCGGGGACGAGTGATACAGTCGGCGGCTATGGCTGTATCACGGGAGCGCGCTCGCAAAAGCTTTCCAGCTCGCTCGCATGAAGGAAGAAAGGTTTTGCGAGGAGGAGCCGAGACAGCCGCCGAGGGACCCCAGAAGACAGCGTTCGGGGACACTGTGCAAAACGAGCTGCACAGTGGAGGTAAGTATAACATGTTTGTTATTTAAAAAAAAAAAAATCCTGACTTTAGTGTTCCTTTGAAATTTACCTGTCCCACTGATCCCCATTTCCTAAAAACACAAGTCTATTAGGCCTCGTACACACGATCAAATCTGTCCGCTGGAAACGGTCCGCTGGACCATTTCAGCAGACAGATTCGATCGTGTGTACGGCCGAGCCGACGGATTTGGCCACCCGACAGATTTCAAAGCATGCTTTGAAATCTATCGGGTGGGAATCCGTCCGCCCGACATGTCTGCTGGTTAGTACACTTACCAGCAGACATGTCGTCCCGCACCGCCGCCGAATGGATTCGGCGCATGTGCGGAAGTGTTTTACTTCCTGGTGCGGTGACGTGGCGGCGTCAACGTCACCGCCACGTCACCGACACGTCAGCGCGCCGTCTGCTGGCGGGGATTTTGGTTTGCTCGTGTGTACACGCGAGCAAACCAAAATCCCAGCAGACAGATTTGTTCAAATCTGTCGGACGGACAGATTTGAACAAATCTGTCTGCTCGTGTGTACGAGGCCTTAGAGTTGT
This sequence comes from Rana kukunoris, assembly GCA_029574335.1. NCBI lineage: Eukaryota > Metazoa > Chordata > Amphibia > Anura > Ranidae > Rana > Rana kukunoris. Next base: position 124,274,454 of record CM056060.1, read on the forward strand.
GGCAATAAAACGCAAAGTTTAATAGGGGTGTTTTGAAATCTTTGGGGAGTAATTCCACTTTTGCTGAGAAAAAAAAACAATCCCCTCTCGACTCTCGCTGATCAATGTACCGTATATCCTCGAGTATAAGCCGACCCGAATATAAGCCAAGGCACCTAATTTTACCACAAAAAAACTGGGAAAACATATTGACTCGAGTATAAGCCTAGGGTGTCCAACTGCATGCCTCACTTTGCCTCACTGTGCCCATGCCTCACTGTGCCCATTACTAGACTGACGTTTAACATGGGAGTCTATAGAAGGGATGCCCAGGTTTAAAAAAACGGTGCTTCCCAGCCGTAGGTCCACCAGACAACAATCTTTGCACACTTGTAGAAGAGAAATGGGGCTAAATGTGTGCCAAGCTCTGGGTCCAGGGGACCTACGATCAACCGGTACCAGGTCCCCAAAATCACCGGAGAAATTACCATTTAACATGGCAGTCTATGGAAGGGGTACCCGGCTTTAAAAAAAAAATCGGTACTCCCCGGCTATAGGTCCCCCGGACAACAATCTTTGCACACTTGTAGAGGAAGAGTGGGGCTACATGTGTGCCAAGTACCGGTTCCCCAAAGTTTGGGAGATCAGGCGCAAAAAGGTGACTCGTGTATAAGCCGAGGGGGGCATTTTCAGCACAAAAAAATGTGCTGAAAAACTCGGCTTATACTCGAGTATATACGATATATTGCAGGGATTCTGAATGGGAGGCAGAGCTGTATCCTGGCCTAGGCCAACAAGGCCCAGGCCTAGGGCAGCACTTTGCAGGGGGGCAGCACGAAAAGAGTCCCCGCCGGCTTGCGCTACACTGTTAGGAAAAAAAGCGGCCACGCTGCTTCTAGTATGCGGGCGGCCGGCATTTCGCAACTGTTGGGGGGGCGCTTCCAATTTTGATAGTTTTGTCATCCTGAACCACAAACCTTCCTCACTGTGCTATATATTTCTGCTGCACCATCTACTTAAAGTAGAACTATAGGCAACACTTTTACCATCCCTGTCCAATTGTGAAGATTTCCCTTCACTTCCTGCTCTATGGGCAACAGGAAGTAAGAGGAAATCTAAGTAAATTAAGGCAATCCATCGCCCCCCCCCCCCCCCCCCCCATGCCCTCAGAACTAGTGTCCTCACTAGAAAATTTCAGGGTGGTTCTTAAACAACACAGGGTGTGGCCGTGACAGGAAGGGGTGGGTCATATTTAAATTAGGGGATGAACAAGTTTAGTCAGGCCTAGGGCAGCACAAACCTAAATACACCTCTGATGGGAGGATCTGGTTTATTATAGTTATCTGGTTCACTAAGTGGTCTAATGAGGAAAGCTGAAGTGTCTGTATCCCTTTAGAAGTATTTAACCTATGAGGAGTCACCAAAACTAACACTTTTATTGCACAGGGTTCCTGAAAGCTGACTTTCATCTTAGTGCAGACTTCTGGCAAAATCAGTCAATCACAAAAGCAGGAAATTACATTTCTGTGGACTTTCTAGACACTGCATACAGAACTCCTCCAGGTTGTCATGCTGCATTGAATTTTTAGAGAAAATGACGGCAGCTGCAGATTAAAAGGAAAGGTAAAACAACATGGTTTATGTAGCAATTGCATATGCGATATACTGTGTGTGTATATATATATATATAATTAATATACACTGTATATATTGCTATTTTATATATATATATATATATATATATATATATATATATATATATATATATATGAAATTCGAGTTACCCTTTGAATACTCCAAGTAGTGCAAATAGCTCAAGTAACAGAATTCTTGCAAGTACTAGATTGTAAGTGTTTTACAGTGAATTATACCTTGTTGTAAAATGTTCTAAGCAGGGAGAAATTTATAAGTTGGAGCTGTCCCTCTTCATCAGGAGTCGCCCCCATATAAATGCTGAGGTTTTTTTTTTTTTACTTTTTTTTTCGGGAATGTGTGTGGGTGAGAAATGGTTTAACTGCCAGTCCCAATTCCTCTACTAAAAAGGAAAAAAAAATCTGTCTTAAAGTTTAGATAGAAAGGATGATATTGTACATTGAAGATATTATTTTCCCTATTGGTATTGGCAGAAGACATTAAGAACTTAAAAGGAAAACTCCACTTTTGTAAAAGAAAAAAAAATGAGATAATAGTCAGGTAAATGTTTAGGGTGTGGGAGGGAGGACAGTTAGTAAGGATTTTTTTATTTACTTTAAAGGGGTTGTAAAGGTACACTTTTTTTTTTCCCCCTAAATAGCTTCCTTCACCTTAGTGCAGTGTTTTTCAACTCCAGTCCTCAAGGCACACCAACAGGTCAGGTTTTTAGCCTTTCCATTATTTTGCACAGGTGATTTGATCAGTTTCACTGCCTTAGTAATCACCACGGCCATTTCATCTGAGGGAAATCCTGAAAACTTGACCTGTTGGTGTGCCTTGAGGACTGGAGTTGAAAAACACTGCCTTAGTGCAGTCCTCCTTCAAAGAAATCCGGGGACATATTTTTTGTTTGTTGAAACTGGGGATGTCTGGTCACCCTATTTTAAATGTCCTTATTTCTTCTGAGAAATCCTCACTTCCTGTTTTTCTGTCTGTAACTCCACACAGTAATGCAAGGCTTTCTCCCTGGTGTGGAAAAAGCCTCTTGAGGGGGGAGGGGGCGAGCAGGAGTGTCAAGATGCCCCCTAACACACAGCTATTTTCTCTATCTGCAAAGTAGAGTGTCCTGACCCTCCTGCTCGCCCCCTCCCACCTCAAGAGGCTCTCTCTTGCTTTTGCTGCTAGAACAGCCTGATCTAGCAGCTACTTGGATGCAGTGGTGGCAGGTGGTATATTTTTGGGGGGGTGTCAAACAATGCATGGTCGGTCGGTCGTTTACCAGCCCCACATATACCCCTTCCCTTCAGGCGACGGGCATCGGCTTCTGTTGTGTCTCCTCCTCGGCATCACAACAGCTGCGCATTTGCTCCCTCCTCCTAGGCTAGTGGTTCTCAACCTGGGGGTTGGGACCCCCTCGGGGGTTGAATAATGATTTGCCAGGGGTCACCAAATCCTGGGTTGTTCCTGAAGCCCGCAGCGCTCTCCTGGCTTTTTTGCGACCGCTCAGCAGAGCTGTCCCTTAAGCCTGTGGCCGCCCAGCTGGGCTGTTCCTGGAGCCCCGCAGGCGCCCACTGAGCCTTTTTGCAGCCGCCTATTCAGTTCACAGCATGTCTGTGACTAGAGTTCAGCTGACTAGTGAGGAATGTGAAGTGGGAGGGGCTGGAGGAGACCCTATCTCCTGATTTCGGCATTGGTGTCACTGCTACGAGACACCACAAAGTCGGAGACACAGAGAGTAACACTACCTATGATTATAATTGCCATTAAAAGTCCCCAATACAGTTTTTAGATCAGCAGATGACCTTCATCAAGAACACCTAAGTTGGCCGATCAGAACTCCCTCCAGCACTACATTCCGTGGATTAGGGAAGCAAATTACTTTTCTTACCTTGGGTGCTGACAACCCATGCTACAAAAATAATTTTACTGTTGGGGGTCCCCACAACTTGGGAAAATTTATCAAGGGGTCACGGCACTAATAGGATTTCCTCTCCTTTTAGCCAATCGGTCTCAGAACCCGCTTCCTGATTGGCCGGGATGAGAATCAGTGTCACAATAGCAAATATGAATTCCCTATTGCCACACAACTGGGTGGGCTCGGAGCGCAGAGCCCACCATTTTTTGAAGCGTATCAGAGTCTCTGAGGACTCTAATCACATGCTTCAAAAAACAAACCCATTGGAATTTGTGTGTCCAGCGCCCTGCATGTAAATTAGGGGCCAGACACATGGATACTGGGGTGGCGCCCCTGTGCCCTGCATTACGGGCCCGCTACTGTTTGGACGGTCTCGGCCGGCTTCAAACGAACTGCGTATATTTACAGTTCCATCCAAGAGTCGCAGCCATATTTTTTACTGGCAAACTTTTCCTGTCACTGGCATTTACTGGCAGGAGAAAAGTGCCCATTTTTTTACTGGCTGCCAGTAAAAATACTGATGGTTGGCAACACTGCCCTAATGCACCATTCCATTCCCTCCCTAGTCCTAATTAGCACTCCTTTTCCCTGCCAACTGCTTCTCCCAGTCATCCCCCCACTATCCAGACATCGCTCACATTATTAGCCCCCAACTATTAGCACCCTCAATCCACAGTCCAATGTCACACACCTCGCCTTCTAATATCCGAACCCATCATTTTTCCTTCCCCCCGAACAAACCACCCGACAAAATCCCTCCCCCCTGATGCATTCCACCTGTCACCCATCACTCACAGAATCTTAAGGGATGTTTCTGCAGCAGATTCCCAGTTCCAGATCTGTCGCAACAACATCCACCATCACAGGCCAGTCTTGCATTTTTATTTTTTCATGTTTTATTATACCATCATTTTTGTTTTTATTTAATATACCTTTAGTATTACTTTTTTCCTCTACTAGATTTTTTTTAATTGTTTGTTCCCATTTTATTTTGATTTTTTTTTAATTATTTTCTATTGAAAATTTTTTCCTGTTATACTACGTGATTGAGTCTTCTTCTGGTGGATATTCACTACCATCACCAGTTACATTTGCACGATTCAATATTTTAATACTATCAATTCAACCATGGTCTCAAGTGATAGTATTTTAAGCTGTATTCCTGAAATACTACTTTACTTTCTATCATTTCTACAGCATGGGGTACCCGCTTTTGGTATTAGTCCTCTATGGCTACCAGCCTGGTTCTTTGGTCCCCCTCTCACTCCCACACGTGGGGTGCCAGTGTGGCCTCTCGTAGGCCCGGAGCCTTTGGTCCATCCACCCAGCCGAGCCTTTTTCCATCCTGCTCTTCCCGCCTCCATGTGGGTCTCGCGGTGCATTGGCTGCAACTACGGGGTCCTTGGTTGGCTCACACACCCAGCACATGGGAAAGTTCTTTTCTTTCCCCTTGCCATTTAAGGGTATATTCATTATTTACAACATTGTCAATACGGTTGATGTTTCTTTGCTGAGAGTGTTTTTGTTTTTTGAACAACCTCACCTATACAACGTATTTAGTTCTAGAGCATCTCCATTTCACCCCCTGAAGATGACCGCCCTCTACAAGGTCGAAACGCGTTGGGGTTTTATAATTTATCATGTTCATCATGTTTACATTATTATAAGATTATGCCATGTTCTTGTTGGTTTGCCCTTACGGTCTAATTAATATGCTGTTAATTCATGTTTACATGCTTTTATTGTGATTACTTGATTATTGTTTGGTTTAAATACAACAGGTATGTTCCTTGTGAGACATATAAAACATAAATAAAACCTTTGTACCAATCAAACAATATTTATTTATTATTTTTTGCTGCAATACAAAGCCCCTGGGGTAACTTTTTCTTTTTTCTTTCTACAACAATTTGGGGTGTGCAGCGTCTTACCCACTTTCCGATATCGCTTTTCCTTGCTAGTATTCCTGAAATATTTACCAGTCTCGTTTAATGTTTTCTTGTACTCTAGCCCTGAGGTCAGGAGGGGGGAATTTCTCGCAAGGCATGTCGGCTATACATATTACCTATAAACTAGCTCTTTCAATAAATTCATACATTTAACCACAAGCATGATACACTTTATTGGGGGCTCCTGTACATTGATCTCAGATTATCCCACAGAATGCAAAGCTGCCCGAGACCTCAACAAATCGCATCTACACCCTTATCAGTTACAAGACCTCCTGAAGGAAAACTTAAAATAGATCATCTTTATTAGATACCTACCACACATCGATCCAGCATGGTCGGATACACACATTGGATAACCTTAATGGTGTGGCGGAGGTTTTTAAAATCACAAAATTGGCAGAATAGAATTATAAATTCTTTGGTAGGTAAAACCAGTTCACATATATTATATACAGGGTGATTGAAAAGTAACTCCCCATTTGAAACTCTTTATATTTTTTTTTAGATGAAGTTACTTTTTTCTCAATTCTTTAATGTATGTTCCTTTTATCTTTTGCGATACCATGAATGCCGAAAGGTATCTTGCTATGCTGAAAGATTAAATCTGGTGTCAGGTCACCTGAGGCCAGGTGACAGATGCACACCGTTGGGTCAGGAGTGCACTGCTATGATAGTGGACCCTACGGCTGACTGCTGCGGATGGAACCCTGGGTGGTGCAGGAAGGCAGGTCTACTGGGGCGACAACACGGAACCGACAGGGAGCTAGAACATAAAATTCCCCAGGGCGTGGAGTCTAAGAGCCAGCAGGTGTTCACCAAAGCCTCTAGTGGTGAGGATGGACCTCGCTGCAGCTGACTCCAGGTCACGGCCCCCAGGGTCTCCCAGCTCATGCTAACGGTAGGCTATAGGAGGATAAGCTAAAGGTCGGGGCGACTAGCAGACAAGGATTAACGGAGAACAAGCCAAAGGTCAAGGGTCACAAGCAGGCAGGAATAGTTGAGAATGCGCCAAAAGTCAGGGTGGATGGTCAGGAACACGCCAAGATCGGTAACAGAGACAAAACATAGAGCACACAGGAAACAGGAAACCAAACACACAATATTGCAAGGCAGGCTTGGAGAACACAGTGTCAAATAGTGGTTCCTGTTGAGGCTAGGGTGGAGCCACACTGAGGGAAGATTACTTAACCATGCAGGTGTGAGAGAGCAAGCCCTAAGGCTGATACACAGACAAGCAGGGCTTTTTTTTAGGGGGAACTTGGGGGAACTCTGTTCCACCACCTCTGGCTCAGACCCTTTGGTGCCTGCTCACCACAATCACTTGTAAACACAGAAGTCTGGTTTCTGTGTTTACAAGTGACAGCTCTGCACTGTGTGTAACCCCCCTGAACTCTGCACTCTGTATGTAATGCAATCCTGGAATTGAATGCCCCTTTAAGACCATCCTACTGTTTGTAAAATCTGAACAGGGTCGTGGTTGAGTTCCTGCACCTATTTTCTGAGTAAAAAAGCTCTGCAGACAAGGTAAGAGACAGACAGGTCATAAAAGTATTACTGCAAGGTCATGACATCTGGTCAGTTGTCAATACCTGGGAGAATATTGAAGACATGCAAGATGGTGCTCCTCCACATTCTGCTATTTTTGTTTGTGAATGGCTGAATTAACATTTCCTGGGAGATGGTCTGCATGAGTGGCTGGCCAGAAGCACTGATTTAACACCCTGCAACTTTTTTCTTTGGGGTTGGTTGAAGGAAAAAAGTTTACTCTACGAAACCAAAGACTTTAGAAGAACTTGAAGGGCAACTACGAGAAGTTATTTCTGCCATCCCACAAGAGTTCCTGTGAAGCGGCTTCAGAAGCTGGTGCACATATCAAATTTTAAATAAAACTCTGTTATGTGTGTTCTTCTCACATTACATTTTTTTTAAATAATTGTAACGGGAGGACCTGTGGAACCCAGAAGCTCTTAGAAAGTATGAGCCAGAAAATAATGGACATTCAGAATTTATCTTGGATTGCTTTAACATGGGTCTGTAATTCACAATATATTCCATGATATATGTAAAGAACTATTACTGTTTGTTGATTCTGAACTCAACAGGTTAATTGAAAGATGTTGATTGAAAGATGTCATCACCTCCAGCTACCTGGCTGCCTGTGTAATTTAAATTGAATCCAGACTAACTTCTAAGGATCTTTCATTGTGACTTGTGCTAATTGACCCTGTATTGTGTGAAGGTCTATTGATGATAAAGTGTATTGTAAGTTAACAGACAGTCTAAAGGTCAGGTGTCTGAGTCATCAGCTGTAGTTAATTAGTTCATGTAAATTAGGTGAGGTCCCGGAGCCAGCGTGTCTGCTAAAGAGATATATTGAGGGGACTCATTAGGTAAACATTGTGTGACGTTGTGGGTGGAGTTGGGTCATTGTTCATTTGGTTACTGCAGTATCCTAAATTGTATATAAGAGTCTGTATTTCTCAATAAAGAGTCGTACCTGCTTGAACTACATACAAAGCTGTGTCTTGTATTATTCCTATGGGTCGCTTTTGCCTGATTGTGGAGTGTGGGTAGCTGCCTTGTGTTAGGGAATGGGATAACCTAAACGGCTTTAACCCCTGTCTCATTTGGGGTGCCGTTACAATAATGATTAAAAAATTAATTATACGATTTTTAAAATAAGGAGTTACTTTTCAATCACCCTGTATATAGTCCAACTCTGTATTTTGCTGGAGCTCCTTTTTAAGCACGTCTCTTAAAGATTACGACTGAGTGTGACACATAAGGTGAAGGAACACACAATAACCACAAACAGATGACAACAATGTGTAAATCACATCAGTGAAGCAGCTATGATCTCCAGGGGAGGGTGAACTCAGCAAAACAAACTTTTTAGTCTTCAAACAACTTTAATGAAGGTTCAAGTAAGGTAAAAGTTAAGAGCTCTCAGGCCACATGTTGCTCCCATTATTATTCCAAATTTTTCCTACTCTCTTGATCCACTCCGCCAAACTTTACTATGGGGATTTCTCTGTTTTTTCTTCTCCTATTTATAATCTCACTTTATCTTTTTTCCCATATATTTTTTCCCTTTTTTTTTCTGACAAAGATTTGTTTGCAGAAAAGCAGCTCATGGTACATGTTCAGTACATCGGTTTGAGGATGATGGAAAATGAAATCGAGTTGATGAAATAATTGGTTTGGAATGCGGTATCTCAGGACAGGAGGGTGGAATCCATGATAAATATGTACCCAGAAGGGCAGGGAGCGTTACATTTAATTGTAGATAGAAAGAAGATATCTATTAGAACTTGACAGAACTTAGGTTAATGTTTTGCCATACAAAGCGTGGCACATATTACAGCTTCTGCTGAAAATTGCCAAGTTATTATTTGTGAGTAAATTGTCATCACTCACAAATTTGGCACCGACACACACAACTATTTAGGCACAAATTTATCATCATAAAATATATTAGATCAGATACTTTTTACCCCAGCCTAATCCTAAACATCAATCTATATCTTAAACTCGTTAGCTTAACGTAACCCCTAAATGTCATGATACAAATTTTAAGGCAAATCTTCTTTTATATATACTGTATATATATATATAAAATAGGGCTGTGGAAATTAAAAGATTAATTCCTCCATTAATTGTTCATTTTTTTGATCAATCAAAATTCTTTTGACTGGCACTAGTGATGCAACGGATCGTAAATGATCCGAACCATATGCAGATCGACACACCACGTGATCCGTGGAGCTCCGCTGCTGCCTCGGCCATAGAAAAGGCTGCGGCTTCGGCCTAGCTCCCGGAGCGGTGGCCATCTTGGTCCATCTTCGGTCCACCCGACGACAGCCTAGGTGAGCCTAGAGTGGCGCGCTGACGTCATCACCCGGCCTCCACTACTTGTGTTCGGCTGGCTTCTCTGGTAAGACTAAGCAAGCACTAATCTTTCTATGCAGTGGGGGAGATGTGGACCATAATACAGTGGGGCGATGTCTTTGGATTACAGTGGGGAGATGTCTGTGGATATTACAGTGGGGGAGATGTAACAGCCCTAATTTTATATATATATATATATATATATATATATATATATATATATAATGTGTATATATATAAATATATAATGAAAAAAACTTTATTAAAAAAATAAAATCACAGGACAGTGTGAGGGCACACCACCAGTTGGGAGGTACATGACAGCCTGGATTCAGAGGAAGTGGATTAAATGACACTGCCTGGAAGAGAGGCAGACCACTAGCCTCAAGGGGTGGGTACAACACAGTTTAAAGTGGAAAATTACAGCAAAACTTTTTTTTTCTACACCAATTCATGGCGAAACTGTCATCCAAACAGTATGGAAAAAAAAAAGGAAAAAAAAGTACAGCGCTATATACATTGTTTTATATATCGATAAATATATACTCTCCCACACAAAAATCTGAAAAGTGCTTCTGACTTCCAAAGCTTAAGCCCAGGAAGTCACACTTAAAGTGGATGTAAACCCCCACACAGAGTTAATCCAGTGCTGAGTAATCCTCTTTTAATGTTCAGTGAAAATGAACAGCCTTCCAGATAAAAACCTGCCTAAATAAAAAGTCAGTTTTCTCTCTTCTTGCTTTGAGTGACAGGTTATTTACATATCTAGCTTGGATATGTTTATCATATGTTATGTTATGTTTATCATAACATGAGGTATAAAAAGTGAGAAATCCACCCCTCCCCCACATAACACATCCTGGTAATAAACAATGAACTTTGGATCACCTCATGTTGTGATAAACATAACATAGCATATGATAAACATGTCCAAGCTAGATATGTAAATAACCTGTGACTGAAAGCAAAAACAGAGAAACAGACTTTATAATTTGGCAAGTTTTTATCTGGAATTCTGGTCATTTGCACTGAACATTTACAAGAGGATTACTCAGCACTGGATTAACTCTGTGTGGCAAGACTGGGCACAGATGATAGGAAAGCTTATACTCTACATTGTGACATAAAAAAAAAAAAGTTCAGCTGAACTCGCACGATTTCACTCCCGCTGGCAGTCCCTGATTTCGGCCTCGATTTAAGAGACATCTGTGCAGATGTCAATGTAAATCGTGGCCCGAAATCGCAAAAAGTAGTACAGGAACTACTTTTTTAAATCGGTGCAGCGCTGCACTGATAATATCTCTGATGAAGCTGCGAGGTGCAGCGTAACATGTAAGACCCGGAACCGGAAGTAGATGTGCAACCCGATCGTTTTACTCGTCTGTTTGTTTTTACTTTAATGTAAGTTGCTACTTTTTTCATTAAATCTTGATTTGACGTACTTCACTATGGCACCATCCTTCTTTATTTGAGCACTACTGGAACAACTCCAACCACACACCCTGGAACGTTGGACCCTCACTAGGACCACCACACCATCCCATAAAGAGGATACAGGGACATCTGCTGGAGATCCATCTAAAGTGTTACACATATTAAGGCTTTTCCCTTGCCTTATCAAGGTAAGCGCAATGTGAGCTCACTTCATCCAAGAATATCACCTTTAAAAACTTTTCACAACACCAGGGATGGAACTATTTGTCAATTTATTTGATATTTATTTATTATTTATGCATTTGCACTGTGTTGTTTTTGCTCTGGTTTGATGCCAGATTCTCAGTTGTATATGCAGGGCTCAAAATTTCAAGTCCTGAGCTACTAGCCAGGCCTCAAGGAGTTACTCGCCACCAGTTGCCCAACCTAATTCATACCTGGCCCTGCGCCTAATAATAGATTATCTCATGCAATGACACTGTTAAATGTTTTATGCAGAATCAAGTTACACAATTAAATATTACCAACAACAACTTTAACAAAATGGGACAGGGCACTGGGGGCAGACCAGAGGGACAGGGCACTAGAACCGGGTCTCTTCCCCATTCTCTTGATGTCTCCTCTGCATCTCCCATTCATCCTCTCTCTCTCTCTCCCTCTCCTATTCATCTCATCATCAGGAGCCTGTGTGTGCGGCTCCACGCTTGCATGTCCCCACTTCCCCTTTATTTAGGCTGGCAGTGAGGAGAGGAGCTGCAGCACAGCGGGAGGGAGTACAATCCAGCACTGAGATCCACACAACTGAACAGCCATTGACACAATAGCACAGTGCACACTGACACCGCACAACACACATTGAGACCAGTCTGCTCACAGTGCTCAGGCTGAACTGTTGGACACTTACATAGAGCACAAGGAGAAGAAAACTGCACAAACTGGAAGGCTGCCGCTCTCATGTCAGGGCAACTTTAAGTGAGCTACATTGGTTGGGGGAAGGGGGGCAGGCTCAGAGAGGTCATACTGTTAAATCCCATGGCTTAATGAGAATTGTAAGGAGCAGTCCTGTGTACTGATCTGCTTGTGCGTGGTTTACCAGACTACTTTTCCTGAGCATGCACATTTCCTCTTCGGCCGCCAATCTCATCGGGACTCTAAGTGTAGGCACAGATTGGGGGGAGATTGGTCATGCAGCCCTGTCATCACTCGCCCCCAGCTTAAATCCACTCGCCAAATGCTAGTAGGCGAGTGGAAATTTTGAGGGCTGGTATATGTATATGCGCTGATCACCTGTTTCATTTTATCACTATGCATAGCTGCACCAGATTCTGTGAGCTCCAGTTTAGTATATCTCCCACAAAGTGTCCAAAACATCAATTGTGAAAATGCCACCATTATGTAAATAGAATCCCCAAGTGTCCACACATAGAATAATCGTCATGTATGGTAAATCCCCACTTGTGCTCCTCCATGCACCTAGCGCCATTTGGCGTCTATTTTCTTTCCCCACGAAAGTGGAGTTACCCTTTAAGTCATTGGTCCACACAAGTATTCAAAAATATACAAACTGGAATTGTTTGGTCCCCAAACCAAAGTTCAAAATGGCAGGGGCAATTTGACTATCTCGGTACAGGTTTGAAAAATAGAGTATAAAGTATAAAAACACATACGGTATATAAAAAAAATATAAATGAGATTGTTTTTAATACAAGAAAGGGCAACACAAAATCATGTACAGACAAAAAGCATGGTGACAATCTAAACTAGTTTTGCGGTCTAATGCTGCTTCGTCAGGAGAATATCTATAATTTAATTGACAATCAGAAACTATACAATTAACCAAAGCAGTAGTAAAGTCTCAAATGATTGTACGATTATCTACAATAGATTATATATATATATATATATATATATATATATATATATATATATATAAATATATAATACACAATATATATATATATATATAAAATCTTTTAGAGGCTCATTTAAAATTCTAAGTATTCCAAAATGTCTACGTTTTCTGCACCAGTCCTTTTCTATATACATTTGTTTCAGGTCTGTGATAGTATTAAATCAAAAGCTAGTCTGATAGTAAAATAATAAGCATTTAAGGAGGAGGTCAGCAATGGAAGCCCTTAAATGTATTTTCTTACAGATTTATTTTAAGCACAATAAATACATACGTAAAATGTATTACTTAGAAAAATTCTGTTTATGATAACAAATTGATTTTATAAGCCATGCACACAATCCACTCTTTAACATACAATTCTGTAAGGTCCACAACACTATAAAAACAACCTGTCTACTCCTAACAGTTAATAGAAAGTATTATTCATCCAAGAAACAGTCATCAGGCATTGTTTTATTATGTATGGTGCAGCATCCCGAAAACTGTCAAACAATATAAATCCATCAGAGTATAGCAACAACAGCCTTGAGTACCTTGTACCTTCCTACAGAAATTCTGAAGACATGACTTACTTATGTTCACACATTGCCGGTACAGCTTCAGCCCAATGAAAAATGAACACACACCATATTCACTTCTATTTAAGAAGCTGGCAGAATCAGAAAAGCGCTGAGTAAGGCTAAGAACGAAACACATCTGCGTGAACCTGCCACAAGCTTTGTAATTCTGCATTGATAGTTTGCTAATCCAGACACTCCTGCCAGATATCACACCCAGGCTATGATTATTTATCTTTCTCCACTGCAGTCAAAACACCACATTTCAGTCAAGGCTGTGATTAAATAGTGAAGAAACAGCAGCTCCCTAATGTGCCTCTTCTTAAAGTGTAAGTAAACCCACCTATAATTTTCAGCCAAGGAAGCTGCCATCTTGGCCTATGTTTAATCTTTACCTGCCATGGTGCTGCACATGTGATCAGTTATGACACCAGCCATTGGATGGTTTGACAGTTTGGTTGAGAGCACAACCACCATGTGACAGTTAGCAAATCCGGCATGCCGGAAATGTAACTGCTTTTTGAAACTGTTAAATCGATGGGTTTACTTCCGCTTTAAATCAGTAGGTTCCCTTCAAATATGCCATGTTGTGGGCGGAATCTACTGCACCTCGCTCATCAATACCCTGGACCTGAACCCTTAAAGAATCAAAGAAAATATAGGAACCAATAGGTTCCAAATCCACGCAAATTAAAGATCAATGAATCACCAAAAACAAATAAACTAGTAAAAAGCTGCATGTTGTAAAGTGTAAAAACACCTAAATCGTGAAAAGAAAAAAGGAACTGCCCTCGTATATCATAAATTACACATCACCATAGTGAACAAACAAATAAATACACCTTCATTTAAATTATAAAAAGTAAATAAAAAATTGTTTTCAATTTCTTTTTATTAAACTTTTTTTCCTCAAATACAAAAAATGTTTACATTTGTACAAGATTCACTTACAAAATACATTGGCCCAGATTCATAGAGAATTAGATTCTCGTAGCGTATCAGAAATACACTACGCCGCCGTTTTTTACCTGGCTCTACGTGGAATCCAGGTAGATTTTGTCCAGTAAATGACGGCGGCGTAGTGTATTTCTCCCGTCGCAATCCATCTACGCGAGTAGGGGCCGTGAAGGATTTAAAATAGGCGCGTTCCCGCGGCGATCGAACTGCGCATGCTCCGTTCGCAAATTTCCCACCGTGCATTGCGCGAAATCACGTCGTTACGTCATTCGTTGTTTGAGTAGCGTCGTTTACGGACATTTCTATTCCCGAACGAGTTACGTAAAAAAAAAAAAAATAAATAAATAAATTTGACGCGGGAACGACGGCCATACTTAACATGGGCTACGCACTGTTAGACCAGCAAAAAGCTGGTCTAACAGTACGTAAAAAAAAACAGACGTAAGCGATTGCGAAGACCGCTCGTATCTTCGTGGATCGCCGTAAAAACACATTTGCATATCCCGACGCATCAAAACGACGCGAACTCCTCCCAGCGGCCGCAAAAATATCGCAGCGTAGATCCAAAGGCTTACGAAGACGTAAGCCTCTCGGATCGAAGCCCGAAGCCGCCGTATCATGGTTTGAGGATTCAAACTAGTGATACGGCGCGCGAAATTTGAAATTACTCCTGTCTAACACCAGTTAGACAGGCGTAATTGCTTTATGAATCTGGGCCATTGTTCCTATTAATTATTCAATATACAGAATCTTGATGAGTACAAGTTACTTTATCATTAAAACAAAATACCTTTCAACATTCATCCACACCCGTTTCCACCATCCTCCACATACACTCATCTCAATGTCCATTCATCCAAAAAAAAAAAAAGGGGGTAAACCCCATTTCCCCCTCTTTCGCTACCATCTTTCACTTATATTACCGCTCCCCTCTGTATATATTGTTTCATTCCTTCCGAGAGCAGAAATTCATCCCAATTTTGCCATATTTCTGGCATTTGACTATTTATGTATCCTTCTTCTCTAATCTGTCTTTCCATATATTGTATTTCGTTCAATTCACATATCCACTCTACAATATTTGGGCTTTTATTCTCTCTCCAATTACGAGCTGTTGTTGTTCTAGCTGCTGTTGGCATATGATGAAAAATATCTTTCTTAACCACTTAATCACCGCCTCATAGCCGAAATACGGCTGCAAGGCGATTCCTTAACACTGGGAGAATCCCAGAATCGCGCACACGGGAGTGTCCGTGACCACCGGGTTCAGAGGACCCGGCGAATCACGGATCACTGTAAATTGCCGCTGATAGCGGCTGTTTACCACGTGATCGCTCCATCCAATGACGGAGCGATCACATGTAAAACAAGCCGGCGTCATTTGATGATGCCGGTTCCTCCCTACCCCTGTGCAATACTCGGCAATACCCCTACCCCCTGCGCAATACTCTGCAATACCCCCGCACAATACTCTGCAATACCCCCTGCACAATACGCTGCAATACCCCCCGCACAATACTCTGCAATACCCCCCCGCACAATACTCTGCAATACCCCCCCCCGCACAATACTCTGCAATACCCCCCCCGCACAATACTCTGCAATACAATACTCTGGAAAACAAAATGCGTTTTAACCACTTCCTGCCCGTCGGCCGTCATATGACATCCTTGACTTTGTGCAGGGATATCTAAATGATGCCTGCAGCTACAGGCTTCATTCAGATATCATCTTTTTCAGCCAGAAATTCCCTACACCATAAGAACGATCATGGCGGCTGTTCCACCTCTTGATCGTTCTTACGGGAGGCGAAAGGGGACATCCCCCCCTCCCTTCACCCTCCGGTGCTTCTTCCGACTCACTGCTGCGATCAAAGCCAGGATCATTTTTTTTTGTTTGTTTTTTCAGGCTTTCCAGCCTAGAGGTGAAATGTGGGGTCTTATTGACCCCATATCTCACTGTAAAGAGGACCTATCATTCTATATTAAAAGTAGATCAAAAAATTTATTTTTAGGGAAAAAGGTGTCAAACTAAAATAAATAAAGTAAAATGAACAATAAAATAAAAATAAAAAAATTATGTTGAATCTGTTTTATTGAGTTGCAAACAGTTGTAAAACATTAACAAAACATAGGTCAGGGATAATATCTGTCTGTTGAGTGTACAAGTCCATATTAGGATCGGAAGGACATCAAAAGAACCTGTATCACATATGCATAGTCAGGTAAATAACCTTAATGAACCCAGAAATTAGTGAGAGGAATACAGTAATGTTAAATCAAATAACCAATAAGACAGGATCAAAACAGAAAACAAAGGCTCAACACAAATGGCCTGAACGCATGGTAGATCTACTGGTAAGATTATTAGACTGAAAAAGTACAAGGGGAGGAGAAAAACAGAGGAAAGGAAAGAGAAAAGAAAAGTAGAGAAAAGGAGAGAGGGGGGAGAGAAAGCAGGGAGAGGTGGCATCTCGTTACTCATGAGAGGGCACTCGGGAAGCAGAGGGACCCGTGGTCGCTATAAAGGATTCAAAATCCGCAGAGAACCTGGAGTGTAACCAAACGGTGCACATAATAGTGTGGTCTTCACATTTATCTGTATCAAAAATAAAAAAATTATTATGCAAACACATTGGGCTAACTTTAATGTTTTTTTTTTTTTAAAAGCACAAAACTGTTTTATTTCCAAAATGTGCGATAAAAAGTTGCAATGACCGCCATTGTATTCTCTAGGGTCTTTGCTAAAAAATAATATATAATGTTTTGGGGTTCTATGTAAAATTCTAGCAAATAAATGATGATTTTTACATGTAGGAACGCAATGTCAGAATTGGCCTGGGTACTCCAGAACGCCTGATGGTGCTCCCTGCATGTTGGGCCTCTGTATGTGGCCATGCTGTGTAAAAGTCTCACACATGTGGTATCGCCATACTCAGGAGGAATAGCAGAATTTGTTCTGGGGTGTAGTTTGTGGTATGCATATGCTGTGTGTGAGAAATTACCTGCTAATGTGAAAATTTTGTGAAAAAATAAATAAAAAATAAATAAAAATCTTGATTTTGCAAAGAATTGTGGGGAAAAAATGACAACTTCAAAAACTCACAATGCCTCTTTCTAAATACCTTGGAATGTCTTCTTTCCAAAAAGGGGTCATTTGTTTGTTTTTTGTACTTTTCTGGCATGTTAGGGTCTCAAGAAATGAGAGAGGCTGTCAGTACATCAGGTATGATCAAATTGATCAATTTTCAGTAATTGGTACCATAGCTTGTAGACCCTATAACTTTCACCCAGACTAAATAATATCCAATTTTTTTTTTTTTTTAACCAAAGATATGTAGCAGTATAGATTTTAGGCCAAATTTATGAAGAAAAATAACAACTTTTTTGCAAAATTTTGTAATAGAAATTAAAATTTTTTTTTACAAAATTTTAGTTTTTTCATTTATAGCGAAAAAAAATAAAACCGCAGAGGTGATCAAATACCACCAAAAGAAAGCTCTATTTGTGTTACACTGTTGTATGACCGAGTTATTGTCATTCAAAATGTGAGAGCACCGAAAGCTGAAAATTGGTCTGATTATTAAGGGTGTTTAAGTGTCCAGTGGTCAAGTGGTTGATGCGCTTTATTGAGTCTGGAATTCAAGATAGCAAGGAAATTTCTATATTTAAATTCCTCTCTACTCCAGACACTTTCCAATAAATCTTGTGAACTTTTCCCCAGAAACTTCTCACCAAGTGACAACTATACCAAATGTGATCCATAGTCCCCCTTTCGACCTTAGATCTCCAACAAATATCTGCTTGTCCACTATTTATTTTATTTAACGCTACTGGGCTCCAATACCATCTCATTGCTGTTTTGTAGTTTCTTTCTTGGTATTTGTTCGCTAAAGATGTTTTATGGATTATTGAAAATATTTTCTCCCATACAATAAACATTTGGAAGTCCATAAAGTGCATGCCTGGAAAGTATCCACATGTGGCCCACGGAGCCCTCTGATGTGGTGCGCGACCTAGTGCTCTGGTATGGAATAGAATACCAGAGCTTTCTTTGGGTGGTATTTGATCACCTCTACGGTTTTTATTGTTTGCACTATAAACAAAAATAGAGCGACAATTTTGAAAAAAATTCAATATGTTTTACTTTTCGCTATAATAAATATCCCCCAAAAACATATATAAAAAAATGTTTTACTCAGTTTAGGCCGATACGTATTCTTCTTCCTATTTTTGGTAAAAAAAAAAATCGCAAAAAGCGTTTATCGATTGGTTTGCACAAAATTTATAGCGTTTACAAAATAGGGGATAGTTTTATTGCATTTTTATTATTACTTTTACTTTTTACTACTAAAGGCGTCGATCAGCGATTTTTTTTCGTGACTGTGACATTATGGTGGACACTTCAGACAATTTTGACACATTTTTGGGACCATTGTCATTTTCACAGCAAAAAATGCATTTAAATTGCATTGTTTATTGTGAAAATTACAGTTGCAGTTTGGGAGTTAACCACAGGGGGCGCTGTAGGATTTAGGGTTCACCTAGTTTGTGTTTACAACTGTAGGGGGGTTTGGCTGTAGGTCTGACGTCATCGATCGAGTCTCCCTATAAAAGGGATCACTCGATCGATGCAGCCGCCACAGTGAAGCACGGGGAAGCCGTGTTTACATACGGCTCTCCCCGTTCTTCAGCTCCGGCGAGCCCTCGTCCCGGATCGCTCCCTGTGGGTTTCCAACCGCCGCATGTAGCGGGGGGGTCCCAATCGGACCCCCGACCTGCGTAAAGGCAGGGACGTAAATATACGCCCATCTGCCTGTACGTGCCATTCTGTGGACGTATATATGTACATGCGGCGGTCGGGAAGTGGTTAAAGGTACGTTTATTACTAAAATCACAGTGTATATATGGGCATATCTGTTCTGCAGTGGTTACTGGGCAGCTTTCAAACTGATCCACAGGTACAGAGCAGTGCACCTGCAGGTTACCTGCACTGAGCCATAGGCCCTTTTCACACGGTCAGTCCGACCCAATTGGACCCTCCATTCACCTCTAAGGAGTAGCAGATATAAATGGACTTGTGTCCATTTACAAACGCCTACCTCCAATCCAATCGGCAAAAGAAAAAAAAAAAAAAAAAAAAAAAGAGTAGAATGGGCTGCCATCCACCTACTCCACTTATTGTGGCCCGCGACCGGTTACCAAGTCTCTTAAGTGGCCCTCACTCTTCAAAAGGTTGGGCACCCTTGCTCTAGATGCTGTGAGCGGGACACCACAGCTGGGGTGAAAGCTGCTGATATACTGGCCCTATGCCTGGTCTTGCTGGCTGCTGCACTCCATTCCCCGTGAAACAGAGGGGTGAGAGAGTTCTTCTTGTCTGGGGTAACAGTGGAGAGTAGGAATTGTAGAGGCTGGTAGAGGGAAAAATTGGGTCTGCCATCACTAATGGTCTTCTGTATGATGCCCGACTGTCACTGACCCAGAATTAGAAAAGTCTGAATTTTGTATCTGTATACTTGCTCTGCTTCAGTCACTCAAAATATTGAAGAATTAGGGTCAACATGACAGCCAGGCAACTGGTATTTTCAGAAAAAGGTCCGCAATAGCAGGCCCCATAATTTTCTTTTATTAATGAATTCCTTTAGAAGATCAAATGAATTAAATCAGAAAGAGATAAAAAAAGGACATGATTAGAAAGGAGGCGAGATATACCCGTTAGGAAGAGATGGATGATTGGGGGGGGGGGGGGGGGTCACTATTTAAAAGCAAAATACTTAACATTAAAAACCTATTCTAAAATTGTATGCCCTTGTTGATTTAATAGAAAAAGAAGATAAACTTTCCCGTTATAGATTCTAATTAATCACTGAGACGATGGCTTCCAGATGTTACCCCCAGCCCCCACCCCATGGCCCAGACATAGTCACAGGAGACAGAGTGACTCCTGCGGTACAATCTCCCATTGAACTTGGCTGGGATCTCCCCCCAATCCATCAGCATGGCAAGACACTCGCAAGTAATATGGAGATAACTCCTGCAATGCTGGGCTCTTATCCTCCTCGGTTGCCTCCAGAGCCATTTAAAATGTAACTTAAACACACATCATGCAACACTGTACCCAAATACATTTTTTATAATGTTTTTTAAAACAGTGCTTCCTTTTGGTGGTGCTTAATCACCACTGGAATGTATTTTTTGCCAAGACATTTTTTTGGAAAAAAAATGCTTTTCCTTTGTTTCTGCCATACATTTTTGCAAAGAAGTAAGTTTTCTTCTTCACTGATGAGGCTGCACTGATGGGCACTGATATGTTACACTGATGATGCCCCGATTATCAGTGTAAATGTCCCCTGAAACGGGAAAGCCAATTAATCGGCTTTCCTTTCTTCATACACTGACAACGCTGAAAAAAAAAGGTAATGTCAATAAGCCTTTGTTTACATGTGATTAGCTGTGATTGGACACAGCTAATCACATGGTAAAGAACCTTCGCCATTGGCTCTTTACCCTGATCGGTGTTGTGCTGTGTCTGAAGGACATCATGTGTGGCGTGATGTGAAGGATGTCAGGGTGGCAAAGGCCCTGCTCGGGCATATAGCAGATTGACAGCCGGGCAAAGTTGTTTAAATATATCTTAAACATTTCCTTTGCTAAAACATTTTGGGGGAATTTATTAGAACTGGTACAGACAGCATTTAGGGCAGCTGTGCCAGACAATCTATCAGTTAGTAGCTTCAGCTTGTTCAGTTAAAGTCATTGTAAAGTCTTTTAAAAAAAAAAAAAACATCATGTCACACATACCTCCTCTGTGTAGTTGGTTTTGCATAGGACAGCCTAGATCCTCCTCTTCTCGGGTCCCTCTTCAGCTCTCCTGGTCCCTTCCTCCTGTCGAGTGCCCCCATAGCAAGCAGCTTGCTATAGGGGCACCCGAGCCAAGTCACAGCTCCCTGTGTCCATTCAGACACAGAGCCCTGACCCAGCCCCACCCCCTCAATCCCCTGTTGGCTAGCTTTGATTGACAGCTGCAGGAGCCAGTGGCGCCACTGCTGTGTCTCGGCCAATTTGGAGGAGTGTCCCATACGCCTTAGACACTTGTGGACATCGCTGGAGAGAGGTGGGCCTCAGGTAAGTAATTAGGGGGGTGCTGAGGAGGCTGTAAATAACAAACATATCATATTTATATCATATTACTTACTGTGCGGGTTGTTTTGCATAGAGTGGCACCGATCATCCTCTTCTGGGGACCCTCGTCGGCTTTCTCCGCTCCTTTCCGCAATAGCTAACCCCCTCAGAAAGCTCTCTCCCGAGGGGATTACCTTGAGGACGTACTCCCATCTCATACACTCTGGGTCCATAGACACAGAGTGTATGTCTCGGCTGCGTCATTGGATATAAACAAAAAAGTCAGTGCTGCTACCCATACATCATATAGAAAGCACGGCTCCCGAATGCTTGATCACCAGTCATCTCTATGACCATCGGAGTCCCGGGCGCAATGTGATGACGTCACGCCCGTGTACCTGTAAGTAAACAAACCACAATTGCGGCTTGTAAGAATGAGATCGGTGAATTTTTTTTCACAATCTCATTCTTTCCAGACTGGAGGAGAGATGTGTGGTCTTATTGACCCCGCATCTCTCCTTAAAGAGGACCTGTCACACACTATTCCTATTACAAGGGATGTTTACATTCCTTGTAATAGGAATAAAAGAGATCGAAAAAAAAAACAAAAGAAAAACGTAAAAAATAAATAAATTAGTTAAATAAAAATGAAATAAATAATAATAAAAAAAAATTAAAACTCCCCTGTCCACGGTAGGTCGCGCTCATAAGCGAAAGCACACGCAAGTCCTGCCCACGTATGCAAACGTCGTTCAAACCACACATGCAAAGTGTCGCCGCGTGCGTTAGAGCGTGTGCAATAATTCTAGCACTAGACCTCGTCTGTAACTCTAAACTGGTAACCTTTAACATTTTTAAAGCGTCGCCTATGGAGATTTTTAAGTAACGAAGTTTGGCACCATTCTATTAGTGTGCGCAATTATAAATCATGGCGATTTAGGTTCCTATTTACTCGGCGTAACATCATATTTCATATTTTACAAAAAAATTGGGCTAACTTTACTGTTTTGTTATTTTTTAATTCATGAAACCATTTTTTTTGTTACAAAAAAAGGCGTTTGAAAAATTTTGCGCAAATACCGTGCAAGATAAAAAGTTGCAATGACCGCCATTTTATTCCCTAGGGCAGGGATCCTCAAACTACGGCCCTCCAGGTGTTGAGGAACTACACATCCCATGAGGCATTGTAAAACTCTGACATTCACAGACTTGATTAGGCATGATGGGAATTGTAGTTCCTAAACAACTGGAGGGCCGTAGTTTGAAGACCCCTGCCCTAGGGTATCTGCTAAAAAAAAACACATATATAATGTTTGGGGGTTCTGAGTAATTTTCTAGCAAAAGAATGATGATTTGTACATGTAGGAGAGAAATGCCAGAATAGGCCCGGTATGGAGGTGGGTTTTAAAGCCCGGTATTGAAGTGGTTAACAAGCCACAGTGGACAAATGCAAATAGGAATGGTTAACGCGTTTCAGCCTATAAGGCCTTAGTCATTGGATTTGACATCAGCAGAGCCAATGACTGCTCAATCTATCCAATCAATGCCAAGAAGCAGTGGAGGAGAGAATGCCGGGGACGAGCCGAGCAGGTGAACAGGCTCAGGTAAGTAAAATGGGGTGGCTGGGGGGGCCGTCATTGCCAGGTGTTTTTTCACCTTAATGCATAGGATACATTAATTTGAAGATACACAAACCTTTACAACCAGGGCCAGTTCACACTAGATGCAGTTCCGTGCGCTTTTTTTCCGCACTAAAAATGCATGCACAGTGTTTTCCATGTATTCCAATGGCTCTAGTTTACACCATGCAGTTAGAGTTGCCACCTCATCCCTTTAAAACCGAACACATATTAATTACACAGGTTCTGTGGCTAATTA
This sequence comes from Rana kukunoris, assembly GCA_029574335.1. Taxonomy (NCBI): domain Eukaryota; kingdom Metazoa; phylum Chordata; class Amphibia; order Anura; family Ranidae; genus Rana; species Rana kukunoris. Next base: position 124,297,679 of record CM056060.1, read on the forward strand.
AGGTGGTAATTAAACTCACTTGGTGCTTTACCTGCATTAAATTAGCCTCAGAACCTGTGTAATTCATATGTGTTCGCAGAGCTTTTTTTCTCCAAAAATAGGTGCAGGAACTCAACCACGACCCCGTTCAGAATTCAAAAACAGTAGAAGGGTCTTAAAAGGGGTATTAAATACCAGGATTGCATTACATACAGAGTGCAGAGTTCAGGGGGTTACACACAGAGTGCAGAGCTGTCACTTGTAAACACAGAAACCAGACTTCTGTGTTTACAAGTGATTGTGGTGAGCAGGCACCAAAGGGTCTGAGCCAAAGGTGGTGGAACTGAGTTCCCCCAAGTTCCCCCTGAAAAAAAGCCCTGTGTGTTCGGGTTTAAAGGGATGAGGTGGCAACCCTACATGCAGTCAGTTCCAGTAAATTTCCGATCATTTCCAGTGCAGAATAAAAAAAAAAAAGAGTGTGCTGCATTTTTTTCTGCACAGAACTGTTTGGATTTTAAAGCTAGAAGCTGTAAGGCTGCCTTGCACAGCTGCTTCAAATTCCAAATTTACAAAATTCCCCTTGTATCAAAAAATCGCTATGGGCCAGATTCAGGTAGATGGGAGTTTCTTTACTCCAGAGTAACGCATCTCATTTACGTTACTCTGCCGAAATTTTAGGAGCAAGTGCTGTTATTCATGAAGCACTTGCTCCTAAAGTTGCGGCAGCGTATCGAAAATGAGCCGGCGGAATTCAAATTGGGCGGGTACGGGCCGTGTATTATTTAAACTAAGCGCGATCCCGCGGCGAACGTACTGCGCATGCGTCGAGTGTCAATGCATCCCAGTGCGCATGCTCCAAATTCTGTCAGTGAACGTCAATGACGTCACATCCCCATTCATTAACTTTTTACACAAGCGACGCGGTTTTTTTTCGACGCAATGACGACGCCTATACTTAACATAGGATACTCCACTAGGGGGCTGCTTTATCTATACACCGCGTATCGCTTCCGGAAACGTCGTAAAGTCACTGCGTTGCGCCCAAAAAAGATTGTGAATTGCCGATTCCCGCTCATTAACATATTTTTTGAGCGTAAATCGGCGGGAACGCCCCCGGCGCCATTTTTAAGTTGAAGTAACGATGCGATGGCGAAATTCATTTACGCTGCTCGCATCGGAACTCCAACCCGGCGTTTCTTGTTTTCTGGTTACAGAAAACAAAAACGCCGGCTTAAAGTGACAGTTAGGCTGGCGGATCAATGGATACTCCAGCCTAACTCTACCTGAATCTGGCCCTATGTATTTTTTTTGTTTTTGTTTTACTTTTTAACAGTTTTGCATCTCGGTGTTACCGATATCCTTCAGCCACTTTCTGTCTACCTAGTGAAAATGGTAGACCATGCCTATGCAATAAGTGTCATCAAGGCCACTTGTAGTCTTATGCCTTGTTTCCACTGCACGGAACGGTTCGGGTCAGTAAATTTGGATGGGACCGGTCTATTCTCGTGAGTGTTTCCACTGCAAATCGGACCGTCAGGGACCATTCAGGTTTTAGAAAAAATTCCTAGCGCGTCCACCAATCAGTGAGATGTATTTGTAGGTCCGCCCTAATGGAACCGTTCCACTTTCTCTGGACCCACATGAGAAGCAGGACCCTTGCTGGTGCGGTACGGTTCGCTTTTATGGCACGCTTTCATAATGGAAACACCCAAAATAGCGAACCGTACCGAACCGATCCGCTCAGTGGAAACGAGGCATTAGGCTGACCATTGACCGATCAGAATTTATCCGGTTCAGGATCAACTTCTGTAAAACCCAGCTTGTTGGGTTTTTCGCTTGTGATCACTGCTGGAGGCTATAGCTGCCACCAGTGATCATTGTGCTCTGACCACTGGGAAACCTCCAGCAGTCAGAATATAAAAAAGCACAGCAGGACGGATTCCCACAACAATACTTATTGGGGGTTATTTACTAAAGGTCAACCCACTTTGCACTACAAGTGCAAAGTGCACTTGAAATTGCACTGAAAGTGCAGTTGCTGTAGAACTGAGGGGTAGATCTGAAACGAGGGGAAGCTCTGCTGATTTTATCATCCAAACATGTGCAAGCTAAAATGTTGTTTTTAAATTTCCTTGCATGTCCCCCTCAGAGCTACAGCGACTGCACTTCCAAGTGCACTGTGCACTTGTAGGGCCAGATTCTCAAAGAAGTTACGTTGGCGTATCTCGAGATCTAGGATGCGCCGGCGTATCTGCTTTCTGTATTCAGAAAGCAAGATACGCCGGAATTTTGCTTAGATATGACCGGCGTAAGTCTCTTACACCGTCTTATCTTAGTTGCATATTTACGCTGGCCGCTGGGTGGCGCTTCCATCGTTTTACACAAATCAGCTAGATACGCCGATTCACGAACGTACTTGCGCCCGGCGTATTATTTTTATGTCATTTGTGTAAGTCCGGCATAAAGTTACCCCTGCTATATGAGGTGTACGTGAGGCGTAGATAATGTTAAGTATGGATGTCGGGACAGCGTTGAATTTTCCGTCGTTTACGTAAAACTTTCGCGAATAGGGCTTTGCGTAAGTTACGTTCATGTCGAAACCAATGAGTATTCGCGGCGGAATTTTGAGCATGCGCGTTTGTTAGAAACCTCATTTATGTGGGGTCATGGTTGATTACCATACAACACGCCCACTCCAAGCCTACCTTGAATTACCCGGGCTTACGCCGGCCCATTTACGCTATGCCGCCGTAACTTAGGGCGCAAGTTCTTTGTGAATATGGCACTTGCCTCTCTAAGTTGCGGCGGTGTAGCGTAAACAAGATACGCTACGCCCGCACAAAGATACGCGTCTGCACGAGAATCTGGCCTGTAGTGCCTTTCGTAAATAACCCCCATTGTGTTGATGGGGGAATCAAGTGCTTCAGGGGAAAAAAAATACGTCATCTATGGCTTGCTTACACCATGGATGCATCTGACAAGGTGACAACACAGGAGCACAGTTGTCAACTCTTAACGGAAAGTGCTTGGATAAGGACCTTCTTGGCAGGGACCCCAAGGTAATATTTTAATGAAAGCTGCAGGTTTTAAAAAAAACCTACCTTAACATGTTAATGCTTAAATGAGATTTTGATGTTTGGGTTTCAATGTACTTTAAACTTACAGCTAACTAGAGTTGCAACCTTCCTCTGAAGGCCAAGGAAAGCCACAGCAATGACCCCTGTAATCACCACGTAATTAAGATTACATTTACAGTTCTTAAGAAAACGCTTTTTTTTTTTTTGGTAATTGTAATATTTTTTTAATACAAAGATTATAAATACATATTTTGTATAATTAAAATGTTTATGTAAATATATATTTTATGTAAATAATAGGCTATTACAGTGTTTCTCAATTCCAGTCCTCACGCCCCCCCCCCCCCCAACAGGTCAGGTTTTCAGGATTTCCATTATTTTGCACAGGTGATTTGATCAGTTTCACTGCCTTAGTAATTCCCACAGCCTTTTCATCTGAGGGAAATCCTGAAAACATGACCTGTTGGGGGGCGTGAGGACTGGAATTGAGAAACACTGGGCTATTATAAGGTACTTTTATTATATTCATATTGAAAGAATGCCGACCAGTGGCGGTGCATTCCATAAGGGCGCACAGGCACCGCTCCCTCTCTCCATTACCAATAGATAGATTCATGCATTGCATGAACTAAAAAAAAAAAGACCCCCCCAAAAAAAAAGTTTCTTTGTTTCTGTAGTAAAAAGTTGTAAATAAGTAAGTTTTCTCCTTCACTGACGGGCCTGCACTGACGGGCACTGATAAGGTGGCATGAATGAGGCGGCACTGATATGCAGCACTGAGGGGCATTGATAGCCCAGACTGATGGACACTGATAGTTGACACTGATAGGCACTTATGGGTGGCACCGATGGACACTGATAGATGGCACATTACCGCATTACTGAAGCAACTGGAAATGGCAGGCACTGGAAATGGTGGCACTGATGGACCCTAATGAGTGATACTGATGGACACATTACCGCATTACTGATGGCACTGGAAATGGCAGGCATTGTTGATGGGCACCGATTGGCATCTGTCTGGGCACTGTCATCTCTGTCTCGTTTCTAGACAGTTCAATATAGAAGCATTTTTTGGGAAGCAAAAAAATGCGTTCAGGACGGATGTTCAGAGGCATTTGAAACGCCAAATGCCTGTAACAGCTTGAAAACGCGGTAACTTGCGTTTAGCTGCGTTTCGTTTACAGCCTATTTAAACCACTTCCCGCCCGGCCAATAGCAGAATGACTTATAGCGGTGTATCGGCACCAGAGATCCCCACAATGAATGACCACCAAGTATGCCATCCATCGTGAGCATCCCTGGTGCCGATACACTGCTGTTAGTCATTCTGCTATTGGCTAGGCGGGAAGTGGTTTAAAAAGGCTGTAAACGAAACGCGGCTAAACGCAAGTTACGGCGTTTACAAGCCGTTACAGGCATTTGGCGTTTCAAATGCCTCTGAACATCCCTCCTGAATGCATTTTTTTCCTTTCCAAAAAATTCTTCTATACTCAACTGTCTATAAACGACTATAAACGCCTCCTGTGTACATGTACTGATTAGATCACAGAGGAGAGTTCAGGGGCAGCTGAAAAAAAAAACGCCCAACTGCCCCTAAATGTCCGTTTACCAGCAGCAGTGTACATGAGGCCTCAGAAAACAGACTAACCTCACCTTCAGGTAATGAACATAAATTAGGGGAGATCAGCTTGAAATATTTTTCATATGTGTGGTAATTCAAATTGTATTTCTCCTCAGCATGTTACTTGTTGCCAGGGAAAACTGGCTTCGTTTTTCGAGCAACAAAGAAACCATCACTACGTCATTCTGCCGACATACAAAACATTAGATGCAGTAAACTGATTTTAACTTTAAACAGGTGTTATTCTGTTTAATAGTAACACATGCATGGTTTGCCTGCGCTAATGGTGAGTGCGACTGCATCATTAGCTATAGAGAATATGGTTTGTGTACAAAATGTTAAAAAAAATTATTAAAAAAAAAAAACTTGGCAAAATATTCAAGTCATTAATTACCTTTTCTTTAAACTTAAGCTCTTAACTTTTCTTGGCAGCAGATAAATGGAGTTGGATATTTCGGCAAAGTATTTTCAGCACAGCTGAGTGTGCCAAAATCCTGTGACCAACTGAGAGACATTGTGAAGATCTCTCATAGAAAGCCCTGCCTCCTTTACACTCACACCGGGCATCCTGCTTGGCAGCTACAGAGATGCCATGATGTTCACATTTTGATTAATAATTTACTGCACCCGTTTCATGGCATAACTACCCAGCAGAGGTGGTGAGACATCAACACACACAAAAAAAGAATTAAAGTGTAAGTGTAGGAAGAATCTATGCATTAAAAAAAAAGTCTGGGCCTGGGCATTGAGCCATGAGCAGCAGGACAACCGAGATCCCGAGCAGCTGACAGTTCCACATTACAAGGTATACCAATCACACACAGCCTGGAGAAGTCTGAAAGGCACTCAAAAATCCAAAATAGGAGTCTCCAGCGTCTATTTCTTTCATAGGTTTGGTTCTATTCATTAACTCATAAAAGGTCCAGGTACATAAACCATGAGAGTACATTAGGAATCGTGATAATTACATTTACCCTTAAAACACAGCGAGCAGGATACATACTTCCCTATCCCCATAGAGGTCCCTTTGTGGAAAAACTAGACCACCTCTTCTAAATAAAAGTGGTTACTTTTAGGCCAGTTTCCCATATGTGCAGCCGTTTCCAGCGTGGGGTCCGGTCCTAGTAAATGAACAGCGGAGATAATCCTCCTTAGCAGACTTGGCACCTGGATCTCCTTCAGGTAGTTTTGAAAGTACCGACTGACAGACGCCCAACATCCCGCCTCTCAGTGTCTGATCCCCCTGGTCCCAGATGGATGGTCAGGCCCCTATCGGAACACCAGCCTCTCTTGGTACTCCTCAGGCAGACTCTCCACTGTACAGCCTCCTCCAACTGGACGGACGGCCCAGGACCTCCTTAGGTGGGACCCAGTCTACTACTGAGTAGACATGTGCATTCGTTTTCTTTAGAATGCATTTTCGTCCAAAAATCTGTTTTTTCGTTATCGTTTTAACAAACGATAACGAAAGTGCAAGAAACGAAAACCGAAAGATCCGACATAAAACATGCTTTATTTTCGTTTTCGTTGCGGTAAAAATTCGATATAGAGAGATTCGACATTATAGGGAAAAGATTTGACATCATAGAGAAAAGATTTGACACTATAGAAATAATAGATCGACATTATAGAGAATAGATTTTGATTTATGAGAAAATAGATTCGACATTATAGAGAATAGATTCCACATTATAGAGAATAGATTCCACATTATAACTAGTCATACAACATTAGAATTCTTGTAGGCGGAATATTCGAACAATTTAATATAATGTACGATTCGTAAAGATTCGACATTCAGTCGAATATTCTTTTGACCATTCGTCAGCAACCAAAAAGATTCGACGTTTCGTCGAATATTCTTTTGACCATTCCACAGAAACCAAGTATTATTGGATTTTCGGACGAAAGCTATTCCCCAACGAAAAACAAAATAAATCAAAACGATTTTCGGGAGTAACTAAATAAATTTATTTTCCAAACGAAAACGAAAAAACTAAACAAAATATTCCAGTCTGCACATGTCTACTACTGAGTCCCCAAGCGACAGATCAATTTCTCTGGGCTAACATGGTCCCGAAGCCAGGATCCTTTAGTTGCATGGGCACCTCGGCCTGGAAGGCCATTTGCCGGGGCGGCATGAAGTGGCTACCCCAAAGGTGGGCGCCACACGAGGAGAAACCCAGGAAGATGGCGTCTGCCCCATAAATACTCTCCCCCAGCATGCACAGCGATGCCAAACCCTCCTGATGCTGCTGCTGGGTAAGAGCACCAAATCCTTGACTCCACTGCTGCCACCTGCCGACCTGGGGTGAGATCAGCACCCCAGAAACGACAGAATGAGCCCACAGCACAGCCAAAGCTGAGACAGAGACCCAAATTTGGACAAATAAACATGGTCATAATTAACTCTCTGACCTACTCTAAAATTTAACAAAGCACCGGTACTGGAAAGTAACCAGGCGCTACACAATTAAACTATGAAAATCGTGTATACTATGAAAAAATTTAATAAAATGTGCCCTGTGCCGCTAAACTGTCCGGGTTTGGCTTGATAAAAAAGGTGGCAACCCTAGCCAGATATGAAAAAACAGGTGCCAGAAATGTCTAATTCATCTTTAATCACAGCAACAGTATGTTGTATACAAAATGCCCCTGAACCTCCGACCCCGAGTTCCTACATATGGATAAATACATTCCCTAGAAGTTTGCACAGAGCTTGAGGTCAAACTTTCGGTATCCCCTTGCAATTTTGAGGTCGCAACTTAAAGCTGATAATCCCATCAGTATTTCCAAAACAGAAGCAGGCGTGGTTTTGTCATCCCAAATCCTTTGGAAAGTCCCCTATACGATTCATAGGGTGGGTAGTTTTTCTCAAATAAACTGGATTTATACCCAATATATTACCATAAACACATCTGGTCAAAGCTTTACGACTTGGAATTCCAGCTCCCACCTTCACCACTAAGGGCCAGATTCAGGAAAGGTTACGCTGGCGGATCGAGTGATCCGCCAGCCTAACTGTGGCTTTGAGCCGGCGTTTCTGTTTTCTGTAACCAGAAAACAAGAAACGCCGGGTTGAAGTTCTGATGCGAGCAGCGTAACTGAGTTTCGCCATCGCATCGTTACTTCAACTTAAAAATGGCGCCGGGGGCGTTCCCGCCGATTTACGCTCAAAAAATATGTTAATGAGCGGAAATCGGCAATTCACGATCGAAATCCGGCGCGACGCAATGACGATACGACGTTTCCGGACGGGATACGCGGCGCATAGATATACCTACATGGGGTTGGAGTATCCTATGTTAGGTATAGGCGTCGTCATCGCGTCGGGAAAAAAAAAAAAAAACGTCGCTTGCGTAAAACGGTCATGAATGGGAATGTGACGTCATTGACGTTCATTCACAGATTTTGGAGCATGCGCACGGGGATGTTTTGACACTCGACGCATGCGCAGTACGTTGGCGGCGGGATCGCGCGTAGTTAGCATACTACACGCCCCGTACCCGCTACATTTGAATTCCGCCGGCTCATTTGTGATGCGCTGCCGCAACTTTAGGAGCAAGTGCTTCGTGAATGACAGCACTTGCTCCTAAAATTTCGGCAGCGCAACGCAAATCAGAAGCGTTACTCCAGAGCAAAGATGCTCTGGAATACGTGAATCTGGCCCTTAATGTACAGATCATCTGTGCACTAAACGCTGATTTCCTTTCCCAGTTGATAAAGTGGATATTAAGTGGGAAGGTCAAGGGTGGCATGTACACAAAGTAATCATTAGAGAATGAGGCCTTAAATTGGATGTAAACTCTCACATATACCCAGTGAAGTGAACAGCTTCAGATTATACACAGAGATGAAACAAATCTCCCTACATAGGTTTTACATGTATATCTGCTGTCTTCAGCTTTATATACCATTTAGAAAGTGCACATCCTGTTAGAAATGTATCTTCCTGATTCCCCTGTGGGTATGGATTCTTGCCATACACTGGTATAGCTGATTGGAGGAAAGGCACACACACCCACTCCACACAGGCAAAGACTTTCAGAGCTGTTCTGTGAGTAAAGCAGCCCTCTGCTAATCTATTTATAGCACCTATACTGACACAAATTTCAGGCTGCTTTTATCTCAGTTGTCAGAGAACTTGTCAGAAGTCATCAGGCTGATAACAAACAAATGGAGCAAGAAAAAAAGCCAGGGGACTTAGTGCTTTGAAGCGAGATAATAAAACACTACAGATATCTGTGCCCAGCTCAAATTTCATGAATCGGGTTTACATCCACTTTAAATGTACAAGTATTCCATTCGTAGTAAGGCTAAAACCTATAGACATTAAAGTGGATGTCAATTCTGCTATTCTGATCACCAACATCCAGTCAAAATCCAGAAAAGTAACCACATGACTTCAGTAAAAAAGTGGGGGTGGGAGTCTCAGGCTAGTGCATTAGATATGTAAATAACCTGTCATTCACAGCAAGGGGGAAGAAGGGGCAAAAGTTTTCTCCTGTTTGTCTGTTTATCTCACTGAAAAAAAAGAAAAGAGGATTGCTCAGAGCTGGAATAACTTTGTGGCAAGACTGGGCACAGATGATAGAAAATCGTATACTCTACACTGTGACAGCAAAAAAAAAAAAATTGGGTTTACATCCACTTTAAAGTGTTAAACCCACAACAGTAAAATCAGTCTGTATATGCAGTAAATCATGCTTGTTATACTCACTGTGGAACCTACATAAGTGGTCAATCCTCTGCATTGTGTAAAAAGGCTACTAAATCCTGTATTCTCTGATCCAACCCTTTTTCCACAGTCCCAAATTGATCTCCTAATAGAACAGAGCTTTGGGGGCACTCTACACATGCTCAGTTTGGTGTGTATTGCTAGAGATATTTTTTTTTTTATTGGGAGGGTGCTTGTGATCAGCACAAGGCCAATGAGCACTGTCCAGACAGAGGGTCAGGGGTCCAGCAGCCTTATAGGGCTATCAGGAGGAGAATAATAATTCCTCCCACAGGCTTTAACCAGACACTGATAGAAGTCACAAGACTGATATATACTGCTGATGAGAAAAGGTATTTAGCAGTTTATAATTACCAAAATATTTGCATTTCCATGTTCTGTGTACTGTGGGAGACCAGATATAGTGGTTTAGTAATACTTTAACAATCTTTTCACATCATTTTAATACACATTAGCTTTCTTGTACACGGGATAGATTGTTCTAATCAGGGATAATGGTTCCTCGGGAAGAAGTATTTACAGTACAGTGTGTAACATTACCTCATCTGACCGTGATATACTATAAGGACTCAGTGTTTTCTTTCATGAAGCATGTCTGCCTTAGACGGTAAATGATAAAATCCCCTACTGTCAGTCAGAGAACCCTCACTTCTGACTCATGTTCTAAAGGGGAATATCTTGGTCAAGAAAAATAAATTGGAGCTAAAAATAAGGTGCAACCCTAGCCACATACTTAAAAATCTGTTTAACCACCTGGCCTCCGGAAGATTTACCCCCATTCACGACCAGGCCATTTTTTTTCGATATGGCACTGCGTTACTTTAACTGACAATTGTGCGGTCATACAATGCTGTTCCAAAAAAAATGTATGTCCCCACAAATAGAGCTTTCTTTTGGTGGTATTTGATCACCATGTTTTTTGCGCTATAAAAACACAACAAAGACCAACAATTTTTTTCTGCTCTAAAACATATACTATAATAATAATAATAATAATCATCTGATTTCTTCATAAATTTAGCCCAATATGTATTCTGCTGCATATTTTTGGCCAAAAAATGTCCAATAAGCGTATATTGATTGGTTTACACAAATGTTATAGCGTCTACAAAACTATGGGATATATTTATGGAATTTATTTTTAATACTAGTAATTAGGGTTGTCCCAATACCGATACCAGTACCTGTACTCCCGCAAATGCCCCCGATGCCAGATCCGATACTCAGTCCCCGCCGCTGCCGCTGATCGCAACACCGCCTCCGCATACCGCAACACCGCCGCAAAGTTGGTACGCGCGGGGAACATTACAGCTTTTATTTGAATAGATGTAGTGTTCCCCGCCGCGCCGCGTATAGACACTCCCCCTTGCTCGGGATTGGACGGGTGATCTGTCCAATCCTGAGCAAGGGGGAGTGTCTATATAGGATTCGGGGAACACTACAGCTATTCAAATGAAAGCTGTAATGTTGTGGTGCATAACACCGCGCTGCTAGTCAAAGTATTTTAAAGCAGCTGACACGGCTGTGAAATAAAGCAAAAAATGGAACAAGTGTATATAAAGTGTCGCGCTAAACAAACAAACATAAAAGCTGCATATATTGACATAAAAATGCAACACAAAATAAGCAATACAGGAGTGAAAATTAATGCACCAAGTGTAAAGTCCACACAGTGAGTGAAAAAATACAAGTCCAATGGAATACTAGATATAAGTATAGTTCCAAATAGAAAATGTTGATAATCTCGGGTCAAAAGTTGTTCGAAACTCCAGAGTGAAAACCCTCCACCGATAAAGATGTAGGCTTACCAGAATTATCAGACTCAGGCAAACATATGTTTCATGAGTCAAATAGGCTTATAGTAAAGACGGGTGTCGTTAGAATCTCTCCAGGAACAAAGAAGGCAGCCACTGATATCCAGACCGTCACATGTACCATGGACAACTTGAAGGCATACAGCTGATTCTCAACAGTACTCGTGGCCACAAATACAGAAAGGAAGAAGAAAGAGCAACATAGTGTAATACTGTAAACAAACTTAAATTTTAATGGGCAGGTGCACTTACATATGAAGCAGTACACAGCGCATATAATTACAGATGGCGGCAGCAGAGTCGTCCCAACGCGTTTCGTGATAATGACCCCTTGACAACGTGCATTATCACGAAACGCGTCGGGACGACTCTATTGCAATTTTTATTGGGGCTGCAATATTATGGGGGACACATTGGACACTTTTGACACTATTTTGGAACATTGTCATTTACTATAAAAAATGCACTGATTACTGTGTAAATAGGACTGGCAGGGAAGGGGGGTGGGCTACCACTGACATGACATCACTGCTCCCGACGACAGGGAGCAGTATATCCCTGTCATGTCACTGAACGGGGAAATGCCTTGTTCAGCCTCTCCGTGCCGTCTCCTCTACGCCCATTTGCCTGTACGAGCCCTTCTGCTGACGTACGTACATCTATGTGCACTGGTCGGCAAGAGGTTAAAGCTCGCAGGAAGCAACAACGATCTGAATTTCTAGCATGATCTTCTGTTAAAGGAGTTATAAAGGAAAAAAAAAAATCACCTTAATTCAATCTATGCATTAAGGTGAAAATACATCTGATGACGTTTTTTTGTTTGTTATAAAACATTGTAAATAAGTATGTTATCTCCTCTTTACTAATATGCACTGATGGTACTGCACTGACAGGCACTAATAAGGCAGCACTGATGAGGTGGCATTGATGGGAACTGATGATGGGTACTAATAATATGCGGCACTGATAGGTGGCAAGGATGGGCACAGATAGGCGGCACGGATGGGCACGGATAGGCGGTACGGATGGGCACAGATAGGCAGCACGGATGGGCACGCATAGGTGGCATGGATGAGCACGGATAGGCGGCATTGATGGGCACGGATAGGTGGCATTGATGGGCACGGATAGGCGGCATTGATGGGCACGGATAGGCGGCATTGATGGGCACGGATAGGCGGCATTGATGGGCACGGATAGGCCGCATTGATGGGCACGGATAGGCAGCATTGATGGGCACGGATAGGCGGCACGGATGGGCATAAATGGACATTGATAGGTGGCACTAATGTATGTGTTGTACTAATGGATGGCAATCAGTGCCAAACAATTCCTGCCAATCAGTGATGCCCATTGTGGGCACTGATTGGCATCTTTTGTGCAATTGTCATCCCTGGTGGTCTAGGGTGGCATACCTGTGGTGGGCATCCCTGGTGGTCTAGTGGAATCCCTGGTGGTCCAGTGTGGGCATCCTCGGGGGGGCCATGCTGATAATCGATCAGCGATTGCCAGCATTTCCTGTTTACATCGTGATCAGCTGGCTGATCACGTGGTAAAGAGTCTCCGCCGGAGACTCTTTACCTAGATCGGTGTTGCGGGGTGTTAGACTGGCACCCCGCAACAACGATCGCCGCGTCCAGTCAGGATATCCTAATCACTTTGCCGAAATCTATTTGCAATGGGCGGGCGGGAAGTGGTTAAAGAACATTTTTTTTTCCTTTAGTGACCCTTTAATTCTCTGCACTTGCTGATATTTTTAACTCGAAAAGTGAAAACGAATGTAGCCCCAATTTAAAGCCAAGGTCTGGTAAGCTGCAATATATTAAATTGTTGTTTTTTGGTCGAGATACACTTTGGGTACAACGGCCTCCACACCCTTTAGCTTTTCAGATTGCAGCTATTATTTTATATGGTAGTTCTTGAGATGCTCTATTGAATTCCAAGGCAAATTGCACACAATCAAGAGCTGAGAATTGCAGAGGGGAATCAGCACGTGGTGGACCACCAGTGAAGGTCGTCTGTTCTTCTCAGATGATGGCTATGTTGTTATTGGACATTTAGGCACTGAATCGTCGTCCCCCCCCCCCCCCCCCCCCCCCCTACAGATAAATTTACACATCTCAGAACTACCTTTTTCCACTTATTTCAAACCACTTCCTGATGGAGGTCTTATCTGGTGCTGAGTATCTGTTTCTGGGCAATTTGGAGCCCTGTGTACTTCTGCCCAGATGCGGTGGGCATGGTGTGGCTGGCACAACGTGGTTCGCAGTTTTGGCAGCTGATGCTATTATTCCATTTTATTTCTAAGAACCTGAGACCGTGAATAAACTGTAGCTGGACTACAGAACTTGGAAACTTAAATAATGCCAGGAAAAGCAATAGACCAATGTGAAACATGCTTAGCGTACAACACAAATTCTTACGCACTCTCCATGTAACCCAATAGCATGCCTTGACAGCGCTACAGTAGGTATCTTTAAAAGAAGGCCAAGAAAGACAGGGCTCAGATACTGTATGGCCAACATGGTTTATTTTTACCAGCACAGAAGATCATCAAATAGAGAAAAACTGTCTTCAGAGAATTGTAAAGTTAAAGTTAAAGTGGATTTAAACCCAAATTTTTTTTTTAAGTCACATTATAATCCACCATCTGTGCCCAGTCTTGCCACACAGAGTTAATCCATCTCTGAGCAATCCTCTTTTATTGTTCAGTGAAATAAAACAGACTCACAGAGAAAACCTTAGTCCGTTCCGCCCCTTTGCTGTCAGTGACAGGTTATTTACATACCTCATGCACTAGCCTGGAGACAGGCATTATTTTTTAATTCCCACCCTCACTCCTTTTCTGAATTCATGTGGTTACTTCTCTGGATTTTGACTGGATGTTAGTGATCATAGCAGAATTTAGTGCAATGCCCTGGACACACGATCGGTTCGTCTGATGAAAACGAACCAATGGATTTTTTCATCAGATATCTGATGAAGCTGACTTTCATCAGTCTTGCCTACACACCATCGGTTAAAAATCCGATCGTGTCCAACGCGGTGACATAAAACACAACGATGTGCTGAGAAAAATTAAGTTCAATGCTTCCGAGTATGCGTCGACTTGATTATAAAGCATGCATGGATTTTTGACCGAGGAATTTCCCCACAGACGATCGTTTTTTTTTGCTATCGTTTTTTTAACCATACGAAAAATGTAACACAGGTTCTATTTTTTCACCGATGGGAAAAAAACTGATGGGGCCCACACACGATCGGTTCGTCCAATGAAAATGGTCCGTTTTCAACAGACAAAACGATCGTGTGTACAGGGCATAAGGAAAAATGCATGTTGACAAGGGGAGTGTAGAGGTGGGCGGGGAGTCTACTGACATCACGACTCCACCCACCGACCTCCAGATAACAGACCCACCCCCAGAATCTGCAGTTTTTCAGTTATTAACAGACAGAGGGGAGACATTTGACAGGTAAGGATACATGCAGGAGGCATCTATATCCTTATAGATCAGCACAATTCTTTTAATACATTGTAAGTACAACTAGTACAGTAGACAGCTGTATACAAGGAGGCTATACATAATGCACTCAACTTCTACCTACCACTGTAATGCATATATGTGGTGGCAGGGTTCGGTGGGCCCCAACACCTAGCTGCTGCACATGTGCGACCATGGGAGTCCATGACTCCCAACTGTGCCTGATTTGGAGGGACTGTCCTCGATTTGGAGCAATGTCCCTCATTCTCCTCATTTGCCCCTCATTTTGGTCTGATCTATACAGATGTATATAAAATTCACTTTTTGTCTATCAAAAAGTGTTTTCCAGCACTAAACCTTTCATCCGATTTCTAAATTGCTGCATTTGTAAATTCCAAAAGCCAATATAAAAAAATAGCAGTGGTAAAAAAAAACCCTTGTAGGTTTAACCAATCTTGTTTTTCTGTACAATTCTCCTTTAAGAGGGCGTGGCAAGGGGTGTGTCCTATGCCTGCATACTTTTGCTGACAGGTGCCCATCAATTCCCCTCTCAGGGCAGTATCGTGATATATAAAAACTCAACATTGATTCCAGCAAGTAGGGGAAGTTCCTCCACTCTCAAGTCCTGTATCAGTCTTAGAACATCGCACTACATTTGTACAACTAGCTACATGCTCCAAATATAGAGCGCTGTGGCAGTTTTCTATTGTGGACGGCACTAAACTCAAACTGATTCTATGTATCTGTGGTGTCTTGAACAGAGCATCTGGGATTGTTACATGTGTATCAAGTGGCTACATTTACAGGGGCAGTCAGTTTTTTTATTGTGGGAAGAATTGTACTATCCCCTTTTTTTCAATTGCTGGAAAGCACCAGAGCCAACATAACTCTGATCAGGCCCGTCGCTACAGGACAGGCAAAACAAACAATTGCTTGGGGCCCCGAGCTGGGCTGGGGCCCCCAACTTCCCCTTCCCAGGCTGTAGCTTGGCCGAGCTCTTTTTCCTTCCTTCTGGAGTCCTCTCAGTCCGGCCGGGTACCGTGCGCGGTACAGGAGATTCAGTTTCCTGTTCCCAGCCGGACTGACAGGAAGTGCAGACTGAGTGCGCACTTCCTTTCAGTCTGGCTGGAAACACAGGAAACTGAATCTCCTGTACCGTGCAGTACCTTGCCCTGATAGGGGACCCATAATGATAGAACACCAGACTGACATGAGGAAGAGGAGCTCGGCCACGCTACAGCGGCAGCCTACAGGGAAGAAGGGGAGGTGAGAATAGAAAAACTTAGGGACTGGGGGGGGAGTAAGAACATTGGTGTAAAAAATTAGTGTAGCACTAACGTAGGCTTTGCCATTTTGTTGGGGCCCCCAAATTCCTTCAAAGGGCTCGGTCTGTGATAGTGCATCTACTTTAGCATTGCATGGATTTTTTTGCTGCTATAGCTGTGTTATGATGGAACTTTGATTATATCTTATCCCGGTGCCTGACAGTCCGTCCATGGTATATAGAATATATAATGACTGGTTTCAATAAACTGCCAATTCCTTGCTGAAGTAAGTTGTTTAGGCTTTTTTGTGCTATAGACAACGTTGTCTTATTTTAATGTTTACACAGATTTTTGTGATAGGATCATAAATTTTGTGTAATAATGACATTCATTTTTGGAACGTATAGTTATCTTCAGGGTTCTGTAAACCATTTCTCTTTTTGTTACATCGATGGTTGACAAAAAAAAAGAATAAAAAAAAAGAAACAAAAGTCCATTCAGTTCAACCCACACATTAAAAAACAAAAACCATGCACAAATCACAAAAACCTCTATATACACAATTTCCAGTTTAACCACTTGTCTAGCAGGGCTATTTTTTCCACACATGATGAAATGCATATTTTAGGCCTGAAGATTAGCCAACTTCCCCCCAAAGAGTATATATTTCTTAAAAACAAAGACCCTGGAGAAGAAAACAGTTATAGTTGCAATTGGTACAGCACATGATTTTGGTGCACGTTTATCAAAGACAAATGGTTAGTAAAGAATACAATATAGTTAATTTAAAGAGGAACCGCAGTCTGCTCACATAATTTGTAATAAAAACATCTTTGCCATTCTGGAGCTTCCCTCCAACCACTTTGCTTATTATTTTATGTATACATTTGTGGTTTAGCGCACTATTATTTATTAAATACTGTATATACTCGAGTATAAGCCACGTTTTTCAGCAATTTTTTGTGTGCTGAAAATGCCCCCTTCGGCTTATAATCGAGTCACCTTTTTCCACCTGATCTCCCAGATTTTGGGCACCCGGTACTTGGCACACATATAGTCCCACTCTTCCTCTACAAGTGTGCAAAGTTTGTTGTCCGGGGGACCTACGGCCGGGGAGCACCGATTTTTCAAAGTCGGGCACCCCTTCCATAGACTCCCATGTTAAACGGTAATTTCTCCGGTAACTTTGGGGACCCTGTATTGGCCGACTGTAGGTCCCCTGGACCCGAAACTTGGCCCCAGTTCTCCTCTACAAAGTTTGCTGTCTAGGGGACCCCTTCTATATACTCCCATGTTAAACGCAAGTCTAGTCATGGACACAGTGAGGCATGGACACAGTGAGGCATGCAGATGGACACCCTAGGCTTATACTCGAGTCAATATGTTTTCATATATATATATATATATCAATAAAAGGGCTGTCGAAATGAACTATTAATTCATCGATTAATCTTTAATTTTTTTTTGATCGATCAAAATTATTTTGATTGGTACTCACCTCTCCGTCGGCTTCCGGGCCTTCGGGGAGTTCTGTCGGATACCGGTGATGTCACCGGCGGGGCTTGCCGTGTCCATCTGAAGGGCTCCTTTGCTGTGCCTTCATATCTGCATGCCGGCGGGACCTTCCTATCTGCTAGGGATGAGCTTCGAGTTCGGGTAGAACTCATGTTCGACTCGAACATTGCCTATTCGCCGAACAGCGAACTATTTGGGGTGTTCACGGCAAGTTTGTGTGAACTTTAGGACCCTGTTAAAGTCTATTGGACTCGAACGTTTGAAATCTAAAGTGCTAATTTTAAAGGCTAATATGTAAGTTATTGTAATAAAAAGTGTTTGGGGACCTGGATCCTGCCCCAGGGGAGTGTTTGGGGACCTGGATCCTGCCCCAGGGGAGTGTTTGGGGACCTGGATCCTGCCCCAGGGGAGTGTTTGGGGACCTGGATCCTGCCCCAGGTGAGTGTTTGGGGACCTGGATCCTGCCCCAGGGGAGTGTTTGGGGACCTGGATCCTGCCCCAGGGGAGTGTTTGGGGACCTGGATCCTGCCTCAGGGGAGTGTTTGGGGACCTGGATCCTGCCCCAGGTGAGTGTTTGGGGACCTGGATCCTGCCCCAGGGGAGTGTTTGGGGACCTGGATCCTGCCTCAGGGGAGTGTTTGGGGACCTGGATCCTGCCCCAGGTGAGTGTTTGGGGACCTGGATCGTGCCCCGGGGGACATATATCAATGCAAAAAAAAGTTTTAAAAAATGCCAATTTTTTCGGGAGCAGTGATTTTAATGATGCTTAAAGTGAAACAATAAAATTGAAATATTCCTTTAAATTTAATACCTAGGGGGGGGGGGGGGTGTATAGTATGCCTGTGAAGTAGCACTTGTTTACTGTGCTTAGAACTGTCCCTGCACAAAATGTAATTTCTGAAGGAAAAAAGTCATTTAAAATCGCTCACCTTAGGGTCTGGGGTCTAGACTTTAACAGGGTTCTAAAGTTCACACAAACTTTTGGTCTGTTCGCAGGTTCTGGTGCGAACCGAACCCAGGGGTGTTCGGCTCATCCCTACTATCTGCCACCCGCAAGGGCTGTTACACTTCCTTCTATCAACCTGGGATTCTATAGCCATCCACTGGGAGTTGTGATAGTTCCCTTCTACATGCCGACGGACTGATGTTAACCCCTCCTCATCTGGGTTACCAGTATCATACTTAGCTACAGGTTTTTATGACTGCTTTTGCTACCGTTTGGTATTACTCGCACCATTTTTACAGTTTATGTAGCTACATCGATTTTATCTCCAGTGCAATATTTATTTGGTTACCTACTTGAAGACTATAAAAGTTTTAATGCTCTTCCCATCGAGCGCTGCCTTTGTGTGTTTTTTGTATCCTGCTATCCATTTTTCCAGTGGTTGGTAGCTGCACTGGGAATCAGCCTGCATGGAGATCAGCTAAAAGTAGTTGGATCTGTATGTGCGTTATAATTAATCGAAATTAGTCGATTAATCGATTAAAAAAAAAAAAAAATTATCGAACACAAACATTTTGATCAGTAACAGCCTATATACAGGGCCAGATTCAGGTAGGAGCACATATCTTTGTGCAGGCGTAGCGTTTCCTATTTACACTACGCCTCCGCAACTTTGACAGGGAAGTGCATTATTCACAAAGCACCCCTAGAAATTATTGAATTCCTAGGGGTGCATATAGCAATAGTAAAAGAATGTCCGCAACAAGTGTCTTTGCTGTGCTCTTTATTACCCAACCGGGTAAAAACAATGAACTGGTGGTGAAAGGGATAGAGTTTGTAAGAAGAAGAACAGCAGATTCAGGTGTAGTATTTGGAACAGTCCTGCTCCCATATGTAACACTTTCTGTACCACTCCTGCCTGAGTGGGTTTAGTGTACCCGGACAGGCCTCTCTCACTGACCTGGCAGCCGGACTATCACTCGAACCTTAGTAGGTTAAAGTCTCTGCCACAGACCCTCCTTAGAATGAATGTCTGTAAGACACCTCTGCCACAGTTCCTCTCCGATTGTAGTTACGGAGGCAATCCTCTTTAGATGAATTACGCCTGGATCTCCTTCTTTATGTCGCTCAGGTACCGACTGACAGGTGATTAACCACTTGCCTACTGTGCACCTACACCCCCTTCCTGCCCAGACAAAATTTTAGCTTCCGGCACTGCGTCGCTTTAACTGACAATTGCGCGGTCGTGCGACGTGGTTCCCAAACAAAATTGGCGTCCTTTTTTTCCCACAAATAGAGCTTTCTATTGGTGCTATTTGATCGCCCGTGCGGTTTTTATTTTTTAGGCTATAAACAAAAAAAGAGCGACAATTTTGAAAAAAGACACAAAATGTTTTGCTTTTTGCTATAATAAATATCCCATTCAAAAAAAAAATAATTGATCTCAGTTTAAGCCGATACGTATTCTTCTACATATTTTTGGTAAAAAAAAATTAAAAATAAAATCGCAATAACCGTATAGTGACTGGTTTGCGCCAAAGTTATATTGCCTACAAAATAGGGGACATAATTATGATTTTTTTTTTTTTTACTAGGAATGGCGGCGATCTGCGTTTTTTTTTCGGGATTGCGACATTATAGCCGACACATCGGACACTTTTGACACATTTTTGGGACCATTCACATTTATACAGTGCTATAAATATGCATTGATTACTGTATAAATGTGACTGGCAGGGAAGGGGTTAACCACTAGGGGGCGGGGAAGGGGTTAAATGTGTATCCTAAGGTGTGTTCTTACTGTGGGGGGAGGGGGGGTGACTGGGGGAGGTGACCGATTGTGTCCCTATGTACAAGGGACACAATCGATCTCCTCTCTCCCTGGCAGGGACATGCAGCTCTGTGTTTACACACAGAGCTGCATGTCCCAGCTCAGTTACACGAAAATTGCAGGTGCCCGGCGGCCATCGCGGCCGCCGGGCACGCGCACGGTGTTGTTAGTTACCCGATGGGTGCCTAGTGGCTTGAATTGACATCACGTCATATGACATGATGTCAGGATAATTGAGTATCCCGCCCGCCGTCATTTCACGGTGGGCGGGTATTAAGTGGTTAATCTTTCAGTGTCCGGCTACCTTGATCCCCGGTGGTTTGCCAAAATCCAATTGGACCGCCAGCCTCTCAATGGCACTCCTCAGACGGACTCCCCACCGAACAGCACTACCGCTTGGGATCCTCAAAGGTGGGAACCCAGTCGCTCACTGGGTCCCCGTCGCTGCTCAAATGCTCCAGGCCAACATGGCCCCGGAACCAGGAACACCACATGGCACGCACGCCCAAGCCAGGTAGGCCATAACGCCGGGGCGCCGTGATGTGGCCACCCTGAAGGTAGGTGCCACACATGGCGAAGAAGACTAACCCAGAATAATGGCGTCTGCCCCATAAATACTCTCCCCCAGCATGCACAGCGAGGCTAAACCCTCCTGATTGGCTGCTGTGGAAGAGCACCCAAACCTTGACTCCACTGCTGCCACTTACTGCACACCAGAATGAGCCCACAGCACAGCCAAACTGAGACAGAGACCCTGTTTTGAACATAACCAATTTGGATCAGAGTTTAACTACACTCTGACCTACCCCTAAATTTAAATAGCACCGGTACCTAAAGTAACCAGGCGCTATATATATATATATATATATATATATATATATATATATATATATATATATATAATTTTCACATTTTGAGTTTAATCAGTATCAGTGCTTTAGTATTTTTATTGTTTTTATTACCAGCTCTGTGTATAATACAGATACACACCGCTCTGTGTATAATACAGATACACACCACTCTGTGTATAATACAGATACACACCACTCTGTGTATAATACAGATACACACCACTCTGTGTATAATACAGATACACACCACTCTGTGTATAATACAGATACACACCACTCTGTGTATAATACAGATACACACCGCTCTGTGTATAATACAGATACACACCACTCTGTATATAATACAGATACACACCGCTCTGTGTATAATACAGATACACACCACTCTGTGTATAATACAGATACACACCACTCTGTGTATAATGCATATACATACAACTCTGTGTATAATACAGATACATATTGCACTTTGTATATCACACACCCCCCAATATTCAGCCCATGTAGTGTGCGGTGAGCATCATACAGAATGGATAATAATATAGAAGACGTGGCTCGGCATTGAAGCCTGTCTCTGTACGCTGGAAGTTGGAGGCTCATTCCGTGTTCCTCCTCTGGCTGGGAATACGGCTGCTGTAAGAGCAGCTTCTTGTTACAGCTCTGTGTTCAGCAGAAGATAGACAGGCCTTTCAACTCAAATAAAATATCCCAGCATCTGCCATTTAGCTGACAGGTCTTCCCCGATGAGCCTGAGCGCAAGTCATCTGCTAATCTGTCATCCCCCCACTTTGACTCCAGTGTAATAGTGTCCTCTGCACTGTCGCTTGAAAGCTCTCCGCTTGTACAAACTGCGGGCAATTAGATTAGGACGGCAGGGACAGCCGGGGGCAATCTCTGTAACAGAGTGAGTGCGAGGTGGAGGTCTGTGTGTGTAAGGAGATAGTCTGTCATTCCTGCCGACTTCTTGCTGCGTGCTCGTTTTATTAGAGATTCTGTCACAGGCACTTTCCCAGAACTAGGACGCGACTACATAGCAATCCTGGACGTGAGTGAAAGAGACAGGATGCTAAATGCGTCTAATACCCAAGATACGTTCTGTGCAAATACAGAGGAAGAAGTGCTCAGCGGAAGTGGCAAAATCATATTTACAAAAGTCATCCGATACAAATTTGGCTGGACCGCATTAAGATGGCCATACACTATACCATCTGATTGTAGAATCTTTGTACAATCTTCTTAAAAGTTACCAAAGCTGTGTAATATGAGGACAAACCTAAACAATAATTTCAAATGGTATCAAAATCAAGAAGGCCTTTGCACTATATGGCTTAAAGGGGTTCTAAAGGTTCGTTTTTTATTTTCTAAATAGGTTCCTTTAACCACTTTAGCCCCGTACCATATTGCTGTCCAAAGACCAGAGCACTTTTTGTGATTCGGCACTGCGTCGCTTTAACTGACAATTGCGCGGTCGTGCGACGTGGCTCCCAAACAAAATTGGCGTCCTTTTTTTCCCACAGATAGAGCTTTCTTTTGGTGGTATTTGATCATCTCTGCGCTTTTTATTTTTTGCGCTATAAACAAAAATAGAGCGACTATTTTGAAAAAAATGCAATATTTTTTACATTTTGCTATAATAAATATCCCCAAAAAAGATATAAAAGAACTTTTTTTTTTTCCTCAGTTTAGGCCGATACGTATTCTACATATTTTTCGTAAAAAAAAAAATCGCAATTCGCGTTTATTGATTGGTAAGCGCAAAATTTATAGCGTTTACAAAAAAGGGGGTAGTTTTATGGCATTTTTATTAATATTTTTTTTTTACTAGTAATGGCGGTGATCAGCGTTTTTTTTTCGGTACTGCGATATTACGGCGGACACATCGGACACTTTTGACACATTTTTGGGACCATTGGCATTTATATAGTGATCAATGCTATAAAAATGCATTGGATTACTATAAAAATGCCATTGGCAGTGAAGGGGTTAACACTAGGGGGCTGGGAAGGGGTTAAGTATGTCCCTGGGTGTGTTCTAACTGAAGGGGGGGTGGACTCACTAGGGGAAATCACTGATCTTCTGTTCATACATTGTATGAACAGAAAATCAGTGTTTCCCCCGCTGACAGGAACGAAAGGTATGTGTTTACACACATACCTCCCATTCCCCGCTCTGTAACGAGCAATCGCGCGCGCCCCCTAGTGGCCGAAAAGTAGAGGACGTAGAGCTACGTGCTCCCGCGAGACCGCGCCACCGTCCCGCAGTAATTTGACGGTGGGCGGTCGGGAAGCAGTTAAGCTAATGCATGGTTGGTTCACTTACCCTTTCCTTCGATTTCTGCGAAATGTTTTTTTCTTTATCTGAATTTATCACTTCCTGTTTCTCCTCAGTAAGCTTGCCCCCATCATCCGAGCGGTGGTTAGTCAGCCAGAACAGCTTACCTAGGAGGAACAGGAAGTGAGAAATTCAGACAAAGATATTGAAGAAAATATAGTTTGGGCTGGCACAACTAATTGGTTAAAAACACCAGCCACATGAGTATAATCTCCCAAATACCACACACTTTGGACTTTCCAAAAGTATGATGTGAAGCGGGAAAAAGTGTGAGAGTAAGGTGTTAGTGGATAGATGGTGAGCTTACTTTATAAAAATAAATTCACACCTGCCAGCATGTGCTAACAGTGCAAAGTTAAGGGTCACTTTAAAGAGGAACTTGACCCTTATCTTAAAAAATTACATATACAAAGGCACCTTTAGAAATGTTTAGTAATGAAAAACTATTGATACTTCTAGATAAAAAAGGTTTTTATTCTTTGCAAAAGATAATCATCTTATGGTGGCCATTTTCACTAGGGACAGGTAAATCCATCTGCTTTAACCTCCTTAACCTCCCTGGCGGTATGATTCTGTCTGGAATTACGTACCAAAAGCGGTACAATTATTTGCATGGAAATTAGGCGTTTTATACTGTAGGCCTGCAATTCTTAGGAATAACTTGCTTAAATCTGTCCATGTCAGTCTGGTGTTCTATCATTATGGGTCCCCTATCAGATAGTGCCCGGGCCGGGCCGGGTACCGCGCGGTACAGGAGATTCAGTTTCCTGTGTTTCCAGCTGGACTGAAAGGAAGTGAGCACTCAGTGTGCACTTCCTATCAGTCCGTCTGGGAACGGGAAACTGAATCTCCTGTACCACGCACGGTACCCGGCCAGACTGACAGTACTCCGGGAGGAAGGAAGAGGAGCTCGGCCACGTTACAGCCTGGGAAGGGGAAGTTGGGGACCCCAGGCCAGCTCGGAGGCCCAAGCAATTGATTGTTTTGCCTGTCCTGTAGCGACGGGCCTGCATCATAACCTTACACAGCCCGTTCATGATGGAAAACCCTCCAATGTGGCTGGATTAAAACAATTCTGCAAAGAAGAGTGGGCCAAAGTTGCTCCACAGCCAGAGGCTTCTCTAGGAGGGGCCAGAGGGGGCCCTGACCCCCCCCCCAACATTATGCTGTGCCCCACCATGTGCCCCCCCAAATTTTTTTTTATTTTTTTTGCTTTTTTTTTTTGGGCCGCCCCTGGAGTAACAGTCTCTCCTGAGAGGAAGACCGTCCCCAGTCAGCTCTGCGGGGCATGATAGGAAGTGCACACTGAGTGCTCACTTCCTTTCAGTCCAGCTGGAAACACAGGAAACTGAATCTCCTGTACCGCGCGGTACCCGACCCATAATGATAGAACACCAGTCTGACATGAGGAAGAGGAGCTCGGCCACGCTACAGCAGCAGCCTACAGGGAAAAAGGGGAGGTGAAAATAGAAAAACTTAGGGACTAGGGGGGGGGGGGGGAGTAAGAACATGGGTGTAAAAAATGTGTAGCACTAATGTAGGCTTTGCCTGCGGGGTGGTGTGCTTGGGGGCCCCTATTTTGCTTGGGGCCGCCAAATTCCTTCAAACGGCCCTGGATGCAGAATCTCAATTGGATTTAAGTCCGGGCTTTGAGTAGGCCACTCCAAAACCAAAATTTTGCTTTGTTTGAAGCATTTGGAGGTGGACTTGCTGTTTTGTTGGGGATCATTGTGCTGTTGCATAACCCAAGTGTACTTGAGCTTAAGGTCACAAACTGATTGCTGGACATTCTCCTTTAGGATTTTTTGGCAGAGCTCAGAATTCATGGTTCCATCAATTATGGTAATTTGTTCAGATCCTAAAGTTGCAAAGCAGCCACAGACCATCACACTACTACCACATAGTCTGACTGTTGGTATGATGTTACATGCAACGGGATGCACACCTTCCAAAAAGTAAAATGTTGGTCTCATCAGTCCAGAGAAGATTTGCCTAAAATTGTTATGGATAATCAAGATTTTTTTTTGGTAATTGTGAGATGAGCCTTTGTGTTCTTTTTGGTCAGCAGTGGCTTTGGTCTTGGAACTCTCCAATGGATGTCATTTTTGTTGAATTGTGAACACTGATCTTGCTTGAGGCAAGTGAGGCCTGCAGTCAACACTGTATCTTGGCCCAGGCCTAGGGCAGCACTTTGCAGGGGGGCAGCATGAAAAGAATCCCCGCCGGCTTATGAGGTGGACTGGGCCGAAAGACAAATTGGTCTGGCGCCCCCAAAAAGCGGCCACACTGCTGCCGATATGATAGGGATGGTGCAGACACAAGGGACACTGACATGGTCACCTATACCTGGCAGGTAGGTAGTAGAACTCGTACATATTAAGGAATCCTAATTTTATTTCTGTTGATTGCTGATGAGAAAAATAAACAGATTGATTTATTTGTTCCTGCCCCAATCCTTCCTTTGCTGACTGCCTGGACCACAAACCTTCATCACTGTGCTATATTTTTTCTGCTGCACCACGGGCATGGTTATATCTTCTTAGTCCTCCAAACATTTTGCAGAAATTTGTGTTTAATCACTTAAGCCCCGGACCAAAATGCAGCTAAAGGAGCAGGCCCCTTTTTGCAAATTGGCACTGCGTCGCTTTAATTGACGCCGTCGTGCGACATGGCTCCCAAACAAAATTGGCGTCCTTTTTTCCCCACAAATAGAGCTTTCTTTTGGTGGTATTTGATCACCTCTGCGGTTTTTATTTTTTGCGCTATAAACAAAAATTGAGCGACAATTTTGAAAAAAATGCAATGCTTTTTACTTTTTGCTATAATAAATATCCCCCAAAAATATATAAAAAATTAATTTTTTCCACAGTTTAGGCCGATACGTATTCTTCTACCTATTTTTGGTAAAAAAAAAAGAAATCGCAATAAGCGTTTATCGGTTGGTTTGCGCAAAATTTATAGCGTTTACAAATTGGGGGATAGTTTTATTGCATTTTTATTTTATTTTTTACTACTAATGGTGGCGATCAGCGATTTTTTTTCGTGACTGCAACATTATGGCGGACACTTCGGACAATTTTGACACATTTTTGTGACAATTGTCATTTTCACAGCAAAAAATGCATTTAAATTGCATTGTTTATTGTGGAAATGACAGTTGCAGTTTGGGAGTTAACCACATGGGGCGCTGATGGGGATATGTGTTCCCTAATGTGTGTTTACAACTGTAGGGGGGTGTGGCTGTAGGTGTGACGTCATCGATCGTGTCCCTCCTATAAAAAGGGATGACACGATTAATGCAGCCGCCACAGTGAAGCATTGGGAAGCCGTGTTTAAACACGGCTCTCCCCGTTCTTCAGCTCCGGGGACCGATCGCCACACTCCAGCGTCGATCAGGTCCGTGAGTCCCGCGGTCCCGGAGCTTCGAACCGGGTCACGGGAGCGTCCCCGTGACCCACGGCTGGGTAGTAGTACAGGACGTACCTGTACGTGGATCTGCCCAGCCGTGCCATTCTGCCGTTGTATATGTGCAGGAGGCGGTCCTTAGGTGGTTAAAGTAGAGCTATAGGCAACACTTTTTTTCCATGTTGGATAGAGTAAGGGATGGTTATAGCCTCCTGGCCAGGGTGTGTGTTGGAGTGTTCCTGGCTCCGGGACCACATTGGGCCGACCGATGGAGAACTTGTCCGGGGGAATACCGAGCACATGGCTGGTATCTCAGGAGAGGCCTGTTGCTTCATTGAGGAAGGCTGGATGATGGTCGCCTACCAGACCCAAAATCACTAAAGCTGTTTTGAAGGAGATCCGGGTACTAAATCCAGTTAAGGATTTCGGACAAAAAGCATCTCCACCCTTTGGGAAGGTCTGTGGCAGGGACTTTGCTAAAGCTCTGAGTGACACTCTGGCTGCTAGTCTGGTGAAATAGGCCTATCCAGGTGCACTGTACCCAGGGCCATCTTAATGCAAGGGCACACCTGGGCACTGCCCAGGGGCCCCAGGTACATGGGGGCCTCAAAATAATCTTGCATTACATCATACTTGCCAACTGTCCCGGATTTGCTGGGACAGTCATGCTTTTTACTAAAATGTCCCGATATGGTTGTGTCCCAGGAAGCGCCCCAGAACCTATACTGTGCTCTCCTGATCCCAGTGTTGTGCCCTCCTGACCCCCCCCCCCCCTGTACTGTGCCCTTTGTGTTTACTAGTCTTTGATTTATGGAATGTTTTCCTTTTGTAAAATCGATTTTATTGAAAGTACTAATGAATATAGGTTTAATTCTATCAACTATTTATACTTTATTTCTCGAAAGTATGTGTATTATTTCTCGAAAGTATGTGTGTAGATTGGGGAAAGCTGATGGGGCCCAGTGCATTACTTTGCCCAGGGGACCATGATGCTATTAAGATGGCCCTGACTGTACCCACTCTGGCTAGAGTGGCAAAGAAAGTTGTCATTGGAAGCAGGACTGCTTCTAGTAATGAGTTAACCCTGAATCCGCCATCTTCCATTTCTTCTATCCCTTCACCTATTGCTACTTTTACCATTTTTACACCATTGGGTAAAAAAGCACAGAAAAGACATCGAGAGTGTGGACATTAACTTTATCACAGTTCTCATCCAATACCCTAGACGGCGGAAAGATAGAGGTAACGTGCCTCCCAAATCAAACCAGCAGCTCCTTCGGGGGTAGTGCTCGAAATGAATAAATAAATTAAAAACTGCATCATGGATTTACTCGGGTTATCTTTGTGTAATATTATAATTGGTTTGATGATCTGAATCATTTAAAAAATCAGGAAGAGCGCAAATTTATATATGACAGTTGGCTGAAAAACGCTCCCTTTAAGAGAAAAGCGGTTCAGGGGGAGGCGTCTGTGGCTCGATACAATGCTCCTCTATGTTTGGAGTAATTTCAGCAGGTTTAGGAACACTTTTCTGTCTACTCAATAGAGCCAGCTGGCCTGCTGCTGTATTCCACACCATGTTATTTACCCGTTTTTGGGGATAATTAAAGCTAGTGTTTCTATATATACATACAGTATCTGCACATCAATATTTAATATATATGACTGTTTCCTGACACGCTCAGCCATGCACTCTTTGGACTCCATGGAATTTGGCACCTCGTATACAACTTTTTTCACAATCATAACAGCTCCACCTAAACCTACAGGAACTGGGAAGAAGGTATTCCAGAAAGTTCGGCGGCACGGCTTGTCCTTTTATGCTGCACCCTGCACAGTGTCAAGCAATCTACAAAGAGAGTCTGACAGCTTTCTGTGCAGCAGAAGTGAACTCGCGGGATAAATGTTCATATTGATCCACAGCAACGATGTGAGAGAATGGAGGCAGAACAACAGTAAAATGTGTAATATATCAGCCTGAATACTCACAGTATTCCATCGTTATAGCCCCTTCATCAACATGCAGAGATCCATAAAATTGCATACATAGATTCATCCTTCATTACCTGCTAGGAAAAAAAAAGTTGAATTAAAGAAAGCACTTGAAGCATGAATTCATCCATCATTTGTGTATTATATCACTTCTACATACAAAACACACCCACTGGAGAAAATGCACACGCAAAATACTTAAGAGTGGTTTGTCAAAAGTTACATCAAAATGTACAGCACTTCCTAAAAGTTGTACCCCACAGTCCACTTAAAGGGGACAGTGCAACATGGATTACACAGAGCTGCCATCAGGGGGGGGGGGGGGGGGTACAGGTAGTACACCTGTAAGGGGCCCAGATGGCAACCCTCTTTTTTTTCTAAGGGGCCTCGGAGGTCCCCAGGGCCCCGGATGGCCACCCCCCCCCCCTTTTAAATTTTTTATTTTTTTATAACGTTTTATCTTTTTTTATTAAAGGGCTTATGCCACGTACACACGATCACTTTTTGTGATGTAAAAAAACGTTGTTTTATCTCACAAAACAAAACAACGTTTTTCAAACATTTTAAAAAACGACGTTGCCTACACACCATCATTTTCTGAAAATGTTCTTGCAAAGCGCGGTTACGTACACCACCTGTTCCATGGAAGCTCCCGTCTCATAACTTGCTTCTGAACATGCGCGGGTTTAAAAACGTCATTTTAAACGTCGTTTTGCCCACACACGATCATTTTTTATGACACAAAAAATGACATTTTGAAAAACGACATAAAAAATTCAAGCATGTTCGAATTTTTTTTTGGTCGTTTTTTTTTAAGACATAAAATTACGTTTTGCCCACACATGATCATTTTAAATGACGTTTTTTAAAACGTCGTTTTATTTCATCACAAAAAACATAAAACAACCGCATTAGAGGTCCTCAGGGCCCCAGTTGGCGACCCCCCCTTTTATTTTTTTTATATTTTTATTAAAGGGCCTGGAGGTCCTCGGATGGAACCCCCCCCTTTTTTTTTTAATTAGAAAAAAATATATAGTTTTTTTTGTTTTTATTAAAGGGCCCAGAGGTCCCCAGGGCCCCATATGGCTACCCCCTTTTCTTTTGTATAATGTATATATATATATATATATATATATATATATATATATATATATATATATATATATATTTTGTAATGGGGCCCGGAGGTCCCCAGGGCAACCCCCCAATTCGTGGTACCGCCCCGCTTCTTAATTGAATGAGTAACTTGTATAGCGCAACAAATGCGAACTTAATCGCCTCAAGGCGCTTTCCTTCCAGTGACGTCCTGGTCCTTCAGAAGAGATGATTCTTTAGTTTTTTCCTAAAAACCAGATGGTTTTCTTCCAGGCGGATGGTCGTGGGTAGAGCATTCCAGAGCCGTGGTCCTTGGACTGCAAATCTGCGTTCTCCCTTAGATTTGTAGCAGGATTTAGGGATTTGGAGAAGGTTTTGGTTGGTTGACCTGAGCACGCGGTTGGTGATGTAGGGTTTTATTTTCTCACTTAAGTATTGGGGGGCGTTTCCTTGTGTACATTTGTAAGTTAGGCAGAGTGTCTTGAAAGTCACCCGGTCTTGTACGGGGAGCCAGTGGAGGGACCTCAAGAAAGGGGAGATTGATTCCCACGTTTTTTTTCCTGCTACCAGTCTGGCTGCCGTATTCTGGATGACTTGAAGACGTGAGATTTGGTATTTCGGTAGTCCTAAGTAGAGGGAGTTTGCGTAGTCGAGCCGTGAGTTGATGATTGTTCCCACCACTACTGCAGTGTCTTCTTCCGGGATGAAGGGGATGAGTCTACGTAGCATGCGGAGCAAATGATGAGTTCCGCTGACGACTGATCCTATTTGTGCATCCATCGTCATGTCTGAGTCAAAGATGACTCCTAGACTTTTGGCTTTGTTGCTTGGCGCGATGATTTGTCCAAAGATGGTGGGTGGTGTCCATGTGGTCCTAGAATTGGAATTCCGATTTGCGTGAAGGATGAGTAGTTCTGTTTTGGATCCGTTGAGTTTAAGGGAGCTTTCGGTCATCCAATTGTCGATCAGTGTGAGGCATTTTCCTAGTTCATGATATTGGTCTTTTTTGTTGGTGATTCGAAGGTAAAGCTGTGTGTCGTCGGCATAGGAGTGGTAGCGCAGGTCCTGTTTGCTGATGATTTTGAGGAGCGGGCGGATGTAGATGTTGAAGAGTACAGGTGAAAGAGGTGATCCTTGCGGGACTCCACATGTAATGGTCCGTGTTTCTGATGTAAAACCTCCAATTTTCACTGTCTGAGTGCGGTTTTCTAAGAAAGATGCGAACCACGGCATGGCCGAGTCTGAGACTCCAGCTACTTATTTGAGTCGTGTGAGCAATGTATTGTGGTCTAACGTGTCGAAGGCTGCGCTGAGGTCCAGCAGCACTAGGAGACAGGATTCTCCGTCATCTGCTGCTTCGAGAGCGTCATCCCAAATCTTGAGGAGAGCCGTTTCTGTCCCGTGGCCTGGGCGAAAACCTGATTGAAGGGGATCTAGGAGTTTGTGGGCATCCAGATGGGGCTGTAGCTGTTGTACTACAGCTTTCTCCATTATCTTTGAGATGGTATTCAGGCTTGTTATCGGTCTGCGATGGTTGGGGTCTTTAGGGTTGAGGTTGGGTTTCTTTAAGAGGGGTTTAATTATGCCTTGATTGAGGGTGATCGGAACAATCCCTTCTTTGAACGATTGGTTTATGATGTGCGTTATGGCGGGTGCCAAGATGTCAGAGCATTCTTTCAAAAGTTTTGTAGGGATGGTGTCATTAGGAGAAGTGTTGTCTCGGAGGCTTCTGATGATGTTTTTTGTGGTGTCGAAGGTAATTGGGACCAGCTCGAAATTCGTCGATCGTGGACCAATTACGTTGATTACTTCTTCTTGCTTTATCTGAATGGGATTGGTGTTTTTTTCCTGTTGAATTGTTGCCCGAATCTTTTCAATTTTGTCAATAAAAAAGTCGGACAGTTCGTTACAGAAATCTTGTGTCTCACTTGTAGGGGGCTCCAGGCAGGTGGGGTTCATAGTCTGAGCGACTAGTTTGAAAAGCTCCCGTGGATGGTTTAGGGCTTTTGAGATTGTGTATGAGAAATGTTCCTTTTTTGCTTTAAAGATGGCTTTGTGGAAATTTTTGGTGAGGGTTTTGTAGTTAGTGTTGTTTTCTTTTGATGGGTTTCTCCTCCAGGCTCCTTCTGCTCTTCTGCGTTCTTGTTTCAGTAGAGTGAGAGTGTCGTTAAACCAGCCCGAGTTGTTTTTCCTGATGAGAGCTCTGCGTTTCGGAGCGACTGTGTCTGCTGTTTGTAGTAAAGCTTTGTTTAAGGCGTTGAGCGAGTGTTCCGTTGAGTGGTTAGGATTAGGTACTTCTATTTTGGTCGCTAGTGTGATTTTGAAGAGTTCAGAATGTAGTTTCCTCTGCGATCTTGCCCAGTGGATTGTTGTCAGGAGTTTGGGTTTTTGCAGGATGGTGTCGGTGGTTAATATAAATTTGATGACGTGGTGGTCTGTCCAAGGTAGAGGTCTGTTGTCCAGCTTGTTGATATTCATGTTTTGTTTGAAGATGAGGTCCAAAGTGTGACCTGACGTATGCATGGGCATTTTTATCAGTTGCTGCAGACCAAGTTCTTCCAGTTGGTCGATGCAGGCGGTGGGGATGGGATCCTGGGTTGAGTTAGCCCAGAGGTTGAAGTCCCCGAGTAGCAGCAGATTTTTTGTTTTCAGGGTGTACGTCGAGAAGAATTCGGTGAGGGGTGTGAGGAGATGCGTCTTTGGTCCAGGTGGTCTGTAGCATAGTAGTATGTGGATGGTTTCCTCGGGGGTGGTTTGAATGCGAATGGCTTGATGATGAATTGATGATACTGTGATCCTGTCGATCAATGATGGTCAGGGGCTGAAGTTCCAAGGGGTTCCGTAGTTATTCGATCAGCGATGGTGATGTGGATGGTTCGTGTAGTTGAAAACGAACAATGTCCCGGGCTAAAATTTGTGGCAGCTTCCCCGCTTCTCAATTTGAGGCTGAGGCACCCCACCCCCTGCTTCTCTGCTCCAGGGGGCCCATGCCTGAAGCAGTGTAAAGGGCCCCATAATTCCTGATGGAGGCCCTGATCTCCCACCAGGTCCTTACATCACTCCTTACCCCCTGCAGGCAGTTTATATAAACAGTACGTTTATTTGTCCCCCCAAGACTGCTTGATTACTGCTTCTTGACCTCTAATGCCGCGTACACACGGTCGTTTTTTGAGATGAAAAAAAAACGACGTTTTCTGTGAAGTAAAAAACGACGTTTTTGAAACGTCACTTTTCAAAGACAATTTTGCATACACACCATCGTTTTTTCACAAAAAGCGAGGTTACGTTCACCACTCTTTTCCATTGAAGCTTGCTTCATAACTAGCTTCTGGGCATGCGCGGGTTGAAAAACGTCGTTTTAAAAGACGTTTTTGCTACACACGGTGACTTTTTGTGAAACAAAAAACGACGTTTTGAAAAACGACACAAAAAATTCAAGCATGTTGGAATTTTTTTTTGGTCGTTTTTTTTTAAGACAAAAAACGACGTTTTGCCCACACACGATCAATTTAAATGACGTTTTAAAAAACGTCGTTTTTTTTCATCGCAAAAAACGACCGTGTGTACGCGGCATAAAAGAAACCCATCTCAACAAAAACATGGCGGATGCCACTGCTGAACTCCTCTTCTGAAAAAGTTTTTTGCTTGACCCACTGATTTCAATACTTTTATTGTCCAAAAACAAGCAAGCAGATAAAGCTCCCCGCTTTTCTTAGACTTCTAGATCTGCATAGTTCTGGATCAGTGACTTGGAAAGTATAAACCACCTTCTTGCCCCAAATCTGTATGCCAACATTCCTTAGCACAATGCTCCCTGTTGGGGATACACCACTTAAAAGGATAGTTGCCCTTTACAAAAATCCTGCCTATTCAGGCAAGGGGTGTTTTTAGAGTAAAACAAACTGTGCAACTATGACTACAGATAAATAATACCTACTCTATAGGTGTAGGCTGTTTACATGTGTATAGAATAAAGTGTGCAACCAAATAATATAGCTCCCTTAATAAAAAAAAGGGGGGGGGGATGATGAAAAAAGGTGATCAAAAACAATAGAGTCTTAAGCCTTCTCTACTCTTCAGGTTACATCCAGAAGGGTCCTTCTTCAGGTGCCCCTGTCGGTGCTTGTATAATGTGGACATTTCTATTGGCTGTCCAGTAGCGGGATCTTCGCAGGATCTAGAAGACCAGCAAGGAAACATCTACAGCACTGTGTTAGTGGGCCCCCGCACCTTAAAACAGTGATCTGGACTTAAGCGAGTATAACTTGCTTTACCGGGTAAGTAGAAAAAAACCTTGCAGGTCAGATTAGAGTGGGGTAAGAACAGGGGAGGTAGAAGGGAGAGGTGGAAGGTATTTTTACATTTTACCCGCAATTGGACTTTAAAGCGGAGTTCCACTCAAAAATTGAATTTCTGCTCATCGGTCTTCTCTCCCTCTCTGGAAGGACATTTGGCACCTTTCAGGGGAGGACTGTTTTTGATAGGTGCCATTTCCCAGTTGCGGGAGACAGGGCTGCGGCCCAGTCTCTTGGAAGTTTGACCCCCCTTCTTCCTCTACCAGATCAATTAGAAATCACAGCACGCTTCGCGCACGAGCAGTAGGGAACTGGGTTCCCTTATCAGGAACTGCTGCATTAAGTAGACGTGGCAGGTGGGAAGTTAGGTCCATATTCAGGGATGAGCTTGTAGTTCAGGGGTCTTCAAACTACGGCCCTCCAGTTGTTCAGGAACTACAATTCCCATCATGCCTACTCATGTTTATGAATGTCAGAGTTTCAGAGTGGTACGTGTAGGGTGGTACGTGTAGTTCCACAACAGCTGGAGGGCCAACGTTTGAAGATCCCTGCTGTAGGTGATCCAGTAGAGCAACGGAGAAATTAGGTTGCGCTAGATGATCTACACAACATGAAAACTGTGCAAATAGGTATAAATAAATTAAACCACACAAAGTCCAGAATAATAAATAAAATTAACATAATATATGTCCAGAAATTGATCAAAAATAAGTGTCCAATTCACAAGGGTAACACCAAAAAAGCTGAAATAAAGTGAAAGGGAAATTCCACCACCAAGTTGATTTGATTGAAAGTAGTTGCTCCTCACGATCACACCAGGAAGATAAGTGAGTGAGTGCACTTACCAGAGTTGGACCCCCTGTTAAATGAGGTCAAGAGAGCCTGAAAACACCTCTTATCCGAGGCGATGAGAAATCCAGGGGCTGTGTGTTGCTCCACTTCCAGCAGTTCCCAAGGCTATGCGTATCCCGTCCAAATGAGACCCTTAGATAGGTAATTATCCCTCCAAAGTCTGCTTCTGATCCTCACAGTCATCTCTATGGTATTTATCAGTGCCTCTCTGTCTCCTCTTATTAATTTTATTTATTATTCTGGACTTTGTGTGGTTTAAAATTTTGGCTCAAATTTGATTTTTTATTTATACCTATTTGCACAATTTTCATGTTGTGTAGATTATTTAGTGCAACCTAATTTCTCAGTTTTTCCCTCTTTTTAACATGAATATCACATGTTTTTTAGGTGTTGCAGCATTGTTCATTTACTTAAATTTATCAATTTTTATAATCAATCTTCTATTTTTCTTTAGCACAGTATATTTTCCTTTGTTGATTGATCCAGTAGAACTACCTTTGCCTGAGTTGTTTGTCTCGATCCTTCAATGAAAATGTAAGGTTCTCTGTAGTCATGATTAACTAATGTTCAACTCTCAGAGGTAAGGAGCTCTTACATAAGGGCCAGCACCACCTTTGTAGCAGAGGTCTCCTTGGCAAACTTAGGGGTCTATTTATAAATGTTTTCACACACCTTTTACGCAAGATTCATACTATTTTCCTAATTTGATTTAATTGGAAAAATACCTGAATCCTGGATGAAAGTTGTGTGGATACATTTACAATTAGACTCCTTAAAGCGGATGGTTCACCTTAAATAAATATTAAAAGCCAGCAGCAACAAATACTGCAGCTGCTGACTTTTAATATTAGGACACTTACCTGTCCTGGAGTCCAGCGGCATCCGCAGCAGAGGATGAGCGATCGCTCGTCACCCTGCTGCTCCCCCCTCCATCCACGGTGAGGGAACCAGGAAGTGAAGCGCTGCGGCTTCACTGCCCGGTTCCCTACGGCGCATGCGCGAGTCGCGCTGCGCCCGCGATTGGCTCCCGCTGTGTGCTGGGAGCTGAGAGTTCCCAGCACACAACGGGAAAAGCCCGTCTTTTGCCCGAGACTGCGGGCCGGAAGTGGGTGCGGATACCTGTCTTTAGACAGGTATCTGCACCCCCCTCCCCCCTGAAAGGTGTCAAATGTGACACCGGAGGGGGGGAGGGTTCCGATCAGCGGATCTTCACTTTAGGGTGGAGATCCGCTTTAATGTAAACTAGACACCTTCACCATTTGATAGAATTTGTTTGCTTTGAATCGAACCAGTGGTTATAGAGGAAAATAAAACTCAATTTTTTATTTACTAGTTAAATACCATTATAATAATAGTTAGAGATATTGCATCTGCAAGTCCGGAATTTAAAGCGGAGTTCCACCCTTAAAATCACATTGTTTCATTACATCCAGCATACTGGCGTCAGCGCCAGTATGCTGTTTTTTTTTTTTTTTAATGCACGTACTTACTTTATATAAAATCATTGAATTCCGTGCGCACGGCGGAATGTCGCCGCTATAAGGCGTCACACCTTCCGGAAACAGCCGATTAGCATTCGGCTTTTCTCGGCGCCTGCGCACAGACCCAGGAGCTGACTGCGCAGGCGCCGTATATAGCCGCGTCACGCCCTCCGAAAAAACCCGAACTAGGACCGGCTATTTTCGGCTGTTTCCGGAAGGCGTGACGCCTTATAGCGGCGACATTCCGCGGTGCGCCTGAAATTCAATGATTTTATATAAAGTAAGTACGTGCATTAAAAAAAAAAAAAAAAAACAGCATACTGGCGCTGACGCCAGTATGCTGGATGTAATGAAACAAAGTGATTTTAAGGGTGGAACTCCGCTTTAAGCACAATTTTTTTTTAAATTTATTTTATGATCAATTCTGCTACTTGG
The DNA here is from genome assembly GCA_029574335.1 of Rana kukunoris. Taxonomy (NCBI): domain Eukaryota; kingdom Metazoa; phylum Chordata; class Amphibia; order Anura; family Ranidae; genus Rana; species Rana kukunoris. The sequence continues at coordinate 124,334,684 of CM056060.1, forward strand.
CGTGTTTTGACAATTCACAGTTGGAAACACGTGGAGGTAAGGAAATTAACTGAATAGCTCATCAAATATCCAATGTTTTCAAAACTAAAAACTTAAAGGGGTTGTAAAGGTAAACATGTTTTTTCCTAAATAGCTTCCTTTACCTTAGTGCAGTCATCCTTCACTTACCTCATCCTTCCATTTTACTTTTAAATGTCCTTATTTCTTCTGAGAAATCCTTACTTCCTGTTTTTCTGTCTAACTCCACACAGTAATGCGAGGCTTTCTCCCTGGTGTGGAGAAAGTCTCTTAAGGGGGAGGGGTGATTAGGAGGGTCAGGACGCCCACTAACACACAGCTCCTTTCTCTATCTGCAAATTAGAGAGTGTTCTGACACTCCTGCTCGTCCCCTTCCCCCTCAAGAGACTTTCTCCACACCAGGGAGAAAGCCTTGCATTACTGTGTGGAGTTACAGACAGAAGAACAGGAAGTGAGGATTTCTCAGTAGAAATAAGGACATTTAAAAGCAAAATAAAAGGATGAGGTAAGTGAAGGAGGACTGCACTAAGGTAATGGAAGCTATTTAGGGAAAACATTTTTTACCTTTACAACCCCTTTAACCTAACATTTACAACTATTTGGGGTCTGTTGTTGATTAATTCAACACACATTTTTTAATTCAATGGTAATTTTATATCATGAGCTTGCTTTTAACTTGGAACTCATTATTAAATCATGCATCTCCAAAACAGAATACGTTTTTTCTTTCAGCATAATTAATTTGTGAGTCAGTAACACAAATAAAGACACATCCAAGTATAACATTAAGTGCAGTATAAATGGGTACGCTGCAGGCTGGCCGGTTTGCGGGGGTTCAAAGTAAAAGCAAAAGTTGATCAGAATGGCGCAACAAGCAAAAGTTAATCAGCAAGAGCTTCTGATATGAGCCCCCCCTTGAGGTAGCACTGGACCCCCAGGTTAACGCTTGGTTGTAAAACTCATCAACCCTCTGCGTCCGTCAGACACATTATAGAGTGGGTGAACCCACCCGGAACGGGCCGGGGGCAGCACAGATCACCCAAAATGCCCAATTAGACAAAGCCAGCGCAGGGTCCAGGAGTGGTATGTCATTAGCAGCGCCACATGTCACCTCTAACGAGGGACCTGAGCAACGCAAGGTGACATAGCACAGCTAGGTGTGAAGGATGAGGGCTGCTTAAAGCCGCTAGATAGCTGTGGAAAAAGAATTGTTTAGAAGTGTATCCCAGACTTGTACTGACAAAAAAGCACCAACAAAGAGAAAAGAAATTATTTTCTTCTTCTAATGGAGGTTTAGAACTAAAGTCACATTTAAATATTATTTACTTGGCAAAAAAAAAACACACACACACACACAAACTAATGTCATTATGGACTAATTAAGAGACCAGTAAATATACACATTTTTAAACGCGCGTGTTGGCCCAACATCAGCCTGCAGTATCCACTCTTGCATTTCTCCCAACTTTTTGAGATGGGAACAAGGGACACCTATCCGCAAACGTATGCAGGTATAGGACACACCCCCTTGTCACTCCCCCTACTTAAAGTGTAAGTAAACCCACCTATCATTTTCAGCCAAGGAAGCTGCCATCTTGGCCTATCTTTAACCTTCAACTGCCATGGTGCTGCACATGTGATCAGGTATGACACCAGCCATTGGATGGTTTGACAGTTTGGTTGAGAGCACAACCAATGTGACAGTTGGAAACCCCGGCATGCCGGAAATGTAACTGCTTTTTGAAACTGTTAAATCGATGGGTTTACTCCCGCTTTAAGGACCTTGGGTGTTTTTCAGATTTGGTGTTTGCAAGACTAAAACAGTTTTTTTTTTGCTAGAAAATTACTTAAAACCCCCAAACATTATATATATTTTTTTCTAACACCCTAAAGAATAAAATGGCGGTCATTGCAATACTTTTTTTCACACTGTATTTGCATAGCGGTCTTACAAGCGCACTTTTTTGGGAAAAAATTCACTTTTTTTTTATTAGAAAATAAGACAACAATAAATTTGGGCCACTTTTTTTATATATTCTGAAAGATAATGTTACGCCGAGTAAAATGATACCCAACATGTCACGCTTAAAAATTGTGCCCGCTCGTGGCATGGCGTCAAACTTTTACCCTTAAAAATCCCGATAGGCGACGTTTAAAAAATTCTATAGGTTGTGAGCTACAGAGGAGGTCTAGGGCTAGAATGATTGCTCTCGCTCTAATGATTGCGGTGATACCACGGTGAACACCGTTTTCATATGCGGGCGCTACTCTCGTATGCATTCGCTCCTGCGCGCAAGCTTTTCAGGACGGGGCGCTTTAAAAAATATTTTTTTTGTTTTCTTATTTTATTATATTATTTTTTACACTGAAAAAAAAAATGTATCACTTTTATTCCTATTACAAGGAATGTAAACATCCCTTGTAATAGAAAAAAGCATGACAGGTCCTCTTAAATATGAGATCTGGGGTCAAAAAGACCTCAGATCTCATATTTAGGCTTAAATGCAAAAAAGAAAAAAAATATTTGTAATTTTGTCATTTAAAACAAACAAAAAATGTTTCTTTAAGACGCATGGGCGGGAGTGACGTTTTGACGTCACTTCCGCCCTGCAGTGCCATGGGGACGGGTGGGGGCCAACTCGCATTCCCCACACAGCCAGAAGAAAGCCCCTCTCCCGCCGCGATAACAGCGGTCTCGCGGCGAATCCGCCGCGGAGACCACCGTTATCGTTTAAAGGACCGCTCATGTTAAAGATGGATACATCGGTTGTGGCAGCAGCTACTGCCGTTACCAAGATATCCATCTTTAAGAAAAGGATGTATATATACACATGAGCAGGTCCTTGGTTAAAGGAGAATTGTACAAAAAACAAGATTGCTTAACCCCACAAGTTTTTTTTTTTTTTTTTTACCACTACCATTTCTTTATATTGACTTTTGGAATTTACAAATGCAGCAATTTAGAAATCAGATGAAAGGTTTAGAGCTGGAAAACACTTTTTGATAGATAAAAAGTGCATTTTATATATATATTTATACAGATCAGATCAAAATGAGGGACAAATTAGGAGGAATGAGGGACAGAGGGACATTGCTCCAAATCATGGAAAAATCCCTCGAAAACAGTGACAGTTGGGAGATATGCCCTCTTGTGACGTGGCACTCAGATTAGCCAGTCAGGTCACATGTGTGTACATGTGCAGACAATGAACACACTAGCAGGAAGAGTGAGGAATATACACATCAGCGTTTTTCTGCTCCTACAGCATCCAATCAGCATGCTGAGCGTGTGTTTTTGACCATGCTGCGTTGCTGCATTAGTGGTCGAGGGTCTAGCTGTGTTGCGTAACAAGGGAATATGGAATATTTGGCCAAATACAATTCTAGATCCTTTGGCTGCTAAAACAGCTTGTATATACACTATATTGTCAAAAGTATGTGGACACCTGCCTTTACATGCACTTCAACTTTAATGGAGTCTTAGTCCATAGGGTTCAATATTGAGTTGGCCCACCCTTTGCTGCTATAATAGTTTCACCTGTGGAAGGCTGTCCACAAGGTATGGAGTGTGTCTATGGGAATGTTTGACCATTCTTCCAGAAGCACATTTGTGAGGATAGTAACTAATGTGGATGAGAAAGCCTGGCTCGCAGTCTCCACTCTAATTCACCCTAAAGGTGTTCTATCAGCTTAAGGTCAGGACTCTGTGCAGGCCACTCAAGTTCCTCTGCCCCAAACTCGCTCATCCATGTCTTTATGGACCTTGCTTTGTACACTGGTGCTCAGTCCTGTTGGAACAGGAAAAGGCCATTCCCAAACTGTTCCCACAAAGTTGGGAGCATGAAATTGTCCAAAATGTCTTGGTATGCTGACGCCTCAAGAGTTCCCTTCACTGGAACTACAGTATGGGACCAAGCCCAACCCCTGAAAAACAACCCCACGCCAAAATCCCCCTCCACCAAATGATTTGGACCAAAGCAAGGTCCATGAAGACATGGATGAGCGAGTTTGGGGTGGAATTTAATCCTGACCTCAACCCAATTGAATACCTTTGGGATAAATTAGAGTGGAAACTGCAAGCCAAGCCTTCTTATCCAACATCAGTACCTGACCTCACAAATGCGCTTCTGGAAGAATGGTCAAACATTCCCATAGACACACTCCTAAACCTTGTGGACAGCCTTCCCCGAAGTGTTGAAGCTGTTATAGCTGCAAAGGGAGTCCCACAGGGGTCAATTGCCGCCTTCCCACCCATCTCTCGTAAGTTTGCCCCCCCCCCAAATATTGAGCACCGGCCAACACTGGATATAATATAGCAAAACGTCAGCCACATTCGCTTAACAAGGGAGAACTCCCTTGCAAAGCGAATAGCCTATTTGCCTTTAGTACATCAACCCCTATCAGTAATTAACCTGAGTACATATACAAGGAATGACTTACATACTTGTTCCAGATCAGTAACTTTAAAGTGGATGTAAACCCAAAAAATCATCTGTGTCCAGTCTTGCCACACAGAGTTAATCCAGCGCTGAGTAATCCTCTTTTATGTTCAGTGAAAACGAACAGCCTTCCAGATAAAACCCTGCCTAAATCAAAAAGTCCGGAATCTCTCTTCTTGCTTTGAGTGAGAGGTTATTTACAAATATAGCTAGGACATGTTTATCATATGTTATGTTTTGTTTATCATAACATGAGGTGATATAACATCATAACACATCCTAGTAATATACAATGCACTTTGGATCACCTCTTGTTATGATAAACATGTCCAAGCTAGATATGTAAATAACCTGTTACTGAAAGCAAAGACATAGAAACGGACTTAACCTAATTTGGCAAGTTTTTATCCTAAGTCCGGTTAATTTGCACTGGACTTTAAAAGAGGGTTACTCAGCGCTGGATTAACTCTGTGTGGCAAGACTGGGCACAGATTCTAGGAAATCTTATACTCTACATTGTGACATAAAAAAAAAAAATGTTTTTTGGGTTTACATCCTCTTTAACCACTTAAGACCCGGACCAAAATGCAGGTAAAGGACCTTGCCCCTTTTTGCGATTCGGCACTGCGTCGCTTTAACTGACAATTGCGCGGTCGTGCGACGTGGCTCCCAAACACAATTTACGTCCTTTTTTCCCCACAAATAGAGCTTTCTTTTGGTGGTATTTGATCACCTCTGCGGTTTTTATTTTTTGCGCCATAAACAAAAATAGAGCGACAATTTAAAAAAAAATGCAATATTTTTTACTTTTTGCTATAATAAATATCCCCCAAAAATATATAAAAAAACATTATTTTTTCTCAGTTTAGGCCGATACGTATTCTTCTACCTATTTTTGGTTAAAAAAAAATCGCAATAAGCGTTTATCGGTTGGTTTTCGCAAAATTTATAGCGTTTACAAAATAAGGGATAGTTTTATTGCATTTTTATTAATTATTTTTTTTTTACTACTAATAGCGGCGATCAGCGATTTTTTTCATGACTGCGACAATATGGCGGACACTTCGGACAATTTTGACACATTTTTGGGACAATTGTCATTTTCACAGCAAAAAATGCATTTAAATTTGCATTGTTTACTGTGGAAATGACAGTTGCAGTTTGGGAGTTAACCACAGGTGGCGCTGTAGGGGATGTGTGCCTATGTGTTGTGTTTACAACTGTAGGGGGGTGTGGCTGTAGGTGTGACGTCATCGATCGCGTCCCCCTATTACAGGGATGACGCGATCGATGCTACGGCCACAGAGAAGCACGGGGAAGCCGTGTGTACACACGGCTCTCCCCGTTCTTCCGCTCCAGGGACAGATCGCCGCACTGCAGCGGCGATCGGGTCCACGAATCCCACGGTCCCGGAGCTTCGGACCGGGTCGCGGGCGCGCGCCCGCGACCCACAGCTGGGTACTAAAATATATATACGTTGATGTGCCCAGCCGTGCCATTCTGCCGACGTAAATGTGCAGTAGGCGGTCCTTAAGTGGTTAAAGGATAAAATGACAGTGGAATAGCATAACAGCCAGATGGCGGATTGCAAATTGTGGAGGGCACGGGGAAAGTAGAGTGTGGCCTGTTTGAAGGATGTGGTCATTTTATTAAACTTCTCTCCCAAAACTTAACATACATATTGCTTACCCACTAATTCCATCTCTGTGCCTACAGCCATATAAAGCTGGGTACACACTATAAGAAAATCTGAAGAAAAATTCCATACGAGGAACGACTGTTTGATTTTCGTATAGTGTGTACACGACTTTTGACATCAGATTCAGACTTTTCAAATGAAAATTCCCAGAGGGACAAACTCCAAATTTTTTCTCGTTCATGAACACAACTATTGATTTTAGTTTAATGTGTATCAGGTTTTCATACACCAATCAGATACAAAAGACTGAGCATGATTAGAAACATATATATATATATATATATATATATATATATATATATATATATATATATATATATATATATATATATATATATACACACACACACACACACATACACACAAAACAACATTTATAGATCAAATTAGAAGCAAGCCTTTGTTGTTTGAGAATGCTTGGACAATTTGTACCATCCCCAGGTTCGACTTGCTGTGAAACATCAATGAAAACCAGATGATCTTTCGACTGATTTTCTTATTGTGTGTACCCAGCTTAAGAGCCACGCTCCATTAAAGTGGATGTAAACCCTCCATACACCCAGTGAAGTGAACAGCCTCAGATGATACACAGAGATGAACCAAATCTCCCTATATAGGTTTTATATGTATATCTGCTGTCTTCACATTTATATACTGTTTAGAAAGTTCAGATTTTGTTAGGAGATTTTCTTTCCTGGTTAACACAGCGTGTGATGTCTAGGCATACAGCCAAGATAGCTAAAAATTGCCGATTGGAGGAAAGGTACACACCCCCTCTCATCTAATGCTGGCCATACACTATACGAAAATTTGTCCGAAAATCATTCGTTCAGACAGTTCGTTTTTTGGCCAGATAATGGGCACAAAATCGATAATCGTTGGACATTTTTGAGCCGAAAAAACGAAGGACACATTTGGAAATTTTCTGCCGAACGAACGATAAATCGGAAGGTTAATGCGTTTCCCGTCTGAACTTTCTGCACTAGGTATATGTAAAAAAAACGAACCTATTTTTTTATTTATGTCCACTGAATGATTTATTGGTCATTACATGATGGCACTATCGTTTGCGCTCAGGACCGAACGTTCGTTTTTTCGAAAGTTCCTTCAGACGATTTTTCTTGGAGTGTATGGCCAGCATTAGGCAGTGAATCTCAGAGCTGTTTTGTAATAGGAGCTGCTCTCTGCTACTCTGTTTCAGCAACCTCCTTTGACAAAAGATTCTAGCTGCTTTTGTCTAAAAAGTAAAAAAATATGTCAGGAATTCTCAGGCTGTTAACAGAGAAACCGTTCAGAAGAGAGCTATAAGACTTAGCTCATTGAAAAGAGCTAACAAAATACTGCAGATATATGTGCACAGCTTAAATTAAACCATGAATCGGGTTTACATCCACTTTAAGTCATGGGAAACACATGTTTTTGCAGCCCCATTGTATAGTCACCAGCCCAAGCTCACAAATTGGAATTGGCCGCACAACGCTGGAAGATGCCTATAGTTGCAATTATGTATTTCATAATAAAGCTGAACACCAAACACCATGGACAAAAGATGGCATGTGTAAAGGGAGTCACTTTAGGGGCATAGGGTGAGTGGGAACCCCACTATGGTCTGTGCTAGTCACATTTAATGCGGTATATATATTGTATATATATTGTGTGTTGGCTGATGTGTACTATTAAGCTTGCTGTGATGGGGTGGGATGTGATTGCAGTCTATTGTGCTAATTAAGTCTGCTACTATGGTGATGTGGATTGGAGCTTGGTAGCCAGTCTGGCTGCCTATTATGGGATGTTTAAGTGTCTTGCTGTGAGGAAAGGGGGGGGGGGGGGAAATCACTCCAGCAACCCTCCCCCGTGCTAAGACTGTTTGCTGAAGGAGAAGTTTGAACACACCTGACCTGTATCACCATTGTCATTGGACAATTTAACCCACCCCGTTTCCCAAGGGTGGGAGGGATGCATTTTGAAGAGAAATGTGTTACCATGTGCTTGAAATAAAGATCATTCCCCGTTTTGAACCTCAAACAGAGCTGTGTGTCTCGTTTTCTGGGGAATCCTATGGGCCGCGTTCGTCTGCTGGATTGTGAAGTGTTGATAAACTGTTGTGGGTTGGTGGAATGGAATATCGTAAACGGCATTAACCCCTGTCCCATTTGGGGTTCCTTTACAGCATGTATCACACAAAAGCATTCTTAGGTTATGATTAAGCATGCATGATTAAGCACACTTTTGTGTGAAACATGTGAACCATCTTCTGTCCATGGTGTTTGGTGTTCAGCTTTATAATGGAATAAATCATTGCTAAATCAATCACTATTGGCATCTCCCAGCAGTGTGCGGGCCACTCAGTTTATGTTCTATCGGTGGCAAAACGGGTGGGCACCTGCATGAGAGAGCCAGGCTAGATCTTGCCTGTCATTTGACTGGATCGGCAGCATTCCTTTCATTGTTCCACCCTCACAAAGACTCTCTTTTGTACATCAGACTCCATTAGACCCTGCTGTACAGTTACATACATTCCACCCCACTAAATCCAACAATGTAGCCAAAAAGCAAAATGGCCCCATATGAACCCACGATCTTCAGTTAGCCAGATTTGCTTTCAAACACTCTCATTAGACGCCTACATTCAGCTTCAACCCCCTCCTCTTCAAACAGCCACAGATCTCCAATAGAAAAAATTGCAGTAAAGTGGGGTTATAACTTATTACTAGGGTTGTCCCGATACCGATACCAGTATCGGTATCGGCACCGATTCCGAGTATTTGCGGGAGTACTTGTACTCCCGCAAATACCCCCGATACCGAAATAGAATACTTCCCGCCGCCCGCCGCCTGCCGCCGACCGCTGCTTATCCCCGTGCAACACAGCGGGCATTTACAAGTTTTCGTTGGTAAACTTGTAATACCCGCGGCGCCATGCATAGACACGCGATTGGACAGATCCGGCCAATCGCGAGCAAGGGGGGAGTGTCTATACACGGATACGTGCATAGACACTCCCCCCTTGCTCGCGATTGGACGGATCCGTCCAATCGCGTGTCTATACATGGCGCAGCGGGTATTACAAGTTTACCAACGAAAACTTGTAATGCTCGCTGTGTTGCACGGGGATTAACCCGGCAGCAGCGGCGGCGGCGGTATAATCAGAGGAGCCGGAGGTATGGGGGACATGACATGGCTGCAATATGTGGGGGACATGACATGGCTGCAATATGTGGGGGACAGGACATGGCTGCAATATGTGGGGGACAGGACATGGCTGCAATATGTGGGGGACATGACATGGCTGCAATATGTGGGGGACATGACATGGCTGCAATATGTGGGGGGGACATGGCTGCATTTGGGGACACGTTTAAAAAAAGTATCGGTATTCGGTATCGGCGACTACTTGAAAAAAAGTATTGGTAATTGTACTCGGTCCTAAAAAAGTGGTATCGGGACAACCCTACTTATTACCCCACAGCAAGTGTTCCAGGGAAACAGGAAAACAATCCATCTACTCTCTGAGAGAGTGACAGGATGCAGGGAATAGCAACACACATGCAACCTATGGAGCACATGCCAAGAAAACCACAGTATAGCTGAGTGGCAGCCAATATCCAATGCTTACAACATGCCCACTCCTTGAAATGTACTGCCTACAGCTATTGTTTTAGGTTATATTACTAATTTCTCTCACAGGTTTATATGATTTGTTTAGTTTGGGTCACCTCCGTTCCGTGCCGCCATGATTTTCCCCCACTCAGTAAGAGCGCCCCCTCCCCCCAGAGAAGGTGCTCATAGCCACCTCAGACGCGAGTTTACATGCCTCCTTTTTCTTTTTGGCATTGCACTACTTTTTTCTATTATATCTCGCGTCTGCCGGCTATCAAAGCCGAGTTCTGGACCAATAGGTCCATTACTACTTCTCTGTCGGTTGGGAATTTTCTCCCTACCCAACCCCATTTGTTATTTTTATGGTATATTTTGTTCTCGTTGGAACAAACTTCCATTTATTTTATGGTTCAATTTGGTTTTACAAATGTGGTACACTTCTTTCACCAATATACTTTTCATCCTCTACAAGAACGAAACCCTTTTTATACATTTACCCGTATACACCACAACCGCTGGATAGGCACATTTCCTATATACACTTGGATCCGATGCTCCCTAGTACTTCTCATTTGCCGATTTACCAGATGCTCCATCTCTCACCCAGTAAGACACCATGACTATTAAGATAATCTCACACAATATTCAAGGTTTTAATTCACCAAACAAACGTAAAAAGGCCTTTCTACAATATAAGAGATTAGACGCTAAGATAGTAATGCTACAAGAAACACATTTTTTGAAAGACTCCCACCCCACTTTCTTCCATAAGGCTTTCAACCAATCGTTCTACACCTCCTCCCCCACGAAAACTAAAGGAGTCGCTATATTTTTTCATCGCTCTTTTCCCATAGATGTCCACCAAGTGTATAAAGATCAAGAAAGCAGATTCATCATCATCAAGGGTACTTTCTCCGGGAAAGACATTACAATTGCCAATGTCTACGCCCCTAATGGCACCCAAACCACATTTTTCACACAATTCTTCAATAAACTACAACAATTCCACTCCCCACATATTATTTTAGGCGGTGACTTTAACTCGGTCCCACAACCCAACATAGACAGAAGTAAACAAACCCAGTACTCCAGATCCTTCTCCAAGACAACTACCTCACTTCTATATGACCTAAACTTGATTGACACTTGGAGAGCTCTAAATATTGGAGCAAGAATACACTTTTTACTCACACCCACATGACTCATACTCACGAATTGACCACATCTTTTGCACCCCAATTGTCTTAGCAAACTCACTAGATGCCAGTATACACCCTTGCGTTTGGTCAGATCATCAAATAGTCGCCCTTAGTACTGAATTTATCGGCCTATCCTCCACCCCCTATTCATGGAGGTTAAATGAATCCCTTTTAACAGACCCTAGTCATCAACAGGAAATTGCTGCACAGATTACTGAATACTTTGCACTTACTGCTACCCCGCAAATCTCCTCAGCCACCCTCTGGTCGGCTCATAAGGCGGTAATGAGAGGTCACCTCATTTGACGTTCCGCACAACGTAATAAAATCAATGCTGGTAAAATTATCTCTCTCACAAAAGACCTCCATAACTTATACAAGGACCACACAAACACACATGACCCAGACGTCTATAAAATAATTTCACTTAAACATAACAAATTAGACTCTTTACTGTCCTCCAAAGCAGAAAAGGCTCTTCGCTGGTCTAAGGCCAGGTTCCTCCTCTCTAGTAACGCATATTCCGCAATGTTTGCTCGCAAACTCAACCAATCTATTAAACCTACCCATATCTACAAATTAAAGAATAACGCTAACCATGTAGTCAGGGCCGCCATCAGGAATTTTGGGGCCCCTTACACAGCTTCAGGCATGGGCCCCCTGGAGCAGAGAACGGGGGGGGGGGTGCTGCCGCATGAAATTGAGAAGCGGGGGGGGGGCTGCTGCCACGAATTGAGAAGCGGGGGGGGCCCTTTACAAAAATAAGAAATAAAGAAAAATATATATAATAAAGGGGGGTAGCCATCCGGGGCCCTGGGGACCTCTGTGCCCTTTAATATAAAGAAAAAAAAGATATATATATATATATATATATAAGATATATATATATATATATATATATATATTTTTTTTTTTAAAAGGGTGGTTGCCAACTGTGGCCCCGGGGACGTTATTTTTTTTTTTATAAAAGGAAATTACAAAAAAAAGGGGCTTTCCATTCGGGACCTCTGGGCCCTTTAATAAAAAGAAACCTCTGGGCCCTTTAAAAAAAAAGAAAGAAAGAAAAAAATATATATATAAAAAATAAATAAACATTTATATATAAAAAAAAAGGGGTTGCCTTCCAGGGCCCTGGGGACCTCTGGGCCCTTTAATAAAAAAAATATATAAACAAAAATAAAAAATACAATTATAAAAAAAGGGGGTTTGACACATGGGGCCCTGGGGACCTCTGAGCCCTTTAATAAAAATACATCTATATATTAAAAAAAAGAAATAAAATAATATAAAAAAGTAAAAAAAAGACCCCTAAAAAAATGGCCCTTTAATAAAAAAATAAAATAAAAATATATTAAAAAATCTATATATTTTTTAATAGAAAATAAATAAAAAAAAAGGGGGGTTGCCATCCGGTGCCCTGGGGGCCTCCGGGCCCTGTGGACCTCCGGACCTCTAAAAAAAAAAAAGAAAAAAATTGGCCATTTAATAAAAAATAAAAGAAAAATATATTAAAAAAATATATTTTTTTATAAAAAAAAAATAAAGAAAAAAAGGGCTTGCCATCTGGGGCCCTGGTGGCCTCTGGGCCCCTGGGGACCTCTAAAAAAATAAAAGAAAAAAAATTGGCCCTTTAATAAAAAAATAATAAAAAAATATATTAAAAAAAAAAAATTATAAAAAAATATATTTTTTTATAAAAAAAAAAAAAAATTTTATAAAAAAAAAAAGGGCTTGCCGTCTGGGGCCCTTGGTGTTTTTTTTTTTTTAGGGTGTAATGCCTGTACCCCCCTGATGGCGGCCCTGCATGTAGTCACACACCCCCAAGAAGTGCTCTCAATCTTTACCAAGTATTACTCTGACCTTTTGTCTGCCCCAAACCCCCCTACCCCCCTCTTCGTCCCCCTGGCTAAACAGTCTTCCATTCCCAAAGCTCAAACAATCACAGTTAGACAGTCTTAATATGCCATGCTCAGACGAAGAGCTGGCTCAGACCATCAAATCACTGAAGAAAAATTCCGCACCAGGTCTCGACGGTTTCTCTTCCCTCTATTATAAACAATACTCCCAGCTGTTAGTCCCACACCTGAAGAAACTCTTTAATTGCATCTTGAAGGGTGACCATTTCCCGGAAGAGATGTTACTAGCAAATATGTCTCTTATCCCAAAACCCAACAGAGATCACACACTTCCCCAAAACTATAGGCCAATCTCGGTCATAAATAACGACCTCAAAATATTTAGTAGACTCCTCGCCAACAGACTTTCTGCAATTATTCCCACTCTTATCTCCCCATACCAATCTGGCTTTATCCCAGGCAGGCAAATCACTGACAATATCAGACTTGTCACGAATATCATTCAAGATGCCGAGGTAAAATCCAAATCACTTCTGATGCTTAGTCTTGACATCAATAAAGCCTTTGATAGTGTCTACTGGACATTCATGGACACTATATACCAAAAATTTGGCTTTACTGGAGAATTTCTACACGCCTACAGCCTTTCACGCTCTCTACCATAACCCATCTACTAGGATACGTCTATCGGGCTGTAACTCAGAATTTTTCAATGTGGGCAGGGGTCCTAGGCAGGGGTGCCCCCTTTCTCCATTACTATTCGCATTGGCAATAGAGCCACTCTCCACAGCAATCCTTATTAACTCTGACATTAAAGGGTACTCTTCAGGCTCCAATACTTACAAACTGAGCATGTACGCCGACGACATGTTATTATTCTTATCACAACCAGAATCCACCCTACCCAACCTCCTACACACCCTCAACGCTTTTGCAACCATTTCGGGCCTCACTGTTAATGTTTCCAAATCAATAGGCATGCCTATTAATATCCCCCCTCCGTGCTAGACTCCTTACGTTCTTCCTTCGACTTTTCCTACTCTTTGGACTCCCTCCCATACTTAGGCATACACCTCACTCCCAATCTCAGGGACCTAGCAAGTAAAAACTATATCCCAATGATACAAAAATTAAGAGCTACACTTAAAATGTGGAAATCCTTTAAGGATTTCATTCTTGGGTAGAATAACTGCTATCAAGATGACACTACTCCCTAAAATATATCTATTAGAATTAATAAGACACTCATCACTAGATTCCAATCTGTAATAAACAAATTCATATGGGCAGACTTCCATCTCCGTTCATCTAAATTGGTCCTACATAAGTCCCAGAAATGTGGAGGCCTCGGCCTCCCGGATCTTTGGCTATATTATCTATCAGCAAGATGGACCCAAATTGCACAATGGCATATCCCGCAGTCCAACATTCCTTGGTTCGAGTTTGAGAAAGCCTCTATAGCACCATACGCTATCTCTGGCATTCTCTGGGGAAATAAAATCCCTATCCCAGCCCTAAACTCCCGAAATCAAGTAGTCGCTCACTCTTACTATCTATGGAAACTCCATAATGAGAAATACAATCTCACCTCTAAATCCCCCCCATATGCCACATTCCTAGGCGATCCAAAATTTAAACCAATTACCCAAGCCCCAGTGGACCTCACTTGGTGGAAAGATAATAACCTCACCTCACTTTCTAATTTTATTGAAGGCACAAATTTTATCACCTTCTCTACACTGAAATCAAAATACCAGATCCCTGACTCAGAACTTGATTCTTTCCTCCTCATAAAGCAATTCTTTGACTCACATTTCCAGACCTCGAACACCCAACCTCCCTCCCTTTTTGAGAACCTTTGTCTCAAATCACCCAGGAAGAAAGGATTCATTTCAGACCTATATTCCACCTTAGTTAACATCACAGATTCCCACAAACTACCTTATATGACTAAATGGGAACAAGACTTAAACTTCACCTACTCCATAGTTGTCTGGGAAAACTGTCTACAACAATCTACACAAATGCACTAATTCCATTTCGATCAAAGAAACAGCCCTAAAAGTATTCACAAGATGGTACTACACCCCAACTAAACTCCATTCTATCTTCCCCTTAACTTCCCCCTCTTGCTTTAGAGATTGCAATACGTTAGGCTCGTTCCCCCACATTTTCTGGCATTGTGATAAAGTCAGAGGCATTTGGTCACAACTTGAGAAAATCGCCTCCAAAATCTCAGGTGATGTGATCACCTTGACGATACATAATTGCATATTGTTTTCCCCAATAACCGGTCTTTCCACTAGCCAAATGAGACTGATCCACACAATCTGTATCGCCATACACTGGCTAATAGCATCCCAATGGAAATCTCCATTTATCCCCCTAGCCCCACTCAAACCCAGAATCAACAATATAAATCTAATGGAAAAAATATTCCATACTTTACAAAACACTATGCACATTTTTAATAATAAATGGTCTCCCTGGACTGAGTATTCCCCCCTATTCTTTAACACAGTCTAGACCCCATAGTTTATCATTTTTTCTCAGATATTGTTTGGATTCAACATATTACACGGTTTACAGTCTAATAATACTTTTGCCAATTTGGATTATATTTGTAACCTTTGTTCGATATTCTGATTTATCCACTAATTTTATTTTCTTGTATGAGCGAACCCTCACTTTGTATATGCATTGTTCTTATAGATTTGTACCATCATCTATTTTTTCTTCAATAAAAGTTTGTAAACAAGAAATGTACTGCCTACAGCTGTGATACTCGAGGGGTGGGTTTAGGTTGCCCACAGCAGATTGCTTAGGTTTTAAAAATAAGTGGATAGAAGATGAAACATTTTAAAGACAACATAGCCCTAACACTTAGGACACCTAAAAGAAGACTGATACCAAGGTCTAATAATGCCTCTGCATCCATGCAACTACCTTTAAATAAAAACCAACAGTCAAAGACTCAATATTTCTCCTATGATAGGCTTACATTACAAGAACCAGTGCTAAATTAGCCTTAAAAGTTTGTACCCTACAGGCACATCAGGGCAATGGTGTCATAACCACACAATCCCATGCCGATATTTACCAGAACTGAAAACCACTAATTCTGTTATTTTTTTCAACCTCCCTCCTCCAACATATGCCTGCCTACTCTTGGGTGATGTTTTCATATAGTAGAAGATGGTGGGAATATTCTTTAGGCCTACTGCCACACACCAACCATTGAAAATCCCACGCAAAGCACTTGCACTGCCAGGTTCCCATTTTAAGTTATTGTCCGATTTTGTTCACACGCACTCAGCACAGGACACTGCCAAAGTGCTTGAAATGTGCCTGGAAGATGGATCCCGTACAATTATTTTTGTACAGTCAGGTGTCTAGCTTAAGAAGTTCAGACTTATAGCAGCTATAAAAGTAGATGCAGCTGTATAACTGAAAATTTGAAGACCAAACCCCCTCTACACTATGGTGAACAGGAAACAGATCCTATAAAACAGCAAGGGGAGTTGACCCATGAAGAAGAAAGGCCCATGCTCTGGTTGCAACCATTGGTGCTTCCTTTTCATCACTGATTACTATATGCTCATCATGATTATGTACTTATAGCCAAGTCATGAATTCCTGCGTGACTGCTCACAATCACAGACACAAGGTTGGGGGGTTCTCAAGTCCAATGTCTTGCCATGGTTTCCAGCCAGAGACACTGTGCTGCTCTAGCCAGCTTCACTTCCAACCTGCTTATTGGACAGTAAATACATATCAAGGTCTCTGTCCAATGATCAATGAGATGACCCAGGACAGTGATGGGGAACCTTGGCTCTCCAGATGTTTTGGAACTACATTTCCCATGATGCTCTTTCACTCTGCAGTGTAGTTGAGCATCATGGGAAATGTAGTTCCAAAACATCTGGAGAGCCAAGGTTCCTCATCACTGACCCAGGAGGCAACAGAGCTGACCCAATAATCAGTAATGCTAAACCAGGAAGTAGCAGACTGTTCCTTTTGACTAGGAGAGGCGTGTTATCAGGGGAGGTTACACCTAAACATACACTAGACTACCAAAAGTATTGAGACACCTGTCTTTACACGCACATGAACTTTAATGGCATCCCAGTCTTAGTCTGTAGGGTTCAATATTGAGTTGGCCCACCCTTTGCAGCTATAACTGCTTCAACTTTTCTGGGAAGGCTGTCCACAAGGTTTAGGAATGTGTCTATGTGAATGTTTGACCATTCTACCAGAAACACATTTATGAGGTCAGGCACTGATGTTGGACTAGAAGACCTGGCTCGCAGTCTCTGCTCGAATTCGTCCCAAAGGTGTTGTATCGGTTGATATCAGAACTCCTGTGCAGGTCAGTAATGTTCCTCCACCCCAAACTCGCTCATCCATGTCTTTATGGACCTTGCTTTGTGCACTGTTGCGCAGTCATGTTTGAACAGGAAGAGGCCATCCCTGAACTGTCTGCACAAAGTTGATATGCTAATGTCTTAAGAGTTCCCTACACTGGAACTAAGGTGCCAAGCCCAACCCCTGAGAAACAACCCCACACCATAATCCCCTCTCCAGCAAATGATTTGGACCAGTGCACAAAGCAAGGTCCATGAAGACATGGATGAGTGAGTGGAGAAACTTGACTGGCACAGAGTCCTGACCTCAACCCGATAAAACACCTTTGGGATGAATTGGAGCGGAGACTGTGAGCCAGGCCTTCTCCACCACATCACATCAGTGGAGACTATGAGCTAGGTCTTCTAGTCCAACATCAGTGCCTGACCTCAAAAATGCGCTTCTGGAAGAATGGTCAAACATTCCCATAGACACACTCCTAAACCCTGTGGACAGCCTTCCTAGAAGAATTAAAGCTGGTACAGCCGCAAAAGGTGGGCCAACTCAATATTGAACCCTATAGAACAGGGGTCTTCAAACTATGGCCCTCCAGGTGTTCAGGAACTACAATTCCCATCATGCCTAGTCATGTCTGTGAATGTCAGAGTGTTGCAATGCCTCATGGGATTTGTAGTTCTGTAACAGCTGGAGGGCCGTAGTTTGAGGATCCCTGCTATAGAATAAGGCTGGGATGCCATTAAAGTTCAAAGTATGTTTGGTAATAGTGTACATGTAATGCAACCAAATATTTAGCCATTAGCCTTGAGTTCCACTTTAAAGATGCTTTTAAGCACAGCCTGATCTTAAAACAGATCTCAATTTATAACCACATATTTAAAATTACAGCTAAAGCTTTCAAAGGGTCAGCAGACCTAGAAAAACAGGCAGATGCAAATCTTGACCTTTCATGTAAAAGATGAGCTTCATTACACCTAAGAATTCATTCTCATTCCCCTTTAGTGGTCCTCCGATGTGAAAGGTGGCCCATTTGACCAACAAAAGGCAGATGGGGTTGAGCCAAGCTTACAGGAAACGTTGGGAGTTTCATACAACTTCAGCTGCCAATAGGATATACTGATCATTTTGGACATATGGTTTGAACTGCCCAGGTTTACTTTAGAGGACACATTTGGGCAGATGTTCAGTTGGCTGCCATAGGCTTCCCTATGAAAATTGGAACACATACACTTTGAATTTTCCTATAATTGTCCCTGAAAATCAGTGACAGTAGGCAGCATACGTTTCCCTTTGTTTCCCACCCAGCAGTCTCAGGGAAGAGGTCATTGCATCCTGCGAGATCGGCTCACTCATCCTCTGAAAGAACCCACCCTGTTCCAAACATTCCAGGGAAATTGTGGACATTCAGGTTCATTGAGAGCACACAAGTAAACATACACAGATATATTAACCGCAGAGGAAGGAGCATTCGAGTTTTACCTTCTTTACTGCATGCTGCAGGGGGAGAGGCCAGGCTGTGCTGGCCCTGCAGGCAGCGAGAGGGAGCAGGCATAGGGCCAGCTGTTTAGCTTGGACACCAGCATGATTCGAAGGGGGAATCCTTCAAGCATGGATTTATTATTTCCTGCTACTAAAAATGAGAATCAATTCCAGTTAGATATTCATTTACTGGATGTGGAAAATGGCTGCTCATTTCAGAGTCTCTGACACACTGAGGAAGGGAATAAATAAAATGTCCGATGAGACGCCCTTAACTCTTTTTGTGCCGCATTTGTAACATGATTTTAAGTGACATTAAAAAAGAAAGGACAAGACTGACCTGTATAGAATAAAAAATTGTAGCCCTCCATAAATACTAATAGGTTTCTTGGATCCTTTAAAAAAATCATTTTTACAAATCCACATCACTAAACTTATTTTAGTTGTAGTAAGACTGGATTTTGGGGTCTCCTTCAGCAAGATTCCTCTGCTGGAATTCCTATCTTTGCTCCTTCCTAAGCCTACGTCTTCTGCTGCTTGAGAAAGTCCTGCTCCTCCTGCTGCATTATTCATAAAACAAGTAAAAAAGGCTATGTATGGCTCCTGAGGAAGCGGATATTACCAAGTAAACCGCAAAACATGTAGAGTCTGTATACTCTGCACAACTATTGGTGATTGTATGTGTACCGCAGGATAGATTTGGGATGGCATGTTACCTCTGTGTTGCATCTAGGGGTATGATGATGGTGAGATGATGAGGGCAATAACGGAATGTCCAAACAGCAGGGTGTCGTTTTCTGTGCTTTTATTCTCTCGCCCAACATGGCAAACAATTAACTTGAGGTAGACAGAGAAAGGTTGGCGAAAAGGAGAATTGCAGATTCAGGCCTTAACCATACAGAAGCAGTCCTGCTTCAACGATACCTTTGCTTCGTCGCCACTCTAGCCGGAGTGGGTGTAGTGTACCTGGACAGTCTCTCTCACAGAACTGGCAGCCAGAGTATCACTCGGAACATTGAGAAGGAAAACAAGTCTCTGCCACAGATTTGGCTCAAATAGAAATAGGAGTGGGACCTCTGCCACAGGCCCTTGCTCTGGAACACAGTTTAATGGAGCGAATCCTTCTCAATAAAAGTAGTTGCCTGAATCTCCCTCAGGTAGTTTTCTTGGTTTTGGGTCACCGACTGACAGGTTGCCATTAGACAAACTCCCAGAGTCCGGTCACCTTGATCCCCGATGGCTCGTCTAGGATCTATTGGATCGCCTGCCTCCGGGCTCTCCTCAGACTGACTCCCCACCGAACAGCACAACTCGCTTAGAGAGGGAGGGAACCCAATAAGTCACTGGGTCCCATCGCTGCTTCAGTTGCTCCGGGCCAACATGGTCCCAGAACCAAGAACAATGCGTAGCACGTGCGCCCCCGGCCTGGTAGGCCATATCGCCGTGACGTGCGCACACCCTGAAGGTGGGTGCCACACCCGGATCCAACCACGAACTCCCCTGCTCTAAATGGCGTCTCTCTAGTACCCTCCCCCACCAATGGCTTGCTAGCTTTGAAACATGTTGCATGTGTGCGATGTCATTGCCGGACGCCGTGCTGTGATGCTCTCCTAGCCTCACTCTGAATACACGGCCGTGTTTACTTTCTACTCTACAGAGACAGAGTGCACACCGAAGCCACATCGCTGCTTGCCATAACCACTGACGCTTGTCCCTTAGTGTTGCTCACGAATATTCGCATTGCGAATATTCGCTACGAATATTGCATCGACGTCTATCGACGTCCATCGACGTCTAAAAGCATTGCTGGTATGATTAGAGAGAGACCCTGGGCCGAGTAGCTGATGCGATTCTTTTAGGTTGCCGAAAATTCGCATTGCGAATTTTCGGCAACATAAAAGAATCGCATCAGCTACTCCGTCCTTCTTTTGCATCAGAGCCAATCAGAATGCGCGAACTCAGAGCCAATGAATATTCGGCAAAAGGAATATTGCGCGATATTCCTTTTGCCGAATATTCGAGTTATTCTGATTGGCTCTGATGCGCCCTTCTTTTGCATCAGAGCCAATCAGAATAACTCGAATATTCGGCAAACGGAATATTGCGCGATTATCTTCTCCGCCCTTCTTTTGCATCAGAGCCAATCAGAATAACTCGAATATTCGGCAAAAGGAATATTGCGCGATATTCCTTTTGCCGAATATTCGAGTTATTCGAGTTATTCTGATTGGCTCTGATGCAAAAGAAGGGCGGAGAAGATAATCGCGCAATAGGAATATTGCGCGATTATCTTCTCCGCCCTTCTTTTGCCCCCTTATTCTCCTTTCTTTTAAGTAGAGTTAGTGTAGAGTTAGTGTTTAGTGCATATTAGTTTAGTAATACAGGAAATTATATCCGTTTATGAGAATTTCGCAATCATTTTTTTTGGATAAAATATCACAAATATATTCTTCTATATATTCGCGCAATATCGCAAAATCGAATATGGCGTTTTCCACTCAACACTATTGTCCCTCTCCAATACACCTTTACCTGGAACCCATATTCTTATCAGATGGACTTTTCCTGATAGACTAAGCCAGTGATGGCGAACCTTGGCACCCCAGATGTTCTGAAACTACATTTCCCATGATGCTCAGCTACACTGCAGAGTGCATGAGCATCATGGGAAATGTAGTTCCAAAATATCTGGGGTGCCAAGGTGTTCGCCATCACTGGACTAAGCTATGCCTAAGCCTGGATCACTTAAGAAAACCACGCTGTGCTCAGCCATCCCACTCCATTCTGCATGAATCTGATGTGGTGCCAGCTTTACAGGACTTGCTGTGACTTGCATCTCTTAAGCGCAGCAACCAGATTTTAATGCAACTAACCTGTTCTCCATGTGAGTGGATGTTGTTGTTTATTCAATTATTCTTACGATAAATACTCAGAGGCGTGACTTTTCTTTTTTCTTCTTTTCTGCATTAAAAGGACACTACTTCTTTGTAAAACTAATAAAAGGTACAAAAAAAAAAAAAAAAACATGGGTGTTCCGTCAGATTAGGGGACCAGTCAGATTTCGTTACGGAAGTACACCCGCACTTAAGTCGCCAAGCGGAAATCTTTTTACATGCACTGAAATCTTTAATTTCTCAATTATTTTTACCACTAAACTGACAATATAAGCTCAAACAACAAATTCTCCATGCCCCTGAAAAAGGGATACGTGTTAAACCTCCTGAAACGCCTCAGTCTATAGGAGAAATGTTTCTGAAATTTAAGTAGCTCTTTTTGAGCATAGTACCTTATTCATATGCTGTATTATATGTTACGTATGGTCTGGTGTTACATAACTACACTTTTTAATCTTCAAACATTAATATTTTTGATGTTTTATGATACAGTTTTCCAGTATAGCCCCGTAGTACCGGGGGGTACTTTTGATTCTCTATATACAAATATTGGGATGTTGGCAACAAAATAACTGGGAATTTTATATTCTTTATCCACTTAAGACCCAGACCAAAATGCAGGTAAAGGACCTTGCCCCTTTTTGCGATTCGGCACTGCGTCGTTTTTAACTGACAATTGCGCGGTCGTGCGACGTGGCTCCCAAACAAAATTGGCGTCCTTTTTTTCCCACAAATAGAGCTTTCTTTTGGTGGTATTTGAATAACCTCTGCGGTTTTTATTTTTTGCGCTATAAAAAAAAATAGAGCGACAATTTAAAAAAAAATTCAATATTTTTTACTTTTTGCTATAATAAATATCCCCCAAAAATATATAAAAAACATTTTTTTTCCTCAGTTTAGGCCGATACGTATTCTTCTACCTATTTTTGGTAAAAAAAATTGCAATAAGCGTTTATCGGTTAGTTTTCGCAAAATTTATAGCGTTTACAAAATAAGGGATAGTTTTATTGCATTTTTATTTATTATTTTTTTTTACTACTAATAGCGGCGATCAGCGATTTTTTTTTCGTGACTGCGACATTATGGCGGACACTTCGGACAATTTTGACACATTTTTGGGACAATTGTCATTTTCACAGCAAAAAAAGCATTTAAATTGCATTGTTTACTGTGAAAGTGACAGTTGCAGTTTGGGAGTTAACCACAAGGGGGCGATGTGACTGAGTGTTCCCTGTGTGTGTGTGTTTACAACTGTAGGGGGGTGTGGCTGTAGGTGTGACGTCATCGATCACGTCCCCCTATAACAGGGATGATGTGATCGATGCTGCGGCCACAGTGAAGCACGGGGAAGCTGTGTTTACACACGGCTCTCCACGTTCTTCAGCTCCAGGGACGAATCTCCGCACTGCAGCGGCGATCGGGCCCGCGAGTCCCGCGGTCCCAGTCCTGGAGCTTCGGACCGGGTCACGGGAGCGCGCCGCGGGCGCGCGCCCGTGACCCACGACCGGGTACTAAAACCAATGTATATATACGTTGATGTGCCCAGCCGTGCCATTCTGCCGACGTATATGTGCAGTAGGCGGTCCTTAAGTGGTTAAGGTGGTTCTTCCTTTATAATCATATTGTCAAATTCAGCATTTAGAAATACTGTGGTGGAATTACTAGGGTCACAGCAGTAGCACTTGCAAATGGGCCCCGGGATTCCGCCGCTGTTGCTAATCACAGGTGAGCTGAGCATGTATCTCTCATACAGCTCACATCCATCATTGACAGTTCTCCCTTTCTCCTCTGTTGCACGGGATGAGAAAGGAGAGATCCGATTTGCTCTGTTGCCAACTCCTCTCCTCTCCTGTGTGTGCTCTGCGGGAAGCGTGAACTTCTTAGCTTCACACTTAACTTCCAGTAGAGCACACACAGGAGAGGAGGGGAGTTGGAGACAGAGCAAATCGGATCTCCTTTCTCATCCTGTGCGAGAGGAGAAAGGGAGAACTGTCAATGATTGCTGTGAGCTGTATGAGATACATGCTCAGCTGACCTGTGATTAGCAATCCCGCTGGGGCCCCCTGACAGCTTATGACCTGTCCCCTCCCCATACCCTCTGACCTCCTGTTACATAGTTAGTCAGGTTGAAAAAAGACACAAGTCCATCCAGTTCAACCATAAAAAAATAAAAATAAACAAACAAAATAAAACACAGTACATCCTCCCATACACCCAACTCCATACCCACAGTTGATTCAGAGGAAGGCAAAAAACCCCAGCAGAGCGATGATCCAATTTGCTTCCGGAGGGGAAAAAATTCCTTCCTGATCCCCCAAGAGGCAATCGGATTTACCCCGGATCAACTTTACCTACAGAACTTAGTACTCGGTTATATTATGTGTATTTAGGAAAGAATCCAGGCCCTTCTTAACCACTTGTCATCTGCCCACCGTCAAATGACGGCGGGCAGACGACTCCATTATCCTGACATCACGTCATATGACGTGATGTCCCTTTAAAGCCGCGGGGATCCCGTGCGAGTGCCCGGCGGCAACGATCGCCGCCGGGCACTCGCGATTGCTCAGTAACTGAGCGGGGACGTGGAGCTCTGTATGTAAACACAGAGCTGCACGTCCCTTTCAGGGAGAGAGGAGATCGATTGTGTCCCTTGTACATAGGGACACAATTGGTCACCTCCCCCAGTCACCTCCCCCTCCCCCCACAGTTAAAACACTCATAGGACACACATTTAACCCCTTCCCCACCCCCTAGTGGTTAACCCCTTCACTGCCAGTCACATTTATACAGTAATCAATGCATATTTATAGCATTGTTCACTGTATAAATGTAAATGGTCCCAAAAATGTCAGAAAAGTGTCCGAAATGTCCGCCATAACGTCGCAGTCCCAATAAAAAAATCGCAGATCGCCGCCATTAATAGTAAAAAAAAAAAAAATGCCATAAACTATCCCCTATTTTGTAAACGCTATAAATTTTGCGCAAACCAATCGATAAACGCTTATTGCATTTTTTTTTTTTTTTACCAAAAATATGTAGAAGAATACGTATCGGCCTAAACTGAGGGAAAAAATATATTTTTTATATATTTTTTGGGTTATTTATTATAGCAAAAAGGAAAAAATATTGAATTTTTTTAAAAATTGACGCTCTATTTTTGTTTATAGCGCAAAAAATAAAAACCGCAGAGGTGATCAAATACCACCAAAAGAAAGCTCTATTTGTGGGGAAAAAAGGCCGCCAATTTTGTTTGGGAGCCACGTCGCACGACCGCGCAATTGTCAGTTAAAGCGACGCAGTGCCGGAAGCTTATATTTTGTCTGGGCAGGATAGGGGTGTAGGTGCACAGTAGGTAAGTGGTTAAAGCAATCTACTGAGCTGGCCAGAACCACCTCTGGAGGGAGTCTGTTCCACATTTTCACAGCTCTTACTGTGAAGAAACCTTTCCGTATTTGGAGGTGAAATCTCTTTTCCTCCAGACGTAAAGAGTGCCCCCTTGTCCTCAGTGTTGACCTTAAAGTGAATAACTCAACACCAAGTTCACTATCTGGACCTCTTATATATTTGTACATGTTGATCATATTCCCCCTTATTCTCCTCTTCTCAAGAGTGAATAAATTAAATTTTTCTAATCTCTCCTCATAGCTGAGCTCCTCCATGCCTCTTATCAGTTTAGTTGCCCTTCTCTGCACTTTCTCCAGTTCTCCGATATCCTTTTTGAGAACTGGAGCCCAAAACTGGACTGCATATTCCAGATGAGGTCTTACTAATGATTTGTACAGAGGCAAAATGATATCTCTATCTCTGGAGTCCATACCTCTCTTAATACAAGAAAGGACTTTGCTTGCTTTGGAAACCGCAGCTTGGCATTGCATGCCATTATTGAGCTTATGATCAACTAAAACCCCCAGATCCTTCTCCACTACAGATCCCCCCAGTTGAACTCCCCCTAGCATGTATGATGCATGCATATTCTTAGCCCCCAAGTGCATAACTTTACATTTATCAACATTAAACCTCATCTGCCACATAGTCGCCCAATTAGACAGAGCATTGAGGTCGGCTTGTAAATTGGAGACATCCTGTTCCCCCTCTGCAGCCTCTGACCTCTTGTTCCCCCTCTGCAGCCTCTGACCTCTTGTTCCCCCTCTGCAGCCTCTGACCTCTTGTTCCCCCTCTGCAGCCTCTGACCTCTTGTTCCCCCTCTGCAGCCTCTGACCTCTTGTTCCCCCTCTGCAGCCTCTGACCTCTTGTTCCCCCTCTGCAGCCTCTGACCTCTTGTTCCCCCTCTGCAGCCTCTGACCTCTTGTTCCCCCTCTGCAGCCTCTGACCTCTTGTTCCCCCTCTGCAGCCTCTGACCTCTTGTTCCCCCTCTGCAGCCTCTGACCTCTTGTTCCCCCTCTGCAGCCTCTGACCTGTTCCCCCTCTGCAGCCTCTGACCTCCTGTTCCCCCCTCCGCAGCCTCTGACCTCCTGTTCCCCCCTCCGCAGCCTCTGACCTCCTGTTCCCCCCTCCGCAGCCTCTGACCTCCTGCCCCCCCCCCTCTGCAGCCTATGACCTTTCCCCTCCCCACAGCCTCTGACCTCCTGTTCCCCCCTGCAGCCTCTGACCTCCTGTTCCCCCCTGCAGCCTCTGACCTCCTGTTCCCCCCTGCAGCCTCTGACCTCCTGTTCCCCCCTGCAGCCTCTGACCTCCTGTCCCCCCTGCAGCCTATGACCTGTCCCCTCCCCGCAGCCTCTGACCTCCTGTTCCCCCTCTGCAGCATCTGACCTCCTGTTCCCCCTCTGCAGCATCTGACCTCCTGTTCCCCCCTCCATAGCATCTGACCCCCTGTCCCCCCCTCTGCAGCCTATGAACTGTCACCTCCCCACACCCTCTGACCTCCTGTTCCCCCCTGCAGCCTCAGACCTCCTGTTCCCCCTCCACAGCATCTGATCTCCTGCCCCCCTGCAGCCTCTGACCTCCTGCCCCCCCCCCTCTGCAGCCTATGACCTGTCCCCTCCCCACAGCCTCTGACCTCCTGTTCCCCCCTGCAGCCTCTGACCTCCTGTCCCCCCCTCTGCAGCCTCTGACCTCCTGTCCCCCCCTCTGCAGCCTATGACCTGTCCCCTCCCTGCAGCCTATGACCGGTCCCCTCCCCACAGCCTCTGACCTCCTGTTCCCCCTCTGCAGCCTCTGACCTCCTGTTCCCCCCTCCACAGCATCTGACCTCCTGTTCCCCCTCTGACCTCCTGCTCCCCCTCCGCAGCCTCTGACCTCCTGCCCCCCCCCCTCCGCAGCTTTTGATTTCCCCTGTACCATCCGCAGCCTCTGACCATCTCTTGTCTTATATCAGATCTGAAGAGGATTCGAGAGTGGGAGTGCTGCCAGGATGGGGGTTCACGGGAAAAGTCAGACATGTATGGACTGTGGAGAGGAAACTATGGGACCAAGCTGGAGCCGAGTGACTGAGCCACGCATTGGTGCACCTGAAAGGAGGTCAGTGACAGCACCGCCAGGCCAGTCTGAGGAGGGGGGGGTGTCAATACAATATTGTAAGGGGGCACTGACTGATCTAAAGGTTCCCCCCTTATATCAGTAAACCCCCTTACCTTAGTGTTCACTTTCTGTGTTAGGTGGTCTCTGGTCACCAGAGTCCTCCCCACATTCCCAGAGTTTCCCTTTACATCATAGTCTGCAGGATTCAACCTTACAGTGCAAGGGGGCACTCTGATGTAAAGGGGAATGCAGTGGACTGATATAAATGTGGTCTCTGGTCACCCATGCCCCCCTTTTATATTAGAGTTTAACCCCTTTCACACTGAGACGCTTTGCAGGTGCTATAACACTAAAGATAGCGCCTGCAAAGTGCCCTGAAAGAGCCGCTCCTGCCCATTGAAATAAATAGGCTATACTGCCGGCAAAGCGCATGATGTTATGATGTTGGGCTCTAGTATAATGCTATGGGGCTGGTATGAAATAATTTCCAGGGCTGGTTTTTATCCCCAGTCCGGCCCTGCTGCCCACCTGGCGGCCTGCCATCCAAGGCCACGGCAATTCTGTTCAGGCCAGCACCTAGTGTTGCCGTGTTGGCCTGGATAGCCTGGGTGAGGGCCCTCACATCCTGCCCAACGTCTGCTGTTGTAGTCTGCAGTGCATTTAGGCAGTTTGTAAGAGCCCGGGAGTGGCAGTCCAGGTCCCCAAGCGTATCCTTTATGGAGGACAGGCTCTGCTCCATCCGCCCCAAAGTCTGGCTGATCTGTCCCAGATGGCGGGTCTGAAGGGCCTGGTCTCTTCTCAGATTGGCGGGCAGAAGCTCGGCCACCCCCCTGGTCTTCTGGGATGACTTCCTGCCTCCAGCTGAGGCTTGTGGCCGGTTAGAAGGGGAGAGGCCCTTGGGAGAGGAGCCCTGTTGGGGGAGGAGTGGGAGGGGCTAGCCCTTATGGAGGGCTGGCTGCTGCCAGCCAGAAAGGAAGACTGACATGACATCCTCCTCCTCCTCAAACTCCTCCTCCTCCTCTTCAACCTCCTCCGAGGTTTCTCCCCCAAAGTAAAATTTAACTTCCTCTTTCTCTCAGTCATACTCATACAAAAACTCTCTCCCAAACAATCAGCAAAAATCACTCACAAAAACAAGCAGGAAAAATCAAGCAAGAAAACAAACAAAAATCTATCAACCAAAAACTCTCACAAGCAGTCACCAAAAATCACTTTCAAATATCTTCTACCAAACACTAGATCACACAGTCCACAAATATAACAAAGACAAATCACAACGCGAACAAACAACAGAACAAAAGCACCTAGCTGTATAGGGAGGGATACAAAGGGATGCACTTTTGCAAAGGAAGTGCGTTTCTGTCTGTCTATTTATGCTGTCTGCGTAGTTCACTAATTTGCCCTAGTCCACTTCCAATTTCACTGATTGCGCCGTTACCGAGTTGTGAGCATGCGCACAGAGGTGCTGACCATGGTCTGCTTCAAGCGCGCATGCGCGAGCCGGCCGGCCCTTCATTTGCATGGGGTCACGGCTCATTTCAATGTAACACGCCCACGTCCTTCCCAATTTGTATTACTCCGCCTTGCGCCTCTGAAATAACGTTGCGCAGGCGCAAATTTCTGCGTAAAACCGACGAGAATAGGGTGATTTGCGCCGCTACATTGCGCCAGTCTAACGTAAAGGCGGTGCGCTACGCCGGTCCAATAATGCGCAGATGTACGTGAATCTGGCCCAAAGTCTCTTTAAGGGTTTGAAAGAATAAATGATAGGAGGTACACATCATACACAGGGAAATCATCTGTTTAAATTTAATCTATTTGCTGTAGACAAAAGGGATTCTAAATGATGGAAAGTTAAATGTTGCATCACATCCCAGAAATTAATGTCTTGATTAGTTCCGTAAGGTGAAATTAATACTGTTTAAACATAATACAAATATGCACGCAGTGAGCCGCAAGCTAAAAAAAAGAAAAAAGAATATGATAAAAGGGAAGTGGGCCAAAATCTGTTATATGCAAATAAAAATCTTTGAAATTTTGCAATTGTATGTTCGTGGAATAGAAACTACCGTCAATGTTTCTAAAATAATTATTTTTTTTATAATATATATATTATTAATATCAATCTAACAAAGCTACTAAAGCCATACTACGCTTCCTGGTTTTGAACTACCAGTACTATCCTAAAGCCAGAGCTCTTCTAAAGATAGCCGATAGGAAAATTCCAAATCATCATCATCATCAGTAGGTCGTTGGTCTACAGAAAGCATAGGCTCTACACCCATTTAAGTCTATTTGGATGGATTGGGCACTGGAGACAGAAGAACTCTAGTGATAAGTATTCCAATAACTTTCCCAGCAGGCCCAAAGCACTAAACATTAGTGTTGCTCACGAATATTCGCATTGCGAATATTCGCTACGTATATTGCATATTCGAGTATTCGCGAATAACTCGAATTTTGCGGCGAATATTCGCTATGGCGAATATTCGTATTTTTTCAAATTTATTTTTAAAACAGATCACATCCTAGTGATCTCCATCGACGTCTAAAAGCATTGCTGGTATGATTAGAGAGAGACCCTGGGCCGAGTAGCTGATGCAATTCTTTTATATGGCCGAAGATGCGCCCTTCTTTTGCATCAGAGCCAATCAGAATAACTCGAATATTCGGCAAACGGAATATTGCGCGATTATCTTCTCCGCCCTTCTTTTGCATCAGAGCCAATCAGAATAACTCGAATATTCAGCAAAAGGAATATTGCGCGATATTCCTTTTGCCGAATATTCGAGTTATTCTGATTGGCTCTAATGCAAAAGAAGGGCGGAGAAGATAATCGCGCAATATTCCTTTTGCCGAATATTCGAGTTATTCTGATTGGCTCTGATGCGCCCTTCTTTTGCATCAGAGCCAATCAGAATAACTCGAATATTCGGCAAACGGAATATTGCGCGATTATCTTCTCCGCCCTTCTTTTGCATCAGAGCCAATCAGAATAACTCGAATATTCAGCAAAAGGAATATTGCGCGATATTCCTTTTGCCGAATATTCAAGTTATTCTGATTGGCTCTAATGCAAAAGAAGGGCGGAGAAGATAATCGCGCAATATTCCTTTTGCCGAATATTCGAGTTATTCTGATTGGCTCTGATGCGCCCTTCTTTTGCATCAGAGCCAATCAGAATAACTCGAATATTCGGCAAACGGAATATTGCGCGATTATCTTCTCCGCCCTTCTTTTTCATCAGAGCCAATCAGAATAACTTGAATATTCGGCAAAAGGAATATTGCACGATATTCCTTTTTGCCGAATATTCGAGTTATTCTGATTGGCTCTGATGCAAAAGAAGGGCGGAGAAGATAATCGCGCAATAGGAATATTGCGCGATTATCTTCTCCGCCCTTCTTTTGCCCCCTTATTCTCCTTTCTTTTAAGTAGAGTTAGTGTAGAGTTAGTGTTTAGTGCATATTAGTTTAGTAATACAGGAAATGATCTCCGTTTATGAGAATTTCGCAATCATTTTCGCATTAGCGAAATTTCGCAAAATTTTTTTTTGGATAAAATATCACGAATATTCGATATTAGCGAATATTCGCGAATATTCTTCTATATATTTGCGCAATATCGCAAAATCGAATATGGCGTATTTCGCTCAACACTACTAA